>JAGIQG010000001.1:129798063-130458320 GCA_024679065.1 Sphyrna mokarran
TTTATAAAGGCCAATGTACCAAAAGCACATTTTATGACCCTATCTACCTGTGGCACCACTTTTAGAGAATTATGTATCTGTATTCCCAGATCCCTCTATTTTACTGCACTCTTCAGTGTCCTATCATATATCTTGTACGTTCTTACCTTGGTTTGTCTTTCCAAAATGCAATACCTCATTCTTGTCTGCATTAAACGCCATCTGCTATTTTTCAATTCATTTTTCTAGCGGGTCCAAATTCTTCTGCAAGCTTTGAAAACCTTCCTCACTCTCCACTACACCTCCAATATTTGTATCAACAGCAAATTTGCTGATCTAATTTATCATATTATCATCCAGATCACTGATAAAGATGACAAACAACAATGAACTTAGCACTGATCCCTGTGGCACACCATTAATCACAGGCCTCCACTCAGAGAAGCAATCCTCCACTACCACTCGCTGGCTTATTCCATTGAGCCAATGTCTAATCCAATTTACTACCTTTCCATGTATACCTAGTGACTGAATCTTCCAAACTAACTTCTCATGTGGGACGTTGTCAAAGACCTTACTGAAGTCCACGTAGACAACATCCACTGCCTTCCCTTCACCCACTTTCCTGGTAACCTCCTCGAAAAACTAATAGATTGGTTAAACATGACCTACCATGCACAAAACCACGTCGACTCATCCTAATAAGTCCCTGTCCATCCAAATATTTGTAGATCCTATCACTTAGTACTCCTTCCAATAATTTACCTACGACTGATGTCAAACTTATTAGCCTATACTTTGAGTCTTTTTTAAGTAACGGAATAACATAAGCTATCCTTCAATCATCTGGCACCTCACCCATAGATATCAACATTTTAAATATATCTGCCAGGGCCCTTGCAATTTCAACATTAGTCTCCTTCAAGGTCCAAGGGAATATCCTGTCCAATCCTGGGGATTTATCTACTCTGATTTGCCTCAAGAAGCAAGCATCTTCTCACCTTTAATCTTTATTGGTTCCATGACCGCCCTACTTGTTTGCCTTATTTCCGTAGCCTCCATGCCAGTTTCCTTAGCCAGCACAGATGCAAAAAACCCATTTAATATTTCCCCCATTTCTTTTGGTTCCACACACAGCTGACCACTCCGATCTTCAAGAGACCAATTTTACCCTTACTATCGTTTTGCTCTTAATATACTTTGTAGAAGCTCTTAGGATTATCCTTCACCTTGACTGCCAAAGCAACCTCATGTCTTCTTTTAGCCTTCCTGATTTCCTTCTTTAGTTTCTTGCACTTTTTATACTCCTCAAGATTCTTATTTGCTCCCTATTGCCTGTACATGTCATACACCTCTTTCTTCTTCTTTACCAGAGTTCCAATATCCCTTGAGAACCAAGATTCTTTATTCTTATTCACTTTGTCTTTAATCCTGACAGGAACATATAAACTCTGCACTCTCAAAATTTCTCCTTTGAAGGCCTCCCACTTACCATTCACATCCTTGCCAGAGAATAGCCTGTCCCAATCCACGCTTTTTAGATCCTTTCTCATTTCTTCAAATTTGGCCTTTTTTCAGCTTTGGTCCTTGGTTCAGAGTCTACTTTATTCAAGTTGAAACCGATAGCATTATGATCACTGGAAGCAAAGCATTCCCCTACACACACCTCCGTCACTTGTCCTAATTCATTTCCTAACGGGAGATCTAATGTTGCATCCTCTCTAGTTGTCACCTCTATATGTTGATTTAGAAAATTTTCCTGAACACATTTTACAAATTCTAGCCCATCTGTATCTTCAACAGTATGGGAGTCCCAATCTATATGTGGAAAATTAAAATCCCCTACTATCACAACTTTATGCTTCCGGCAGTTGTCTGCTATCTCTCTGCAGATTTGCTCCTCCAATTCTCGTTGGATGGTCTGTAACACAACCCATTAATGTGGTCATATCTTTCCTGTTTCTCAGCTCCATATGGTCTTGGTAGACAAGCCCTCCAATCTGAGCACTGCTGGAACATTTTTGCTGACTAGCAATGCCACCCCCTACTCCCCACTCTTTATCCCTCTGCCATGTCTGAAACATCATAGCTATCTGGAACATTGAGCTATCAGTCCCACCTTTCCTTTAGCCAAGTTTCACTATTGGCTAATTGACAATTATGCTAATTGACAGCATAATTTCAGCTGTCAATCCACGTCTTCAGCTCATCTGCCTTCCCCACAATACTCCTAGCATTGAAACAGACACACCTCAGAAGATTATTACCACCACACATAACCCTTCTATTTATGATTATGCATGAGGTATTAACATCATTTATTTTCACCCCCGCTCCACTATCAGCTCTGGCACTCTGGTTCCCATCCCCCTGCAAATCTAGTTTAAATCCTCCCCAGGGAAGGTTACAGGACCAAAATCTACTAGTCTAGACTTTCTTGCCAAGATATCTTACAGAAAATTTGTTACAGAACTTTGCCACTAACCCAATCTACAAATAACTTCAACCATTGGGACAGCTCTTCCAGATGATGTGAAGCTCACTATGGCATTAACTATTATGTTATCTAGTTCTTACACCCCAGTATATGCTAAAGCAGCATGTTGGCCATCCATAGATATAAGAAGCAAGTGACAAAAGACCCTTTTGCAATGGTTAACCCACTTATCAATGTTCCAATGAAGAGGAGGTTAACTTTAAAGGTACAAAAAGATTCTCAATGCTAGGTTTATATGTATGTGCTGAACTGCAAAAGGCATCCATGTTGAGACCACAGAGACTGATACCCACTTCTTGAAAGGCATCCTGTATCACTGTCCCCTGTGTGTCAAATTGGACAAACGTTGTTATGCTCCCCGAATGCAACATTGGGACCACTTTATGAGCCAAAATAAATAGGGGTTCAGTTACTATATTCTCTGTCACTTACCCACACACTTGGGCATCAGATTTTTATTTTCATTTCTGATTTATTCAATCACTAGATGCAGACATCACAAGTTAGGCATACATAATTGCCCCTTAATAACTACCCATGAGAAAGTGATGAACCACCTTCTTGAGCCACTGCACTCCATGTGGTGAGAGTATATCTACAGTGCTGTTGGGGAGGGAGTTTCAGGAATTTCACCCAGAAACAGCGAAACCATTAGGATGGTAACTGACTTTGGAGGGGAACTTGCAGATGGTGGTGTTCCCATGTATCTGCTGCCCTTCTCCTTCGAGGTGGAGGAGATCACAGGTTTGGAAGGTGCTGTCGAAGGAAACGTAGTGAGTTGTTACAGCGACTATTGTAGGTGATTACATTTTTTTGCCAGTGCTTTTTCAATGCCCTCTTGCCCAAATCTTCTACCCTCATTACTGCCTTTGTAAAAGGCCAAGAAAATCTTTTAAACTGAACGTTGACTAAGGCAGAATAATATTTTCCTTCATATTCACCTATTTAATCTTTAATACGCAACATTTCTTTAAATTTGAGGTGCCAACCAGCTTTTTGATTTATTATGAACATATTGTGGAAAGCATTGTTTCTTGCATGCCATAAGATAAAGCATACCATTCATGAGAAAGAAACAAGGAAGTGCAGAATGTGTGTTATAGTCATAGCTAGGGTGTAACGAAAAATCATCTTGATGTAAGGTAGGTCCATTCAAAAGTCTGATGGCACCAGGGAAGAAACTGTTCTGGAGTCGGTTGATATGTGGTCTCAGTCTTCTATATCTTTTACCCAATGGAAGAAGTTGAAAGAGAGAACATCCAGGATGTGTGGGGTCCTTAATTACACTGGCTGCTCTGCCAAGGCAATGGGAAATGCAGACAAAGTCAATGGATGGGAGGCTAGTTTGCATGATTAATTGGGTTATGTTCATGATCTTTGTAGTTTCATGCAGTCTTGGGCAGAGCAGGAGCCATACCAAGCCATGACACAACCAGAAAGAATGCTTTCTATAGCATATAGCGTAAAAGTTGATGAGGGTCGTAGCTGACATGCTGAATTTCCTTCGTCTTCTGGGAAAGCAGAGGCATTGGCGGGCTTTCTTAACTATAATGTTAGCATGGGAGGACCAGGACAGGTTGTTGTGATCTGAACACCTAAAAACTTGAAGCTCTCAACCATTTCTACTTCATCCCCATTGATGTAGACAGAGCAATTCCTCTACTACACTTCCTGAAGGGGCAATCTCCTTTGTTTCATTGACATTTAGGGAGAGATTATTTTCGCCGCACCAGTTCACCAGATTGCTTACTTTGTTTGAGATCCAACCCACTACAGTGATGTTGTCGGCAAACTTAAAAAATGAATTGGAAGGGAAACCTCTCATTATCATAACCATCAGTGCAAGCCAAGGGCTATCAGCTCCAGCTAGCTATTCAGGCCATGCAAATTGTACACACTTTGTTGTGCTCTTACTTAGCCATATGCCAGCAATCAAAAATGTCTGGCATAGATTATGCTGAGAGCACAAAATTAAGGTTCTAGAATGAAGCAATTTCATGGCCACAAAAGAGCAAAATTTTAGAGTTTAATAATTTAGAACAACTAGGGCAAATGAAAAAGCAATTAGAATTCAACTAAGGCACTAAAGCTGTACTTGTCCTTCCTTAGAAGGTACGGAGCTCTATAGGTCAGGAACCTGTAATGGTAGGAACTTTCGAAGCTGCAGGAAAGTTGAGCTAGTTTCTATGATACACGTACTAAGATTTATCAGGAGATCGGCACCTGTCATCATCCAGCATCAGCTCAGAAGGGATCTTTTATAGCCATGCTCAGAATATGGTTTTCCTCAGGATCAATTACCAAGTTCCTACAGAACGTGACAAAGCAATTTACTGTTATATCCATCACCCTAATTGGAACGGAATGGGGTGAGGTAAATGTTCCAACTGAGCTATGGCCACATCAAAACATTAATAGCAAATGGATGAGAATATGCAACATTGTTGATTTACATTTTTTAAACACATCTGTTATGATCTAGGCCAGAAACTCCAATGTGGTTTATGAAGATAGCCTAACTCTATAACTCTAAGTTTATTTTTGAATTTGGCACAAGTGAGCAAAAGGTGTGATTCAAGTGACCCACTAGGAAGCTTTTATTAAACAATGTTTATTTAAGAACATAGTTAAAATATAATGAAAAGATTCAGCATAGCTTTTACTAATTATAAAATTCAAAAATAGTAAGTATAAACTTTAACAGCTAGCTACCCACGTTATTCCAAGTCAAACACCACTCATAAACATACACCTCTTTCTAGATTTGGCACAGAAAGCAAATATGCTCATGTGATGCTGGGTTTTCAGCTTTTTAAACACCAGCTGTGCATTGGTCCTTTGAATGTTGGATTAAATCTCTGAAGCCTCCCAGTCCTAGAACATTCTAAAAAAACCTCTGGAGAAAGAGAGAGAGAGAGAGAGAGAGAGAGAGAGAGAGAGAGAGAGACAGTGACACACAGCCTACTTCTACTAGCAGCTCACAGAGAGCAGAATTTCCAACTCCAGAGAGGGGAAAACACAATATATTGCTTTCTGTCTCAAGTCCAAACAGCATCTGAGTAAATGAAACTAAAGACGCCAACTCCAGAAAAGGGTGAAAAGCATTTTTGCTGCTCTCTAATTCAAGCTACTATTGAAAAGCCAAACTAAAAACTTGGGACTTTTCTTTGGGGGAAAAAACTGTCCTCAGGCATCAACTGACCTGTCAATCGAGCTCCACTCAGCAATCCCAAGGCATCATTAAAAACCACAGGACCCTGCATTAGTCCAGGTTAAAATCAACACCATTATATTGCTTCAGTAACAATTAGAGGACACCAGCAACAAATATTATGACACCAATAAAATTGTGCAAAAGAATTGCTTGAAAAACCTGCAGAAAAACATGATTAAAATGCATTTCTTAAAGGCACAGTATTGTCATACATCACTGTTTATTACATCCTTTATCCATAGTACTTGATATTTTTAAAACAAAACTAAGCACGATAAATAGGAACTCAAAAGAATAGAACATTTTTGTGACAATCTTAACACAAAATATAAAGTAATGCATAAGAGGAAGGAGGGCTGGGGACGGAGAAGTGTTTTTCCATCTTAGTGCATGAAGCCCTTTATTTTCAATATTCCTAATATAAATACCTATATGTTGTTGCACTGAGACTCTCAACAATTGTGTTAGTACGTTTGTATGGAATTCCTTGTCCCTTATTTTAGTTATGGCGGTTTATCTCCTTCACTGAAGTAACATTGAAAGAAATTCATATGGAAACACGCTAATGCATTCGTTTGAATATCACATAGCAGGTTCCAGCTATAACCGTTCTGCTGGCTATGACTTAATTCTTCTTAAACAAATGGATCTCTGCTGTTTTCAGCATTTTCTTACCTCAAGACAAGCTGCAACATAACATCCTCACAATTCAGATTGATAAGGGTTCTGAACAGGGCCAGAGATACGACACACAGCTGTCAGAAGAATTTAAAAAATAATCAGGTTGTGATTGACATCACTTGACACTTTCATAAACAAAAGTGGTTTATCTGTGACGAACATTGGTTAATCCTGAGAAAAACCTTGCAATTTTTAGCAAAGTATAAATGTATTCATCACGACATTTCAACCGTATATGTTACTATAGTGACATTCCTTATTGCTTTTCCAGCCTTTTGCATGGAAATGCAGAAGAACAAACAAAATGATGATTAATCTATTACTGTATGCAATACTATAAAATTCAGCACATTGCTTGCACCTGAATGGATTAATCCATTGCGAACCCTATACTATTAAGTGGAGCCCCAATTCTTTATCTATGTTGTATAATATAGTAAAAGGTCACAACCCACTATGCAGGTGTCAGTCTTGATTCAATTGAAGTTAAGTGGTCACGAATTCAATCTTCATCGCAGTGACTTAAACACATCATCTCCGTTAATAATTCGATACAGTACTCTCAGAGCTCAACACTTTATTCCAAGAAAAGCAGGGAAGTTCTCCCAGCATCCTATTCAACAATTATCCTTCAATGAACGTCACTATGAGTGGCATAATGGCACAGTGGTTAGCATTGCTTCCTCAAAGCGGCAAGGACCTGGATCCAATTCCTGGCTTGGGTCACTATCTGTGTGGATTCTGCACGTTCTCCCCTTGAGGGTTTCCTCCAAATGCTCTGTTTTCCTCCCACAGTCTGAAAGATATGCTGGTTAAGTGCACTAACCATGCTAATTTTTCCCTCAGTATATCCAAACAGGTGCCAGAGGATGGTTGACTAGGGGATTTTCACAGTAACTTCATTACAGTGTAAGCCTACTTGTGACGCTAATAAATAAACTTTAACTTTAAAGCAGATTAAATGGTCATTGATCCAAAATTTATTGCTGCATTTCTCCTGAAGTAATATAGAACAATTTACAATTTATTGGTTGTGGAGAGTTTTGGGACATTTTGAGATTGTGCAAAACAAAATATAAATCCAAGCTCTCTCTATACACTGATCTAACAGTGGTAGCACAGTGGTCAGCACTGCTGCCTCACGGCAGCAGGGACCCAGGCTCGATTCATGCCTCAGATGAGTGAAGTTTGCACATTCCTCCCAAAGTCCAAAGACAAAGTTTAAAGTTTATTTATTAGTCACAAGTAAGGTTTATATTAACACTGCAATGAAGTTACTGTGAAATTCCCCTAGTCGCCACTAGGTGCCTGTTTGGGCCAATGCATGTAACCAGCATGTCTTTCAGACTGTGGGAGAAATCGGAGCACCCAAGAAAACACACACGGACATAGGGAGAACGTGCAAGCCTGGAATCAAATGTGTGTCCCTGGCACTGTGAGGCAGCAATGCTAACCACTATGCCATCGTACCTCTCGCAGGTGTACAGATTAGATGGATTGGCCGTGCTAAATTGACCCTTAATGTCCCAAGATTAGGTGGATTGGCCATGGTAAATATTACAGGGTTGGGGTGAGGGGAGAGCCTGGATGGGATGCTCCTTCGTAGAGTTGGTGAGAACTCGATGAGCCAGATATCCTTTTCTGCACTGTTGGGATTTTATAGTTCTATGGTTCTATCTACCCATATGCATATAAATAAACTGTGATCAAAAATAAATCCAATAAAAAATATCTGACTGATCAGTGAGATTTTATGAACAGAATTAATAAACATGCAATACAAAAATGTAATTTATATCATTTAAAAGGCATTTAACCTGTCTTTTGTCCAATGTGCCCATTTTACATTTTTGCAAACATTGAAACAGAGCTTAACATTGTCCTCCATGGATTATTTATTAATAATGCAAAGGGAGAAATAATACTGTGAGTGCTGTATTTCTAAAACATTCCCTTATTTAATGTGAGAAAGTAATGTAGTTATTAACATTTCTTTGAGTTAGGAACATAGACATTTGGGGAATGGGGCCCGGTTCATCCTTTTTATTAACATAAAAGTTCTGTCATTTTCAAATTCCCTTCATTTTCTCCACGTCCTAAATGCTCTTCCTTCCTAAGTAAGTACATCTTTCTTTTAAAAACCTCAATTGATCTGCCTTCAAAGTCTTTTTTAAACAATGGATTCCATTTTTTTGCATCCCTTTAAAGGAAGAGATTATTTTTCCTGGTTTCATTTTTATTTGACTGGAGTTTTAAGATTACAGCCTGGAATTTCCTTGCAGCAACTCCCGTGCTGTCAGCTAACTTCTCTAACGTGCAGTGAAAATTTTATTCCTGCGTTTTCCAAGTTCTGATGATGGAATGAGAGCAGTCCAAGAAAATTCAAAGTCACTGTTCCATTATTCTAGATCCCTCTGCTGTCTCCTTTCATCCAGGCAGGTAGTCAGCCAAAATTGTTTAAATTAGTCTCATCACAGAAATTTCTCCCGGAACCATAATAGTCAGAACAGGTAGTTACAAAAAACACATCCAATCAATATTACAACGAATTTCCATCAAAGCGGATACTTGGGTGACTAAAACCAATGTGAGTGAAACATGGTTACTTTTATGCATACATAAAAGCCACGTTACTTCACGGATCCATGGAATATTAAGTATTTTTTTCCTTTCACCTTCCTATCTCAACTGGATCCTGGATTGATTCTCAGGGACTGACACTGAAGTGTCTTTTTGAACTGCATGGACAGAGAGAAAAACTCATTTTAATCCAATGATAGACCAATGAATCAAATCCATTCACTGTCCATTAATGTTACCCCACATTATTTTGAAACATCCTTACCAATAACGAGCAGAGTTTCTATTTCATTTCTCATACATGCTTAATATACTATTGCCACCTCTACAGAGTGGAAACTCATGCAAGTCTACGTCCCCAGTTCCCACAAAGTGCTGGGTGGTCACAAGTGAGACACAGTTACATATTTCTAATCAAGTCAGTGCCTTATCATTGCCAAGAATTTTATTTCCTTGTCCATTGATTTTTATTAAAAAAGAAAAGGCTAATGAAAATAACAAGAGGGAAACTAATAAATAGATGGAAAGAAATGATGGCAATAGTTGCTTTAGCTCTTTTCTTGCATACATTTTACATGTGAAGTGATTTGATTGAGGGGTAAGCGATCAAGAAAGATTTCTTACAGTAGACAAAGCTGCTCTCATTAGCTGATCCTACAATGACTAGGGAACACAGATTTACGGGCGAACAGGGTGGAGGGGAGGTGGGGGCATTGGTGATGTGAGAAAGATATTTTTTATATGCTGCATGATAACGACCTAAAACTCTATGGGGAAACAAAGACAATCAATGGTTTGAAAAGGAAATTGGATAGGCCCTTGAAGGAGAGAAGCCTAGAGGGTTATAGGCATGGAATAGGAAAACAGGATGGATTGGAATGTTCTGGAAATTTGACATGGAGCCCATGGAATGAATGGCCTCCTTCTGTACAATTATTAATCTGTGATCCTCTCTCACCCCCAAAGTATTGCTCTGAGCCAGTCCCTCACTTACTTGACATCATTCTTGCTCAATTCTATCTGCTCACCCAGGATTCAAGCTGTTTCCCCACAATCGCAGCTACTCTCATATACAAGCTAAAGTCCAGTGAAGCATTTTCTTAACAGACAAGTTGCCTTTGCTCGTATGGATAGGTTCTTGGAATTTCATCCCACCCAAACATCAACATAGGTAAGTGGAAATGAAGTTTAAGTTCTAATTTCCTAATACTTGATGCACTAAGCTTAGGGTGGTCGACCTATCAGAGTTTGGTTGGAGTTACCAGGAATTTAAAAATTGATCTCCAAGTCGCTGCTGCAAACAAGCCTGGAAAAAAAAAATAGCAGGAACATTACCAATATTTTTTAATTTATTTGAGCACTTCTATTTATTTGTGATAAAAATACTGGAAATAGGAGAAACACTATTTGAGAATCTAGAATAATCCAGATGGGTGTTGGTCCCCTTACAAAACTGCATTCAAAGCAGTTCAGAGAAGGTTCACTTGACTGATTCTTGAAGGAAGGAGGGTTATCCTTTGAGGAAACATTGGAAAGGTTGGGCCTGTATCCATTGGACTTTAGAAGAATACGAGTGACTTTACTGAAATACAAGATCCTGTGGGGACTTGACAGAGTGGATGCTGAAAGGATGTTTCCCCTTGTGGGACAGACTAGAACTAACATCATTTAAAAATAAGGGTTTTCAATTTAAGACAGAAATGAGAATTTCTTTCTCTCAGTGGGTGGTTAATCTGTGGCACTCTCTTCTCTGGAAAGAGGTGGAGGCAAGATCATTGAATATTCTTAAGGTTAAATTAGATAGACTTTTGATTGACAAAGGAGTTGAAGGGTATGGTGGTAGGAAAGTAAGTGCAGTTGAGACTACAGTCAGATCACATTTAATCTTATTGAATGGCGGAGGGGCAAAATAGCCTACTCCTGCTCTTAATTTGTATTTTCATTTGGGTAATGAATCTTTTTTGCTTTCCAGTTTGTATAGGAAGGCAGTATTTTATGAGCATGGGTTGTATTGGTATCCATTGATGGAAGGTCACAGTGGGCTAGATGGAGGCAGATGACCATGTGATGAAATCTCCAACAATACATCCAACTTAAGGTGACAACCCTAATCTAGCTTCACAGAAATATCTGGTCAACAATGACCACCTAGCTTGCTAATTAAAGAGTTAATGGTTTAGCTTTTTGAATAAGTTAGATATATACAAGATATATTCTTTGGATTTAAACTGATCACTCCTTTAACAGAAAACCCCAGTGAATAATCACTGTTTTCAATTTTCATGTTATAACATGGTTTCCACATCTTTGGAAAGACCAAGAATAAATATCCTACTGGTTAATAGCTTAAGTTATAAATCATCAGACAGATTTATTTAATAGTAAGCAGGTAGCTAAACAGTATTAAATACAAACAACAGATTTACAGTAAATATATAGAACATACTAATCTACTTCACAACATCAAAAAGAATAAGGGAGATTCTCCTGCACTAACTCTCATTGCATTTGTGATCAGAAATACAATCTCTGACCAACACTATGTTGGTGGTTCACTACGGACCCCTGCGTGGTTTCCCTGATCTGCATCCACTCAATGGCTTCAGAACGATTGCAAGTTTGGTGCAAGTTAGCTAGAGATACAGCCTTCAAATTCCGTGAATACAGATGAGAGTAAAATATTTTTTAACATAACTCTCATAACTAAACTAAGTGGTCAAAGATTCACCAAATTGTTTCTCTCTAGAAGTACAGCTGCCAATCAAACATACTTCAGACACCTCATTGTTGAGGAGTATTTAAGGATGAGACAGGCTGATCTTTGCTCTTTCAGAGATTCAAGGAATACAGGGAGCAGACAGGAAATTGGAGTTGAGATTCAAAATTCGCCATGACTGTATTGAATGACAGGGCAGATTTGGTAGACTACATGTCTATTCCTCCTCCTATTTCTTATGCTCTTCTACACTTTTAAAGACCCACAAAAAGCATCTTTGAAATAAATGACAAGCAACAAATGATCCTCATCCACTTGAGCACTGTCCAAACAATTCTACCAGCCTGAATTTTTAGGATAGTGGGTACTGAAGAGCCAATAGAGAAGATATCCTTGCAGACTCCTGCAGCCATAATGCCATATTACACTTCAACAAGCATTGATTGGCACAAGGCAGGATTTCCAGCCCTCAGGTGTCTTGGAGATTGGCCAGTAACTCTCTAGCAACAGTGCAGTAGTGGATTGAAGCAGCGCTGAATGGGGTTGCCTGACATCAAGCTCTGGGAACTGGATGGCAAGTAGTGACAGGAGTCTCAGCAGAGGGTTGCAAAGGTTCTCAAGGGGGAAAAGGAGCAATCTGGAGGTCACAAGAACTTAAGGGAATGACTTCCTCCCTTCGAAGGGGGCTCCTAAAGGAAGGCCACCACATTCCCTTCCTGCCCAGCCTAAAAATCATGGCTGGATAGCTAACAGCATTTGGTGGCCATTCATTGAGCACTTAAAGATCTCATGCAGGGCAAGGACAAGGACAAGCTTCCCATCTGAGGTTTTGCCCACTCCAGCATGAAATTGCTGCATTGTCAGGCAAGCTGTTTTATGAGGAATTGGAAGGCCTGTGTTTCCACAATGTAGCTAGGAGCATGGAGTCCAGTCAGTGTAATCTCATATGACCAAGCTTCCATAGCTCTCACAAAGGAATTCAACACTCGCAGCTTAAGACACTCATACAGAAGCAATTCTTGGCTGAAATCTGTGCTCCTTCGCCTTTATCAGAGGTGAAAATCAGTTTTTGAATTCTTTTAGAATTACTTTGTCTGGAATCTGCAAGAATAAATAGATAGGAGCCACCAAAAAATTACTCAGCTTGTGCAGTTTGCCAACCCACCAAGGGATTGGTAGTGCTGTGAAGGCAGCAGAACATGCTGCCCTCTCCTAGGATGTCAGCACATTTGCTTCTGCACCATCCTATCAATCAATAACTGCATGGTACAACTCAGCTGGGCCAGATTGCCCCAGCAACTGCCGTGGGACAACAACCCAAAATTGGGCCATCAGCTTCAAACAACCAGAAGTCATTACTTGTGAACATCATGAAGAATAGCAGCCCTCCAGCCACCAGCAGAGCATCTTTTAGAGTAGCAGGTTAGGAATAATTTTACTTTAGTGTTAGGATGAAAGAGAAAAAGAACCATAGAATTATGCGCTGAAATTTTGGACTTTATAGAGACCTGCGTTTTATTTGTTTTAAATGGACATAAACCTAAAAATGGTTATGAATGTACAGTTAGAACATAGAACAGGCCCTTCGGCCTTCGATGTTGCGCCGACCAATATAAAAAGCAATGCCCCTCCAAACTAAACCATTCCCTTCTCTTCCATATACTTATCAACTAACCTCTTAAACGCCACCAAACTTGGCGCATCTACAACTGCTGCAGGCAGGGCATTCCACTCCCGAACCACCCTTTGGGTAAAGAACCTACCTCTGATATCCGTCCTATAACTATCACCCCTTAATTTAAAGCTGTGTCCCCTCGTGCTAGCTTTTTCCATCCTAGGAAAAAGGCTATCACTATCCACCCTATCTATACCTCTAATCATCTTATATGTTTCAATTAGGTTAGTTAGCCACTGACAGGCAGAATGTTTCTCAAAGGGGTAATGGAACCGCTCCCTCTGATTCCAACAAGATCATTCCAAAATATTTCAAAGACTGATTACCAGCCCCAGTAAAGACAAAGAAACATAATGGCTAATCCAGCTAAAATATCCTGGCTGTAAGTACCAGAAGCAATATCTCTGCAAAACAGAAATAGCCATCTTTTGCATAAATATCTTAAACTCTGTCTGTGAAATTCAACCAGCCAGCAAAAAGGGATTGCAGCTGGAAAAAAACTAAAATATTTCTAGTAAACCACAGAACACCTCAACCAAAGAATCAACTATTAATCAGCAGAAGTCAACTGTACTAGAATCAATTTGTAATGGCCTTAACATTTCATCATCAAAGGTCCTAAAGAAAGGGCTACAAGACAGACTGCTTCCCCGTGTGGTTAAAACAGTGATGGACAGGAACATACTGAGAATGTTGCATTGAATATGATCAGCCATGATCAAAAGGAATGGTGGTGCAGTCTTGAAGGGCTGAATAGCCTACTCCTACTTTTATTTTCTATGTTTCTATGTTTAGTGTATGATTACTATTTCAGTGAAATTCAAATAGTTCAATCAAGTAGATGCAGCATGGATTCATGAAGGGAAAGTCATGTTTGATGCATTTACTGGATTTTTATGAAAATGTAATGAGTGCAGTTGACAGAGGGGAACCAGTGGATGTGGTGCTTTTAGATTTCCAGAAGACGTTCGATAAGGTGCCTCACAAAAGGTTGCAGCAGAAGATTAAGGTACACGGAGTTGAGGGTAAGTGTTAGCGTGGATTGAGGATTGGCTATCTAATTAGGAAGCAGAAAGTTGGAATCTATGAGTGCTTCCCAGTTGGCAACTAGTGGAGTGCCGCAGGGATCGATGCTGGGGTCTCAATAGTTTACTATATACATCGACGATCCAGAGGAGGGGACCGAATATAGGGTAACAAAGTTTGCAGATGACACAAAGGTGAGTGGGAAAGCAAATTGCGTGGAGGACAAGGAAAGTCTGCAGAGAGATTTGGATAGGCCAAGTGAGTGGGCGAGATCTGGCATACGGAATATAACGTTGACAAGTGTGAGGTTATCCACTTTGGAAGGAATAATAGTAAAATTGACTATTATTTAAATGGTGAAAAATTACAACATGCCACTGTGCAGTGGGACCTGGGGGTCCTTGTGTATGAATCGCAAAAACTCAGTTTGCAGGTACAGCAGGTGATCAAGAAGAAAAGTGGAATGTTGGCCTTTATCGTGAGGGATGGAGTATAAAAGCTGCAATTGTACAAGATACTGGTGAGGCCACAACTAGAGTATTGTGTGCAATTTTAGTCCCCTTATTTGCGAAAGGAATGTTGACTTTGAAGGGAGTACAGAGGAGGTTCACCAGGTTGATACTGGAGATGAGGGGCTTAGCTTATGAAAAGAGATTGAATAGATTGGCCTGTACTCATTGAAGTTGAGAAGGCTGAGGGGGGATCTTACAGAGACATATAAGATAATGAAGGGGCTAGACAGGGTAGAAGCAGAGAGAGTATTTCCATTTAGAAAGGAAACAAACTAGAGGGCACAGCCTCAAAATAAGTCAATTTAGAACAAAGTTGAGGAGGAACTTCTTCTCCCAGAAGGTAATGAATCTTTGGAATTCTCTGTCCATTGAAGCAGTTGAGGCTATGTATTTAAGTCACAGGTAGATAGATTTCTGACCAACAAGGAAAGTAAGGGTTATGGGTAGCAGGCGGATAAATGGGACTCAACCACTATCAGATCAGCCATGATCTTATTGAATGGTGGGGCAGGCTCAAGGAGCTACATGGTTTACTCCTGCTCCTATTTCTTATGTTCTTATGTAACCACCTGCCTGTCCTGTTCATGTTTGTATCAAAAGGATAAGGAATAAAATATAACATCTAGGGGATCTTCACAGTGACTTAATTACAGTACTAATATAAGCCTTACTTGTGACTAATAAATAAACTTTAAAAAAAAAGTTCTGAAGTGAATTGAATAGTTCTTTGAAAAGATTTGCAAGGCTATGGAGAAAGAATGGAGGAGTGGCTAATTGGATAGTTCTCAGACCTGACCTTCTTGCTGAACTTCTTCTGTGCTGAGAGATTTTATGACTATATAAAACAAACTTTTTTTGTCACCGTTGCATTTCAAAACTTCTGAATGATGAAATCAATTTAATAAAAGCCCTCAAATAATGCCTTCAACATCCTGCACATTTTAACATCACCTTTTTCAAAATCATCCTCCACACTGATTGAACCCATGAAGGCAATATTACAAGAATCCCTAAATCTTTTACAAATCTAAACCCTGCAATTTTCTTCTAAAATAGAATACATAATGAAATAGTGTCAACCTGTTTCTTAAGCAAGCTTCTTGCAGGCCTGCTCACAGGCTGCTCACCAATCCTTGGCACAGGCTCAACACACCTGGCTCCCTGAAGATAATGGAGTCAAGTTGTAGAGTCAAGCAGAGAAAACTTGCATTTCAGGTTAACCGCAAATATATATGCCCTGTGCCAGATAACTCTCACATGTCAATAACTTTTCATATGTAACATTAGAGGCCCATTGCCAAAGACTAAAGTGTAATAATGAATGGCCCCTAAGTCTGGGCTGCCCTTCATTCCTAACTAAAACATGAAGTATAGAAGCAAAGAAAGCCTTGGGGGTGCTGCTGGTGGTGAAGAATAAAATCAAATTAAATATGCTTTTTCCTAATAATGTGGAGTAATAATTTAATATGGTGTGGGATGATTTTCTTGGACAGATCTTCCATCTGTCCCACCTGCTCAGCTGTTCTCCTGGACCCAACTCTTGTTTTTATACTTGTCTATTCTCATCTCATTTGCAACGTCATCACTTGTCATGTTCTTGCCTCGTTCCCTACCACAAACATTTTCCTTTATCCTTTGCTACCACTCCATTTCCCTTGCTCTGAACTTTCTTAAAACTATTGTTTATAAACATCTTCTAATGAGAAATCTGACAATAAAGTCGAACAGGTTTATTTGGAATCATGAGTTTTCAGAGCACTGATCCGTCATCAGGTGAGTATTTGGAGGAACATTCTGAAAGCTCGTGATTTTAAATAAGCCTGTTGGACTTTAATCTGTGTTATGGGACTTCTTACTGTGCCTATGCAAGTCCAACGACAGCATCCTCACTGTATATCATCTAACATCATCAAGCTGAAATTTCAGATTTGTTTCATTCTCTACTGACGTGTTGAGTATTTACTGCAATTTCTGTGGCCTGTTGGCCTCCTAAGATTTTAAATATATTAGAAAGAACACTTCTGATCATTATTTCTTTTGACAGTGGGAAATATCCTCCCTACTGTGTTTTGCACAGGACACACAACACATACACTCCAGGACAGATCACTGCACAGTCAGGGATAAGAATCCTGGCTGATATCTAGCCTCAGGAACACTCAATCGAAAGGTACAGTCCCCACACTCACCTCAGCAATAAAAAAAACTAACATTAAGAGAACTTGTGACCTTGATGCATGTGAATTTTGAAGTTTTCACTCATTCATTTAGATCACTGTTCCTCAAATGACATTCCTTTGTGCGTGTTCTCAAACAATTGCATTGAGGAGGGGAAACAGCTGGATATAATATGACAGATTATAAATCCACAGTACAATGTGGGTCAAAGTGAAAAGTAACCTTACCCGAAAGGGCGTGTTAATTCGACTGACAAGTGTATCTAGAATCGGAACTTTTTCATGTTCATGCAGCAGAATGAAGCTCAGAAAGGTCTGCAACAGTGCAGGCTCAGAGATGCTGCGGAGGAACAGATCCAGGTATGCTGTCGTAGTCATAACTTCTTCTACGGTCATCTGAAAGGAAAGAAATGTCACAACAACAATACAGAGAAGGAGAAATACAACGTTTGCAGTTTTCTCTGAATTGTTGGTAATCTACTCAATTCAATGGCACAAGACTCTGACTGTTAGTGTAAAATTTGCACTAAAATTTCCCACGTCTCTCAACTTATATTTGAAGTCACTGGGAATTAAAAAAGGCAAGATGCAAGATGGGCCACTGATTCACTATCACATTTTTACCGTATACAAAGTCAAAACAGAACTCCAATATGCACCCAAACCTTGGACAACCAGGTGTCATTTCTAACTCTCACAACTGAGAGTTACTGTTCAAAATATTCTTCTGTCAAGTTCAACAAATGTTACAAAATGAAGAATGTGAAAAAAATATGGGTGATCAAGAACAATTTATTGCACAACACTCTCACTATCTCAAAAAGGTAAGCATATATTTTGCAAGAAGTTTTTGCTAAACAAAGTGGACCAGAGAAAAACTGTCTGTAACAAAAAGGCTTTTTTCCACCAAAAGGATATTGGAATTGTATAAACGGAGGTCATACAGAGGGTTCTGGTGGTGACAAACCAGAGGGGACTGGAAACCAATGAAAAACACAAAATCTTCCAAAGTACTTATCTGTACAAGACATTACATACCAGTTTCCATCAACTTGAACATTAATTGAGGACATCGGCAAGGCAGTCAAACAACCCTGCAGCCTTTTGCGCTTACTTAACATGCAGTACAACATACTAAGTGGAACATAAAAATAGACTTTGAGTATCGCTAAAAAACAGACATGTCAAAACTTTGAGTCTTGCAAGAACACACTGTGCACCTGCTTCAGCTGAACATAAAAGGTAACAGCCATGCGCTGGCACATTCCCCAGGGCAATGCCTTGACCAGAGACAACTGCTTGGTTTGAATGTAAACTGCCTGGTAATTAACTGTTGATTATCAGTTAACTGGTGTATTCCCCATGGCAACACCTCTACCAATAAGAGGAAGCATTCTCTTGATATCCACCTGGTGGCATGGTGACACAGTGGGAGGGAGCCTGGGGAACATATTCTATCAGAGTCTGTACAGACTAAATGGGCTGAATGTTCTTCTTCTGCACTGTAGGCATTCTATGACTCTGTCAAGGCCCCTCAGGATCTTATATGTTCCATTCAAAATCATCTCTTACTCTTTTAAATTCCAGCAGAAAAAGCCCAGCCTGCCCAACCTTTCCTCATAAAACCCTCCCATTTCAGGTCATAAACCTTCTATGAGTGCTTCTAAAGTATTTACATAAATAAGGAGTTAAAACTGTACACATTATTAATTCAGTACTATTCCTAACTAAGGTTAAAATACCAATGGACAAAATCATAACATTTATATGTATATACCACCTTCAGGTTATAGGTAAAACACCAAACATAGAAAACTATAACACAGCATAATTAATCATTACAAAGTCTGTCTGGAAACTTGCAGCAAATAACCTACTAACTTTATGAAGTGCAGGTGCCATGACAGGCACAAGGAATCCATTGTAGATATAGTTCACGAGTTGATTGCGTATCATGGGATGAGCCACCTAAACCAGAAGCACAGGTTTTAGGATTAGACAAAAGGTGAATTCACACATGTACAACAGGTTATCTTTTAAGCTATAAAAAAACAGATGATACACACTAAACCCCAACGGCACAGGACACCACAAAAATCAATAAGAGTTCAAGAGAAGATGGAATACATTCAGAAACAGATTTGGGTGATGATATTCTTGGATCTTAAATAGGGATTTCAAGAGAAAGGGACTCAACTATTTGCAATCTACATTAATGACTTGGGTGTAGTAACTGAAAGGAATTTAAATTCTGGCAAACTGCCAATGTAACATGCATATTCGAAAAGGGAGAAACAAAACGGGTATAGGCCAGTAAGCTTAACTTCTGTCACTGGGAAAATGTTAAGACGGTCCATTATATAAGGTATAATAGGAGAGCATTTAGAAATACATAATATAATCAAACAGAGTCACCATGGCTTCATGAAAGGGAAATCACATTTGACAAATTTATTAGAATTCTTTAAGATGGTAATGAGCGGGAGTGATTAAGAGAAATCAATAGATGTAACATACTTTGATTTCCAAAAAATGCTCGATAATGTACCATATAAAAGGCTACTTAATGAGATAAAATCCCACAATGCTGAGGGTAGTATATTAGCATAAGCAGAGGATTAGGTAACTGATAAGAGACAGAGAGTAGGGATAAGAGAAATATTTTCAGGATGGCAACCTGAAAATGATGGAGCATCACAGGAATCACTGTTGGGGGCCACAATTATTTATAGTATATATTAATGAGCTGGATAAGGGTCGTGAAAATACTATTATCATTTGTACAGATGACACAAAATAAAGTTTTTAAAGTTTATTTATTGTTCACAAGAAAAGCTTATATTAACACTGCAATGAAGTTACCGTGAAATTTTCCTAGTTGCCACACTCTGGCATCTGTTTGGGTCAATGTACCTAACCAGCATGTCTTTCCAACTGTGGGAAGAAACTGGAGCATCGGGAAGAAACCCACACAGAACAGGGAGAATGTGCAAACTCCACATAGACAGTGACCCAAGCCAGAATTGAACCCAGGTCCCTGGCAGGAAGGTAAATGGTGAGGATGATACTGTCTACAGAAGGATATAGAGAGGTTAGGTGAGTGGGGAAAAACTTGGCAGGCAGAATATAATTTAGAAAACAATGAAGTTGTGCATTTTGGGAAGAAGAATAAAGGAGCAGAATTTTATTTAAATGGAGAAAGACTGCAGAAAGCTTCAGCACAGAGGCATTTGAGGGTTCCCATGATTAATCACAGAGAGCTAGCATGCAACTTCAGCATGTAGGCTGATTGGTGTAACAAATTGTCTCTAAATTAGTCTTCCCTCAATCTTCCCTAATGGGTGTAGACAAAGGTCATAGGTAGAGGAGTGCACTCAATGTTAAAATGGTGGCGCGGGCTTGTTAGGCCTTAGGTCCTGTTTCCCATGCTGTATTACTCTTTGTTCTTTGGAAGGCAGATGGAAATTTGATCTTTATTTCAAAGGGAACAAAAAATAGGAAAGTGTAGCTAAAACTATATAAGGCCACAGCTGAAACACTGAACCGTTTTAGTCGTCTTATCTAAGGGAAGATAGACTGTCCAGTTTAGGCAGGAGATAATCCAGAGAGGGTTTTTATTGGGTGATTCTGGGGTACAGAGGGATTTTCTCATGAAGAGAAGTTGAGTAGGTTGGTCTATATTCATTGGAGTTTCGAAGAATGGGAGACAACCTTAGTGAGATGTATAAGATTCTCAGTGGGCTTGACAAGGTAGATACTGAGAGGTTGCTTCCCCTAGTGGGAGAGTCTAGGACCAGAGGACACAATCTCAGAGTAAGTGATTGCCCATTAAAGACAGAGATGAGGAGGAATTTCTTCTCTCAAATGGCAGTGAATCTGTGAAATTATTTACCACAGAGGGCTATAAAGACTAGCTTGTTAAATATGTTCAAGGCTGAGACAGATTTTTAATCAGTAAGGGAATCAAGGGTTATGGGGATAAATAGGCAGGAAAATAAAGTTTAGGATTATATCTGATCAATCACAATCTTGTTGAGTGACGGAACATCTTGATGGACTGAATGGCCTACTTCTGCTCCTTCATCTTTTGGTCTTATGATTTAAGTTCATTTTTATGCAAAACTAATTGGTTTGAAATTTTTAGGAGACAGACAAGGACAGATTCTGAAATGATTTGCTTTATCTGGCTCCCAGAGTTGTATTCGCTGAAATGCAAAATAGTTCTGGTGTGATTCATTTACTGAAAAGAAAGTGCCCTGCATTCATTTCTCAGCTTTGTTTAAGCAATTTGAAACTCCTCACTGAGAAATTAGTATCCAAATAAATCACAATTAATAAATTCACATTCTCAACAAATCAGGTGGAAGAATTCTGAACTTGAGCCAATCGGATGCCCTAGATGTGAAACAGAAAGCACAATGAGTAGAGTGTGATTGGTATAAAAAGTCTGCATGCTCAGACTTCCCACAATGTTAAATAATCAAGTGAAATTGCTCATTTTAATCAGAGACTTGTAAGGTGTGATGTAGTGTCTACAATATAGCAATGAAAATGCAACAAGGAGCACACACTGTACATAAGACTGTTAACATAATCAAACTACAAATTGTTCAATATAGGCTTGGAATTCATTTTTGAAATATTAACAAGGCTTTGTTAAACATTTCATGTTTCCAAAGGGGAGAGAGAGAAATATAAGGGCCAAGTTGATTTTAATCCCCACTCTGAGACTGGGTCAATATTGAGTACAATCTGTGCTTCTAATATTTTTCTGAAAGAAAGTACTGAATTCTTTATCATCTTGTCCTATAACAGCAGCTGAAGTTCAAACCATGTCCCTTAAGATTTATACAATCATTGCAGAGGACATTATCCAAGCTGAATAAATTTAGAAAGACCAGTGCCCTCCATGTTTTCAAGTCTTTACCTGTATCACCGCATTACAGAACTCCAGGGAATTCATGAACTGTACCAGTGCAGGAATATGCATCCAGTCCTCTCGCTGCAGATAGTGCCATTCATCAGATTTCACTTCCAGTTTTGTGGGCAATGAGGAGTAGAGACCACTCAGTCCTGTGGCTAGCACCTGCAAGTTACAGAATAGTGAGAAAGGAAGAAACCAAAACACTGAAATCAAAAACAAAACCCATGAAAATGTTACCCTTCACACAAGATAATACAAGTCTTGAATCAAGAGAAAAATACTGCAGATACTGGAAATCAGAAACAATACAGAAAAGCTTAGCAGACTATGCAGCATCCATGGAAACAGAAATGGAGCTAAAATCAACAACCTTACATTAGAAAAAGTGAACTATTAACTCAGTCAACTTTCCCCCTCAAAATTCTTACTAAATTGTGAAAAGTTGACACTTTCTTGGATCACTATATTACATAACAGTGTCCAAGATCTCCAAAATTTCCACTTTAATTTTTCTCTATTGCTTCAAGGAATATGGGTATCACTGGCAAGACCAACATTTATTACCAACCCTAATGGCCCATGAACTTAGTGGCTTGTTAGGTCGTTTCAGAGGAGAGTTAAGAGTTGCATTGCTGGGGGCTTGGAGTCATATATAGGCTAAACTGGTAGATTTTTTTTCCCTTAAGGAGATTAATGAACCAAATAGGTTTTTTAACAAATTTTATTCCATCTTCAAGTTATAAGCTCATGCGCAAATTGAACAGGGCAAGCCTTAATCACAGAAATATAGAAACTAGAAGCACAGTAGACCATTTGGCCTTTCAAGCCTGCTCCACCATTCATTCAGATCATGGACTGATCATTAAATTCAAATTTTCCTCTCATCTTCTAAACTGCAGTGAATATAATCTAACCAACTGGTCTTTCCTCATATGACAGACCTGCCATCCCAGGAATCAGCCTGGTTAACCTTCACTGTATTCCCTCTATAGCAACAACATTCTTCCTCAAATAAGGAAACCAAAACTGCACACAATACTCCAGGTGTGGTCTCACCAACATTCTATACATTTGCAGCAAAATATCCCTATCCCTACACTCAAATTGTCTCGCTACGAAGACCAATATACCATTTGCCTTCTTCACTGCCTGCTGTACCTATGCGTTTACTTTCAGCGACTGATATACGAGGACTCCAAGGTCTCAATGAGTATCCACTTCTCTTAATTTACACCCATTCAAGTAATAATTTGTTTTTCTTTTTTGTTATCAAAGTGAACAACCTCACATTTATCCACATTATATGGTATCTACTGTGCAGATGCTCGCTCACTCACTCAGCCTGTCCAAATTGTGCAGAAGCATCTCCGCATCCTCCTCACAGCTCACCCTCCCACTCATCTGCAAATTTCAAGATAATATATTCAGTTCCCTCTCCCAAATCATTAATGTGAACAGTTGGGGTCCTAGCACAGATCCCTGCGGAGTCCCATTCGTCATTGACTGCCAATTAGAAAAAACCCATTTATGCCAATCCATCTCCTTGCTTGCTCCTTAACCAATTCAAATTGAATCCAATTCACGGTACCTATAAGAGAGATAAACAAGATCAAAGCTGACAAGATTAGGCATTGCACCCAATCTGGAGCTTGATTAGCCAAAAGGCTGAGATACAACAATTGATGATAGTTTCATTAGTGAAACTAGCTTTCAATTTCAGATGTCTTAACTGAATTTATCAGCTTATGTCCTTAGAGCATTAGCCTGGGTCTCTGGATTAGAATCCATATATTACTATACATCAGCAATTCCACAATTTGTTTAGACACAAAGGACTGTATTCAAGCCTCAATAGCATTGTCAACAACTATGGCTTGACATATCCCTGAAGGCTTTACCACATGACATTTATGATTCTGTGAAAAATGAACAGTTTTCAAATATTATTGCATTTATCTAATCAAGACCTTTAGTTTAGTGTATCACACCCACAGAAATATAATCCGCAAAGGTTCACAAAAAAGTTGGGAGGGGGGCAAAAGAAAATAGAAAAATAAATAAATTTGAATCCATTGGTCATGAGCAGAATAAAACTCTCTTCAAAAAAATCAGCAGTTATGCAATATCTGTCCTATATAAACAGTCCCAATTATCCTTTGGTTAGCTAGAGCCTTGCTCAAAGAAGAAATTGGTTTTTAAATGAATTAAGGGAGAAATTGGACCAAGTTGTGCCCATTTTCTGTTTTAATATGAGCACAAGGGCTATATTTGGGGACCAGAATCCAGAGGGTCAGACAATATTGGGTCTGGCTGTTTTTTTCAGGAGTCTGGGGCAAACACCTTTCACTCTTTAGTATACTTACTAATAAAGAACCAAACATTTCTTTTAAGAGGCCTCCGGAAAAGTGGGCTGCCTGAGCAAACCAGGTACTGGGCCTGTAGCAGTCAACTTTTATAGGGTAGAAATGATCAGCATCAAAAAGCTAATTCTTTAAAAAATGGATCCAGAAGTCTGTAACCTCATGGTCTGGAATACACCTCACTCTCTACCATTACCACCAAGCCAGGCTCAACCTTGTTCAATGAAGAGTGCAGGAGGATTGGCCCAGGGCAGCACTAGGTGCAGTTAAAAAATGAGAATACCAAGCTGGTGCGCACAACAAATCCACTATGCATGCTGAACAGTGGTAGCAGCAAGCTATAGACAGAGGCCCCATAGCTACTGAATTAGATCAAAGCTCTGGAGTCCAGTCAGACACAGTCAAATAACTAAATCAGAACAGGCAGCTCTACAAATATCCCTCAACATTCATTGCAAAAGACCTGGGGCAAAAGTTTAAGGAAATTTTTTTAAGAATCGACGCTCGCCATCCTGAGAATCAGCATTGTGAAAACCCATTGCCATCTAACGCTCACTTCAGTATTCACTCACAGTGGGCGGACTTCCAGCTACCCTTGGAAATGCCACCCATGAGCGCAGTCAGCCAATTTGATTGCCAACAGCTTCTCTAACTTTGTCAAGTACAGTGCTGCAGCGGTCAGAAGCAGTACTGCAACATTCTGCTTGGAACTAAATCCTGAGACCATTGGAAAAATAAGTTTTGGGGTCCAGATGGGTCAGGAGGAAGGGGAATGGAGAGGGATTAGAGGGGCAGACAACAGAGGAGAGGGGTTGTAGAGGAGTGGATGGGCAAGGGGCTTGGGAGATGCTGTGACCATGGCATCCAGGAGTAAGTCTATGGGAGAGAGTCCTGGAGCTCCAACATCTCAGAGCAGAGGATACCCCACCTCTGGAGGGAGTTTTCAGAGTGAGGAACTGCACTCCGCACGCCACTTTACCCAAGATGGGGAATTTTTTTTTTAAAAAAATACCTTTCCCAATCCCATTCATACCTACTCCCATCAACCTAAAGATTGAGACTGGATGGGAAAAGGACTTAAAGTTGCCAACCAAGGAATCCCTTAACAGCCTTAATAGGTGAGTTACCCACCTGAGGCCCCAAACACGAAATTACACTTGGGTTTGGGCAGACAGATTTCTAGGGGGGAGTGTCCTCCATTCGATTTTACACACCCTTCCCCCACCACCCACCAGGAGTGTTGTGGGGGTGTGGGCAAATGTAAAATTCTGCTCAAGCGCTTTTGTGTTTTCACTAATCTTCAGCCAGAAGGTCAAGTGAATGATCCATCTCGGCCTCCTTCTCAGTTCCTGCCATCAGGGATGTTAGTCTTCAACCAATTCAATTCACTCCATGTGATACTAAAAAATTACCGAGTGCACTGAATACAAAAAAAGCCATGGACCTCACTCAATGCCATTGCAATTGTAGTGCTGAAGATTGTGCTCCAGAACTAGCCACAACCCAAGTCAAGCTGTTCCATTGTATGGTATTTACCCAACAAATTGGAAAAGTGCCCAGGTATAAATGTCCTGGCAATAAAAAATGTGGCAAATCCATTCTGGCCAATTACTGCCTCATTCCTCTGCTTTCAATACTGCTCCTCTCAATCATCACCAAAGTTATGCAAAGTCTCATCAATAGTTCCAACAAGTAGCACCTACTCAGCAATAACACACTTACTAATGTTCAGTTCAGGACCATTGGACTCTAGATTTAATTATAAAGTTGAGCCCAAAGAACTGAATTCCAGGGGAATGTGAGAGTGACTTCCCCTCATGTCAAAGCTGTATTTGATTAAGTGACCCTCATCAAGTAGCCCTTGCAAAATTGAAGTCGATAGGAACCAAGGAGAAATTCTGCACTGACTGGAATCATACTGGCATGATGAATGATGATTGTGGTTATTGAGGGCCACAGGACATTGCTGTAGGAGTTCCTCAGGGAAGTATTTTAGGTCCCACTATCTTCAGCTACTTAATCAATTTCCTTTCTATCAACGTAAAGACAGAAGTGAAGTTGTTGACTGACGATTGCACAATGTATAAATCTATTCACATCTCAAATAATGATGCAGTTTCTGCCCGTCTGACCTGAACAACTTTCAGGCTTGGGCTGCTTGCTATGCATAGATTGAATGCTGTGCTTCCTATCCACATCACAAATATTGACAACACTTCAAAAGTATTTCAATAGATGTAAAGTGCCTTGAGATGCCCAGTGGTCTTTAAAAGCACTATATAAATCCGAAGTATTCTTTGACATTCACTCCATACAAGCACCAAACAATGATAATTTCCAACAAGAAGAATCTAAATAACTTCCTCTGACATTCAATGGCATTACCATCACTGAAACCTCCACCATCAACATCTTGGGAGAGGCCATCACCAGAAAAGTAACTGGAGCATCCACATAGATAGCACAGCTATAAGAGGTCACAGACTGGGTACTCCGTAGCAAATTTCTTGACTTTCCAAAGCCTTTCCATCATCTATAAAGGTACAAGTCACATGTGAAATAGAATACTCTCCATTTGCCTGGATAAGTGCACCTTCATCAACACTCAAGGTGTTCGATACTATTGAGAACATAGCTACCATTCAACACCCCTCCGTCACCAGCATACCATGGCAGCGAAATACGTTGTAGCACATTGCTGAGGCTACTTTGACAGCATCTTCCATGATCTTTACCACTTTGAAGAAGTAAGGTAGCAGATACATGGAAAAACCACCAGTTGCCAATTCCCATCCAAATTGCACAATTCTGATTCTGAACTTTATTGCTGTTCCTTCATTGTCATTGCATCAAAACCCTGGACTTTCCTTTACAGCAGCATTGTGGCTGTACCCATACCAATGGTCTGTTCAAGATGGTAGTTCACCACCTACCAATCAAAGGCAATAAATGTTGGCCTTGCCCACATCTCATGAATGATTATAATATTCACAAAACTGAACATGACCCCACCCCAATCTACTCAATTGCCTTTGGGAATTTCCATGAACTATATCTGGAGGATAGCGAATGTGGTCCCGTTGTTCAAGAAGGGGAAGAGAGACCTTCCAGGGAATTATAGGCCAGTGAGTCTTACTTCTGTGGTGGGCAAAGTGTTGGAGAGAATAATTAGGGATAGGATTTATAGTTATTAGAGAGTAATGAATTGATTGGAGATAGTCAGCATGGTTTTGTGAAGGGTAGGTCGTGCCTTACTAACCTCATTGAGTTTTTTGAAAAAGTGACTAAAGAGGTGGATGGGGGTAAGGCGGTTGATGTGGTATATATGGACTTTAGTAAGGCGTTTGATAAGGTGGCCCATGGAAGACTTCTGCAGAAAATGCAGATGTATGGGATAGAGGGTGATTTAGCTAATTGGGTTAGGAATTGGCTAGCAGATAGAAGACAGAGGGTGGTGGTTGATGGGAGATATTCATCTTGGAGTTCGGTGACAAGTGGTGTACCTCAGGGGTCTGTTTTGGGGCCCCTGCTGTTTGTAATTTTTATAAATGATCTGGATGAGGGTATTGAAGGATGGATTAGTAAATTTGCAGATGACACTAAAGTCGGTGGAGTGGTGATAGTGAAGAGGGGTGTTATAGTTTGCAGAGGGACTTGGACAAGTTGCAGAGCTGGGCCGAGAGGTGGCAAATGGAGTTTAATGTGGAAAAGTGTGAGGTAATGCACTATGGCAGAAATAATAAATGTGTAGAGTATAGGGCAAATGGTAGGATTCTTAGTAGTCTAGATGAACAGAGGGATCTTGGTGTGTATGTGCATAGATCCCTGAAAGTAGGCAGTCAGGTCGAGAAGGTTGTTAGGAAGGCATATGGAGTCTTGGCTTTTATTGGTAGAGGGATTGAATTTCGGAGCCGCAACGTCATGTTGCAACTGTACAAAACTCTAGTGCGGCCGCACTTGGAGTATTGTGTGCAGTTCTGGTCCCCACATTATAAGAAAGATGTGGAGGCATTGGAGAGGGTACAGAGGAGGTTTACCAGGATGTTGCCTGGTATGGAGGGCATGTCTTATGAGGAGAGGCTGAGGGATTTGAGGTTGTTTTCGTTAGAAAGGAGGCGGCTAAGAGGGGACCTGATCGAAACATATAAGATGATTAGAGGTTTAGATAGGGTGGACAGTGATAGCCTTTTTCCTAGGATGGAAAAAGCTAGCACGAGGGGACACAGCTTTAAATTAAGGGGTGATAGTTATAGGACGGATATCAGAGGTAGGTTCTTTACCCAAAGGGTGGTTCGGGAGTGGAATGCCCTGCCTGCAGCAGTTGTAGATGCGCCAAGTTTGGTGGCGTTTAAGAGGTTAGTTGATAAGTATATGGAAGAGAAGGGAATGGTTTAGTTTGGAGGGGCATTGCTTTTTATATTGGTCGGCGCAACATCGAAGGCCGAAGGGCCTGTTCTGTGCTGTAATGTTCTATGTCCATCTACTGCTTTCAAACAGATTCTTAAATCTTGGTTTTAGTTTTAGAAAAATGGGCACGTACATCTTGTAAAAGCTTTTTAATTCATTTTCATGAATTAAACATGATTACTGATCATTAATGTAACTCTCAAATAATTTGGCAATGTTTTTAAAAGTAATTTTTAGGGGTTCAAATTTTGGTTGTTCACGGGTGTTGCAGCAGACACGAATGAAAAGCGGTTTTATGATGAGCTAATTTCAGCACAATGAATTAAGTTGCACCAGGCTGCAATCAAATATATAATAGAATATTTCAAAGCTAACAAACTGTGAGAAAAGTGATATTCTGTAACAATGATTGGCAGATTTTACACTAACTGAGGTGCATAAAAGCTTGGGCAGGACCTTGAAGACATTTCTCAAAACTAGTTCAATATTGAATGTGGAACCAAAGATATGGATGCATTATTATATCATTCAAGCACCATCCATAATGTTCTCAGAATATTGACCAGTTATATTCTCTCTCTCAACTCTAAGTTCAATCTCATAAGCCTCATTATTTACACCTTCCAGCTATTTATCACTTCACCTGGCAGTTTCAAAGGACACATTAAGCTATCCGTCTTTGTTCTTCTTTTATCTTTTTTCTGTCCCAAGACGATGTTTTTCTGCCACTTAGATTCTACCAAATATGATCCATAGAGCTGAAAACGGTATTTGCTTGTGTGGAACTCTTAATTAAAGTGCTTCCTGTAGGAGGTCAAGGGAATCTAACAAAGCAGCCGCAGCTTGAGAGTTGAGGAAGCAACATCTATTACTCATGTCATCACTCCAGGACTGGCTGCATCTCTCCTCATGTGTAATGCCCTGCAAAATTAGTACCTGAATGAAATGCATTTCAGAAGCCTGACTTCAATTTAATATTTAAATAGTAGAGTGTGTAAATTATTGATGTACTACTTAACACATGATTAATGCCTAACCATTACTGTGGTTTGTACATGAAAGCTGAATTAATTTTTGTTGAAGCCTGAACCACATGTTACAACTTGATAACATTATTGACGCAACAGGCTTTGTCAAGAAACCCCATAAAATTCCCCCATGAATTGGACTGCAAATGTTATTTGTGGTGTTGCAAATAGAAGTTGTTTGATGATCTGATTTATTCTGAATATTTCTAAAACTGATCATTTCTGTTGACTGGATCTTGTTTGGAAATGTTCTCAGGTGCTCTTTTTTCTTCAGTCGGGATAGATCAACAATCTAATTTATTTCTTTACGCCTTTTTGTTTTTTTGCCCTGCTGAACATACCCTGATCTTACTGGAGCCAGTTGGATTATGTTACAGTTATATAAAACATTGGTTTATTAATTTTGAATACTGTGTTCAATGTGGTCACCATGCTACTAGAAGGACGTGGAAGCTTTGGAAGGAGGATAGGAAAGATTTACCAGGACATTGCCTGGTATGGAAGGTATCAGCTGTGAGGAGAGATTGAATAAACTGGGATTGTTCTCCCTCGAAAGACAGAAGCTAAGGGGCAACCTGACAGAAGTTTATAAAATTGTGAAGGGCATAGATAAGATGAACAATTGGAAGCTTTTACCCAGGACAGAAATGACAATTACAAGGGGGCAAAGTTCAAGGTAAGGGGAGTTGGGGGGGGGGGGGGGGGAAGGTTCAGTGGAAATGTGCAAGGGAAGTTTTTTTTTTATGGAAGGTAGTGGGAGGAGACTGGAATGCACTGCCAAGTAAGATGGTTGAGGCAGATATGTTGGCGACATTTAAGCGTTACCTGGATAGACACATGAACAGATGGAGAATAGAGGGATACAGGCAGTTAGTCTAGATAGGACAACGTGATTGATGCAGACTTGGAGGACTAAGAGGTCTGTTGCTGTGCTGTACCTTTCTTTGTTCTTTGGATATTTTCAGTGTCTGGATTTGGGAGGCACATCAACTTGCCAAGCTTTTGATCATGATTGCCCCTTGACTTTTGTCTTTCTGGGCAGTGAGTGCACATGATCACACAACTAAGCCAGCTGTCTTCACCTCGAAAGACATACTAGTCACATAATTGTTGTGTTTTATGCCGCAAAGAAATGCAGGAGATGATACACCAGGTTTCGTGAATGGGAAGTTTTATGCAATGCTGTAAAATGTTTACTCCCAATGTTTTCAGCCTCAATTTAGCTTCTTACTCTAAATGACCACAACTAGATTTATGTAATCACAGACAGAGGATAGACACACATTATCAAACACTAAACAACTGAACACTACATTGGTCATACATTGCAAATAAAGGATCGAGTGGGACCTCATCGATAAATTATGCAAAGACAAAGCAGTCTGGAAAAGAAAGTCCACAGGCATGAACTGGGAATGCCACATTCTTAGAGCTGTACTGCACGGAAAGAGGCCCTTCGACTTGTGTCTGCGCAGGCCAAATTATATTTACTATTTCATGGGATGTGACGTTGTTGGAAAAGCCAGTATTGCATTGAAGTAGGTCACTTCAGAGGGCAAGTAACAGTCAACCATTTGTGTAGGTCTGGATTCACATGGAGACTAATCGGAAAGGATGGTAGATTTCCTTCCCTAAAAGGATTATTAATGAGTCAGCTGGGTTTTTACAACAATTGATGATAGTTCCATTACTTAGTCAGCTGGGTTTTGTCAAGAAACCCCATAAAATTCCCCCATGAATTGGACTGCAAGTGTTATCTGTGGTGTTGCAAATAGAAGTTGTTTGATGATCTGATTTATTCTGAATATTTCTAAAACTGATCATTTCTGTTGACTGGATCTTGTTTGGAAATGTTCTCAGGTGCTTTTTTTTCCTCCAGTCAGAGTAGATCAACAATCCAATTTATTTCCTTATGCCTTTTTGCTTTTTATATTTCATAGTCAAAGTTAATTCAAATTCCTCCAGTTGCCAAGGTCGAATTTGAACCCACGTCCCCAGTGCATAAATTGGATTTCTCAGTGGCATTGTCACTGTGCCACCGAGTAATAATGCATAGAGGCTCCATTAGTGAGCACAAAAATGATTTAATGAGTATTGTATAGTAGCATCTTGGCTGTAGCTAGCTCCCAAAATGTTTCTTTTCCTAAGAGGATTCCATTCTCTGGAGTGATTCCCCACTGAATCCCAATTGGTCCCCCAGGACAGATGACCTTTACTCCACTGTGTGGCTCCTAAAGGGACAATCACCACACATTGTGGCGTGAATATTCCCCTCCCACCTGCCACAGGAATCGTAGGTTCCGGAGATGGCGGCCCATACAAAGGTGCATTGACCTCAGGTGAGATTTTCCCATTTCAGGGCGAGTGCAGCCTGAAAATCCCACCCAGTGTCTCCCCTCTAATTCCCAATTACTCCCACATTTCTCTAGTTCCATGGCTGTTCGTTTTCTGAAGACAATCAAGGAAGTGTGGCAATTCTAGTCCTGAATATCAAGTGCTTTACAAAAGAAGATCTTTTATACAAAGAGGTCACATCACAATTCGCAAGATAATTTCTTCTTCACAAACTAATTGTATTTGTATCTGATTTTTATTTAAAATTTAAATACACTTGACAACAATGCAATAGTGTTCATGTCAGCATCATATGTAATGGTATAGAGTGGAATTTTGCAGGATAGTTCCTTATCTAAGCTGCACCAGGTAAAGTCAATGACTCCCTGCAGAACAAGGCTGGGGAGCCTCAATGCACTGCTGTGCGCTTTCTAACACTCAACAAAAGATGCTATTGGCAGAGATCCTGGGCCACTTGGATCGTTTCTCAGTGTTATAGAAAATTGAGCTGGGGGAAACCAAGAATAAATTGAAAAGAAAGATTTGAAGTTATGTCACCTTCACTGAAAAGGTAAACATTCATAATAAAGTGGCAGATCTTATTGCACCCTGCCTGACTCTCTGTTCAATTGAAGTTAATGGCAAAGAAAAATTGTAAAATGAGCCTGGGTCACAGGAGGCATCAATTCACCATACACGGTTTACACAGTTGTACAAAGTTAATTTCACCTTCTGCACTTCAAAAAAAATATTTGTTTTATTCATTGTCTTCAATTATTTTAAACTAACACATGAGGAATTAGAAGTCATTTAGAATTTTCCTCAAATAGAACAGAACATTACAGCACGGTACAGCCCCTCGATGTCATGCCGAGCTATATCCAAACCTAAGATCAAGCTATCCCACTCCCTATCATTCTGATGTGTTCCATGTGCTTATCCAATAACCACTTGAAAATTCCTGAAGCGTCCCATTCCTCTAACACAGCAGGCAATGCATTCCATACTCCAACTACTCTGAGTGAAGAATCTACCTCGGCCATCCCTCCTATATCTCCCACCGTGAACCTTATAGTTATTCCCCCTGGTAACAGCCACATCCACCAAGGGAATGTCCACACTACCTATCCCGCTCATCATCTTATAAATCTCTACTAAATCATCTCTCATCCTCTCCGCCCTAACGAGAAAAGCCCCAGCTCCCTCAACTTTTACTCATAAGACCTATCGTCCAAACCAGGCAGCATCCTAGTAAATCTCCTCTGCACTCTCTCCAATGCTCGACATCCTTCTTATAGTGAGGTGACCAGAACTGCACACAATGTTCCAAATGTGGTCTCACCAAGGTGCTGTTAAACACAAATCCTTTGTTAATAAACACTAACATACTATAAGCCTTCTTCGCGGCTCTATCCACTTGAGTGGTAACCTTCAGAGATCTATGGATATGAAACCCAAGATCTCTCTGTTCCCCTCTGCAATCTGCATTCAAGTTTGTCCTACCAAATTGAATCACCTTGCACTTATCAGGGTTAAACTCCATCTGCCACTTTGCAGCCCAGCTCTACATCCTATCAAGGTCTCTTTGCAGCCTGCAAGGGCCCTCCGCTTCATCCACTACTGCACCAATCTTGGCGTCATCAGTAAATTTACTAACCCACCCTTCAGCCACTTTTCCAAGTCATTGATAAAAATCACAAATAGCAGAGGACCCAGCACTGATCCCTGCGATACACCGCTGGTAACTGGCCTCTAGTCTGAAAATTTTCCCTCCACTACTACCACCCTCTATCTTGCATCAGTCAGCAATTCTAACTTTTACATATGAAAAACTGTTAAACACAGAAATAGAAATCAGGAAGAAACCTGTCATTACATAATTTAAATAATTTTTAAAATCTTTTGAGCAAGAGAGAGTATTTAACTTTATCAAAGCCTTGGCGATACCTTTCTGCCTCACTTATTCACGTAGTGACCTCAGTTATTTCAGATTGCTAAGCATGGCTCACTGAAGCCAACATATCACAATGGAGGAAGCAGAAGAAGTTGGACTGCAAGAATGATCTCAGCCAGAAAGGGAATTGAACCCTTGTCATCAGTGTTACTCAGCACCACACTCTAACCAAATGAAATAACCAGCCCTACTTGATTATACCACAAGCAAGCAAGCCGGAATCCTAAGTACTTTAATTCTGGGATCAAGATGAATAACATCTTTCCACAAATTAACTACTCCCATAGCAAGAGCACAGGAGAGCACAGATGCAGTGGTAAATAAAATCTCATTAGATACATTTTGATTAGAGAAGAAAAGCTGATTTTCACTTCTGAAAGCCATAGGAAGCTTTTGCAAAGTTGCAGCAAGCCTAATACACACTAGTGTAATAATTTCCTGAACCACACTGCAGTCCAAAGGTACAATAACTAATCATCTCTATGATTGTTGAGTATATTTTGATGAGGCTAATTACAGCAAATGATTAGCAAAGCAAATTGAATATTGTTGTTTATTGCACAGAAAATGGAATGTAAGTGTAAAGTTGTTTTATCACAGTTGTTGGTGAGACTACATCTAAAGTATTATGTACAGTTTTAAGGGTATAAATGTATTAGAAGCAGTTCAGAGAAGATTCACACAACTGATACCTGGGATTTGGGTTGTTATTTTATAAGTAAAGGTTGAACAGGCTGGGCCTGTATCCACTAAAGTTTAGAAAATAAAGTGATGATCTTATTGTAACATATGGAGGGGATTTGACGGGATGAATGTTGAAAGGATGTTTCCCCTTATGGGAGAGGCTAGAACTAGTGAACACCATTTAAAAATAGCAGTCTCTCATTTAAGACAGAACTGAGAGTTTATTTCTCTCAAAGGATCATGAATCTTTGGATTCCTGTCCCCAGAGAGCAGTGGAATCAGGATCAATAAACATTTTAAGCAGAGGTGAATAGATTATTGACTAACAAAGATTATCAGGTGAGCACAATGTGGAGTTGAGGCTACAATCAAGTCAGCAATGATCTAATTGAATGTGAAGGAGGCTCGAGGGCTGAATGGGCTATTTCTTTTCCTAATTTGCATATTCATATGTTCTCTGCAAAATAAACCTAGTAACAGTAAAGGAAAAAAACACAGCTAATTTCACACCACTTTTTGATCTGCCTAATTACATGGGGATTTGTAATTCTTCTCAGGAAAATTGAAAAGGAAACAAAAGCAACTTTTGCAAAATGTGGGAAACTGGGTTTTCTCCACAGAATGTCAAGTTGTTTTAGTGTTATAATTGTAACTTGACTATGGAGAGAGCAAGAATCCTCAAAAATGGATATGTTTGTTGGTAAAGTTAAGAAATGTAGTCCCTGGAAAAGGAACTCTGCGTGTTTCAAGCACAGTGCATCAATATTAAGCTAACCTTCATGTCAGATACAGCACTCCCAGATGCAGAGTAAAGCATCCACCCTCACTTAAACACTAACCTATCAATGTTCCCTTTCTTCAAACTTCATAGTAAAACTCCCTAATGCTCCATTGGGACAATGTTATTATTTTTGAAACCAATTTTGAGGGGGTTTTTTTGTCCAGTGAATCCTGGATTGGTGCCGCTGAAACCTGCCAGCATCAGGGACCCAGGTTCAATTCAAGCCTTAGGCCACCCATGTCTGCGTGGGTTTCCTCCGGGTGCTCTGATTTCCTCTCAAGTCCAAAGATGTGCAGGTTAGGTTGACTGGCTGTGCTAACTTGACATTAGTGTCCGGGGGGGGGGGGGGGGGTGCAGGGTAAATACATTATGACAATAGGGAATGTGTGAAGTTATGGTTGGTGCAGATTTGATGGGCCGAATGGCCTACTTCTGCACTGTACGATTCTTTGATTCTATTTAGCAAAGTTAATGACTGAACATTACGAGAGAGAAAAAAAATGAGAGTTTAGTAGTAACTGAAGAAGGGAAGAGGAAAATGAGAGAGGAGAAAGGCAGATGGAAGTGAGAGGAGTAAATGAGGAAAGGGAAGCTGTTGTACAGAGTGGTGTTGATAGTAAACATGTGGTTTTCTCTGGCATCGACCTACTGAGACCAAACAGCATTGCAGACTCACGTTTCCATTAGTCCCACTAACTAACTAATATTTTCATTCACATTTCGCGCATTTGCACCCAATACATTTATTGGGAAAGTGCAGCACAGAGACCACATGAATAACCAGACTTGTACTAAATATAAAAAAATGCCAAGACAGAAACAGATGAGATGGATTTTCATGTTCCTGCCGCATTCAAGGAGTTATTCACATGGTAAAAATGAATCATGACCTGATGCTTTTTAATAATCTGATGGTTTTACTCATATTCTGAAAACACATTTAAGACATCTATTTCAACAGTATGCTGTAACTCATACCTGTGGGCTTCCTGTTACTGTCTCCTTTGTGAACTTCTCTTAAAAAGTACTTTCATTCTTTGCAGAATGGAGTTTCACTTATAATTCTTCAATATATTTCAAAGCAAACTTAAGACATGCATAACAGCCCTTATATTGGTACAAACTCTATTCACCCGGTCCTGATAGTTTTAATCATTCAAATTGAATTTTGACTGTCCGTGGTTACAGAGCCCTAATTTGGTGGACCAGGTCACCAGTGGATCAGAGCCTTACTCTGGGCAGCAGCGTAGCACAGTGGTTAGCACTGCTGCTTCAGATCTCCAGGGACCTGGATTCGATTTCCGGCTTGGATCACTGTCTGTGTGGAGTTTGCACATTCTCCTTGTGTCTGTGTGGGTTTCCTCCGACAGTCCAAGCACGTAAGGGTTAGATTGATTAGCCATTCTAAAATTGCCTGAGTGTCCTAAGATGCGTAGATTAGAGGGATACATGGGTAAAATATGTAGGGAAATAGGGGTAGGGCCTGGGTGGGATTGTGGTTGGTGCATTCTCGATTGGCTGAATGGCCTCTTTCTATACTGTAGGACTTCTATGATTCTATGAAATGAGTCAGAAATAGAAGGTTAGGTACTGCCTCAGGCCACTCTGTTGTTCTCCAATTCAGACAAAAAGTCTCCAGTTTTTATTAGTAGGTTGAGCCTCCAATCTGAAGTGGACTCAAAGACATGGGGTATGATCAGCTTCTTTAGCATCCATGGGTTGCTAAACCCATGGATAATCAGAACAAGTGAGGCTGGAGGACTCCCTCTCATCTCTTTTTCATGGAGATGCATGATCCCCATGTCTTGAAGAAGCAAGCCTGGGAGAAACCCAATGGAGAAGCCAGAAATCCTGGGGCAAGGTAAAAGGAATGGAAACTGTGAGGGGACTAAGACCTCACTTTGTATTTTTTTAAAAATAGATTCACACCCTATGGCTATTTCTAAAATTTAAAACACTGAACAAATATCTTTTAAAATGGCTGAAGCTATGTCTATGACCCTTGAATAAAAGGTGCTACTATGTCAGTTATGAAGAAACTTACACTTTGTCACACTGAAGACAACTGAACAACCGCACAGACTGCAGAGGCCAAATTCAAGAAGAATTATACAAAGGTCACCTACATTTCATAAATCAAGCCTATCCAGCCAGAGTCAAATTGTCTGCTAGGACAAAATATTTGGAACTTCCCATTCAGATTTAATGGTTGGGATCACAGGAATGCAGACAAAGGGATATAGACCCTTTGTCAAAGCCAAATGGGAGAGTTGGAGGATCATGTGATATTATCCCCTCAGCTGGTGGAACCTGTAATATTGTCTTGTTGAACTACAAAGTTCAGTCTGCCATCTTACCATCTATCAAGCAGCAGCCCAGAAAAGGAGACTCTCCATTTCAGGTATGAATGCTTTGTCCTCCTCTACACTCTTTCCACTGGAACTTCTGAATCATTGCTTACAAAACTAATTCATCTCTGCATGCCTATATCATCATGTGAAGTTATCATTACTGGAAAAGTGAATTGTCCAGCATCAGTTTTCAAACTGTCAATCTCTGTGAAAGAATATACCATCAGATATTGTGATCTTTGCCTTGTAAATCTTTCTTTCTTTATCCCTCTTCTACTGTATGAGTAGAAAGGAGGCAATGTTGCGACCCTCCTCCCATGTTTGGGAGTGTACAAATAAAGTGCCCTCTGAGTTCATCCTATCACAAGTTTGCTATGGAGCTTTTAATGAAAAGTGGAACACTGCCAGTCTGATTAAAATACAAAACCCATCACTGTTAAAACAACAATGGGAACATACGTGGAAGATTACAGAGGACTTCCTGTTTAATTTTTACCAACACACACACACACACACACACACACACACACAATTTTCTCATATCCATTAGTCAAAGATAACATTAAGGCCACATACGAACAGGAGGAGTAGGTCAGCTGGCCCTTTGAGTCTGCTTAGTCATTCAAAAAAAAAAACCCATGGGTGATCTGACCATCGCCTTAACTCCACTTTCCAGCCTGTCTCCCACGACCTGGAACTTCCTTGTCCGTTGAATGACTGCCTCATTCAACCGTGAATATGTTCAATAAGAAAGTCTCCACTACTCTTTGGGGATAAAGATTAAAGACTCAGGCAGATAGATTCAGAGAAGAAATTTGTACATTCAGTATAGAGTTTTGCCCAAGTCACTGTTAATACATAAATACATTCAAAGATTTACTACACCAGATTGCAGACCTACTCTAAACAATTTGGTCTGGCTTTTTGCTGCATTGACATAATTCAAGAACAGATGTCTGAAACATAAGGGCACTTTGGTTGTGAGCATAACATCAAAAGATTTATGGAAGATGTGCTTTAACATTTACAGCAATCTTTTCTGGATATTTTGCATCAATCCTACATCGCTTAAGTACACAACCTGAATTCCTCAACACTTGGAGCAGAGCTGTAAATCTATAAACTTCTTAATAAGCATTTGCCTGGCACTGCTAGACATATCAATGTTGCTGTGTAAACCACAACGGTGTTTGCTTTCATGGATAGAATTAACCTCAAATACAATATAGCCACGAAGCTCATCAGATGGCACATCCTGGTAGTGTTAGATGTCATGGCTACTGTGGAACAATTCTTTGCACATATAGTTTAGTACATTAAAATTATTCTATCTCAAAGGACTTTCCCAGGAGCAGAACTGGACAACAATTGGCACACCACTTGTGCCAATAGACAAAACATTAGGCAGGTGTCCAAAAGCTTCACACAGTCTATAATTAGAGGAAATTTCTGATCATCCAGTAGTGGACGTCAGGCAAACAACCTGATCGTTGGAGGTGGAGCCAAGAGAGATGGTCCTCTTAAAATCTGATAAGCAGACCAAATGCAAGTTTACAGAATTAAGAATGCAATTTCATACCAACAGCAATTATTCAAGACCGTTTATTATAATTCACATTGCGGGCTGGTTCCCTCTAATTATAAGGAGCCACAACCATTAGCACTTAATGTGGTTAAACACTTACTGGGCAGAAGTATGTATTTTCCACAATATATTTCGCCACATCATGTTCCCCTGACATCGACATGATGAACAGCAATGCATCTCGAGCCTGTTGTCCCACTCCTCCCTCTCGGTGAATGAAGGGAATAAGCAGGGAAAAGATGAGGAAATTTGTTGCTCCCTGATCTTCACTCGTGTGGAAAAAGAGTTCCAGAATGGAAGGATCCTTGGCCAGGATGGAGCAGAGCTGATTAAGCAGCAAAACCAGTTCCGTTTCCACAGAAGGAGTAGCAGCACCAGAGCACACACTCAACATCATCATTAAGGGCTTCAGGATTGGCTTGTGGTGCAGCAAGGGCTGACGGCATTGAGTGACCAACATTTCATACATTTTTATCTGCTCGATTTTCATCTCATCTGTGAACTGCCTTCGGAGGCTCCACAGGAAGAGTTTCTCCATAACGTTTTCTGTCACCACAAACTCCAGGATGGGACCCATGGCAGCATCCTGAGGTTGCTCTTCAATCAGCAGAAAAATCATATGCTCAACATAATTCTGGACAGCACTAGCTTCGTCTGGAGGGATAGCCCCATGTTTAGCACTGGAATTCTTCAGTGGGTCATGCCTTTCCAAAATCTTCACCACCTGTGCAGGGATAAGCTAATATTAGTCACATGGCAACAGCTTAATCTGCAGTTTTAAATCTCCATTAGGGCAGCAGTACACCAGAGAAAGGGAGGAGCAGAGGGAAAAAGCAAAGAAAAATCAATGTTTTTATTACCGGTTGTTGTCTAGTGAGCTCGGAATTGGAAAGTACGTGTAATATATCACAGGGTGAGAGCAGCTCAGTTTTAATTAATTGTATAATGCAAATGACATCACCATGGCACATGTCTAAAACAGCTTTCCAAACCAGAAGATGCAGCACGACAATGGCTAATCTTCCCTTCATCTCAAGGCCTCAAATGCACTGGATACTGGCTAATTTTTTCTTCTTATTTCCATGGGCATTGAAACCGACCATAGCATAGTGACAATAAACCAGATGATATAAATAAATTTACCATTGAATCCCTACAGTGCAGAAAGGGATCATCTGATCCATCAAGTCAGCACCCACTCTCCAAAAGAGCACCCCACTCAGATGCTCCCCTATCCCCATAACCCTGCACATTTACCATGTTAGCCCACCTAACCTATACATCCTGGGTCACTGAGGGGCAATTTAGCATGGCCAACCTATCTAATCTACATATCTTCAGACTATAGGAGGAAACTAGAGCACCCAGAGAAAACCACACAGACATGGGGAGAATGTGCAAACTCTACACACACACCCAAAGCCAGAATCGAGCCCGGGTCCCTGGTACTGTGAGGCAGCAATGCTAACCACTATGTCACCTTGCCATCCTTAGAACAAGAAATGGGAATCTAACCTAACAAATCCTATAGGTCAACAACCTACTAGATAAGCTTCGTAACAAAAACCACCCTGTCTAACGGGTTTGTTTTGAAATATAGGTTGGCAGATAAGAGAGAAGCTGAATCACAATACTCTTATTACAGACTGAGTAAATGAAGACCATTATCAGTTGGTTGGCACTATGAATTGGGAGCGATTTTCATTGTTGCTGGTGGAAGCATTGCCTTCTCTATACTTCCACCTGTCTTTATGAAGCAGCCTCCAAAAAGCAAAGGCATTGAAAATGTTATTATTTTCCATTTTCAATGTCTTACTCAGGTGAAGGTTGCAGTCCAATTTCTTAATCAACAAGCTAACAAGAGCAAGCAAATTAATTTTAGGTGTTAACCAACGTACTACCAAAGAAATATAAACTCCAAGTTTCAGCCACTCTTAATCCAGATAAAAATTATCAATTTGATAGGATAGATTTTTTTTTAAGATAATGCACATAACACAGTTTGTGCTGTTCGGCAAATTCATTGGAGTCAAGTAAATCCACAATGAGAATATCAGAAATTGGAACAGGATTTGACCATATGGCCCTCACACCTACTCTTGCTATTTAATATGATCACAGCTGCTCATCTGCTACAACTCCACTTTCCTACCTTTTTCTTATATTCTTTGAATATCAGAGATCAAAAATGTATATATCCCAGTCTTAACAACAAATGAAGCATCCACAACTCTGAGGTACAGAATTCTAAAGATTTGCAATCCAAGTGAAGAAATTTCTCCTCACCTCAGTCCTAAATGATCAACCCATTATTCTGAGACTGTGCTGCTTTGTTTTAGATTCCTCAGCTAGGGGAAAGAATCTCTTTCTGGTTACCCTGCTAAGTCCATTCAGAATTGTGCGTACTTCAATAAGATCAGATTTCATTCTTCTAAACTCCAGAGAATATAAGCCCGATTTAATCAATCTAATCATTGGACAACCCTCTCATTCCAGGACTCAGGAATCTAATGAACTATTGCTGATTCTCCTCCAAATATATCCTTACTTAGATATGGACATCAATCTCTCAATCTCTTTCTCTAAGTCACTAATACAGAATGTAAACAGCTAAAGATCTAGCATTCAACTAGTTATACCTAACAACTTGAAAATGCCCCACTTATTGTTACTTGCTGCTTTTATGCCCATTAAACAATCCTTCATCCATGCTAAATATTACCAACCTCATCTTCAGTATTAAACTTTTACAGGCACTTTATCAAGTGTACTTTGGAAAACCAAATGTCCTATAGCCACTAGCTTCCCTTTGTATGCCCTACAAGATTAAAACCTCAAAAATCTCTAATAAATGTCAAATTTCCCTTGTGAAACATGTTAACTTTGTCTGATCAGACATTTTCTGAGGTGCATCATTAAAGATTCCTTAATAATAGATTCCAGCATTTTCCTGATCGCTCCCCATTTTGTCTCTTCCTGATTTCTTGAACAGTGGTTGGCAGGATTTTCTGACTGTTTATTCTGGCAGGATCTTCCAGTCCTGCCGATAGTGCCTCCTCACCATAGGTTCCTGGTGGTGAGGATGCATTCAATGGGAAATGTTTAAAAATGTTGAACTCTGACCTCAAAACATCCACTTCCAGGTTTAACAGAGGTTGTGCAGAAATGAACAATTTAAGTACGTTGATGAAACGGGCAACTTCCAATTTAACCTATATTGTAGGCCTAGGGAAACCTTTCTCTTTTAATCATTCATGGGACATGGATGTTGCTGGCTGGTTAGTATTTATTGCCCATTCTTAGCTGTCCTTGGATGGCAGCCCAGAGTCAACCACATTGCTATGGCTCTGGAGTCACATGTAGGCCAGAGCAGGTGGGATAACATATTTCCTTCTCTAAAGGGCGTTAGTAAACCAGATGGGTTTTTCTAACAATCGACAATGGTTTCGTGATCATCAGTAGATTCATAATTCTGAATATTTTTTATTGAATTCAAATTCCACCACCTGCCGTGGTGGGATTTGAACTCGGATCCCCAGAATATTAATTAATATTCTGGATTAATAGTCGAGTGATTATACACTCAGCCATCATCTCCCCATGGTCGAACTGAGGTAACAGCAGCTTTGGCCATCACCTCCCCATAGTTGATAGCTGAACTGAGGTGAGAATAGCTTTGCCTACTATCCTCCTTCCCCGCTCTCTCCCCCAAACTCCCAGGATTGGGAGTCAGACACTTCAAGATCAAGGAATCAGAACCTTGCCCTGCAGTCCACCTTGACTCAGGGTCCGGATACAATGCTGCCAGGATCACGGATCAAACTATTTTGTTATAAGGCCTGTTCTGCAGTGTCCCCTGTCTGGTTGGAAGCCAAACCTACCAATGAGGCTGACTTAGCAGGGAACGTGCCAAGGTCAAAAGGCGCATTGAAATTTCAGTGTACGGGGAAAGCTGGTGGGTCCCTGTTGACAGCATGGCCTTCATTTCAATCTGTTCTTGCTCCATGAAACCTACTCCCTCCCATTTATAGATGCAACTTAATTTGATTAACGTACACACAGACTTACCTGAGCCCAGTGGTTTTTAAACACAATGGTGCAGGTTTCTGAGTCCGCACCAGGGAGACTCGGCACCTGTTGATTCCCTTTGTTAATGGCAGCTGAAGCCATGTCATTGAGCAGATCTGTTTTAGACCATATCAGAAGTATGTCTGATAATATTCAATCCTCTTCTTCAATCTCACAGTTCCAACCACCATGCTGTACAAAGGCTGTCAAGTTTGTGATTTGCATTAACCTAGAAAAGATTTTAAAAATTGTCAAATCCATTTACTGAATAGAAATGCGCCTGATTATTTGAGATAAAAGCACATAGTTAATGTTCTCATGTCTTCGTAACTTATTTTTCTGAAGTTTTAAAGTACAGTATTTCTACAACAGGGAGGAAAATGTAAAACAAGCTTCAAACTCTGCGGAAAGTTACTTAATTATTGTAAAAGTTTGCAGAGAGTTAAGTGCTACTTACCTTGTCATCTCCAACCTTACACTGAAGGGGATGTATTCTTCACCTTTTATACTCCCGCACCCAGTATCTCAAGGCTCTGCTGGCTCTGCTCCAGTTACATACTGATTTTGCAGGTTAATTGGGCTGGTGCATAGGAGATTTTACATTCAGTTTTATTTCGTTAGTTTATGTGGAAACTTGGGCACAATTTCATCTCAGTCAGATGGGCCCATTTGGTACAGTTGCCAGATTCCATCTACTGAGGAAATGATAGGCCAAGATCTTTTAATACTCAGATATAAGGTGGTCAATAGACAATTGTGCAGCACAATACAAAAGCCAAAGTAATGGTGAGATGGGATTGGGGAGGAGAAAAGTGTGCGAGAAAGAGAAAGAGAGAGAGAGACAGAAAGACAGATTGTGGGGTGGGAAAAGATGAAGAAAGGAAAGAGAGGGGATAAGCGCAAGGGGAACGTAAGAAGCATTTCCTCAATCTAAGGAAAGCAAGGGTGGAAAAAGCTAAGTGGGATAAAGAGGGTATCAGCAGGCTACTTGACTATGTGAGGCATCACATAAACTCAATCCTATCCTTCACTTCACGTCAATACACGTACTCCAACAGGCATCATGGGTTAGCAAATATAAGTGGTAATCAAAGTGGCTTTTTTACCATGAGAGAATCAGCAAACCGCATTTCCTCCATCTCAAATCTGATATTGCAAGATGGCCTCCCACTTACAATTTCCACAGCTAACTATTATTTTGTTCCGTCGTTGTGTTTCTTTGTGTTCACATTATTCAGGCTACCGAGCTGTTTCCGTCTTCAGTATTGGAAGCACAATGCTGTACCACTGGCTAAATAACTCAAAAGGAAATCAGAAACGAGAAATGGAGGTCAGCTCCCTGTGTGGATCTGGGCAGCGCTTTCAACCTCAACTGTCTGAAGCCATGAGTGTGGCTTTGGACACAGCAGGCAAAAATCACAAACATTTGCAGTGTTAACTTTACCTTCTGTTGTCTTCACTGCTGCTTAACACAACAATGTGGAGATGCCAGCATTTGGCTGGGGTAAGCACAGTTAGTTAGAGATCTCACAACACCAGAATAAAGTCCAAAAGGCTTATTTGGTAGCACAAGCTTTCAGAGTGCTGCTCCTTCATCAAGTGAGTGGGAGATGTGTTCACAAATAGATCATATAAAGAAACAAACTCAATTTACAAGATAATGGTTGGAATGGAATCTTTAAAGTAATCAAGTCTTAAAAGTACAGACAACATGAGTGGAGAGAGGGTTAAGTACAGATTAACGAAATGTGTATTGTCTCCAGCCACCAGAACAGTTAGTAAGATTCTGCAAGCCCAGGCAAGTCGTGGGGATTACAAATACTGTGACATGAATCCAAGATCCTGTTTGAGGCCATCCTCATGTGTACAGAACTTGGCTATCAGTCTCTGTGTTGTCATGTGGCGTGAAGGCTGCCTTGGAGAACGCTTACCCGAAGATCAAAGGCTGAATGCCCGTGACTGCTGAAGCATTCCCCAACAGGAAGACAACACTCCTGCCTGGTGACTGTTGAGTACTGCTCATCCATCTGTTATCGCAGCATCTGCATGGTCTCCCCAAAGTACCATGCCTTGGGACAAACAACACACAATGTAGAATCGTCTTCACGACAATGCAGAGTTGCTGAGCAGAGATTGACAGCCAAGTTCTGCACGAGGACAACCTCAACTGGGATCTTGGGTTCATGTCACACTATTTGCAACCCCCACAATTTCCTGGGCTTGCAAAATCTCACTAACTGTCCTGTTTAGAGACAATACACACCTCTTTAATCTGTGGTTAATCTTCCCTCCTCTCACATTGTCTGTACCTTTAAGACTTGATTACTTTAAAGACTCGCATTTCAACCATTATCTTGTAAATTGAGTTGGTGTCTTTATATGCTTTGTTTGTGAACACATTTCCCTCTCACCTGATGAATGAGCAGCACTCTGAAAGCTTGTGACTTGTGCTACAAATAAAACTGTTGGACTTTAACCTGATTTTGAGAGACTTCTTACTGTGCTTAACACAACCTCAGAGGAAAGCTTCATGTCAAATTCAATCTAATACTTAGAGCCTTGCAGTTACAAAAGTCAACGCAGGAAATTCATGCCAGATGGTTTAACATTTAAAACTCTCCTAATGGCTCCATGACTTTTACAGCTAGTACCTAATGCACAAAATAGAACCTGTTCAAGGTGAGCTAATTCCAATCACGGGAAACATGCACATTTGAAGATCTCTTGGTGCCTTAGTGAACAAATATCCTTTACCAATACTTGTCTCGGGGATTTTATTACAGAATTATAGAATCACAGAATCTCTACAGTGAAGGAGGCAATTCAACCTATTGCGTTTATACCAACCACAATCCACTCAGGCCTTATAACCCCAGGTATTTACCCTACTAGTTCCCTAATACTGATGCAATTTATCTTGGCCAATCAACCTAACCTGTACATCTTTGGACTGTGGGAAAAAAATCGGAACACTCAGAGGAAATCCATGTAGATATGGGGAGAATGCGCAAACTTCACACAGACAGTCACTCAAGGGTGGAATTGAGCTGAGGTCCCTGGTTCTGTCAGGCAGCAGTGTCGTCCCAACTTTAGGTGGGGGCTAACTGTGGAAAGTGAACTGCCAAGTTTTGATACAAAATATGACCCTGCAAAAAATTATTTAAATTTGAAGTACCTTTGATAAATTCAGAGGATGTGGTAGCTGCTACATAAATGCAAGTTCTTTATTTTCATTCCAAACTTCCTGTTGGTACCAAATGCATGCAGCATTTTTTGAAAGTTGAATAGAGTAAATATATATACATATATATAACCACTCTCAGGATGTAAAGTTTCTCATTACCAATCGCAAATTGTCCTCTCTTAGTTACCCTCAAGAAGGTGATGGTGAGCTGCCTTCCTGAACCACTGCAGTCCAGTTGATAAAGGTACACACACAATGCTATGAAGAAGCAAGGATGCAGGATTTTGACCCAACATGGTAAAGGGTCAAAATCCCAGTCTCTCAATCTAGCCACCTGTCACACAAAATGCTCCAATAATTTTATTCCCATGTCACTTTTCTCCACCTTTGGCAACTAAGATTTTCCCTGACAAATATGGCTTGAATAAAATGCCAATTTCAAAAAGATACATACATCACAATAATGATTCAATTGATCATTTACTTGTGCATTTAATGCTTTCATTAAAGATTTCCATGAAGGTCTCAGTGCTCTAACACAAGCCTGGATTGGGACTTCCTTCAGTGTTATGATTTGGAGTTGATCTGAAGTATATTTCATTTCCCAGGCTGAATCTATAATTCTCAGTCAATAAACACATCTGTCTTGTTTAAAAACTTTTCTCCAAATAATTCCAAAAAAGAGGGCAATTCCTAGTTAGAAGTTATTTGAGTTTTGTTTTGAAAAGGGAAAAAGGCAATTATTTTGTGCAAGTGAAAGAAAGGAAATAATTATTTTGTGATTCTACTTTTACATATCATTTTACAAATGTCAAGGAATGGCTAAATTCCCATGTCAGCATTTATAATGAAATTACCTACGTAAATGTGCCACACGCATTTCACAGTTAAGTTATGAGTGTACGAAGTTCAAAAAGAAACGAAGCCTAAGATTCCAGTCATCAAGAGATGAAGAGATCAGGCAGTTAGTTGTGGGATAAAAGCGAGATACAATTCATGCTGGGAAAACAAAATCAGAAAACGTCGGAGAATCTCAGCAGGTCTGACAGCATCTGTGGAGAAAGAATAGAGCCAATGTTTCAAGTTAGGATAACTCAAAAGTGGCAGCCAGACTCAGAGCGTTGGCTTCATTCTCGCTCCATAGATGAGATCAGACTTGCTGAGATTTTCCAGCAGATAATGACAGGAATTTGGGATGGAAGATGTTAAGATTCTGCTCAGTTTCTTCCAAACAGCCACATTCCAGCAGGTATAAGTGGGAGATCATACGCTACCCTACTCCAATGTCCGAATGTGTTTGAGGGCATTCTCATACATTAGAAATTCTGTCCATTTTACTCTGATGAAACCACAAGAATACTCTTACAAGCTGTCTGCGGCAGTACTCATTACACAAAGCCAACTAATAACCAGCCTGTGGAGACAATAAGGGACACTGATTCACATGTCCTTCCATCCGTGTAATGGTTGCCCTGAGCATTGAAATAAAGAATTGATTCTGGAAACATACAATCACAAAATGGTTACAGCACAGGAGGAAGCTATTCAGCCTGTCATGCTGTTGCCAGTTCTCTCCAAGAGGACTTTATTAGCACTCCCACATCCATTCCATGCAACCCTTCAAATGTTTTATCTTCATTTGCTTATCCAATATCCTGCTAAAGAGCACAATTGAATCTGCTTCAGCCACCCCCTTGGGTAGTGCATTCCAGATCCTAATATTTTGCTGCATTTTTCCTCAAGTTGTCACCATTGGTTAATCTCTTCCACTCACCTTCATTTGATGTTCTCTTGCCCCAAGGGAAACAGTTTCTCTCTGCCCACCCTGTCCAGGTTTCTCATTGATTTGAATTCCTCAAATCTCCTCATTGTCTTCACCACAGGAAAAATTCTCACCAGTTAATGAAGCTCTCATTCCTGGTTCCATTCTCATCAATTCTTTCTGCAACCTCTCAAAAGCCTGTACATCCTTCCTAAAGTGCATTGGCCAGAATTGGACACGATACTCCAGTTCAGACTGAACTGGTTTTTCGTAAAGATTGACCATAATTTCTTTGTTTTTGTACTTCATGTCTCTATTCATAAATACATTAAGAAGTCTCACAACATCAGGTTAAAGTCCAACAGGTTTATTTGGTAGTAAAAGCCTCCAGCTTTCAGAGCGCTACCCCTTTGTCAGGCAAATGGGAGTTCTTTCACAAACAGAGCATATAAAGACACAAACTCAATTTACAAATTAATATTTGGAATGCTAGTCTTTCCAGATAATCAAGTCTTAAGGGTACAGACAATGTGAGTGGAGAGAGCATTAAACACAGGTTAAAGAGATGTCCGTCTTGTTTGGAGACAACAGTCAGTGAGATTTTGCAAGCCCAGGCAAGTCATGGGCTTTACAGATAATGTGACATGAATCCAAAGATCCCAGTTGAAGCACCCTCATGTGTGCAGAACTTGGCTATCAGTCTCTGCTCAGCGACTGTCTTTACATGCCCCGTTTGTGAACAAAACTCCCATTTACCTGATGAAGGAGCAGCACTCCAAAAGCAAGTGGCTTTTGCTACCAAATAAACCTTAACCTGGTGTTATTAGGCTTCTTACTACATTTACCCCTGTCCAACACCAGCATGTCGACATCATGTTTATTCATAAACCCCAGGTTGCCACACGCCTTTTATCTACTTTCTCAAACTGTTCTGCTAACTTGAACAATTGTGCAAGTATTCCCCCAGATTTCCGTTTCAGTGCCCCCTTTAGAATCATACCCTTTACTTGATATTGCCCTTCCTCATTCTTCTTCTCAAAACACACCACTCCGCATTTTTTTGCATTATAATTCATTTGTCGCAAGTCAGACTATTCCAGAGGATGGTCAATGTCCTCTTTAAGTGTCTATCACTATCCTCTTCACAGTCCATAATACTTGGTGCTTTTACATCATCTCCATTTGTAAATTGTGCCCTAAATACTCAAATAAACTACTGTCAGGAAAAACAGTGAACCTAGTATTGACTGTGGGGAATTCCAGACAGGGAAGTGAGCATTCACCATTATTTCTCCAGAGTAGAAAATAACCACTTACCAATATTCCCTGTTTGCTGTCACTCAGCTAATTTTGTACCTATACTGCTACTAATCCTTTTATTCCATCAGCTTCTTTGCTGAAAAACCCATTACGTGTTACTTTATCAGATGTCTTTTGGGAGGTTGTGTATACCTCATTAACTTCATCAACTCCCATTGCTATCCCAATTGAACCTCAACCATTACTTTTCTTAATGAATTTCTCTGGGAGGCAAGAGAGGAGATTGCAGAGCCTCTGGCTCTGATCTTCAGGTCCTCGTTGGTTACGGGTGTGGTTCCGGAGGACTGGAGGATAGCGAATGTGGTCCCATTGTTTAAGAAGGGGAAGAGAGACCTTCCAGGGAATTATAGGCCAGTGAGTCTTACTTCTGTTGTGGGCAAGGTATTGGAGAGAATTATTAGGGATAGGATTTATAGTTATTTAGAGAGAAATGAATTGATTGGGGATAGTCAGCATGGTTTCGTGAAGGGTAGGTCATGCCTTACTAACCTCATTGAGTTTTTTGAGAAAGTGACCAAAGAGGTGGATGGGGGTAAGGCGGTTGATGTAGTATATATGGACTTTAGTAAGGCGTTTGATAAGGTGGCCCATGGAAGACTTCTACAGAAAATGCAGATGTGTGGAATAGAGGGTAATTTAGCTAATTGGATTAGGAATTGGCTGGCAGATAGAAGACAGAGGGTGGTGGTTGATGGGAGATATTCATCGTGGAGTTCGGTGACGAGTGGTGTGCCTCAGGGGTCTGTTTTGGGGCCCCTGCTGTTTGTAATTTTTATAAATGATCTGGATGAGGGTATTGAGGGATGGATTAGTAAATTTGCAGATGACACTAAAGTCGGTGGAGTGGTAGATAGTGAAGAGGGGTGTTATAGTTACAGAGTGACTTGGACAAGTTGCAGAGCTGGGCCGAGAGGTGGCAAATGGAGTTTAATGTGGAAAAGTGTGAGGTAATGCACTTTGGCAGGAACAATAAATGTGTAGAGTATAGGGCTAATGGTAGGGCTCTTAATAGTGTTGAGGAACAGAAGGATCTTGGTGTATGTGTCAATAGATCCCTGAAAGTAGGCAGTCAAGTGGATAAAGTTGTTAAGAAGGCATATGGAGTCTTAGCTTTTATTGGTAGGGGGATTGAATTTAGGAGCCGCAGCATCATGTTGCAACTGTACAAAACTCTAGTGCGGCCGCACTTGGAGTATTGTGTGCAGTTCTGGTCCCCACATTATAAGAAAGATGTGGAGGCATTGGAGAGGGTACAGAGGAGGTTTACCAGGATGTTGCCTGGTATGGAGGGCAGGTCCTATGAAGAGAGGTTGAAGGATTTGAGGTTGTTTTCGTTAGAAAGGAGGCGGCTAAGAGGGGATCTTATTGAAGCATATAAGATGATTAGAGGTTTAGATAGGGTGGACAGTGATAGCCTTTTTCCTAGGATGGAGAAAGCTAGCACGAGGGGACACAGCTTTAAATTAAGGGGTATGAGTTATAGGACGGATATCAGAGGTAGGTTCTTTACTCAAAGAGTGATTAGGGAGTGGAATGCCCTGCCTGCAGCTGTTGTAGATGCGCCAAGTTTGGTGGCGTTTAAGAGGTTAATTGATAAGTATATGGAAGAGAAGGGAATGGTTTAGTTTGGAGGGGCATTGCTTTTTATTTTAGTCGGCACAACATCGAAGGCCGAAGGGCCTGTTCTGTGCTGTAATGTTCTATGTTCTATGAATCCACCCTATTCAATGACTGTTCAGTTTTGGTTATCATTTTTATAAGCTTTCCACTATTGAGGCTGAACTGACTTGTCGGTACTTTCTTGCACCCTTTACTGAATACGGGTTTAACACTTGTAATTCTCCAGTCCTCTATATTTGAGGAAGATTGAATGATCATGGCCAGTGCCTCCAGAATTTCCACCCTTATTTCACTTGGTATTCTTGGTTGCCCTCTATCTGGTCCTGGTGATTTATCAGCTTTAAGTACAGGCAGCCTATCTAATATTTCTTCCATTATGCATTTTCAACCAACTGCACTTTTTCTACGATTATGGAAGCATCATCTTCTTTGGTAAAGATGTACTTATTTATTGTCTCAGTCAGGCTCTCTGCTTCCTTGCACAAGCCCCTTTTTGGTCCCCTCCTCTTACTGTCATATTGTTATTTATATGCAGACAGAAGTCTGTTACATTCTTATTTGTTCATTGCCAGTTTCTTCTCATACTTTCTCTTTACCTCTTATTCCTTTGCCACTTTTCCCCGAACTCTCCACATTCAGTCAGATTTTTATTTGTGTTATTGTTAACCTAACTTTTGTCATTTTCACTTTTTTCCTGCTCCTTTTTTTTTAATATCACTTTTGTCACCTGGGAGATTTAGTTTTATTTGTCCTAACTTCCTCCTTGTAGCAATGTAGCACTGTACCTTGGCCATCTCCTCTGTACAGGCAAACTATTTTTCTGTTGCAGTTTAACTTGCCATTCTTCGATTCCAACTTACATAGAATCATAGATTCAGAGGTTTATAGCATGGAAACAGGCCCTTCAGCCTAACTTGTCCATGCCACCTTTTTTTTTTTAAAAACCCCTAAGTTAATCCTAATTGCCCGCATATCCCTCTATACCCATCCTACCCATGTAACAATCTAAATGCTTTTTAAAAGACAAAATTGTACCCGCCTCTACCACCACCTCTGGCAGCTTGTTCCAGACACTCACCACCCTCTTATGTGAAAAAAATTGCCTCTCTGGACACATTTGTATCTCTCCCTACTCACCTTAAACCTATGCCTCAGTTTCGACTCCCCTAAATTGGGAAAAGATATTGATTACCTAGCTGATCTGTGCCCCTTATTATTTTATAGACCTCAATAAAATCACCCCTCAGTCTCCTACACTCCAGAGAAAAAAGTCCCAGTCTATCCAGCCTCTCCTTATAACTCAATCCATCAAGTCCTAGTAAATCCTTCCTGCATTTTTTCTAGTTTAATAATCTCCTTTCTATAATCAGGTGGCCAGAATAACAAAGAGTATTCCAAGTGTGGCCTTACCACTACAATTACGTACTTAGGCCAGATCCATTCTCATTCCACTGAAATGGATCCTCATCTTATGAAACCATTGGTGCAGCCTCTACTGAGTCTAATCCTCCAGCATGTACATATTCTACTTCCCTTAAAACTGGTTCTAATATTCCAGGAATCTACTGCCTTCTCTTCTGCTACATCTCTTCAACTGCGCTTTCATCTGCTTTATCCTCCTATTTCTGTACTCATTAATATGTGGTATTACCAGTAAATTTTGCTTGTAGGATTTCATCTCTCTTTCTATTTATGCCATTAGTATTGACATAGAGCAACCTCTGGCTTTTCAGCCTCTTCTTTCACAGTGCTCCGTAGCCAAGAACATCATTAACCCTAGAACCAGTGAGGCAACACATCATCCTGGATTAACGTCTGCAGCTGCAGAAACACTTGTCCCCTAATTATAAAATCTCTTCTCAGGATTACTTTCATATTTCCTTCTTTTCTTCCTTCCCTCCCATCCCACACCATTGAACTACACATGATGCTGTGGACTTTGCTCAGGCTGCATTGTCCAGAAGAGCCATCTCACTCAGCCATATTCAGAACTGCATATCAGCTGGATATGCAGAGATGCGTACAGGAAACTCCAGAATTCCCAACAGGCTAGTCCTTTTTGTCTGCCTAGCAGTCACTCACTCTCTTTGCTACAAGGTGATCACCTCATGAAAAATGCCATCTACACAGCTTTCAGCCTTGCAGAGGCACCTCAATTATACTCACTGCTGCTCAAATTCCAAAGTATTGATATTTATAAAGAGAAGGATCAGGCTCATGAGAAAAAAACTACACAACAGTTAAAAGAAACCAAAATGACAAATATGTCTTGCTTCATCTGTTTCTTGTATACCCTTGGGTATTAAACTAAAGCTTTGCGAGAGAGAATGCTTTCACTCAATCACAATCTTAATGTAGTGGGCCCATTGTCATAGTTTATGATGATCCAAGCTGTGTCTGCAGCTTGTGCCCCATATGGTCAAATATGAACATCAACTTACTAGCTTTTTGGCTAAGCGTTCGCTCAGCCACAACAAGTGAGAGTAGAATGCCAAGAAGCACTTCATAGCAATAAATGGCATTCTTCCAATAGTAATTTATAGTACAAATGTAAGGTTTATTACCAGAAGCATGCGATTTTTACATTTGTATTTTCTATATCCTATATGGTGAATGAAGAAAATTCTGCAGCAATAAAGAACATAATTAAAAACTGTGTCTTCCCCCCTTCACTGCACAAAATTTAAGTAAGTGTTGGTATCTCTACTACAAAACGATGAAGAATAATATTTGTTTTACAGCTTTACTGTGTTGTTACTAATGCAAAGCAGTGTTTAACATTTTTTTACTGACATAGCCATCAGGAGGAGAAATAAGTAACTAGCTACATGTATGACCTACTTAGACATTTGAAAGTACATCTTATTTGTAAAATCTCATTCAATTCCATTAGCTGATATATAGCTCACTACTTCCACGTGAACAAACAGCTTTAACAGATTATAATATAGTGCTTGGTAAATCATAAAGCATTTTATTGCAAAGGAAGTTTACAATGTACTGTTCATTGGCTTGTCATAGGACTGATTCAGTTAAAAAGATCAATGAAGTATTGCCTTCCACCAATTTACTAATAAATTTCTCAAAGCAATTACATTTTACAAGTAAACTTTCATATTTTTTGTTCTGTTAAACTTGTATTGTGCCTAACTGCTATACTGTAATATTTACAGGCACGCTCCAATACATCACAATACACACATAAGGAAGGGAAGTACTCTTGCGCTCAGTTACATATCAGACGATACTGGACTAAAACAGGACTTTTGAAATGTCTGATTATGATGCAACATTCCTGGATTCGGCCAAATCTTCATTGTCACTGCTCGGAATATTCCAGCCAGTGTCCATTTGCTTCTAATACAACCATATCAGTCTAGAAGAGCATGTTCTGGAACAATCTCATCTTCTCAATGCTTTTGAGGAGGGCCAATCACTGTTGAATTTTCTCTTCACTTCCACAGTCCTGTGCCTTGCTGGAATGTCGATTTTCTGCCTGGCACTTACCTGCTCCCAGATTCTCCAGAAACGTAGAGCATATCTGATACGTAACTATTTAAATCATAGCGCTAGACTGTCAGGTGGAAGTCACATCTATTTCTTAAGGCATCAGCTGCTGTATTCTGGTAAGTAAAATGTTTTAATGTTTCTAAATTTCTTTGAGAAGCTACAAAGAATTGATAAGTGGGTAGAGTGGGAGAAAGAACTAGTGTTGGGGAGGGGGCAAGTGGACAGGCAGAGGGCCAGGGGACCAGCAGGGGCGTGAAGGGCAGGGAAGAGACAGGGGGACTGGAGTAAGGGGGAGACCTGGGTAAGGGGGCAGTGGGGGACAGCGTATGGGGGCAGGTGGGGGATTATAGGTGGATAAGGGAGCAGTGCACCATTTGGGTAGGGTATAGTCAGGTCAGGGGATAATGGTAATGAGGCTGGTGTTGGAGCAGGACTGGTGAGAGATTGATTATATCTACGTTGGACAGCAGACAAAACCCGGCATTAAATAGAATTGTACCATGCAGGAAGAGGCCATTCAGCCCATTGAGTCTGCACCAACCACAATCCTACTCAGCCCCTATCCCTGTAGCCCCAGGCATTTACGCTGCTAGATTCACTGACACCAAGATTTAGCACGGCCAAACAACCTAACCCAGACATCTTTGGACTGTGGGAGGAAACTGGAGCCCCCGAAGGAAATCTAGTGGTAAGAATTTGCGAAGTGGGGAATGTGAAAATAAAGTTGGGATACTGGGATTTGTGGGCAGGAGTGCCAGTTATGTGAGGTGCTGAGAATCAGGTCAGGCACAGGCATGTGGTTGCTTGTATTGTTACCCTGCTGTCAGAGATAGGAACTTTCAGAGGGACTCCTGAGGACCAGGTGAATGATCCTTCAGAAGGTCAAGCTACCTGGGCAATTCCCCCAGAGTCAGTGTCAGGATGTCCAAGGAGATATCACCATGCATCTTGCAGGGTACACATCCAATCCCTGACTATCCAGAGATCAGATGGCCATTCTAAATCATTAGGCGGCTTTTAAAATGCTGTTTGGGCAGTACAGTGGCTAGCACTGCTGCCTCACAGCACCAAGCACCTGGATTCGATTCTCGGCCTTGGGTCATTATCTGTGCGGAGTCTGCACGTTCTCTCTGTGCTTGAATGTGTTTCCTCCGGGGAGGCTCCAGTTTCCTCCCACTGTCCAAAGATATGCAGGTTAGGTTGCTTGGCTGTGCTAAATCTTGGTGTCAGCAGACCTAGCAGCATAAATACTTGGGGCTACAGGCATAGGGGCTGGGTGAGATTGTGGTCAGTACAGACTCAATGGACTGAATGGTCTCCTTCTGCATACTAGGGCTTCTATGTTAATGCCAGGTTCTGTCTGCTTTCCAAGGTAGATATAATAGATCTCAGCATTATTTGAAAGAGCGGGGAAATTATCCCTAGTGTTCTAGCCTATTTATCCCTCAATCAACATCATTAAAATCAGATTATCTGGTCAATTTTTCTCACTACTATTTGTAATGCTTTGCTGTTTCAGAAATTGACTGCCCTGATTCCTATGTTATATTAAAGACTCTCTTCAAAAAGTATTAAGTTAGTGAAAATCTCTTTGGAATTTGTTAAAAAAAGTTTCAGGTTTCTCATACAGAAGCTTACAGGAATGCTCCATTCTTCAACAATTTGAAGTACTGTGCTACATTTGGAGTATGTAAATAATGAACGCAGCTAATTCTGTGCAGGCATTATATAAACACAAGCTTTTGTTTCTTGTTATTGTGACATTATCCATTTGGCACATAGTGAATATTGTTTCAGTAGTTTAACTGAGAGCAGGGGACGGAGTTATATATCCAGTAGAATTTTGCTCAATGCTCAATTCCATGGAGGCATTTGAAAATACCTCAAATTTTTGCTTAAAATTTATATCCAGGCTGGAATTTGTAGACCTCATCTGTGGGTGGATCTCCAATCCCGCTGCTGAAAATGAAAATTTGTCTGAGCACCAAATTCTCTGCTCTTTGGCAGGGCTGTACAAAACTGCAGAATTCCAAGCCTAATTAAAATTAGATTAAAATTAGTTTTGCAGTACCTTGCCTCAGAATGAGATCTGAAATCGTTGTACAAAGGGATGGCAGAATCCAGAGCTAATTAAACCTCATTCTCAATTAGCAAAGAAAATTATGATGGAAAGAAAAGTACACATGGCTGAATATTCTATATCATCGCACAAAGTCAAAAACTGGCTCCATTGTGTAGAAATCACAATCTTACATCCAGTGGAGAATACTGTCACAATAATTGGGCTGCAGCCCTCAAAAAACAAAAGAATCAACAAGTCTACTGATTAAATAAAAGGGATCACTAATGAATAGATAAGAACACATTATTCTTTTTTCACTTTCCTCCTCTGTGGATTGCAATATAATTTTGATGCACAAACTCACAAGAGAGTGTGAAGATATTAATCTATTTTATTTCCAGCATCACCTAGCTGAGCCAGGAGATGGATGGTCTGACTGACTGGAGAATCTCTGTTGATGTCCAGACTAATTACATTCCTGCAGCTCAGTGAATAAGAGCTTATTAGGCCACATTACATTAACCTCAGTCCCAGGGCAGACTAAAAGCTAGTAAAACAATGTATTCATGGTGACACTGGAATGTCAAGCTTTAACCTCGAATGTAATACACAGAGGTACTGAAATGATCAAGTCATATCAAGCCAAACAGATTAACGCTACGGTGAGTTTCATAATGAACCATGCCACACACTGGGAAATAGATCCTTGTATTCCTCATGAATTTTGCAATGGGGTAGAGGAATAAGAAAGTGAGGTGATGGAATTATACTCATCAAATGTTGATAGGTAGATAAGAAAAAGAGGAGCTTATTTTTCATCCATGTAGTCACAGAAGAGTAAATTTTCAACCTAAATATAGAACTTTAAGTTAGCCGTAACTAGGTCACCTTTATCCGCAAAGAGCTATTCACATCTTGAGTAACTGAGTTTGACAGCAAATAGCCATTAGCTCATTTGATGAAACACCAAGCTGGCCCAGTTAGTCCCTCAAATATAGTGTCAGACTTGAACTAAAAAATCCTCTCACAAATTCATATTGAAAATTAATGTGGCGTGTTTTATCCTGAGTTGTCTCCACTGAATTGAGATCTAAATTTGAGAAGTAATCTGTAGTCATTCATTGTAAGAATGAAGAGAAAGAAAGAAAATTGCTTTAACTTATAACTAATTGTCACATTTTCATGATGTACTTCCACTTCACGCTTGAAACGCCCAGGAGGCTCACTGTTATGAGTCTTACAGCAAAAATAAGAGCAAAGTGCCAGCACCAATCAATCCTCAAATACAGCACACAAACGGCAACAATCAAATTTGACCTGGAACTCAACACATAACAGACCACCCTGCATTCACCAACAAGGAGAAGGGGCAGAGGAAAGCAGGAGGGGAGGGGTTAGAAAGGGGCAAACACAGGTAGGCAGGGGACAGCAGTGACATTGTGGAGTGACTGGTCCTACTAGTCACAGTAAAAAAAAGGTTTCCCTTCTTTCTCTTTGACAGCCTCCAGTGGGCTCTTTCTGAATCACTGACAAGACCATTGTAACACAAAGAAATAGTTACCCTCAGTAAAGTATTTCACCAATTTTACAGAGAAGTCCTGATATTGGCACAGGCCTACTGTGCCAATGCTATTTTCAAGCAGGTGCCAGGAATCTGCTTGAAAATCATGCTGGCAACGCAGATGCAAAAACATCTGCAACGCACACCAATTTCACCCCAATATCTATTTTCCACAAAGAGCCATTCAATATCACAATAAAGTTGTTTCTGATTCTCAGCCTACAGTTTTGCAGGAGAGAAACATTAAATTTAGTGTTAAGCCTGGCTATGAACTCTGAACCAGAGCTGGGGGGGACCAAGGTAGGTACAAACGCCAGTCCCCAGCCCTGCAGCTTGAGGCCCCAGAGATTATAATGTCTGCGCTCCATCAACATGCATTCACTGCTGGTGACCAAGGGTGCATATTACCCACAGAAGACAATACACAACAACTAACAAACTGGTTCCGAGCACTCAGGTAAGTCACCAGGAGATTAGTCCCAGACCAATGCAGACCATGACAAAGAAAGATTAGCCTTTTTTTCTGGGGTCTAAGTTCAGGGTGGCTTTTGCCTTGCCACCCCTGGCTTTACTGATGACAGGAAAGATCCCAACAGATCAGTTGCCTTACACTGCCTATTTAGAACAACAATGTTGTTAGTGGCATACTCAACCCAATAGATTACACGACTCTATTGTCACTTCTACCTCTCCTGGAACCACAGGACAAGCAAATAAAAGAAAAATAACTAGTGTCTGGGGCCCCAATACTCTTCCTGTTTGTGACAGCTAGGCCACAATGTCTTCCTCACTCAGGCCATCAGTTAGAAGAGCAGGTCTCCAATGAAGTTATGGGATTTACTCACTGAAAGAATCATTCCACCAGTTTCAGTTTGTGACATGCTCAGGTAGTCATGCTGGACAAAAGAAAAAAAAAGAGTGGGATGGTCAAATCTCTCAGCAATTTTAAACATCTGCCCAGTTTCCAGCCCATGGTTAAAAGTTCAGTTTCAATTCAGACTTCTAAAGAGTACAATTGCTTTGTTCAGTACAATCTAACTGGAGCAAAAGGAGACAGCATGTTAAATCTTAAATTGATCAAAACAAAAAGCAATAACACTAAATTTTGACAAGATATTAAATGGAACCAAGTCAGATCAATTCTAAATCTGAAAGAATCTTTTTATTGCTTCTCTTTACAGACATCAGTACATTTTATTCTCCACTCCACACCATTGCTCACATGCCCCACTTTGTTTTTACATTCTCATCCTAGACCACTGCCTCAGGTCAATGCTTACTCGTGAGTAACTCAGTGAAATCACTGCTATTGCTGCATTTTGTCTAAACTGACATTACCAACTTTCCCACTTCTCAAAATATTCTGTGATTCCAGAAAAATATTAAATGTATAATGGAAGTTGCCATATCAGAGAAGTATTACATTCAAATTGAATCCTGTTGTGGTATTGCCCAAGGTAATTGCTTTCATTTTGTTATGAAGAAAGCAGACAGTAATAAAAGGCAGTTTAATGACACTGGTAGAAGAGCCAACAGACGATCATATCTAACAGCTCTCTAAGGATACCACCTACCTCATGGCTTCATAATGTATTAATGGAAAGTGTGAAATTTTTTTTATAATTTGTTAAAGCTTTGTTAAAGATCAATTATGGAAACTGTTACAAAATTACAAGGTAATGAAAATAATTGAAAGGGAGGTTAAGAAAAAAATAAAAAAGGGGTATAGGAAAATAGGTGAGTTGGGGTGAACTGGATAATACTTTTACAGATCCGATACAGACACAAGAGACTGCATGGGTCTCCTACACAGTGTGTGATTCCATGATGCACTTGAACTGTTCACATTATATATTAATGATTGGGAAGAGGGAACTGAGGGTATCCAAATTTGTATATAATACAAAGTTGAATTGGAGGATGAGTCGCAAGGCAGCAGCAGAGATGCTTCAGCATGATTTGGACAGGCTGAATGTATTGCATTTGCATGGCAGATGCTGTATAATGATAAGGACAAACATGAAGTTATCACTTTGGTAACAATGATAGGAAGACAGATTATTACTTGAATAGGTACATATTGAAAGAGGTGGATAATCAACAAGATCTCTGAGTTCTCATGCATCAGTTGCTAGGAGTGAGTGTGCAGGTACAGCAAGCAGTGAAGAAGGCAAATGGTATGTTGGCCTTCATAGCAAGAGGAGTTGAATATAGGGATAAGGATGTTTTACTGCAGTTGTATAGGATATTACTGAGGCCATGCCTGAAGTACTGTATGCAGTTTGAGTCTTTATCTGAGGAAGAATATCCTTGTTATAGTGGGAGTGAAGATTTACCATGCTGATTCCTGGGATGGCAGGATGGTCAGGAAAGACTAAGTTGGTTAAGATTGGATTCACTGCAGTTTAGAAGAGCAAGAGGGGCTCTCATCAAAACTTATGAAATTCTAACAAAGTTAGACAGAGTAGATTAGTTCCCAATGGTAGGAGAGTCCAGAACTAGGATCATAGTTTGAGGATAAGGGGTAAACCTTGTAGAACTGAGGGGAGGAGAAATTTCATCACTCAACAGGTGGTGAATGTGTGAAATTCACTACCACAGAATGGGTTGAGGCCAAAATGTTGTCTGATTTCAAGAAGAAATTAGATATAGCTCTGGGGCTAAATCGAGGTGTATAGAGGAGGTGGAAAATCAGGACATTGAATTCGATGATCAGCCACAATGAAGATGAAGGGTTGAATGGCCTACTCCTGTTTCTAGGTTTCTAAGTTAGTGCTCTTAGAGACTAAAATTTTAAGGTATGACCACAGTAATGACAGAAATGAATCAAATCACAGACTTTTCTCTCCCAAAGTATGGAGATGGCTGGCACTGTGAATTACCTCAGGGAAAGGAAAAGGAAAAGCTGAGAATACAGAGATGCAAAATTTTCAGCCAGTCACAAAATACCCTGACCTGGAAATAAATTGCCATTCCTTCATAAGCGCTAGGTCAAAATCCAGAACCTTCCTATCTAACAATGCTGTGAATGTACTTCTAATCAACAAGTTTGTTTAAAAAGTTTGCTTATCACCACTATTGTATGAGAAATTAGCAGGGGCAATATTAAATACTGGCCTCACCATTTATATCCACATCACATGAATGGAGGAAAAAAATCAAAGTAAAGGATTTTGTTGTTAATTTAAAAATACTCTCCTTGCAGAGTCTGAAGTTATAACTGTGGTAGGATATTTGATTATAATAAATAAACAGCATCAATTTACCGCCCACTGCATTCATCACTTATGGCAGTGAAACTAAACATCGCGCTCAGTCATTTTTCTATACTGGATTAGCACAAAATCTATCACTACGAACATTAGTATCACCAGCAGCAGCAAATCGGTATCATCAAGATGATTAACCTATTTTTTAATGAGGAAAATAAGATCCACATCCATTATGCCAATAGGACATTCCTCGCATTTTCATTTTAGAGAAAGCCTGTATGGACATGGCTGCCATAAACAAAGACCACTGTTAGATAAATACATCATTTATGGTGAAATAGACAGACGTGCAATATCCCAATCTCTGCCATTGTTTAACCCATATGTGACTGAGCTTTCTCGACTCTGAATGTTTAGATTGATTGCCACTGGTTCTTGAAGGGCTTTCTGTACACAAACCAGAATATACACTTGAAATCTGGAGCTTCGTTGCTACACTACCTATTTACATCTGCTTTACCTTTATTTCTTGTTTTACTCCATTCTAGGTAAAATTGCTATTGATGGTCAAAATGTGTGTTCCATGGAGCAGTTATAACATACACAGTCCCATTGTTGCATAAGTCATTGCCCTGACTATGTTCAGGGTTTAGAAACAAAAGGTTTCCATGGCAATCTTTCAAGGGAAATGATTTATAAACAGTCTTTCAAAACACACATTTCATTTCCTTGTTTGCACAAAGGTGATATCATTGATGAGTCAATGTCTGGCTCCTCTGCCAAACAAATTTAACAAATCGTATTGATCAATTGGGATCAATTTCCTGAAGTCAGTGTTCGACTTTCTTTCACAATGAAGGCATAAGCCACGATTATTTCTAAATTGTTAAAATTGTTTTTCCTTTGGTGACAAATATTCCTTTCAATTGTTCTGAGAATATTATAATCCTATTTGATACTGTAAATCGGAACTAATTGCAGCCAGTAGCAGGTATCTTGTGATACTCATTCTAACACAAATAATCCCTTCTGTTGTAATAGTGCTTGCCAAAGTTTGAATTGGCCTGGGGCATAATGTGGAATTCTGTGCAAGTGACACAAATGAACTTTCTCAGGCAGAACACACGTTGCAAAAAATTGGGTCAAACAGCAAGTATATCACTTTCAAGATCCTCATCCCCAGCGATTCACCGATCCCTCTTGGCTCTTTTTTTCCTTCCTTTCCTCACAAAACCATAATCACCACTTTCCTCCTTCAAAATAAACATACCTCCAACTCAACCAGCCATCTCCTGCAATGGCTGTCACACCTCTAACTTCCCTATGACATTAAATGTAGCATTGCCTCTCTAAAACTCCACTCAAACTCCACTATCTAGATTCTGGCTTCCCACAGTATGAAACGACCTTGACCAAAGCTGTCAGCGATATTCTCTGTGACAATGACTACTTACACTATTGCTCTTCACTCTCCTTCAAATCTATTTACTTTTTTTAAATGTATGATACCCTTTCAAGCTCATTCAAACTCTTTTGTTCAGGTCTGTGGGGCTTCACTTGCATAGTTCTATGACTTCTTCACTTGACAAAGCCTCTTCAAACAATGGTTCCTCTCTGTCCTAGCACCTTTTTCTTCCAATATTTCCCAAAATCTACTGCTAATCCCTTTCTTCATCTTTCTGCTACCAGTAAGTTACTTCATCAACAAGCACAGGGCCAGAGTCAGCTTTTACATGTACACTAACAAAACCCAGCCTTACTTGCACAGCAGTTCCAGTAACTTGCCAAGATCAGGGAGACTAAGGCTGTCAGTTCAGGCCCCACCACAAACTCCATTGCCTGTCAGCAAATCCATTCCCCTCCAAAGACTCTTTCTCAAATTAAACTAGAATATGGGAAAATTTGGTTTCCAACAGAAGACAAGAATTAGAAATATAGAATATAGATGTCCAGGGGGGTCATGGGGCTGGATGAGATTACACAGAGACAGGGAGAGACAAGATCCTGGGGTGAGGGATCTGACCACAGGGGTAATAAGGGAATGGGACTTGGTGTGTGTTAAGACATAGACAGCAGGAGTTTGAATGACCTCAAGTGTGAGAAAACAGGGGAATACCAGCCAGGATTTAGTGCATTGGAGTAATCAAATGGAAAAGTAACAAAAGCCCAATTAAGAGTTTCCGCAGCAGATAAGTTCATACAGAATAAAAAGTCACGCAATGTTAGAATGAAATTGGATGCTGCAAGTGATGCTGAGAATACGAGATCAGAAAGTCATCAGGGGCCAAATACAATCTTTGGCCTCAGACTATTGCAAGGAAGTGAGATGGAGTCAGTGGTGAATGAATGGCTTTTGGAGCAGCAGCTTTAGTCTTTTTATTATTACTTGATAGAAATTTCTGCTCACCCAGTGCTGAATGCCAGATGAACAGTCTGATAACTTAGCAAAAGTAGAGGTGTTGGAGATAGATAGTGTTGAAATAGAGCTGGGTGTTATCAACAAGTGTGTGAAAATTATCGCTGTGCTTTTGGACGATGAGGGGCAACGTATAGATATAAAGTGGAAGGGGGCCAGTTTTCGTTCCTTGAGGGTTACCAAGGAGCAATGGTACAGGAGCAGAAAGATAAGTCATTGCAAGTGATTCTCAGATAAGAATGGTGAGAGCAGTCCCATCCAGCTTCAACACTTTCCGCACACACTAATATCCCACACTACATGCATAACTAACAGTCTTAAATTGGTTTTAAGTGAAATCGTTAGAACACTAAGGATTATTTAACAAATATTGTCTAATCACAGAATCACAACTAATGCTGGACACTATTTCAAGTTTTACAACTATAGATTTGTTGGGCATGATCTGTATCTTGCCCATTGCAAGCAGTGGGAGTTTGATAATGATCAAACCACATTTCACTTCTGCTACATATACTTATTCACAAGGCCCTGTTCTTTAGACAGAAAGCACACACACACACACACACACACACAGTGCCTGTTTCACCTAAACAAAGTTAAACGATAGCCATTCATTGGTTCATTCTCAAATCAATGCCATGATCAATCACAGTCAAACTGCCTGGTTTAAGTTCAAACTACTTGGCACTTAACTGTCAGTTACCATTACTGGTGCATTCTCCATGGCAACTCTTCTGCCATTGTCCAACTGCCAACCAGTGCTCTCTGCTCATAGAATATAAACATATTGAATTCTCCTACTTTTCAATTCTTGTGATTGCCTCAAATGCAAGTTGAAAAGCTTTGATAATTGTCTTTTTTTAAGCAGTTTTCAAGCACAAATGATACAATGGCACTGAAAATTCACAATTATGGAGTTTCTATTCTTTTTCATTTTAATTATTGATGGAAATTAAATACAAAGTAGTGTTTTTAAAACAATAGTTTCTGTCTCCTTTAATCCTTTCTTTCATTCTCTTTATTTCACTTCTTGTGCTTGATTACGCATTCAATTAACATACTCCAATTTATACTTCACAAGCCTGTTTGGTGGAAAAGACATGCTGTTGTTTGCCCTGCTCAAGATCCCTGTAGAGGGATTTATTGATTTGCCTCTCTGATAAATATCCCAATAGTAATGGGTAATTCAGAGCATGTTGAAAGAGAGGAACTTAATACAAATCGCCATCACTAGGGAAAAAGTATTGAGCAAGTTATTGGGATTAAAGACAAACAAGTCCCCAGCTTCTGATCACCGACATCCTAAGGCCTTAAAGAAAGTGGTAGTAGAGGCAGTGGACGCAATGGTTACAATATTCCAAAATTCCTTGGATTCTGGAAAGATTCCAGTGCATTGGAAAAAGACTAATGTAAGTCCTTGTTCTAAAAGGAAGAATGGCAGACAGTAGTAAACTAGAAACCAATTAGTTTAGAGTCTTGTTGGGAAACTGTTGGAATCAATATGGACATTTGGAATGTCAAAATGTAATCCATCAGGATCAGCATAGTTTTAATGAAGCGTAAATCGTGTTTGATTAATTTGCTGTAATTCTTTGAAAAATGTAAGCAAAGTGGATAATAGAGGCCCAGTAGATATGCTGCATCTAGACTTCCAGAAGGCATCTGATAAGGTGCTACCCACAAGATTCATCACAAGATAAGATGCCATAGGGCAGGGGTTAATATATCAGCTTGGATAGAGGATTGGCTAACAAACAGAAAGCAGAGAGTGGGGATAAATGGGTCTTTTTCTGGTTGACAAACTGTAATACTGGTGTGCCACAAGGTCAGTGCTCAGGCCCCAACTATTTACAAACTATATCAATGAAATGGATGCAAGAATAGAATGTGCTATAACCAAAATTTTCAGCTGATATTAAAATAGATGGGAAAGAAAGTTACAATGAGAAAATAAGAAATTTACAAATGTATATGGATAGGTTAGATGATTGGACCAAAATTTGGCAGATGGAATTTAACTTGGACAAATGAGAGGTTGTCATTTTGGTTGGAAGAATAAAAAGACAATTTATTATGTAAATGGAAAGAAACTTCAAAATGTTTTAGTCAAAGAGATCTGGGTGTCTTCATGCACAAATCACTAATATACAGGTGCAGCAATGAGAAAGGCAAATGGAATTTTGGCTTTTATTGTTAATGGAATAGAATATAAAAGTGGGGAGGTGCAACTATATAGGATTTGCGAGATTGCATCTAGAGTACTGGGGACAGTTTTGGTCCCCTTACTTGAGAAAGGATCCAAATGCATTAGTGGCAGTTCAGAGAAGGTTCACTGGATTGGTTCCAGGGGTGAAGGACTTGTCTTATGAAGAGAGTTTGAGCATTTAAGGCCTATAGTCACTGGTGTTTAGAAGAATGAAGGGAGATCTAATTGTGGTGTATAAGATGCTAAAGTGGATTGACAGTGTAGATATACAGCGCACATTTCCCCTTGTTGAACATTCTAGAACAAGAGGCCATAGTTTTAGTCTAAGGGGTGTTAGATTTAAAACAGAAGTGAGGAGAAATTACTTCACTCAAAGGATTGTGAATCTGTGGAATTCTCTACACATGTTACAATGTAACCAATGGCAATATGCTGAGGTGTTAAGCTGACCCATTAGAAATAAGATGGGGATAGGGGAAGCACTTGAGGCCCAAGTTGTTTAATAAAAATCCTTTGCACAACCTTTACTTTGTGAAGATTTTTTTTTGTTATTGTTTGCTACTAGAGGACTCATACTGCCAGATGAACACCTAGATCACAGCTTATAAATCAACCCACGAGACCTCCAAATATCCTTCCAAAAATGGGGATTGACTTGGGTGCAGAATATAAAACGCAAACTACTGGTGTGGGTGATTGCCAATTTGAAATATGAAAAAAAAAACACCAGGAAGTCATTTTAGATTAACATGGCAAGGTTAAAGGTACCATTACCATAATAAAGCTTTTTAAAGCTTTAAAACTTCAAATTCACTAGCTTCGGCATCCAATACAGGAATTTACCAAATTCATTCTGAGCCATTTTAACTATGGCGTCATCATTAAGCTCCCACTCTGAGTCAATTTTCATCATAGAAACCCTACAGTACAGAAAGAGCCCATTTGGCCCATTGAGACTGGACCGACCACAATCTCACACAGGCCATACCCCACATCCTTACGTACTTACCCAGCAATCTCTCTACCCTAGGCATCTCAGGACACCAAGGGCAATTTTAACATGGTCAATCAACCTAACCCGCACATCTTTGGACTGTGGGAGAAAACACACAGCACCTGGAGGAAACACACGCAGACACAGGGAGAATGCATAAAACTCCACATAGACAGTGACCCATGCCGGGATTGACACTTTAAGCTTGATCATCATCTCTCTGCAACAAATCATCTTTTTTTACTAATTAGATATTCAAATTGTTTAAAAACTGCAGATGACACTTTGTGCACCAATAACATTCCTCAGTTTGATTACACAAGCACACAGAGCATCAAGCCAGGCAACTTCATGAAAGTTTCTTTCTCCATCAATCATCCAACTATTCCACTCAGCAGAAACAAGATTTTTGAATGGCTTACTGAACCACACTCAATTTGAACAGTAGATGTTAGACCTCCACAGACGTAACTGTATTGAGCTGTATTTTCTTCGTGGACATCTTTTGACCTCATCAGTTATTTGGGACTTGAACATTTCCCATAATAAACTGCATTCTTTATACTGGTCACCAATTCCACACATCATTCGTCCATAACTCAACTCCATCCTCATTCATCCAATGGTAGTCAAAACTTCAGCAGGGAACTGGATTTTCAGCATTTATTCACTTACTAAAATTATCATTTAATTTGTTCCGTCAGCTATAGACTATACCATAATACCATACAGGTTCATACCACCATGCTATACCACAATGAATTACGTCTTTTCAAATCCTTTTGCTTTCACTACAAATGTTTTTGAACCTTTCACTCTACAATTCTGTCGCTGGACATTTTGAAACCCATGGGATTTCATCTAAATTTCTAATGTGACATAACGGATACTCATGTTTCAGCCGCTGTCCAATATCAAGTATCTGGAAAGTAGTAGTTTTGGCAGAGGTCTTTTGGTGGTATCCAAGCGATCTTGTTCTTCTGAGTGAAAGATATCAGAGACCTAGCAAAACTGGGATCAATGGGTATCAGGGAGCAAACTCTTTATTAGTTGGCATACCTGGCATATAGAAAACGGTTGTGAGGAGTCAGTCAACTTAGCTGCAGGACATAGAACCCTACAATGCAGAAAGAGGCACTTTGGCCCATCGAGTCTGTACCGAACACAATCCCACCCAGGCCCTATCCCATATCTCTACATGTTATACCCACTAATCCCTCTAACCTATGCATTCCTAGACACTAAGGGGCAATTTCTTAGCGTGGCCAATCAACCTAACTCACACATCTTTGGACTGTGGAAGGAAACCAGAGTACACGGAGCAAACCCACACAGACACGAGCAGAACGTGCAAACTCCACACAGACAGCGACTCAAGCCGGGAATCGAACCCTGGACCTTGGAGCTGTGAAACAGCAGTGCTAACCACCGCGCTACCATGCTGACATCTCTACAAGAGTCCCTCAGGTTAATGTTCTAAATCTAACCATCTTCAGCTTCTTCATCAATGACCTTCTCTTCACCACAAGGTCAAAAGTGGGATGTTTGCTGATGATTAAGCAGTTCATGTTCAAATGCAATAAGATAGGACAATATCCAGGCTTGGGCTGACAAATAATATTCGCACCACACAAATGCCAGGCAACGACTATCATCAATTAGAGACAATCCAACCACCACCCCTTGATATCCAATGGTATTATCATCACTGAATCCCCACTTAACATCTTTGGGGTTACCATTGACCAGAAACTCAATTGGACTTGCCACATAAACGCAATGGCTACAAGAGCAGGTCAGAGGCTAGGAATACTTCGGCGAGTAACTTACCTCCTGATTCCCCAAAAGCCTGTCTACCATTTACAAGACACAATTTAGGTGTGTAATGGAATACTCCCTACTTGCCTGGATGGTCAAACTCCAACAACAGCATTACTCTGGATTTCTGGACTACTTGCTCAGTGAACATATCACTATGCCACCACTTCTGCTCTAAAATCTTCATAAGACTCATTCCTCTGTTGTTCACCATTTGCAATTTGCTGTGTGTGTGTCTAAAACTCCCATATATTTTTACAATAGAGGATTAAATCAAGCGGTATGGGCTATGTGCCCAATTATAAAAATATATGATTTGTGGGATGAAAATTAAGGCTGCCTGCTAATGCAAGTATGACAATGTTGTGTTTGAAAAGGGGTCATCTTGCATGCACCAGGTTGACTTGTCTGCCACAATCCAGTGCAGTCTTTGAGAGCGCTGGTTGGTGAAGGTAAAAGACAGAAAGCATTGCTCATGTATATTTTATTTATTTGTATGAGTTTCCTATTAAAAATTTCATTTTCAATCTCTCCTCCTGGGCCTGGCTTTCAAGTTTATGAACTATTGCTGGATCAACAATAACCAAAGAAAAAAACTGAAATCCCTTCCAAGGGCATTCTTCATCTTTACATTTGTTGAATAATTTTACTTTAAAAGATTTTGTGAAGAAAGAAATCAGGGATAAAATGAGAAAAAAATATCATGGGGAAAACTAAGTTCTGTTTGCTTCCTTTAAATGCTTATGCTACAAAAGCTTCTGTCTATATACAAACTTTTTTTTGGCTGTCATTGTGTATGTGTTTTCCATGTATAGAAAGCATTGGCAGCCAGATGATCCAGAAAAGCCTGACCTTCCAGGAATCATTCAGTTTTCTTTAATAGCAGCCAGGGAGGAGAACAGCAAATTGGGTGTGGGAGGAGATGTGTGAATGAAAGAAAACTGTTCAATTGTTGTTGGATTCTTGGCCAATTGCCCAGCACCGAATTTCTCATTTCTTTAATATCCTTTAATGGAGCAAGTCTTCAAATTCCTCATTTGATCAATGGTTATCTGGCCCCCGCTAGTCTGCGATGCCCTTCACAGATGAACAGCCTGCTTGTGTTTGCCTTCAAGGCCGCAGGTGAAGACTGATTATGTGGGCAAAGTGTCACAGTGCTACTGAGGACCAAGGAGTAACTTGGAAAAAGCAGGGGGAATTTTCCAATTTAGTTTTATCCAGCTAAATCATTGCCAGGCACTAACCAACACTGTCGCCCCTCAATGCCCAATTCTCTGCTGAATCTTGGATGTGGTCCTGCTCAAATACATAGCTCCTAATGGTGGCAGATATGGTTAACAGATTAAAATTGTGAACATAGTGGAGAAACTAGCAGCGAACAGGGTTAATTGCTTAAAAGAAAGCATTCTGTCAATCACAAAGCAAGTCCCACATCCAGAATAAATGAAAAGCGAAGCAGTAATGGATAAGCAATTTTCTGAGCAATTTCAGCGTATGCAGGAAAATTGCTGACTGCACAGGGAACCAGTTCGCATCCATGCTCTGACATTTTCTTGATAATATTTTACAGTTAAGAATACATTAGAGAGTCAGCAAAAAGCAATTGCATGAACAGACCTGCTACACTCTTATCAACAATGATATTCTCGATTATTAAATATTACAGCAGACAGAAATGATAGTTTACCAGGGAAATAACCAGGAGAGTATGGTTCCCTTATTAGCTTCAGTTTCCAGCTACTGACAACTACTGTAGAGAAACATTGGTTTATTTGCAACATTTATGACAACACACTTGTGTACACGCATAAACATTGCTAAACATTCAAATTACATCTAATTCAGACAATGGCAAATATTGAATCCAGATTCCTTGGCATAATTAACACTTCAAAGCGATTTCCAGATTCTCTGAACTAATTGAATACAAAGATTTTAGGACACATCTGGTGGTCAGAGATATTTTTGCTCCATTTACAGAGTGTATGAAATTACTTCATCTTTTAAAATAGTTCTATCTGTATTTCAGCCCTTTCTCAAGACACAGCCAACTTCAAAAAAGATGGAAACGTGATTCAACTTCAAAATCTTTATCCTCATTTTAAAATATCTTCATGGTTTCATACTTTGTCCTAGTTCCAAATGCCAGCATACAAAGTTTTTTCAACTTTGACCTCCTACCTGACATCTCCTTGCTGTAAGGGTTTGGTCAGTTGGTCTCACCAAGCAGTTGAGACTTGTACAATTGAACAGCAGTGTTGATTGGTAACACACATCAACTGATATATGCCCAAAGTGCAGCCCAAACTATAAACCAATTCCATGTTCATTTCTACACAGGTCTCTGCACACCCTTGAACTGACCCAGTTCCCTTGTCACATAACCCATTGCATCATACTGCAGGCAATATAGTTCTCCAGTTCAACCTTCAACCAACTGTTCTCCTAGGCTCCAGATAACACTATGTCATTGCACCAACTCTCTTCTCCATACTGCACCTCACCATAAGCACTGTGGGGTGACACAGTGGCACCAGGAACACAGGTTTTATTCCAGCTTTGGGTGAATGTGTGGAGTTTGTACTTTCTCCCCATGCCTGAGAGAGTTTCCTCCAGGTGCTCCAGTTTCCTCCCACATGCCAAAAATTGCAGATTAGGTACATTAACTGTGCTAAATTGCCCCTTAGTATGCTAAGATGTGTAGCTTCGCAGGATTAGTAGAAAAATATATGGGGCTATGGTAACATGCTCTGTCAGAGTGTTGATGCAGACTTGATGGGCCAAATGGCCTCCTTCTGCACTGTATGGATGCTTCAATTCTACCCATAGACGTGGGGATCATTTACAGAACAAATGGATAATAACTGCTCAACCCACGTTCCTTGAATCCAAAACCAAAATCACTCCGAGCACAGTCAAAGCTTCAGCATTCTGTCTGTGCATGTGTGCACTCACTTCAAAACCAATCTCCAGGTGCTTGCTGACTCCTTCTCTGCAGCATATGACAGAATGGACCTTTCACTGAACAACTGAGTGTGACTGGCAAAACAGATGAACTGAAGGCAATAATGTTCACGAGGAGTTTAGACGTGTTGGCGGTGACCGAGACGTGGTTGAAGGAGGGGCAAGACTGGCAATTGAATATTCCAGGGTATAAGTGTTTTAGGTGTGACAGAGTTGGTGTGAAGAGAGGCGGGGGAGTGGCTTTATTAGTTAAGGACAACGTCATAGCAGTGCAGAGGGAGAGAGGTATGGATGATTTAGGAATTGAGTCTCTATGGGTGGAGTTGAGGAATAGGAAGGGAGTGGTTACTCTGTTGGGTGTTTACTACAGACCGCCCAACAGCCCGCAGGCTGTGGAAGAAGGGATTATGCAGGGACATTTTAGATAAGTGTAGGAAAAATAGGGTGGTAGTGGTGGGAGATTTCAATTTTCCTGGAGTAGATTGGAGTGTGCCCCGGGCTGTAGGAGTGGATGGGGAGGAATTTGTACAGTGTGTTTTGGAAGGGTCCTTGGAGCAGTATGTGGATGGCCCGACTAGAGAGGGGGCTATACTGGATTTGGTTCTGGGGAATGAGCCAGGGCAGGTGGTTGACGTCGAGGTAGGAGAGCATGTGTCAAATAGTGATCACACTCTGTCTGCTTTAGGATATTAATGGAAAAGGACGAGACCTGCCCAAAAGGGAAGGTATTTAACTGGGGGAGGGCTAGATACAGCCAGATTAGGCAAGATCTTAAAGATACCGACTGGGATAAGCTTTTTGAGGGCAGGTCGATGAGGTACATGTGGGAGTCTTTCAAGGGAAAACTAACCTCTCTGCAGGAAAGATATGTGCCAGCAAGGAGGAAGGATGGGAAAGGTAGGATTAGAGAACCTTGGCTTACCAGGGAGATTGAGGACTTGATCAAGAAAAAGAGAGAGGCCTACATTAGATCTAGGCAACTAGGGACTGAGATAGCGCTGGAAGCTTATAGAGAGTGTAGACGGGATCTTAAAAGGGGTATTAGAAAGGCAAAAAGGGGCCATGAGGTGGCTCTGGCAGGTAGGATTAAAGAAAATCCAAAGGCATTTTACACCTATGTAAGGAGCAAAAGGATGGTTAGAGGCAAGATTGGACCTCTTAGGGACAGAGGAGGGGATCTATGCTTATAGCCTGAGGGAATGGGGGAGATCCTGAATGAATACTTTGCGTCGGTATTCACGCAGGAGACTGGACAGATGTCTGTGCCTGATGTTGACAAAGTTGAGGATCGGTTGAGGGAAATAAGGATTACGAGGAAAGAGGTGTTGGGGCTGGTAGGCAGCTTAAAGACATGTAAAGCTCCGGGGCCTGATGGCATTTACCCCAGGCTGCTAAGGGAGTTGAGGGAAGACTTGGCTGGGCCTCTGACGCAAATCTTTGTCTCTTCCTTGGACACAGGTGAGGTCCCAGAGGACTGGAGGATAGCAAACGTAGTACCGTTGTTTAAAAACGGTCAGAGGGATCACCCAGGGAACTATAGGCCGGTGAGCTTGACTTCAGTTATAGGTAAGCTAATGGAGAGGATCCTCAGGGACAGGATGTATGAGCATCTGGAGCGCTGCGATCTGATCAGGGAGACGCAGCATGGCTTCGTCAAGGGGAAGTCTTGTCTTACGAATCTAGTGGAATTTTTTGAAGAAGTGACAAAAACAGTTGATGAAGGACAGGCTGTTGATGTCGTCTACATGGATTTCAGTAAGGCGTTTGACAAGGTTACTCATGGTAGACTGATAGAGAAGGTGAAGGCGCATGGGATACAGGGTCGGGTATGTAGATGGGTCGAAAACTGGCTCGGAAGGAGGAGACAGAGGGTAATAGTGGAAGGCTCTTTTTCCGGCTGGAAGCCTGTCACTAGTGGAGTGCCACAAAGCTCAGTACTAGGTCCTGTTCTATTTGTGGTCTACATAAACGACTTGGAAGTAGGGGTAGGTGGTGAGATCAGCAAATTTGCTGATGACACCAAGATGCTTGGATTGGCGGGTACAGAAGAGCAGTGTCAGGACATACAACAGGACATAGACAGGTTGGTAGATTGGGCAGATAGATGGCAAATGGAATTTAATCCGGAAAAATGCGAGGTGATGCATTTTGGCCGGGAAAATGTAGAAGAGAATTATAGGATAAAAGGTAAAACTATAAGGAGCATAGAGACGCAGAGAGACTTGGGGGTGCAGGTTCACAAGTCTCTGAAGGTGTCCTCACAGGTGGAGCAGGTGACAAAGAAGGCGTATAGTATGTTAGCTTTCATAGAAAAGGGTATAGAATATAAGAGTAGGAGTTTGATGTTGCAGTTGTATACAACTTTGGTTAGGCATCACTTGGAATACTGCGCCCAGTTCTGGTCTCCGTACTATCGGAAGGATGTGGAGTCCTTGGAGAGAGTGCAGAGGAGGTTTACCAGGATGCTGCCTGGTATGGAAGGACTGTCCTATGAGGAACGATTAGATAGACTGGGGTTGTTTTCCCTTGAAAGACGTCGGCTTAGAGGGGATCTCATAGAGGTGTATAAGATTATAAGGGGTATAGATAGAGTAAATGGAGGTAAACTTTTTCCGCCTTTAGAAATGGATAGGACGAGGGGTCATGGCCATCGGGTGAGGGGGGCTATGTATAGGACGAATATTAGAGGGCAGTTTTTCACACAAAGGGTAGTGGGGGTGTGGAATGCACTGCCGAGTAAGGTGGTGGGAGCAGGCACGCTGGTGCTGTTTAAGGGTCTCTTGGACAGCCACATGAGCGGTATGCAGATAGAGGGATATATTAGGACTGTTTAACTACGGCTTTTTTCCACAGGTAACTCGGTCCATAATTTGAGCACGCATTCGGCAGGTGGTGCGGGTACAGCTCTTGGATGTTGATTCATGGGTTGCCTGGTACCTCATGTCGTATATGAGTGCTTTATGTGGACCACCTGAAGGGCACCATGACAGCTTAGAGACTATCGATGTGGCTGTGCAGACACTTGGAATTGGGCCGGTGTCTGCGGGAGTTTGCGCGTTCTCCCCGTGGTTGCGTGGGTTTTCTCCGGGCCCTCCGGTTTCCTCCCACAACCCAAAAATTCGCTCTTAGGCTGATTGTGTAACAAATTGTCCCTATGGTGAAAATTTTCCAAATTAGGATTAATATATATATTATTATATAGGAATATTAAAATAGGATAATGTATTTGGTATTACGGTGGCGCGGGCTCGTTGGGCCGAAGGGCCTGTTTCCCGTGCTTGTTGCTTAAAAAAAAACTAAAAAACCAAGCTCCTCTTTCAATCAGCTCCCACAGCAGAGCATCTCCCACCTTCAATAAGATTAACACTCATTTCCTGGAAAACATGGGCCATTTTTTGTATCCTGGGAACTTTTTCTTGACAAAGACAAAGATAAAAGACAAAATTTATTGTTGCCTTCAATGTGTCAGCTCAGCCTTCAGCTGACTGAAGCAATGAGTGTTTGAAGAACAGGATCTCAAACACGAGATTAAGGTTATGGTTTACCAGGCAGCAATGATAATCATGTTCCTGAATGTTTGAGATATTTGGATGGCCTGCAGCAGACATCTCAAAATACTGGCCCCCAGCAGGGCCTCTGCAAGATCCTCTAAACACTATGGCAGGAAAGGCAGTCCAATAGCAGTGCCCTCTTCCAAAACAACATGCCTAGCAACAAGGTACAAATCACTCAAAACCAGCTCTGCTGGGCAGGCCATGTAATCAGTATGTCCGACATCAGGCTCCTGAAGTAACTGCTCTACTTGGAAGTCAGTAATGGCAGGAGATTCCCAGGAGGATTGCAAAAACATTTTAGGGCCATCCTGGAAGACAGCAAACATCCCTGCCAACTTGAGTCCCTGGCTTTTAACCAGCCAAAATGGAGAAATCTCATTCAGGAAGACACTGAACACATCGAGAGACTTCATCAGGAAGGTGCAGGGGCAACACTGAAACAAACCTCCAAATACCTCACCTATCAAAACCTTCAAACACCACCCACCCTGGATGAGGCAGTCTCCCCAGATCACACATTGACTTTTCAGTCATCTCACAACCCCAAACAGGAATGGAAGCAAATCATTTGTAATCCTCAGGGACTAAGAACAAGGAATTCTCTGGACTGAGTTAATCCCTCCACTATGCTATTGCTCCTAACCTTCAAAGGTTCTCCCAAAACATACGTCTTGATAACTTAAATCATCCCATTACTTCTTCTCCAATTTGGTACTTCTTCATCCTCTTTGCAAAATACCTTGGTACATTTCAATTTTCTTGCATGGTAATTTTTGTAGAAGCATCACAGATTCATGCCTATTCTAGAGGCCTGAGTATTGAAAGAATGCTGCATTGTTAGAGATGCAATATTTTGATTGAGATTATAAATCAAGGCCATATTTGTCCTCTTGAGTAGATAAAGATCTCATGGTATTAATTAAAAAGATGGGGAATCCTCCTAGTGACTAAACCAATATTTATCTCTCAATTAACTTCATTAGAAGAAATTATCAGCTCATAATCTCACCGTTGTCTGAGAGACTGGGTAGTGTGTAAATTGGCTGCTGCATTCTCTCTATTACAATAATTACCATTGTTCAAAGTATTTATTTCGCTGTGTTTTGGGATGGGTTTAAAGACTTCTTATAAAAGAAAATTAATTTCTTCTTTTCTTTAAAAAACTGTCAACAGAAAGGTAGAAGAAAATCATAGAATCACTGCAGTACAGAAGAAGGCCATTCAGCCCACAGAGTCTGTATAGACCACAATCCCACCCATGCCCTGTTCCTGTAACCCCACACATTTACCCTGCTAATTCTCCTGAAACTAGAGTCAATTTAGCATGGCCAATCCACCTAACCCATCTTTAGACCCATGAAGTTCTCATGCACCCCGAATATTATAGCAATACTCTTAGCTCTTTTCCTATTCTAGTAAATTACTAATTTAATCAGCAAATTGAGTCGCTTTGGTATACAAAAAGTTAATTGATCACTGAACAAAAATGTTGCTCATGACAGTTTTAGATAGGATACATTTACATATAACAATTTCCCATCAAGGAAGCGCTCTGTTTATATGCAATCATCTATGCATCTGGGTGCGGATATGTAATAAGTCACAAAAATTTGAAGCATTTGTCACACTTAAAGCTGCATGAAAGATCAGCAATGACTGGAATCTGCAAATGAAAAGTACAGCATCGATCAGGAGCGAGACAGTTCATCCTATGACCAGAGAACCACCGATCATAAAACTGAACTCAGTAATAATGATGATATTATAGACCTGAACAATAGATTTCAAAATGTTATTAGGTATCAACCCAGTGTACACACCTGAATAATTTTCAAACAAGTTTCAATTATTGAATAAGCAGAACTGTTGAAAGAAAATTAAGATACACGAGGCTAATCAACTTTTGAGCGTTCGATAGGAAGTTGTAATACATGAATGCATCATGGCCAGCATTTTTATTCCTGTGATCAATTAATTTTTGAATACCGTCACACTAATTTGCCAATTAAATTAGTAGTTTAGACTCAAAAAATAAGGTCAATTCATTGCAAAGTGTTGAGGCAAAACAGCCATTCAGGCCCCTAATTCTATAAAAGTAGTTACAGACCAGCTGCACTGTCTTGGAGTAAAACCCTCCTCTGCTCCTAAAGAGAGTTTGGTACTGGTGACTGAGGCAGCTTCCTCTGTGTGCAAGCACTAAAGTCCCTTGGCACGAAGGGGAATCCAGCCAGATGGCAAACACGTAGGGCTCTGTTCTATGCTGTGAGATTTCTATTGGAAAATAGATGAGCCAACTGATCTCGGCAAATAAGGCAATTGGCACAGTGTAACTGTGCACTATTGGTAAGAGTTGGCAGATTGTTTCTCTTATACAGTGGAAAGTGTCAAAGGCATTACTACTTTCATTACTAATGACTGAGATATCTCCTTTGCGCAAATGGCTTTCAGGTCTGGCTGCAGGAGCTTATACAGAAGATAAATTCCCTTGGGAGGCAAGCAGAATTTTCATCTCCCTCCCACCTTGGGAATTGTAATGGGCAGGGGCAAACCATGCCAAGTTCTGTTGACCTCTGGCAGGAATGTCCAGCTTTGGAGCGAGTGTGGCCAGAAAATCCTACCCGTGATTTCCATATGTAGATGCTCCGTACAGTTAGCTTACCAGACAGATATGGACAGGCTCTGATTATCTGAATTGCATACACATCTATTTAGCACGATCCTCTTGGATTCTCCTTCTCAAAAACTTGCAAATACACATGGATGCCTGAAGTGATGTCAATAATAAGCAGTACATCTGAAATATCCCTTGGGAAACATAGAGCTTGAAGTCAGCTTTGTGAAGTAGGATCAAAGCTTCCTTTTGCAAAACAAGTGAGAGATAAGTATACATCAGTTCTTTATCTGAACAATTTTTAAAAACAAGTGATGGGGACTCCCTCGAGATATTTTATACAGATGCAATCTCTCCATATCACCAGAGATTGAACTGAAGATACACATCAGGACCTTGTTGAACTCCTGATGTGCAAGCAGACCTCTGTAGGAATTGCCCAGGATATTTCAAATTACAACACAACAAAAAAAAACAGAAATTGCTAGAAAATCTCAGCTGGTCTGACCACATCTGTGGAGAGAGAATAGAGCCAATGTTGAGTATGGATGACGCTTCATTGGTTCCAAGGGGAAATCCCTTGCTCCCAGGATCCTTAGCGAATGTTCCCAACTGCAACCAGAGTTAGAAACATTGACGAGTTCTGATGTATTTAGCCGGATCGTTACCCTGAAAATTTTAGATAAATTGAAACCTGGGCCAGAATTTTTCGCTCCCAAACGTAGTAGGCATTACTTTATTGTAATCAATAGAATTGAAGGAATAAAAGCCTCAAGAAAAGATACTAAACCACGAGAGACAAATCTCACAAAGATCAAAACCAGTTCAACAATGACTGAAAACAAGGAAGCGACTGTGCCCTGCAGCTGTCAATAGTGGGTTGTGTTTCCCACCACCGAACATTGTAATTAAATTAGCATCTCATTATGATATTTACTCACTGCAATCATCCCTTCATACCGGATTAAGAGCTCAAGTTAGCATGCAATTAGATGACGTGTTTCACAACAGCATTTAAACAAGATGTAGCTGGCAACCTGCATTTCGCTCCTGACTGTGACGTGTACTGGAGCACTCCTGAGGGGAGGGGAATACTGGGTTGTGGTGAACATTCATGCACACCCGACACTGAGCATCATTTCAGGGGCCAGTACTTTTCAACATACTTAAAAAGATAACTCCTCAACAGAAAGTAGACCTTAGGAAATAAATGTTCACTTTTGTCTTTCTCTCATTAATACTGCAATAAAGAAATTATCAAGATAGAGTCTGATGTTGTCACTGTTCGTATTATTGCTTAGAGGGAGGAGAGAAGATAAGAAAAGAATATGAAGGAGATATCTAGCTCCTGAAAGAGAGCAGAACCCTCAAGACCAAAGGTCAGCAGATTCTTCTCCAGACACAGGAGATGATCCTCAAACAGCCATCATTCATAGGCACCTTGTTAGGCCCAGGGTGCATAGACATCACATGCGTTATCTACAGATGAAAGAACCTGTGATGCAGACACCACCACATTTAAATAGATGGTCACTCACAACTGTCATGTTCTCTAGATTTTGGGGCCACAGGGACATGGAGGACACCCATTGCCAGTGGCAGTGAAAGTCAACCTGTACAGCAATGACTTCTTCCAGGCTTCCAGTGAGAACACCTGCTGCATCTCCCCAAACATTCGCTCCCACAAATGCATCCCAAAGATCACAGATACCATTTTCCGACCCGACTGCCCCAGCAAACTCACCGACCCAACTGCACCTATAAACCGAACCAGCAACCTCCCCAACTGACTGCCTCCACAAACCAACCAAGCAACCCCTCCGACCTGACCCAGCAAATTCCCCCCCCGACCCAACTGTTCCACAAACCAACCCAACACCCTCCTCTAATCTGACTTCCCCCGCAAACCCAACAACCCCCCGACCTGCTGACTACCCGCAAACCCAACCCAGCAAATTTCCCTGACCCGACTACCCCTGCAAACCCAACAAAACCTCACTCCGATCTGACAGTCCCCGCCAACCCAACCCAACCCGACTGCCCCCACAATCCCAACATGCCTCCAACCCAATCCAACAAACCCCCCCGATCCGACAATCCCTGCAAACCCACCCAACACCTCTTTGAGCCGACTGCCCCACCTACCCAACACAAAGCCCCCCGACCCAAGTGCCCCCGCCAGCCCAACACTTCCCTGACTTGACTGCCCCTGCCAACCCAACACCCTGTCTGACCTGACTACTCCCACAAACCAACCCAATCCAACCTCCTGACCTGACCATCCCCGCCAACCCAACAAACCCCCCCAACCCAATTGCCACCTTACCCACCCCAATCATCCACCATTCCATTCAAACTGGACATTTAATCTTGCCATATAACAGCTGGTGCCATAGAAAGGGGATATGGCTCATCTCAGACTCTACTTCAACAGAGCTAACACTGCACTCTGCATTTCTTAAAGAGCAAGGGTCAGAAATCCCAGAAGAAATGCGGTGAAGCAGGGTTTTGAGCTGAATGGCAATCCAATAGTAATTGCCATTCCTTCAAAGATCTGGCCAATGTTTGGAGGATTATTCATGTGCTTCATTTACATGAATGGGACTGAATAAGCTTTGGCACTCCATAAAAATAGGTGATGTACGATGCACCACAGGTGCTGATCCAAATCAATACCCAATATTAGAAAATCACCTACTCCATGATCTATGCAACTTGTCTTGAATCACAACTGAATCCTCATGAGATATATCCTAATGCCTGATTAACCTTGTTTTTCCAATGAATAAATAACTCTAACCTATACCTTTCCCCATGATTGCTAGCGAATGTTTCTTCAAAATGTCAATTCTTGTTTTACTTTCAATATTCACCTCATAATTCAGCTTTAATCTTCAAAATTATTCGAGTTTAAATCTTTTTAATAGATAGAAAACAAAAAGATCAAAGTTACCTTTCTGTTACATCTTCTAAATGTCTCAAAATGCTTCACAGCGAGTCGATTACCTCTGAAGTGCAGAGACTGGTGTTTAGCAAGGAAAGGAAGAAACTACTCTGTGCACACCAAGACCCTAGCAACAGGAAATAGAAACAAAAAGTAGTGACCAGATCGAATCAGATTATAGTACATCACAAGGGGTTACTCTTCATTTGTGGTGGTGGTGAGGGTTAAAAACATTGGAGAACGCCAGTGCTTTTTTCTTTATCTTTTATGGCCAACTAAACTGGTGTATGAAAAATAAATAAATAATGTCAAAGGCAACATAGCACCCCTGCAGTACTTCAGTAAAGGAATAACCTACATTATAAATTCAAATCCCAAATTGAGGTCTGACTCCCATTGGCCTTCAGGAAACAGGTAAACACTACCTGTTTCTTCCCCCACCACAGGACTTGATCCCGAATGGCAGAATTCCACTCTGTGTTTCATAGATAGACTCATTTATATAGAAAACTTAGAGTTCTCATTGTAACCCCTAAAATCTTACAGCTCCAGATTGTTATTTTTCCCTCACCCTTTACTGCACCAAATTCTCAAAAGGAATTGATCAACTTTCATTGAAATCAGTTTTCAGGTATCTTGTTAACTATAAAAAAAGTTTGCTTTATCACTTACAAAAGAAGAGATCTAAAATGAAAACATTGAAGCATGTTTGCAACTCAAAATTCTATAAACACAACAATTCTAAATTATAGCACCAGCTTATTTAAATGAGGCACAAATCATTTCCTTCTGAAAATCCTAAATACAAAACTCACTCTCAAGTTAAATATTCTCTTTGTAAAAGAGAATCCCAAAGTAGCTTGAAAACACAGAGCTGCTAAAATTGTAATGGAGCATCAAAGGATGCAATGGGTTTGACGTTAGGGTTAGGGTTCTGATTGCAAGTTAATCCCAAATCAAAAAGGATAAAAATAATTTCTGGCAATATGGATTGCATATTAGTGGATGCACAATACAAAATCACCCTACATTTTGCAATAAATATAATTTAAAGAAACTACAGACCAGAGAACTTGCTTACTTCGTGATTTTTCTTATTCATTCATGGGACACAGGCATCATTGGCTAGCTAACATTTATTGCCCGTCCCTAACTACCCTGGGTGGCTGAGAGTCAACCACTTTACTGTGGATCTGGAGTCACACGTAGGCCAAATCAGGTAAGAATGATAGATTTCCTTCTCTAAAAGGACATTAGAGAACAAGGCGGATTTTTCAGATAATCGAAAATGGTTTCACAGTTATCAGTATATTCATAATTTATTGAATTCAAATTTCACCATCTGCTATAGTGGGATTTGAACCTAGGAACATTAGTTGATTTTCGATATTAATAATCTAGCGATAATACGCCAGGCCACCATGTTTGGACATCACTTGTTGAATAATCCTGTGCGCTAATAGCTACATAAACAACCAAGATAGTCAAGAGCATTTCGTGGTTGATTTCTGTTTGCTAAATGTATCAATGTACATCAGTGTACACAGACAGACCCATTCTCTGCAACCAAAAAGAATCTGTTCAAGCCTTGCATTTTGTTTTAAATTACCCAGGAGTTTAGAAAGTATAGTTTCCTTATTGCTTTTCCCTGGCAACTGTTTGGCCTGAATTAACTTGCCAACCAATGAGCACATTTTTCTTCATAAATTGCAGTGATTGTTTGAAATTTGGCATTCTTGCATTTGTCCCAATGAGTACAGTTGGTCCTAATGATTGCAAGCTAAAAAGCTTCAGCATCATGTCTCACCTTAATTTTAATTAACATTCAGAATGGAAACTCACTATCGGATTTGCAAAAGAACAGAAAGGAAATAAATTCAAAACTCACCAATGTCTAGTGGTACACAACTTATAAACTACCTCAGCTCCTGAAACAGAAAGATAAAATTTTTAAAAATTGGAACCAAATATATGTCAGGAAAGAGCAGATTACAAAATTGGTCTGACCAGTATTCTGAGGTAAGGAACTCAAAAGGTGGTTCAAGATATTTTTAGACTATGACACTATGGCGAAGTTTGAATGTTTATTGATACATTTTATTTTCCATACAGTGCCAGAAAGCCTCCAGCTGGGGTTACAGGTCCTCAGAGCTGTAAATAAAAACCCAGTATGGTATATAAACCCAGGGAACATTTTCATAGAATTCCTACAGTGCAGGAGGTCACATTAAATCTGCACCAAGTCTGTCAGAATACCTTATGTAGTTCCTCTCCCCACTCTTACCCTATAACACTCAGAGGAAACCCATACAACCACAGGGACAATGTGTGAAGTTCGCACAATCACCCAAGGCTAGAATCAAACCAGGGTCCCTGGCACTACTGCTTCGCAACGCCAACAATTGCACCACTGTGCTGTCTTTTCAATTCCTCTTCAGCCCTGTTACCCCAATTTCTTGAAAAATGTAAAAAAAATCAAAGTAAAATGACATTTTATTTGTTCTGCTAAAATAATTAGAACATTTCAGATTGTAAGGGAGCTCAAAATTATAATAAAATGCCTTTCTATGGTGGACATAGTGCCTACTGGTTCATACTCAGGTTAAAGAAACCTCCTAAACCTGTCCAATTTTCATTTGTTGGCAACAAACCAGGTTGTTATTTGGACACGCCATATTTGCTATTTATTTTTTGATGAAAGATGTTAGTCATCATGTAACATAACACGACTGATATCACAATTGCCAGCACACAAAAAAGCCAAATAAAATAACCACACGGTATATTCCAAAAAGTGAAACACTGATGTACAGCAGCATTGTGATTTGTTGGAAGAATTCTCATCCCAAGAGATTGCTTCACTCCTGCAAATTTTCCTCATCCATTCACCACTTCCAGGATGGTGGGATGTATCCTGTCATAAAGCCTCAGCCATTGTGAGTGAACAGCAGGGTTGATGGAGCAGCAGGTTTCAATGTTGTCTGCTTAAAAGCCAAAATAAGATTTCTGCTCACTAACCACTTTCACGTATTGATTATTCTTTGTATCAATCTTGATAAGGTTTGAACATCAGCTTCAAAGACAAGAGCAATTCATTGTCTTTTCAACCACATGCTTTTATGAAGTTGTGAGGTTATCAAAATTTTACTGATATGTGAACAAGGGGTAAATTTCACATACATGCATTCTAGGTGTGGAGCTATGCCTACCAGGCATGCACATCAGCAATTCAGTCTGACACACACACCATGGAATTTTCTCTGTTCATTTCATGAGATGGAAAATAAAGAACAGCACACGCCCAAATTCTTGCACAGCAGCACTGCCCATCAAAAGCCCAAACATGTAAAACCATCCTAAGATTGGAAACATCCTCAGAGTTACTCCACCATTGTGATGTAGCCTGAAATGTGGCGGAGACCACAATTTATTTTTTGAGATGTAGGCATCACTGACTAGGCCAGCATTTATTACCCATTACTAACTGCTCTTCAGAAGGTGGTGAGCTGTCTTCTTGAACCACAGTGCTGTCAGGGAGGAGTTCCAGGATTTTGACAGTGACGGTGAGTGGCTTGGAAGGGAACTTTCCAAGTGATATTGTTCCCATGTGTTCACTTCTAGATAGTAGTGGTCGTGAGTTTTGAAGGAGCCTTGGTGAGTTTCTGCTGTGTATCTTAAAGATGGTACATATGGCTGCCACTATTTATCGATGATAGAAGGATTGAATGTTTATGCATGAGGCATCAATCAAGTAGATTACTTTGTCCTGGATGATATCAAGCTTCTCAAGTCTTGTTGGAGCTTCACTCATCTAGCTGAGTGGACAGAATGGGCAACTAACATACTTTGTACCACAGTTATTACTCAGTTTGACAATTTCAAAGAGAGAAACTGAAGTATCAGATGGATACTTATTCCAATTAATCGACACGTTCTGTAACCTAACAAAATATGTTTAAACTTTAGTGCTATTAATTGTTTTAATTTGAAATCTTCTGCCATTTTATTTGCATTAAATTTGCCTGAAAGCCAATCAACATCAGTGGGTTACACAGTTTTAGAAACTTCCTTTAGTAGCGGAATAAGGCAGATAGAGTTCAAAGATCATATATCCTTCCATACTCCTGACTTGCTATAGCAAGGAAAATGAAACTAAGTTTTGGCAGCCTGGATAATGATCTCACAGCCTCCATATTGTTTTAACCTCATGGTGTTCATCTAATCATTCAACATCTTTTTAAAAAACAGAACTACAGTTGCAGCAAACACAATACTCTCCAGTCTGTGCATCATGAGTGATAAAATACAAGTTCACATCCATAGTTCTCCCAGGGATAAGTCTCTGGTCCAAGCAATCTGGGAAGAGACCTGCAGTTAGCAGGACTGAGGCACTTCTACACAGAGAGGGAGTGAAAAATAAATCAGGTAATTCATCTTAAGTAACTGATGCACGTTACTCAAAAGGACAGATAGATCCACTGAAAACCTAAAAGGAGTTCACATATCCATTTTCTTAGCTGGGAATCGTGCATAGTCTGAATTCAGAGGAAAAGAATAATCTCAACATTGACAGTACAGTAGTAAAACATCCAACTGCCTAATTCCAAAACTTCAACCATTTGAAATTCTATAAACCAATTTTTAACTGATCCTTTGTGAACCATTGCTTATAACAGATATTCTTTACACAGAAATGTACAAAACGTTGGTTCAGCCATAGTTGAATACTGCGTGCACTTCTGTCAGAAAGATATGATAGTCCTAAAAAGAACATAGAGGTGATTCACATGACTGGAGATTTTTAGTTATGAGGAAAGATTGGACAGGCATCAGTTGTTTGGAACTGCAGAGGAAGCTAAGGGTAGACATAACGAAGTATATAAAATGATGAGGGACTAACATGGAATGGGTAGGAGAGCCTTTGTCTGAAGGGTCCACAAGGAGCAGAGGTTTATGGTAACAGATTTAGAAGAGATTCTAAGAGATTTTCTTTTCACCTAGACAGCAATGGTATCTGGAACTCATTGCCCAAAATAAGGGTTTTTGCCTCAACCACATTTAAGAAGTACTTGGATATGCCCCCTGAAATGCAGTAGCCCTCAAGGCTAGGGACCACCAGCTACATAGTAAGATTAGACTGAATAACATGTATGTTAATCAGCATGCAAGCGAGCTGAATGGCCTCCTTTTTGGCTGTACATTTCTATCATTCTTGTTTGATGCAACCGACATGTGATGGGGTTTGAGTAGTTCTTTCCCGTGATATCATTTTCGTCAAATCATTTTCAATTAATTATTTTTCTGTTAACCTCCAGCCCTGGCTCTAGTTTTATCGGAGCCAGGACATACTCTTCAACAATGTGAGAAAGTACCCAAGCCATTGACGCTTATCCTGGATTCTCCCCATTTCACCAAAAATCCCTTCTAAAAGAGATTCATTTCCCCAAGAGAGATTAATTGGTTACAGTGGGTGCAATCTAACGACAAAAATTCTAAGCGACAAACGAGTAAGAAAGGTGCTTTTTTTTCAGCAAACCACAAGTTGTGGGGAGGGGACAGGTTGCAAGAGCCTAAGCTCGCCAGTGTAGGTGGCTGCAACTTGCTTGAGATACCATTATGCAGGCACCACGACCTCCCACCATTCCCCCTGACTATCGCTCCCTCTGCTGATCCCTCCCAAACCCACCTCACAAATCACCCCCTGCCTGCTGAATGCCTCTTTCCTGATCACCACCCCCCCCCCAACTGATCACCATCCCTGCATGGCTCCCCCTTCACCAACCATTATCCCTGCAGAGCTCTCACCAGCCCCCACTGATCACACCCCACCACACTGCCCTCCTACCCACCACCATCCCTGCAGAGCTCCTCCCATCCAGCCGATCAAACCCCCCCTCCCATCTACAAAGTTCCCCTCTGCCAATCACCACCAGAGCTCCCTCTTCTACCAATCATCTCTCATCAGCAGAGATTCCCTCCCATCTCCTCTCTGTGAAGCCCCTCCCCGATGGCATACTAATTGTGCCTGTTGTGTAGTGCCAGTTGGCTACTGCTGTTCCATGAGCACTATCAGTCATGCTCCTGACACTCAGGGGCTTCCATGGCCTCCAATACCCTCCACTGAGGCTATCACAACTGATCTCCACTAAGTAGACTACCAGTTATGATTCTCGTTGGTGTGAAGCCTGACTGGTGAGGTAGTAACTGCAAGTGAGGCTAGATGATGGCACACAACACTCACTAATGACATATTGATCATGTCACAGATTGGGTGAGGTGAAAATCTGGGCAGGAACCAATGCTAAGTGACTCAGTGTTCACTTCCATTTCTATTCTCAATCTAGTCTAAAATCACAAAATGCACAACACAAAAGGAAACCATTAACTGGTCTGGTCTGAGGGGTCTCTCTGCAATAGCAAGTAAACTACTCCCATTCCCCCACATATTCCCAATATCCAACAAATGTTTTCTCTTTCGGTGCTTATCCAATTCTCTTTTGAAAGCCAGAATTGAATCCGCCTACAATCACAGGCAATGCATTCCCAATCCTGACCAGAAGAAGTTTTCCCTTATGTTGTTATTGCTTCTTTTACTAGTCGCCTCAAAAGTCACAGCTCTTTGATTTTCAATTTTTCTGCCAATGGGAGTAGTTTCCTTTGACCTTCTCTGTTCTGACCCCGCCAGATAGGGTTCTCAAAATCATCTCTCTTCCCAACCTTCTCTACGGAGAACAATTCCAGCTTCTCCGTCTTATCTACCTGCTGTAAATCTTTCCTGCACCCTCTCTACAGCATTCATATCATTCCTAAAATGCATTACCCAAACTTGGACACAATGCTCCAAATGAGGCTGAACCATTTCATTATAACTGTTTTGCTTTTCTAGTTTATGCCTCCAATTAAAAAATCCAGAATCCCACATGCCTTTTTAAGCATTCACTCAACCTATTCTGTCACATTCAATGTTTGCATTTATATTCCCATGTTTCTACTTTCCTTTTAGAATGGTGTTCATTATTTTACCAAATGTCCATTTTTATTAGCCTGTTCTTTTAAGGTCTATCACTAACATCGGCACAGTTCACAATACTTCCAAGTTTTGTGTCATCTACAAAGTTTAAATTGTGCCTGATACACTTAAAACTTAGACTTGGGTGTATAACAAGAAAAGCATTAGTTTTAGAGGCAAACCATGGAGAAGCCCAAGATATACCTTCCTGCAATCTGAAAAGCAAATGTGCACAACTATTCTGTTTCCTGTCAGCCAGCCAACTTTATGTCTATGTTGCCATTTTTCCTTTCATTTCACTGGAGCCAGGACACTCTTCAACAATGTGAAAAAGTACCTAAGCCATTGAAACCCATCCTGGATTCTCCTCATTTCACCAAAAGTCCCTTCTAAAACAGATTTATTTCCCTGAGATTGCCAGAAAAAGAATTGAACCATTCCCATCCTTCCAGCAGTATCCAAGAAGGAGAAAAGAAAGGTTTTTACCCAGTACAGTAATCCATGATGCTAAATTATAACCAAATTAAATTACCTTTTTTAATTCAATCATGATCATATCACATGAAATCACAGAACAGTCAAGTTTGTTACACGAGGCATCTGCAGTTCCTTGGAGAGTTTCATGCTTTACTGAAGTATACTGTTTCAGGGAGGTGGTAGCATAGTGGTGTTGTCACTGGACATGTGATCCAGAAACCCAGAGTAATGTTCTGGGGACCTGGATTCAAATCCAACCATGGTAGATGGTGAAATTTGAATTCAATTAAAATTTGGAATTAATGATGACCATGAAACCATTGTCAATTGCCGTTTAGAAAAAAAATATGGTTCACTAATGTCCTCTTTAGGGAAGGAAATCTGCTGCCCTTACCTCCTGGTCTGACCTATCCTTAGGGCAGCAGATTTATGATGAGTCAGACCAAGTAAGGGCAGCAGATTTCCTTCCCTAAAAAGAACATTAGTGAACCAAATGATTTTTTTTCTAAATGACAATTGACAATGGTTTCATGGTCATCATTTAATTCCAAATTTTTATTGAATTCAAGTTTCACATCTACCATGGTTGGATTCGAATCCTAGTCCCCAGAACATTACTCTGGGTTTCTGGATTATATGTCCAGTGACAACACTACTATGCTACCACCTCCCTGAAACAGTATACTTCAATAAAACATGAAATGATCCAAGAAACTGCAGATGCCTCGTGTAACAAGCTTTACTGTAAACTTCAAAATGTAAATAAGTTAATGTTAAATAAAAGTTCCCTTGAAGTGAGTGATTGATCAATTTACATTTTTTTAAAATTCTGTAGATACACAATAGAGGCCTGCAATAACGAGTCACTGGTTTTGTGCCTGAAGAATTGAAGGCACAAGGTGAAATTTTTGTCTTGGGTGTTAGTCATCATTTTGGTAGAGTGCAACATAGGAAGATTGGGATGGGAAAGGTGATACATCCTTTCTAGATCACATAAACCTCCCTTGCTTTCATATCGATTGAAGGACAATAAGGCAATTTCTTTTTGTCAACGCTTCATCCCTCCTGTAGATTCACCTTTCTGTGCTCCACTCAGGCAGAAAGATGATAAGTACACTCTGTGCATCCTGCAGCCAACATACCTCTCTGCTGCACAAACTGCACTTGAGCCAAATGTCTTTGAAAACCAAGGAGAGTCAGCAATGTTTTCTAAGTCTCCAAAACTACCATTACAACTGGAATAATATTTTCAGAAAGCAAGCTGGCCATGTTTCTACATTCTTTTAAGGAACTGAATCAACTGTTCTTACCTTCCAAAACAGAAACTTTGAATAAACCATTCAGAAAAGATTCGCAAGTGGTCAGTTTCAAGTCTCTTGTGTGTGAACATTTACGTTGTTTCATGATTTGTTGATTGAGGGGAGCAAGAAATTACTCATTCAAAAAAAAACATAGGCAGACATCTTCCCTGGGGATTCCAAACCCCAGGACAGACATTAAAATTAAGAGAGAAATGGAAAGACAAAATATCAGACAAGCTTTTTGACCCTGATTATTATCCAAATAACCTCTCCTGAAAATTAAAGCACGCAGCTATCAGAGGGGTGATTTTCTGACTTCACATTGTAGCAGAGAGTCACTCTTGCCAGATGTGCATATTTGAAATTTTGATCCACATTGGACAATAACGTCAGCTTTTCACTCAAAAACATTTGATGTGTTACCATCAAACTGAGCTTCTCATAGAATTAGAACATCAGTCCTCAGGTCTGATCAGATTGCTACTGTACACACACACACACACACAAAATTACTTTCTAACTGTGCAGCCTGCTTACACAGGAATCAGAAAACACTGGAGAATTGCCTTGGCAGAGAGATACATCAATTCTATTCTAAGGTCAAATATGTTCTTTCTCTGATCGGCTAGAATACCATCTGGTATGCTGGATTCAGATCCTAATACCTGAATTGGAGCCAAGTTAAGGGATTTTTTCCAACCCAGTAACAATGTTGAACAGTGTTTCAGGGTCACATTCATAACTGCTTGAAACATTTCCTGGTCCATGAAGAATGTGAAATTGAGTGAGTTTTCCTTCCAGTCACTGTGACATTTCAACACTTGCATAACACATTTCAAACAATTCTAATTACTTTTATATTGAGCAAAGAAATAAACTCTATGAATTTGGGCTCATTAAAATCCAGAGTTTTAAGGCATAAATTAATTCAAGCACATACACTGTGCATCAGGGATGGCCCTTTATATTAAACACATAACCAACTGTGGTCTTCAACAACAACCAGAGCTGTCAGTCACATTCAATGTTAGTAAAATATATAATTAAAGTCCAGGAGTTGAATATTTTTTACACATTTATACATAATGAAAAAGAATGATTTTTTTCAATGTACAATGTGTAGAACAACTTGATGTGAAGTAAAATTTCTTTCCAATCATTTTACAACTACAGTAGTTCATTCTTCTTTTCTGCCCAGTAAAAATAACAGAAAATCCTCAAATGGAAATGAAAACCTTTTAACAGCACAAGGCTTTTTTACTATTCTGAACTATACCTTGCAAATATTTTACAACTGCTTATGTCTGTCGATCTTTATTGGTCACACTATGGAAAATCATCATGACCGTAATTTAGTGTGTGCGGTAGCAAAAAAGTAGATCTTATTAAAATTATCCTTGGGAACTGACATCTTTTAAAATGGACATTTGCCAGAAGAGATGGTCATTGAAGGTCCCTGACTTAACCTGTGAATTCAATCTATCACCAGACTGAGGATCAACTACCCACATCCCAAGATCATCCAAAATTACATTCTGGAGTTGAATGGATCTTTCTGAAACAAAGACAGTGATTGATCCCGAGGGAGGTCTTCAAACAATAAACCAGACTGTGGTTAATCAACTTAAGGACAACAACATATTTGGAAAAGGGAACTGTCAGAAATCACATAATAAGGCAGCCATGCTGGTCTTCTTTTTAATCTTTAGTGCTGTCTGCAAAAATACACAGCAACAAGATCTTAAAAAGCAGAAACTGTAACATCATAAGACCCCCAAACCCATTCCTTTTCAAAAGCAGATAACAAGACCATAAGTAAGTAATTTTGTAATCTGCAGGAAGTCCATCTCATTGAGAGAACCCTGAAAGCCACTGCAGTGACTCCGATTGTCAAATTTGCTTAATCTGCGCTTCAAGAGTGAAGATGCCTTTTCCATCAGACCTGTAGCACGTGTTTTCCATAACAGGACAATCATATGAATTGTCAACTATTCTCTTTGTTTATAACATATAAACTGTGCACTATTGTCCCAACTATACTGTTGTAGATGTGACTATATGAGTGGGTGATGTGTTAGATTTCAGGGTTACTATGAATAAATAATCCTCTTTATTTAAACCCACAAAAAGCTTGCTACTGATTATTCAAATTCTTTACACATTTGAGGGTTAAAAAAAACACACACAAGCTTCCTTTGAAAAGCATTACTCATGTAAGACAGTAAGGAAAAGAATAGGGACTTCAGTTGTTCTTTTTCACATTATCCGTTACATGCACACATGGCAAGTCAACTCATTGATGGATATTTATTCAGTTCAGGCCATTTTCTAATCTGTTTCTACTTCAGTAGGGATCCCGACCCATTCCACTTTGAGACAGACGGCCATGGATTGTTCTCCAATGTCTGTCAACACTTCCTTTCAGTTAGTTAGTAAAAACTCCCCAAGAATCAATTCACTTTCTCGATCCTTTTCCTGATCTCAGGCATACTGATAGGGAACTCAATGGATGGTGATAATTGACTGGGAGCAAACACATTCTGTTCTGAAACAACACTGCAAAGCACACCAACATTACCTTTTTATTATCATGTATGCACCTATTGACTTATGGTGTACAAAGAACCATGAGGTAAACTTGATAACTTGAACATCGGGAAGTCTTTATTGCAGGAGTGCACTGTTCCCGTCAGATTTTAAACTGCTTAATGGGAGGAGTTAATCTCCAGGGGCCACCTGACCTGCACTCCTAAAGGGGCAGTACAAACTCCAAATACAAATATACATTATATACATATATCTCAGTTACCTGCAGAAGTTACTTTATTTTTCAGCAATGCAATAAGTACTGATGTATATTTAAGTTTGGAAAATGACATGAACCTAAGTTTCAGTCTGGACTGCCAGCTTTATGTAACAATAATTACTCCAGAAAGTTTTGCATTGTATGATTTGCATTATAATGTGACAATCTGATAAGGAGGTATATGAATGCAAATTCTATTCCTTGTCAAATACAAATGCCAAAATTGTGCAACATTTGCCCTATTTACTAATACTATTTTCCCACCATAGCCACAACCCCCCTACCACGTTCCAATCCCCCAGAGCAAGGAAGAAGATAAATCTTTCACATAGCACTGATAATCCTGTTCGATCTACTTTCTTGATAACCCACTGTTGTTTGGAATTTTCCCCAACTCCTCACAGCAAAGTTTATCTTCCAGCAAAAGAGCTGAGCATGGAATAAAGCCCATCTGAACTCTGCAAGGTACAAGTCATTCGGAGAAACAAAGCAATATCACCTTGGGCATTCTACAAATTAACTGAACATTATTTTTTCCTCTCCCATCTTCTGAAGGTGATGATTCAAGCTGAATTTCTATTCTCAGGACATTGGTGGCTGTTGTGCTGATACACATGACCATTTTTTACTTAGCCTGAAGCTGGACGGCTACGTAAACAAAGAGGATGGGTTACAATTACTTACTGACTGGGATAGTTCTGAACAAGATGGGACTTATAAAATAATCCATCAACAAACAAGAAACTGACAAAATAAATAAATCCACTACCCAAAGTCATATCTGGAACACAGCAGAAGTTCCCAGTTTCAATCTCAGCTGAATTAGCTCTACTTAAACTGGGCAGAGACAAATCTCATCCACCTTGAGTTAAAGGGCTATTTCTGCCAAGTATTCTGCTCTGGTTCAACACAGTGATTCAAATTGGGAAGTGCATGCAAGTTCATTCTGAGGTGAGAACTGGGTTCAACTGTGGTGCCCCACATGACCGAATAACCTTCAGCAATTTATCAACAGCCTTCTGTTTCAGTTCAAAATACATAACAAATCCTCATGGAAATGGAGGTAAACACTTTTGCATGATTTTAGGGGAGAATATTTAACTAGCAGTCTTGTTCTTTTGTCAGCTATGTTTCAATTATCACGACCAAAACTATGAACAATAGCAATATGATAAAAGCAAATTACTGCAAATGCTGGAATCTGAAATAAAAACATAAAAATTGGAAAATCTCAGCACATCTGACAGCAACTATGGAGAAAGAATGGAGCCAGTGTTTCAAGTTTGGATCCATTAGGCCTGAGTAAGATGTTGTTTCGGAAAGCCATTGCAAGCATGATAGGCCAAATGGCCTTCTTCAGCACATTAAGGGTTCTATAGTAGATTCTATGGTAACACCTTTTAAACCCAGATTTTCTACAACCTAGAAACAAGTTGGCAGGCATTTGGGAATATTAGTGTCTGCAGGTATACATCCAAGCCACACATATACTATTCTGACATTTTAAAACATACCACTATTCCTTCACTATGGCTGGTCAAAATGCTGAAACTCCATCCTGAACAATACAATTGGCATTTCACTACTGCAGCAACTCAAGACACTGTGGTTCACTTCTACTTCTTAAAGGGAACAAATAGGGATGGGCAAGAAATGCTGACTTTGCTAGACAAGCCCACATTACAAGAACAATTTTTTTAAAAGTACATTTGACAGTAAAAACATTAAACATCAGTTTGAGAGCCAAGTTACATCTAACCATTTTTTTGCTCTGTGTAGCCAAACAGGTGAATGGTAATAATGGAAATGACATTAGAGTTTCAATTATATAAGCCATCAGATTCATTCATTATGGAAGAATGTAAATTGTTCCTTTACGGTATTGCTGCTTAAGACAAAATAACATGTTGAATAATTCACTATATGGATGCAGATCTTTATATATACAGGTAATTCCTCTTGTCAAGGCCAGAAAGAGGCACAAAGTCACACAGAACCTAGAGGAGTTTGGTCCATCATGTCCCTGCTTTCTTCCATGAGCCACGTTGTCTAATTTCATTGTCCTGCTCATCTTTCCCAATTTTTTTGATGGTAAATATACTTGACCACTTTCCACACATCTCTATTTTCCTTGACCAAAAGTTAGCAGATTTTTGTTAACAGAACCTATTAGGAATAAGGAGCAAAAGTGGATATATGGAGAACTCATTCAAATGGCTAAACAGCCTCTTGCTTCTGTCGCTCAACTCAAAAAGCTAAAATGCATCTCACTGTCATAAAAAGGCATGTTTTAATAAAGAAATGAGATTTTTGATGATTTCTGCACCCATTCTTCGACACCACTCCACCCCCCCCACCACCATTTGAATATAACAGAAGGTTTGACATTCAAGAAGAAATATTCTTTTCTAATTTAAAATTTCATTACTCAATAGGTACAACATTCATTTCCACTGAAAAAGTAAGACTAAGAGACTGAAAACACAAACCATGAGTATTTACAGACTACTGTATTGTAACACTGAAATTCCCTGGACTCCAAAATGAAGGCTTCATTTTTCTTTGCCCCACGTTTAAAAAAGCTGACGGAGATGATTTTTAGTTCCAGTCCCTGAAGACTGAGAACTCAGTTATGACATTTTAAAAGAAGAACCATCTATTTTGCTAACAACTAGAGTGATATTTTTAGAGTTAGAACAAAGTCATTTAATAAAGAACCATAACTTCTAAGGTCCCTTGAGGAACTTTTCCTCATTAAAATCTGTCCAGTCAGGAGTTGTATCATGTAGTTTTATTAATAAGATAGACAAAGTATTCTATTGTTTAATGTATGCAACAAAAGACACCTTATTTAATTGTGTTTCTAAACATGTCAGAACTCAGACAAACTATCAACTCTCTAGAGTTTAGAAGAATGAGAGGAGATCTATTTGAGGTGTATGATAAAAGATATTGACAAAGTAGAAGTAGAGACGCTACTTCCTCTTATGGGGCAATCTAGAATGAAAAAAGATTGGACAATAACCAATGTTGTCCCATTATTTAAGAAGGGTAGCAAGAATAACCTGAGTGATTACAGGCCACTGAGCTTGATGTCAGTGATAGTGAAATTATTGGAGAAGAGTCTTAGAGATAGGATCTATACACACTTGGAACTGAATAGCCTTATTAGCAACAGACAGCAAGGTTTTGTACATGGGAGGTTATGTCTCATTAATTTAGTTGAGTTTTTGAGGAGGTGACAAAAATGATTGATGAGGGAAGGGGTATGGATGTTGTCCACATGGACTTTAGTAAGGCATCTGACAATCTCTCTCATGGTAGACTGGTGCAAAAAATTAAATCTCATGAGATCAGGGATGAACTAGCCAGAAGAATTCAAAATTGGCTTGGCCATGGAATACATGAAATGTCTCGGTGTACATGTGCATAGCTCCTTGAAAGTTGGCACCCAGGTTGATAAGGTTGTTAAGAAGGCATATGGTGCGTTAGCTTTTATTAGTAAAGGGATTGAATTTCAGAGCCATGAGGTCACGTTACAACTGTACAAAACTCTGGTGCGGCCGCACTTGGAGAATTGCGTACAGTTTTGGTCACCGCATTTTAAGAAAGATGTGGAGGCATTGGAAAGGGTGCAGAGGAGATTTACGAGGATGTTGCCTGCTATGGTGGGAAGATCTTATGAGGAAAGGCTGAGGGACTTGAGGTTATTTTCGTTGGAGAGAAGAAGGTTAACAGGTGACCTAATTGAGACGTACAAGATGGTCAGAGGGTTAGATAGGGTGGACAGTGAGAGCCTTTTTCCTTGGATGGTGATGGCTAACACGAGAGGACATAGCTTTAAATTAAGGTGTGGTAGTTATAGGACGGATGTCAGAGGTAGGCTCGTTACGCAGAGGGTAATAAGGACGTGGAATGCTTTGCCTGCAGTAGTTGTGGACTCACCAACTTTGAGGGTGTTCAGATGGTCAGTGGATAGGCATATGGATAACATTGGAATAGTTTAGGTTAGAGGATCATCAGATTGGTTCCACTGGTTGGCACATCAAGGGCCGAAGGGCCTGTACTGCGCTGTTATGTTTTATGTACAGTAAAAAGTCTCTCAACACCAGGTTAAAGTCCTGGTGTTGTGAGACTTCTTACTGTTTTTACCCCAGTCCAACGCCGGCATCTCCACATCTTGGCCATGGAAGACAGGTGATAGCGGTGGAAGGATTTTTTTCGAAATGGAGGTAACTAATGGTGTTCCACAGGGATCAGTGCTGGGACCTCTGCAGTTTGTAATACAAATGACTTGGAAGAAAATGTAGCTTGTCTGATTTGCAAGCTTGCAGATGACACTAAAGTTGGTGGAGTTGCAGATAGTGATGAAGATTGTCAGAGAATACAGCAGGATATAGATAGACTGGAAAACTGAGCGGAGAATTGACTGATGGAATGTAGTCTGGACAAATGGGAGGTGATGCATTTTGGTAGATCCAATTCACGTGAGAGCTATAAAATAAATGGCAGTACAATCAGAGCATAGGCACACAGAGATTTGGGAGGACAGGTCCATAGATCCTTAAAAATGGCAACACAGGTGAAAAAGGTGGTGACAAAGCATATGGCTGGGGCATCGAGTATAAAAGTTGGCAAATTATGCTAAAGTTGTAAAAAAAAAATTGGTTAGGTCACATTTGGAATACCGTGTCCAACTCTGATTGCCACACATCCACAAGGACATGAGGCTTTGGAAAGTGTGCAGAAAGGCTGCAGCAGGTTGTTGCATGATATGGAGAGTATTAGAACAAAGAACAAAACAGCACAAGAAACAGGCCCTTCGGCCCAACGAGCCCATACCGCCACCCCGATGTTCCCACCTCTACCCGTGATCCCTGCTTATGTTTATAGATCTATGGATTAAAAACCAAATTTGAGACAATTTAGGGAGAATCTGTTTTGCCAATTAGACTAAGATTTGGGATGTGGGAGGAAACCAGAGCACCCGGAGAAAACCCACGCAAGCACGGGGAGAATGCGCAAACTCCCACAGACACAGGCCCAAATCCATGTATCTGCACAGCACAGCGATAGTCACTGAACTGTCGTGTTGCCTATCAAATGGTCCAGGTCAAGCGTACACTAACAACGTGAAGCACTAGGATACTCTTGAAAAAATTCCAAGAGCAGCCCTCTCATGACCCATCGCGTGTATGCCCCTTGTTAGACAACAAGGTAGACCAAAGCACCTGTCGGATAAAAACAAGTACATCAATATCATCATCTATTTACACACTTCCCAGGGACTCCCAAGGCTCATGATCCCTATTTTAAATCAGTTTTCTATAGCCCTCCATTCCCATTCTGTTCATGTGCCCATCTAAGTATTTCTTAAATAACTCCAGAGTGCCTGCTTCCACCACTTTACTTGGCAACACATTCCATACCCCCACCACCTTCTGTGTGAAAAAATTCCCTCTAGCATCCAAATTATTACCCTTACCCCCCTCACCCTCCTAAGCCCGTGACCCCTCGTGCTATTCGAGTCCTAGGAAAAAGCTTACTCCTGTTTATTCTATCTATACCCCTCAATCTTGTACATCTCTATTAGATCTCCTCTAAGTCTACGTCTTTCTAAGGAAAGCAGCCTCAATTTGCCTAACCTTTCCTCGTAACTCAGACCTATACCAGGCAGCATCCTGGTAAACCTCCTCTGCACTCTCTCCAGAGTGTCCACATCCTTCCAGTAGTAAGGCAATCAGAACTGGACGCCGTATTCCAAATGAGGTCTAACCAACGTTTTATACAACTGCAACACTAAAGACCAGCTCTTGTACTCTATACCCCTTCCTATAAAGGCTAGTATACCATATGCTGCTATGAGAAGAGATTGAATAAACTGGGATTGTTCTCTCTGAAAAAAAGGGGGCTAAGGGACAACAATGATGGAAGCTTATGAATTCATGAGGGGTATAAATAGAGTGAACACTTGAAGCTTTTCCCCCAGGGCAGAAATGGCAATCACAAAGGAACACAAGTTCAAAGCAAGAGTGGGGGGGGGGGGGGGGGGGGGGGGGGGGTGCTCACTGCCAACAGAGGTGGTTGAGACAGTTACCTTAGCTACATTAAAGACTTAGCTTGATAGACAGGGAATAGAGGGCTATAAGTGGTTAGTTTAGATAGATGTGATTGGCACAGGCTTGGAAGGCCAAAGCACCTATTTCTGTTCTGTACTGTTCTTTTAAAGATCATAGATTAGGAGAAGAGGTAGCAGATATAAAACACAGAAGAGAAATTACTTCTGGCAAAGGTTGTAAGTGTGTAGAATTCAACACCTAGAGCACTGTGGATATTAGGACATTGTAAATTTGAGGAGATAAAGATTTGTAATTAGTAATGAGTTGAAGGGTTATGGAGAACTGGCAGGAAAGTGGAGTTGAGATTAGCCAAAATGGTATTGAACAGCAGAGCAGACCTAAAAAGCTGAATTGCTACTCTTAGTCCCTATGTTTATATTAATACAAATACAAACTGTTACAAATTGGAAATAAACCCAGAAAATGTTCAAAAAACTCAGCAGTTTAGGCAGTGGCTGTGGAGAGAGAAATAAAGTTTACATTTAATGTGTGTGTATGTGAGAGAGAGAAGGCATTCAAAACAAAATAGAATAACTCCTGCAACAAAGTGCCTGGAATGACTCCAGCATAATCTACTCTTGAGCACAAGCGAATGACACAAACCTTACATTTACAATTCTCAGGGCAGGTAAAGAGGGAAGTGCATGGTGATCTGATCAAACTTGCCTAGAACAACGTGAAGGTTAAAAGGCATGGTGTCGTCATACTAATCTTACATTTTAGCCACACCAATACACAAATTAAACAATGGACTAAGGGTTGGGTTATTAACTGGTATTGTTGAAAACTATGCGTATCAGAACATAAGTTTAATTGTACGTTAATAAAAGTGTGTTAATATGGCCTAATCTGTCCCAACATTGCAAGTATATAAATTTATCTACCCAAATAAAGATAAAAATCTTGGATATGTCATAGAAACAACACGTGGGGAACTGAGAAAGGGAAGAAGACTAAAATGAGTCAGTGCAAACTACTGGGTAGCAGAAGTAAAATTTAATGCAAAGCGAGATCTTATTTATGCAAATAACTACTTACTGACTGCGTGAACAAGAAATTTTGCTTCAGACAAATGGCTGATTGTCATTAAAAAGCGAGGAAGAAAACTGAATTTTTTTTTTAATATATATGCTGAGGTCAGTATTTCCCTTTCTGAGTCACACAACAAATACAGCCAAAAAGGTAATCAAACAACTCCTTTAAAGACTTAATCAAAGTTACTCTTAACCTCACATAAAGATATCAACAGCTAGTAGCTGAGGGAAACTTTCCTTTTCACAGCAAGCACATGGTTACAAAGAAGAACCATAACTGTTACTTAGACAAGATGAAATGAAATCAAAGCAGTGAACCACAGTTCTGATACACAGAGCACTGGATGTTGCAAAACATTACTCAAGAGTGGCAACCATCCTCTTTCCTAAATATTCATTTTAAGGCTATAGGTGTCACAAGGCCTGTTGCTCTAATTTGATTGTGGAGGGATTTCTTGATGATGGTTTTTGATACAATTAGGAGTTACTTATAAACCAGAAAGGAATAAGAACAATGCCAAGAACCTAATCCATCCCAGAAAGATGGATGGACAAAAAAGGACACAAGAGATCTAATTAGGTTTTTATGACAATAAAATAGCTTTATTGTCACTGCAGCAGATGAAAATTTTTTAATCCCATATTCTTAAGGAATGAAACCTGAATTTCAATTATAAAACTATCATGGTGGGATTTGAAGCACCCCCCCCCCCACCCACCCACCCACCCCTGCCAATTGGTGAAGTTTGTGTTTCCACTTTTTAATTGGTTATCATATTTACAAACAAATTTAGCCAAGTTTCAATCTTATTTCCAAGTATATTTCAAGATGAAAAAATGCTTCCACTGACTATTCTACGACATACAGCCTGTAAAGTAATTCCCCACCTGGAGTCAGATTGATACCTCTTGATGATGGTTGTTGCTAAGGTTATTGCTCCTAGAGAAAAAAGTGATAAAGAAATTGGATGTAATTTACCACCTTGTTACATCTAGCAATCAGCATGACGAGTCAAGAAAGTAGCACGCAAAGCTAAAAATCCAATTTGTGCCTAGCACAAAGCCAATTAGCATATTTAAAGTAGTATTTGAACATGCATAGTCCATTCGAAACCCAGCACATGGAATCTTCCAGACATCCAGCTCAGCACCATAAGGGTGCAAATTAGTACAGGTCTTCAGTCACACAGACCATAAGCAATGGTCATACAGGGTGCTTGGAAGCTATTGAAGTTCCCTAGGTAGTCAGGGGCATGGCTGGTCAGTGTTCATCTTTAATGCCCACTAGACACCCTAGCCCTGGCAAACAGACACCCAGCAGAGGACACTGCCAATGTGCCAGTTCAGCGTTGCCAGTGCACCTAGAAGTGGGAGAGGTGTGGAGTCTGGGTGGAAGCCATGACAAGGTGCACATCAGGTTGGGCCCAATTGTTTTGCAACCATGAGATCAGGGCACCCAGCTCACCAGCATGATTAGGCCCCCACCCAGACCCCTTCCCAGTACTGGCACATAACTCACCACTCTCCAAAAAGGTGACTGAATGTGGGACGATTGAAGTGCAGAGCAAACCTTAGATGCCATTATTCTCATTGTTATGACACTTAGGATCCTTGAGGGAAAATTCCACCCATTATCTGCACAAAACTACAATTATATATGTAATAATTTGACTGGTTCCTACTCGCATCTCCACCAAGCTTGCACTCAATATAAAGTATGCCATATTCCATTCCACAGCAGTATTTATGTCCTTCCCTGCATCCAAAGAACCACGGAATCTCTATATTGCAGAAAGAGACCATTCAGTCCATCAAGTCTGAACCAACTTTCCAAAATAGCATCCCACCCAAGCCAACTCCCTCACCCTATCACCATAGCCTTGATGGAGATGATAAAACGTTTAGTCAGAGAGATAGGTTATAGGATGTCCTGAAGAAAGAAAAAGGAAGTAGAAAGACAAAAAGATGTCTAAGGAAAATCTGCCACATCTCCTGGCCAAACATGATCTTCAACTTGGATCTGCATGAAAAAAAACTGGCTATCATAGCATTTTAATTGAGATCAAATACCACCAACATTCAATGGCTTGGCCACGTGTTCAGAAAGCTGTCAGGGAGAATAGCAAAAGTGGTCCTTAGATGGACAATGCCAGGAAAGAAAAAGCCAATCAAGCCAAAGATAAACTGGCATAAGACTGTGATAGCTAAGCTGAGTGAAATGGGGCTCTTGTGGAGAGAGGCACAAAACATGATTAAAAATCAAGAAAGATGGCATAAGCTTATATCACTCTTATGTCCCTCAAGAGACAAAGAGGATTAGTAAATCAGCCAGAGCTTAGAGTTTTGGCAAATGAAGGCACAGCTGCCACTAGTGAACAATTAAAACCTGGATGCTCAAGAATCAGAGGAACAAAAACATTTCAGGAGATTGTGGGGCTGAAGGCTATTAAAGGATTTAAACTCAAGGATGTAGAGCAACAAGCACACAGGGGTAATGTTTTGAATACAACTTGCAGAGAGATAGGTCATAGGCAGCAAGGTTTAGAGAGGATAGAAAATGGTTGACCAGCTGAGATTGACAGTCTAGTTTAGAGTTTGAAATTTCTGAGGAGGAGTCACTTGGGGCAGAGGATGATGAAGGAAAACAGTGAAGATGGCACTATTTAGTTGGTGTTTGGGTGTACGAAAAACAAAAGATTCAAACAAGCAAAGAGATCAGATGAGATGCTCAATGGAAGAGGAGGAATTGCAGGATTGGGAAATAGACTAAGATTTGATTTGGTAAAACTAGTATTTATTGCACATTCCTAATTGTCACTGAGAAGGTGATGATGAACCACAGCCCATGTAGTGAAGGTACATTCATTGTGCCGTTAAGGAAGTTCTATGTTCTTGACCCAGCAACAGTGTAGGAATGTCAATATAGTTGCAAGTGAGAATATTGTGTGACTTGCAGGGGAGCTTGCAAGTACTGGTTCATCCAGATAATAGAGGTTAAATGGATTTAGAAAGATCTGTTGAACAAGCTTTGGCAGATTTTTGGCAGTGCATTCATTTTATGGTGTAAGTTGCTCCCATGGCGCAGTGGAGGAGAGAGTAAATACTTAAAGCGATGGTTGGGATATTAATCAAGCTAACTGCTTTATCCTGGATAGTGTCAAATTTCTGGAGTAATCTTGAGTTGCACTCATTCTGGGCAAATGGAGATTACTTCATTGCACTCCTGACTCGTGCCGAGCAGATAGTGGGTAGGCTTTGGGCAATCAGAAGGTGCATTAGAGGCCACAGAATTTCCTGCAGCTGCTTGTTTTAAAATGAAAGAGAAAGTGTTTTTCCCTGCAAATTTTATTCGTCCCATTAAGCATATGACTCAGTTCTTGTCAACCTAATTAAAACTCTAAGCCAAAACCCCAAGGGAAACCTAAGCAAACACAAATACATTAGCTTAGCTGAAAAAAACCATTTACTGATCCTGTCCCCGTAGCTACCAATTTAAAAAGATTCCTTAAATAAATCAGCACCCTGAAAAACAGCTGAATTTTAAACATACTCCTTACAAGAAACATGATATAAATATATTTCTTAAATGCACAGCTTCATTACAGTGGTTAGATTCTTTCTCATTGGAGATGGCCATTGTCAGGCATTGGAGTTACATATGTTGCTTGTCATTAGGAGCCCAAGCTTCAATGGTGTTCAGATTGTGCTATATGTGGCCACGAAGCTTGAGGAATTGGGAAGGGAATGAAATCATTAGCAAACATCCCCATTTTTGACTTTATGATGGAGGGAATATTCAAGCTGATTGGGCTTAGGATGCTGTCCTAAGGAATTCCTGAAGTGATGGGGTCTTGGGGCTGAAATAATTGTTGGAAGTTAATTACAACCATCTTCTTTTGTGCTAGGTAGGATTCCAACCAGTGGATTTTCACAATAACGTTGTTGCAGTGTTAATGTAAGCTTACTTGTGACAATAAATAAACTCATTCCCAGTGGCTATTGTTCCAATACCATCCTTTGGACAGGTTCGTAGCTAGGAAAGAATTAAAGGGATATGGACCAAATGCAAGGAAATGAGGCTAGTTCAGTTTAGGAAACCTGGTCAGCATGAATGAGTTGGGCCAAAGGGCCTGTTTCTGTTCTACATACCTCAATGACTATCTCTTTCGACTTGCACTTATTATACTTTTGGCAGGTTGACAAAACCTGCCTTTTACTCTATCGTAGATCTTGTCCTCCCCTCCCCAACTTGCTCTAGTTCATTGTTTATTGAAAACTGGTTATGTTTATTATTTTCCAATTTTGACAAAAGACCAGATACTTGAAACATTAACTCTCAACCAATTTTGCCTGACCTGCTGAGTAGGTCTAACATTTTCCCTGTAGCCTTCAATTGTCTGCAATATTTTATCTTTTGTATAAGTATTGAGCTTAACAGGGAAGACAGAAGCCTTCCCCCATTACTAGTGGTTTAAACTGTAATTAACAAGAAACAGCAATGAGAAAAGTAAATTTTCTCTATTAGAGGCGTTGGTCCTGCCAGTCTGTGCCCCTCATCCAATACAAGTGAACAATCAACTTATTCCCAAAGCATTATTCTTTATTAATAATCAGAACCCAAGTTGCTACACTACTCTGGCCCAGGAAGAGGCATATTACAAGCCAAATGTCTGTAATGTATAACTTCAACTTGATGGACATGGACTGTTTTCCACTTTCAGTGAACTTTCTGTTTAATGATTTCTAATGCTAGCTTTTCATATGCATCTAGTGAGGGAAGATCTTCAAAAACATCTCACTAGCATTAAGCTCATTCGAAAGCTCACGAGAAACCAAGTAAATTAGTACCATGTACCAAGCAGTTAGTCACACTATAAAACTTTCGATTTAAAATGCAACCTTGGAACATAATAAGAGCCTATTTTTTAGTAATTGTTTATAAGTTCAAAGATGGCATAATGGCAGACTAGATAGCACTGCTGCCTCACCGTACCAGAAATCTAAGTTGAATTCCAGCTTGGGTGACTGTGTGGAGTATGCATGTTTTCTCCATGTCTGCATGGGTTTCCTCCAGGTGCTTCAGTTTCGTCCCACAGCCCAAAGATGTGCAGATTAGGTGGACTGGCCAAGATAAATTGCCCCTTATTGTCCCAAGATGTGTAGGTTAGATGGATTAGCAGGGTAGATATGTGGGCTAAGGACAGAGAGAGTGCCTGGGTAAGGTAACCTGTCAGTGAGTCATGTAGACTTGATAGGTCAAATATGGCCTCTTTCTGCACTTAAGGGATTCTATGATATCATAGTTTTTCCAATTCCTCTTTTATTTCTTCCACAAGCACAAATTAATAAATTAGATAAGGATTCTCTGTAACAATATCTACTGAAGAGTACTTTTAAAATGCCATCATATTGCTGTCCTGTTGCCAAGTACTGGGTGGGATTTCAGGTTCAACTGATGCACAGCTTGAGCATCAAGAGAATAATGCTCCAATGGCTACCAAATAACCTATAAAGCTTTGACAGTGCCAACAAAGCCCACAGAATATTGTTACCACAGCACATCCCTAATATGAGAAGTCCTCTCGAACTGTCTAGGATCATTTCTTTAAGTTTATTTATTGTCACAAGCAGGCTTACATTAGAATTGCAACAAAGTTATTGTGAAAATCCCCGAGCAAGCATCTTTTAAAAGAGTCATGTATTACCCGTGGAATTCAGAATTTTAACCAGCAAATCAGGGTTCAAGCTCAGCAATTCCATCACGGTGTGGTCACCACATGCACTCAGTGTACTGGGGTAATGGACATCATGCATAGAAGATAAAATACTTCCAGCAAAACATTTTACCAGCAAAAGGCGTAATTCTTTCAAGCCCCCCAAAATCCCAACGCACTTTTACTTATTTCCAATAAAAACAAACGGTCAGCGTTTTAGATTAACGTTAAAATAACTATACAAAATACATTTCTAACTGTACATTTTAAAACAGTCTAAGCTAACTACTCTGGGTTCTACCACAGACCTACAAGGGTTAATAGCAATGATGTAATGTCCCAAGGCACATCTCCTTAACAACCGTTCCAGCTCAGTTCTAAGGGACACGTCACATGATAATTCTCAAATCAACCTGTCTACCCCTGGAAAACAGAGCACTCATTCCGATTTCAGAACATGTGCCCATTTACAAGTTGTTCCTCAAGTCCTGGGTGGGACTTTTAACAGGGGAATAGCGAAGAGCTGAGCTTATTCCACATAAACCAAGGTTTCATTACATTCCAGCCGGGGGTGGACATTAGTTAAAGGAATTAACTGTCTCACAGCAATCGACGTCAAGTTGTGCTCTATTTCCAAGTGTGTTCCTTCCCCTAGAAACATCAGAGCAGCTTTCAGGGTTGGTTATCAAAAGGCTTTTAAGGGTAATGAACGACTGTCAGAACAACCGAAGTAAGTGCTCTGAAAATCTGATCCCGTTGCAATATTCTCTCAAATATTCCTCTCTCCCTTTTTGCAAATACGGTGTACAGTGGGCTGGATAAGCAAAATAAAATACACTTCACAACCAGTAAAACACCCGCACAGCTCGAAAAGAAAAAAAAACAGGTGTCGCCGCGAGTGGGTACAATACCTTATCCTGAGCTTCCCTGTTAACAAGTAAACTTGTTTGGCTGTACCTTGCCGAGTGACCCGGTTTCTCTGGCAGACTCTCGCTCTGTGTAGAAGCGTTTCCTTTCTAACCGGGGGCGGGGGGAACAACTTGGAGAGTTTGAATTAAAGGGATCGCGTTATACCCAGTGGGCAAAAACCAGGTAAATAAAATAATAGTCCTCCGCCAATGGGTTATTAGCTGGAGGAAGGAGAAACATATAAATAGTAAAAGAGCTTTAAACTACAACCCCCCACCCCCGAGTGTCGAAAGTGGGACGTTTAAACTTACCCGATTAGGGCAGCAGAGACTCTGCAAAATTCCTGTCTCCACCTTCCTCTATTCCAGTTCCTGGGCTCTGCCCATCCCCAGCTCAATGTGGAGTCTTGTTTCTCTGTTTCCTTTCCTGGATCAGAAAGCCAGGTGGCGGAGGGAGGGGGAGAGAGAGAGAGAGAGCTTTGTACAATTTCTAATCCCCTGGATCAGCCAATACTTCCTCCCGGCTCAAAACACATACAAGTTCAGCAGCTCCTCTCAAAGGCACCTCAGGGACACCGGCTCCCTGGGGGGAAAAAAAGGGAGGCTGGCGGCGATAAGGGGAGAAATGAAAATAATACCGGTGAGGGAGGGAGTGTCCAGGTTATGATTGCAAAGGCCGGAGGTGGGTGGAGCTGGGAAAGTAACCTGTGTTCAGAGCGGAGCGGAGCCCAGTCTGCCCAGGGAAAGCAGCAACACCGCCAGAGGGAGCCGCCCCTCACGCACTGGGTGCCAAAGCTCTGAGACTGGGCTCAGTCTGTCCTGGGTGCCAGTGTCCCGTCGCTGGGCTCGGTCTGTCCTGGGTGCCAGTGTCCCGTCGCTGGGCTCGGTCTGTCCTGGGTGCCAGTGTCCCGTCGCTGGGCTCGGTCTGTCCTGGGTGCCAGTGTCCCGTCGCTGGGCTCGGTCTGCCCTGGGTGCCAGTGTCCCGTCACTGGGCTCGGTCTGTCCTGGGTGCCAGTGTCCCGTCGCTGGGCTCGGTCTGTCCTGGGTGCCAGTGTCCTTGGGTGGTGTGTGTGGGTGGTTGTCCTGGGTGCCAGTGTCCCGTCGCTGGGCTCGGTCTGCCCTGGGTGCCAGTGTCCCGTCACTGGGCTCGGTCTGTCCTGGGTGCCAGTGTCCCGTCGCTGGGCTCGGTCTGTCCTGGGTGCCAGTGTCCTGTCACTGGGTTCAGCATGGCCCAGTACAAATAGTTAGTATAGAGGTTTACAGCATGGAAACAGGCCCTTCAGCTTAATTTGTCCATGCCATCCCTTTTTTAGCTCCTAAGCCAATCCCATATGCCTGTGTTTGGTCTATATCCCTCTACACCCATTTTATCCATGTAACTGTCTAAACCCTTTTTAAAAGACAAAATTTTACCCGCCTCTACCTCAGACAGTTTGTTCCAGACACCACCCTCTGTATGAAAAAATTGCCCTTCTGGACCCTTTTGTATCTCTCCCCTATGCTCTATTTTTAGACTCTCCTGCCTTTGGGAAAAGGTGTTAACTATCTAGCTTATCTATGCCTCTCATTACTTTACAGATCTCTATAAGATCACCCCTAAGCCTTCTATGCTCAGGGGAAAATGTCCCAGTCTATCCAGTCTCTCCTAATAACTTAAACCATCAAGTCATAGTAACATCCTAGTAAATCTTTTCTGCACTCTTTCTAGTTTAATAATATCCTTTCTATAACAGGGTAAACAGAACTGTACACAGTATTCCAAATGTGGCCTTATCAATGTCTTGTATAATTTCAACAAGACGTCCCAACCCATGTATTCAATGTTCTGGCCAATGAAACGAAGCATGCTGAATGCCTACTTCACCACTCTGTCCATCTGTGACTCCACTTTCAAAGAGGTATAAATCTGTATCTGTAAGTCTCTTTTTCTATAACTCTCCTCAACGTCCTACCACTAACTGAATAAGTGCTGCCCTGGTTCAAGCTACCAAAATGCATCATTCTTGCATTTATCTAAATTAAACTCCATCTGCCATTCATCAGCCTACTGGCCCAATTGATTGTGATCCCATTGCAATCCTAGATAACACTTTTCACTGTCCACTATGCCACCAATCTTGGTGTCATCTGCAAACTTACTAATCATGCTTGCTAAATTCTCAGCCAAATCATTAATATAACTGACAAATAATAGTGGAGCCAGCACTATCTGTGGCACACCACTAGTCATAGGCCTCCTGCTTGAAAAAACAACCCTTTACAACCTCCTCTGTCTTCTGTCTATCAAATCAATTTTGTATCCATTTGGCTACCTCACCACAGTTCTTGTGAGATTTAACCCTATACAACAACCTACCATGTGATACCTTTTCAAAGGCTTTGCTAAAGACCACGCAGACAACATCAACTGCCCTCATTGACCTTCTTGGTTACCCTCTTCAAAAAACTCAATCAAATTTGTGAAACATAATTTTCCACTCACAAAGCCATGCTACCTGTCCCTAATCAGTCCTTGGGTCTCTAAATGCCTGTAGATCCTGTCTCTCAGACTACCTTCTAACAGCTTATCCACCACAGCTGTGAGGCTCACTGGCCTATAGCTCCCAGGCTTTTTCCTGCACCCTTCTTAAACAAAGGCATAACATTTGCCATCCTCCAATCTTCAGGCACCTCACTTGTGACTATCAATGATTCAAATATCTCTGCTAGGCAACCCACAGTTTCCTTCCTAGTCTCCAAACGTGCCCTGGGATACACTTCATCAGGTTCAGGGGATTTATCTACCTTGATGCACTTTAAGACTTCCAGCATCTCCTTCTGTGTTATAAATATGCTCCACAAGACATCACAGTTTATATCTCCAAGTTTCCTAACATCCATGCTTTTTTCAACAGTGAATACAGATGAGAAATATTCACTTAGGATCTTATCCATCTCTTTCGATCCGCAATACATGACCTTGTTGATCCTTAAGAGGTCCTATTCTCTCTCTAGTTACTCTTTTGCCCTTTATGTATTTGTAGAAGCTCTTTGGATACTCCTTTGCCTTATCTGCCAAAACAATCTCATGTTGCCTTTTTGCCCTCGTGATTTCTCTCTTAACGCTACTCCTACAACCTCTATACACTTCAAGGGATCCACTTGATCCCAGCTGCCTATGCATGTCATATGTGTCCTTCTTGACCAGGGCCTCAATATCCTGAGTTATCCAGGGTTCCCTACTTTCACCAGCCTTGTCTTCACTCTAAGAAGAATGTGCTTACCCTGAACCCTGGGTAACACTTTTGAAAGCCTTCCACTTACCAGATGTTTTTTTGCCTTCCACAGACTTCCCCAATTAACTGTTGAAAGTTTCTGCCTGATGCCATCAAAATTGGCCTTACCCCAGTATAGAATATTAATGTTTGGGCTAGATCTATCATTCTCCATAGCTATCTTAAAACTAATGGAATTATAGTCACTGGTCCCAAGGTGATCCCTCACTAACACTTCCGTTACCTTCTTATTTCCCAAGTTTTGCCCCTCTCTGGGGAATCTAGTACCTGCAGCTAGTCTGTATCAGCCTAGTGAACCTACAATGCCTCTGTGGCAAGTGTATCCTTTTAGGTAAGGAGATGAAAAAAAATTGCAATACTTCAGGTGTGGTCTCACCCAGACCCTGTATAACTGCATTAAGACATCTCTACTTCTGAACTCAAATCCTCTTGCAATGAAGGTCAATATGCCATTTGCCTTCCTATTTGTTTGCTGCACCTGCCTCTCCACTTTCATTGAGTGGTGCACAAGGACATCCAGATCTACTTGTACATCCATACTTCCCAAAATGTCACAATTTAAATTACACTATTTCTTTCTATTTTTCACACCAAGCTGTATATCTTCAAATTTAGTCACATTTGTACTGTGTTTGCCATGTGTTTGTCCACTCACACAATTTGTCTAAATCATCTTAAAGCCTCCTTGTATCCTCCTCATAACTCACAATTCCACCTAGTTTTGAATCGTCAACAAACTTTGAAATGTTATATTTGGTTTTGTCCTCAAAGTTATTTATATGTATCATGAACAGCTGGGGCCCAAGCATTGATGGGGAGGTGAAGGCCTACTGGTATTATTGCTAAATTATTAATCCAGAAACTCAGCTAATGTTCTGGGGACGTGGATTTGAATCCCACTCTGGCAATAGTGGAATTTGAATTGAATTTTAAAATCTGGAATTAAGAATCTACTGATGATTATAAAATCATTGCCAATTGTTAGAAAAATTGGTTCACTAATATCTTTTAGAGAAGGAAATCTGTTGTCTTTATCTGGTCTGGTTTTCACGTGACTCTAGAGCCACAGAAATGTGGTTAACTCCAAGGGCAACTAGGAATGGGCAATAAATGCTGACCAGCCAGCAACACCCATGCCCCACAAATAAATAGAAAAGAAAATACTCCTGTAGTATCCTACTAGTCACAGCCTGCTATTTGGAAAGTACCCATTTTTTTTCTATTTCCTGTCTGTCAATCAATTCTTGGTCCAGGCCAATACATTACCAACCCCCCCAACCCACACATCCCATGTGCTTTCATTTTGCCTACTAACTTCTAATGAAGGATCTTATCAAAAGCTTTCTGAAGATCCAAATACACCAAATCCATAACTATTCTACTAGTCACATCCTCAAAAAGCTCTCAAAAAGATTTGTTGAGCATGTTTTGACTTTCACTGGCTTTGTCCAATCCCAAAAAACTGTCTAACAGTCATACATTCAAGATTGTCCCCCAAATTCCACTGCCCCCAATTCCTTCAGAATGTTATTATTCTTGGGCCACTGTGGAGGGTGAGGTGGACAAGAGTAAGAAAGAGAGGGCCAGGATGAGATTACTCAGTAATGCTTATATAAAGGAGATATTTATTGTTTATTTATAGCTTAATTTTATAGCTTAACTAAAAGTACTTGATACAAGAAATTTCAGGTCCAAAAGGGACCGCCTTAGGCCCATTCATGAGTTTGTGTGAGATACAGCAAGCAAATAATCTGAACATTTCCTATTTCAGCATCAAGCTTGAACACTGAACAAATGGCTCAGACCCTATTTACAAGATTGCCAATAAGATTAATCTTATAATATGTGGAACAATAAAAACCATAACATATGTATTGACAAGTGAAGATAGGTTTGTGATAGACAGAGTAGAAAACCATTGGCATATTTCTCAACTAGCATGTTGAGGAAAGGGAACTCATTTTATAGCCCAATTTCAAAGGTGAATTTGAGTGCAGGATGGAGGCACATGAGGAAATTTTTATACACAGCTACAGATTCAAATATAGCAAACAGATCATCTACATGTCAGAAATATGTAATGGATAGGAGATCATTCTGTCAAAGATGCATATTTCACGGAAACCAACAAAGCTGTTGCAAGAGCTTAGACTCGATGAGATCCCATGGCAACATCATCCATTTGGGCAAACGTGGCGTCAATCAACTGCAGAGACTGTTGAGTTCATAAATTCAGTGAATACAGATTCAGATAATGGCAGCACAGCTAGATTGCCATGACAGAGTGACTCAATGCAAATGTCTACGGCTTCCTTGCGTGGTACATTTGTGAACAGGCTAGCAATATCAAATAAGCACATGGACATTGCTATCAGTACTCAATTCCTGTATGGTCTTTCCAGATCTATGTGTAAAACTTGCTCAGAACTGATTGTAGCAACCAATTGGCAGTTCATGGTGTGCCAAGTCACTCATCAAGAAGATAAATTATAAAGAGACATCACTTTTGCAGCCCATGTATCTATGGACATTATGAACCAGGAGGTCGAGCAGAATTCCTAGCCTCTACCTGCTTTTGTAGCCACAGTATTTATATGGCTAATCCAGTTCAGTATCTGCCCTATGGTAACATATATGTTATTCCCAAACCTTTTCCATTTCCTCATTTAGAAAATTATTGTTTGACATGATGAGGATTTCAGTTTTCAGTGCTGCACGCATATATATTCATAACTTGTATGCACAGCAATCAGCTTTGACATATCCAGTTGCAGGAGGGGAATCACTGCGCAAAGTATACAGCATTTAATTGAGTCACTTCCTTTGAAGTGGAGCAAGAACTCAAATAAAATAATTCTCAGAGCTGGAGCATTTATGAGATGAGCATCTTCAACATTGTCTTGAATTAATCAACATAATTTAGAGATTCTGTTATAGTCACATTTCATTTATGATTTACAGTTTCTGTATTGAACTTTGCTCAGCAAAACACATTCCACATTCCTTTGTAGCTGAGTTGGCTTCTTACATACCAGTTCCTTCAGTGTTCAGTGAGTGAGATGGATTTAAAGCCCAGTTGTTAAGGAAATATAGCAGGGAACATCCAAACAAATTGTATTTGAGCTTGGGCGTAACTGGTTAAAAAAAAGTCTACAGTTAGCTTCAATTAATAATTAATGTTTAAGTGTTGCATTATTTAGGATGGCCAGTAGCCAGTTCTTCTTATTTCCCTTTTTCCTCCTCTAATTTTCATTTTCCATTTCTAAAATGATGAAACTTGTAGAAGTTTAGTTGCAGAATTGAAGACAGATTAAGAATGGGATTTTTAATGGGATTTTTTGACCAGATACGTCTGGGACTCTTCTCACTGGAGAGACATAGGTTGAGAGGCAACCTGATAGAGGTTTATAAAATGTTGAGAGGAATAGATAGGGTGGACTCTCAGAGACTATTTCCCTGAGCTGAAATGGTCACTACGAGAGTACACAGATTTAAGGTGCAAGGAAGCAAATACAAAGGAGATGTCAGGGATAGGTTTTTCACTCAGAGGGTGGTGAGTGAATGGAACCAACTGCCGTCGGAGGTTGTTGAGGCAAACTCACTGGGGTCTTTTAAGAGACTTCTGGATGAGTATATGGAAAAGAATAGGATAGGGGGTTATAGATAGGTCTGTGGATTGGTAGATGTGATCGGCGCAACTTGTGGGCCGAAGGGCCTGTTTGTGCTGTATTGTTCTATGTTCATCCAATTCCACAGAAGTATGTTTTTCGAGAGTAATGAGAAAGTGATGACACAGGGACGTTACTGATTATTTCATCCCCAGAAACAATGCAGTCAATTGTTATGTGTCAAATAGAGAGCAGGTTAAAGGGGCCTTGATACTCATTTGTCCACAATAGGATGGGAGAGGATCAGGGTCAAAATGTAAAATTTCTATAGTATGCACACGCACCCAGCAAGTATTTTTACTGCAGTGAACATTAAATCTTCTAAGAGTCATATCGTGGAGAGGTAGGGCGCCTGACAGCCTATTCAAATTGGGCTTCTACTGTGCATTTGGGAGCTGGAATTGCAATTAACTGCTGCAGCATGGGGTTTCTAGGGGGTAAGGGTCAGATGCAATTGTGTGGCATTTTATTCGAAGGGAAGCCAGATCAGACTAAAAGCTCAGTACTCACAATTGTTTTCTCAGTTCCCTGATTGGCGAGAGTAATTGTTGTATGAGAAGTGATTTGGGGAATTTGGAACTGTTCAAACATTGAAATCACAATGGGTGATGTCATGCCTGCTTTTGATTGGACTGAGGAAAGAGAATGGGAAGAAAATCTGCAACAACCAGGTCATACTGCAGGGTGGCCAGCAGAGAACGAACAAGTTCACTGAAGGCCAGACTCAGTCTGAAGAGTGCACAAAGACTCAGTTTCCTAGATCTGAGGAGCAGTGCTTTTGAATGCTGAGATTGTGATGTGATGTTAGCTGGTTGCAAATATCTGTAGTCACTGTATCATCTGTAGAAGTTCTGCTGGACCTGGTAGCGATTCATTACCTGTGGTTGTGAAAGTCAGCACCATCCTTAATTTATTTCCATTCAGTTCCTCCCACCACTGAAGATATAGCAAGAGTCCCACAGTTGATTAACAAATTGGACTGGGACCTATACACACCTTGCCTGTGATAACAATAGCCAAGATAATGTGCAATGGGAATTTTGTCTCTGGCTGGATTCCCTTTGGTATGATGTGTCATTGACTGCATACAGATTGCAACCTAAACACTCCTAGATTAGCCAAGTGCGTATGGCAACTATAAGGATGTGATTTGTATCAACATGCAGTTGGTGTGCACCCACAAGAGAAGGTATATGCAATTCGGAGCCAATTCCCTGGGAGTTGCCGTGATGCTTTCATGTTGTGACAGTCTCTATGTTCCAAGCTAGAGCAATCTGGAAAGGGTGGCTGTCAGGTGAAAAGGGATAACTCCTTTAGACATGGGCTGATGACATTTGTAAAGAACTTCATCAATGAGAATAAGAAGAACTGCAAGGAGCCATATAACAATATTGTCATTGAGCAAATCATCAGCATACTCAAGCTGTGCTTCAGGTGCCTGGACAAGTCAGGAAGTGTGTTCAGTCCTTGTAGATGACAATCTCCAAGATAGTCATGGTGCACTGCATTGTGCACAGCATTGCATATCAGCAAGAATTAGAGATGCGGGTGGAACAAGTTCTCCAGCTTTCCTTTCTGATAGAGATTCCAGTGCCGAGGAGGAAAACTAACTGACCACATTGCTATTCAAGATGCCAGTGGTAATCCAGTAGCTCAAAGGCTCAGTTAGTCACTTACAATGAACTAAAATTGTAATAATCACATATCCCTCACTTTACACAAACCATTCTGTAACCATCCATCCACTAATCCACCAATTGGTGTCAGTCAATTCGCTGAGTGATAGAAACATTGTGGCTCAGTTCCAGAGCATTATCTCAGTTCCAGGGTTAAAAGCTCTTTCTCATATTCCCTGAGCATCTTTAGCTCAAAATCTTAAATCCCCTAGTCGTTATACTATCAGCTAAAGGGAGCAGTTTTTCTTTGTCGACTTTATCTAGCCCTGAAATAATATTGTACAGCTCTATCGGATATCTTATCAAGCTCACTTGCACAAAGAGAGGTGCGAGACAAGAAGCAGTTCTGTGATAGGACCATGAATCTGATCTGGATAGGTCAAAATCATATTGAGGAAGTATACTGATAAGTTTCTAATACAATTTAAATGAATCAATTAAAATGTAAGACTAAATCAATTTGTATAAAAATCTAAAACCCTGTTGATAATTTATCATATAATTAAAATCAGTACTCAATTATTCAGTTTTAGGAGATAATACTAAAATTAAGGAGGAAAGGATAAGACTAAACAGTTTTGAATTTTTCAATGAATTCAAGTCTGAAGTATATCAATGATGAGCTAAATAAAAACATTTAAGTTAACCAACTCCTTATGTGAAAGAAACTGATGTCAGCAGCAGGGAAGCGACGAATTAGTGAGTAACTGGTGAGTGTTTTTTTATGCAAGACTTTATTTCTGTTAAACCAGTTAATTTACTAATAAATAGGAAGTCCTCGCAGGACATCTTGGTCAGTGAAGTGTAGAACTGTTCCATGTGAAAATTCTGGGATGCTTCTTGTATCTTGGGCAACTACATGTGAGGCAAGTGTCATCAGTGGTAGCAGTTTGAGCTCTTGGGTTTCAAAGCTTGAGTAGCAGATGGCCTCACTCGAGAGCATCCACATGACTAAAAGTTTCATGGCACATTTCTAGATGTGGGCATCCCATAGCTTAATGATGCTGAAGGAAAAATGGGAATGGGTGACCACCAGATACTTAAGAAGGATCAGATATGTATTGTGGAGTTCCCAAGTGCATACAATTATTCAGTTCCAAGTACTGGTGATATTATTAGGTCTTTGGAAGTGTGCAGCTGGAGTCAAGTGGATGGCATCGCTAAGCTGTTCACAGGGACAAGAGGATTATTGAGGAACCAATAGGAATGTGGGATTCCATTATGAGGGGAATGGACAGACATTTCTCTAGCTGCACATGTGAATCAAGATGGTACATTGTTTCCCTGGAGCTAGAGTCAGGAATCTCAGTAAACGGCTGAGAGCATTCTCCCTAGGGTGTAGGATGAAGAACCAGTGATCGTGCTCCACATCGATGACAACAAGATCGGTAAAAAGGATGAGGCTGTCCAGACAGATTTTAGCAAACCAGGAAGAAACAAGCAAATATGTTTGTTGTATTTTATTCTTTCACAGGATGTAGGCATTGCTGGATAGGTCATCATTTGTTGCCCATTACTAATTTTTCTTGAAAAGGTGCTGTTGAAGCATCTTTTTGAATAGCTGCAGTCCATGTGGTGTAGAGAGGGAGTTCAAGCAACAGTGAAGGAATGACAATATAGTTTCAAGGAAGGTGGTGGTGTTCTAATTCGTCATGCTGCCCTTGCCCTGGGTGGTAGAGATTGAGGGTTTAAAAGGTGCTGTCAAAGTAGCCTTGGTGGTTACTACAGTATATCTTATAGATGGAACACAGTGTTGCCACTGTTTCAGTTTAATTATTAGTGTCATAAGTAGGCTTATATTAGCACCGCAATTATGTTACTGTGAAAATCTGCTAGTTGCCACATTCTGGCATCTGTTGGGTATATTGAGGGAGAATTTACATGGCCAATACATCTAACCAGCACATCTTTTGGACTGAGAGACAAAACTAGAACATCTGGAGGAAACCCACGCAGACATGGGGAGAACATGCAGACTCCGCACAGACAATGACCCAAGCTGGGAATTGAACCTTGGTCCCTGGCACTGTGAGGCAGCAATATTAACCATTGTATCACCCACATGCACTGGTGATGGAAAAAGTGAACATTTAAGATGCTGGGTGCCAATCAAGCATACTGCTTTGTCCTGGATGATGTTGTGTTTCTTGTGTGTAGTTGAAGCCACGTTCATCCTGGCAAGAGGAGTATTCCCATCACTTTCCTGACTTTGTGTCTTGTAGATGACACATAGACTTTGGGGAGTCAAAATATGAGTTAATCTCTGCAGAATTTCCAACCTTTGACCTGTTCTGGTAACCACAGTATTTATGCAGATGATCCAGTTCAGTTTCTGGTGAATGGTAACCCCAGGATGTTGATAGTGGGGAATTCAGCATGAAATCCATTACATTTTCTTTTGTTGTAAATGGCCATTGCCTGGCACTTGTGTGACCTAAATGTTACTTGTCATTTTTCAGTCCAGGCCTAGTTGTTGTGCCTTTGGGATGTGGGCATCATTGGTTGGGCCACCATTTATTCCTATCCCTAATTAAACTGAGCATTTCGCTGGGCCATTTCAGAGGGCATGTAAAAATCAATCATGTTGCTGTAGATGTGGAATCCCATGTAGGCCAGACCTGGTGAGGATGGCAGGTTTCCTTCTGCAAAGGACATTAGAAAACCTGATGGGTTTTTACAACAATCAACAACAATTTCATGATCTTATCCCTTTCTTTACCCCTAATAGGCTTTACCTGACTCTTATTCATCACGTAATATTTACATGCCAGGAAAATAAATTAGGTTCCCTTTTATATTAGCCAACTTTCTACTCATATTCTTTCTTTGCCAGTCTTCTTTTCCTCTTTATTTCCCCACTTAATTGATGGGCAGAAATTTTCACTCCATAGAGGTGGGTGGGAAATGTAGCATGTTACCTGCCAACCAGCAAGGCGGGTTTCCATACCGGATTGTCTGCTTTTCAACTCAGTACATATGCATGTATATGAAGGAAGTTTTATCTCATGGCTGGCAGACTAATCTGGTTTAGTTATGCGTCTTCACAAATGTTGAAATACGCATGATTAAAATGATCATATTTGGTTAAACTGCTAAAGTCAAGATGACTTTGTCTTGTCGATATGGGTCTGTGAGATGAATAGACCACACTGTAACTAAGCACAACCAACTTCTTTTACATAGAGTGACTGTTATGTCCCTAATTTCAAAGCTTTCTCTTCTGCTGGATAAAACTCCATGAATTATTGTGATCTACCTCTGATTCTCAACATCTCCCTGAATATCTATGTTTTCTTCTTCCACAAAGGTGACAATGACACACCCTTGGCTCTAAAGCATTTTGTGTACATTTTGATGCAGTACATTTGGTGAGGGTGACAATCAGGCAGATTAGTCATGAGGAGTAGCACTGGTATGCATTTGAGGAATGTATGTGGAGAATTAGGAAATTGAGACATTATCATTTTGATTGAAGTAGCAATGATAGATACAGGAAGAGGCAAGTGAGGATGTGCATTCTAACAGATCAACAGATAGTGGCGACTTGATTGCTGAAAGAGACAACCTCCTTTCTTGACCTTGTACACACAGCAGAACATTGAAAGGTGGGTCACTGAAGCTGGATAAAGCCTTCGCTCTCCTAACATACACATACTTTCTCTTCTAAATACCTCACTCACGATCTCTTGACACCCTCTTCCATTGCAGCTGTGAAATGGTCTTTAATTGTTGATGTTAGATTGTGCCAATTGACCATTCCAACTTGGTTCATGATGCTGTGTATCCACTGCTCATTTTGCTGTTCCCCTTCCTATCTCTGGCAAAGAAATAAGTGGTGAAAGAGATAAACACAGAGCTTGGCAGCAGTGATGCATTTGAGGAGCTTCATGAGGTCCTTAAGCAAATGATTTTGAATATGTTCCTAGGAAAATAACACTTTAGTCATAGTTGGGATAGTGTTTGCCAATGTTCCTTTTCATTTGTTATGGGCTGAATCACCATCAGATTGCCACTTTGCTCCTGTTTCACACACACAGCCAGAGCTCAATCCTTCCCACTTGGATTTCTGAACTGGGCTTCCTCAGCTCAGAGTCCTTCCTCATAGTGTAGGGTCATCAGGGGAAACCAAGCCAAGTGACACAAGCTGCCAAACTTTTGTATGTCTTCATTCAGTAACGGTGAAAATCTTGGGGACATTTGAGTAGCTTTTCACTGTGTTAGTGAATGAATGTGAGTGAGGTAAGTGGGTAAGGTGAGTGACAGGGTGGTAAGATGCCATCTGCGTAGCATGGTAGGTGGTAGTGTGGCATGATGGCAGGTCACATGGTTGGTAGTGTGGCAAGTTTTAGATGACAGGGTGGATAGGGGAGCAACTGGATGGAACGACAAGATGGTAGAGCAGATAGAGTGCAAACTATAGAATGGAAGGGTCGTAGGATGCTGAGTTTGAGCCGGGAGGATTGGAGGATTTAGAAGGAAGTTGCAGGTTCATGGATTTGGTGGGTCTGGGAGGTGGATGGATATTGGGGGAAGGATAGAGGTCATGGGAACAGCAATGGAGACTTTGGGGTGTCAGTTGTGTAGTTACCTCTGGCGTTAGTCAAGGTTTATTTTTGCCTACTATTTTTGTAAATGAAATGGAATTATCCAAAATCTCTGATTCTAACTTAGAGTTGGAGTTGTTTTTAGAAGGTTCCAAACACAGGGATATTGCCATCAAAAGTTAAAACAAACTGGGCAATTCCAGTGGCATCCATGCAAAGGGATTTCCAAAAGCCCTCCCAGAAACCAAAGTTTTCAGAGATATATCACAGAATATTTCTATGGTATGACGATACGGACACCAGAAGAACTGGATCTACATGTGTGATGATTTGTATATATGTTACAGAGCCTCAGTTTATATATTGTACTGATGAATGTTCATATTAATTAGTTAAATAGAAATCTATAAAACATCATGTAAAAGATAAAAAGGCTGAGAATGGAGGGAAGGATGGAATTTCACTAGTATCTCACTGTAACTCCAGCAGCAAACTGGTACAACACACAAAGGAAGCACCATTTCTGTATTTATAAGAGGTGATTGCTTGTTATAAGGAGACCATTGGAACACACACCAAGTTTCAGCTGGTAAATGGAAAGATAAAGACATTTTGATACTGCAGAAAGGATCTTTTATGAGAATTGACAGGAACACAAATGTTATGTTATCCTGTTTTTAGTATATTCTCAATTAAAGATTACTTGTGCATGAATTAGATTTAAGTGAGGGAGAGTTGTATGCTATGAGTCTCATTCTCTATTCCTAAGTCCACAGTGGCAGGATATAGAGTCCAGATGCTAGAGATAAGACAGGGCAAAGTGGATGACCAGGACATCTTTAATGTCTTGTCTGCTCTTCGTGCTCTTCAACACTTTGCTGATTCTGCCTTAAGCTCCATTGAATCTGTTAGTAGTTTCCTCCATGCAATCTGCCAGAAACAGACTTCACATGCTCAGGTAGACAAACCCTGTCTCACTGAGGGCTTAGGCCTATTAGCCACCTTTACCTAGTTTGGCCTGCCCACATGCTAACAGCTTCTTGGAGCCAGAGATGTGAACTGAGTGTCAGGTGGACTCCAATGCAGGCCAACTGCTCTGAGAAGAGCTTGGCATGTTTCCCTGATAGAAATGCTAATCCCTGCCTGATACCCATACATCCCATTAAAGCATTTAAATTAAGTGACAAGACAAAATCCCTGACACTGAGGTTCTCGGGAGATCCGGCATGGTCCTCATCTTCAAACTGCTCTTATGAGCTGGACATGTCACAGAAACCGACTCCCTAAGCAGTTCTTCTTTGGTGAACTGCAGAATGGAGCACTCCGATCAGAAGAAATGCTTCAAGGATAACTTTAAAGTCTCCCTCATGGATATTAACATTTACAGTGCATCATTGGAGACCCTTACCCAGGATCGCTCAGCTTAAAGGATTGCAATTATCAAAGGCATATCAGTATAAGAGGAGCAATGGATAGGGTTAATCAGCCACTTTCACATCCATACAGCCCAACACGTGGATGACAAATGAAGATGGTCTAACTCAATACTGAAGGATGAATGATGATGTTCTCAAATGATCTGCAATAAATGGTCAACATGCAAAGACTGTACAAATATTACACAAATTTCTTTCTAACTATTCTAATCATTTGTAATTAGCATAACTCCAAATTGAAACACGAAACTAGGAATACCAGGCAATGGGAATCAAGCTTTTTTTCCTATGATTGCCATGTTTCTGAAAGTAAAAAGATATTTTGTTCAGCAGAAATGTCTAATTTTGGAATACTGTAGTTAATAGTGGTGTTTTTTTCCCTCTCTCTGGGATTTTCTAAGATAAGCCAAGATTGGGTGGTTGCTCTATGTACAAATTAAAGGATCAGCACTAAAGATGTTGCAATACATTCTTTCCTTTGAAGGAAAAGCAATTTAGTTTAGGACTGTGGGAAGAACTGTGAATAGAAATATGAGCTGAGCAGCACGTAGCAATTGAGCTTTCTGATTCTCTTTGTTTTGACAGTTATGATAACTAAGTGGTGATTTCTTGTGCCTTTGCTTATAATGTGGAGTATTGATGCAGCTGCTCTTAATTTAAAAAGAAATCTGTGAAAATTTTGGAAAAATCTCCCCAACCTCCTATACACAGACTTTTTCCCAGTTTCATTTGTGGAATTCTTCCAAAATTCAAATCCTAGCATTGAAATAGGAATTTAAAACATTTAACAGATCGCCTACAGCTGGCAGTAACATGGCAGAACTGACTGATCCTGCTGCTTTCTATAATGTAAATCCCTCCACAGACTAAAAAGCATCTCTTGTTTATTAATTAACCAGCCCACATATTAAAGCTTATCAGCAAGTGGCAACAATGCAGGTTTTAGGAATTGGTTACGGTCCAAAAACACAAGGGTGTGGGATTCCCTGGTCCCCCATAGCGTGTTTCTCGTTGTGGGGAGGCAATGTGCCATTTGCCAGCAGGATTTTCTGGTCCTGCCACTGTTAATGGGATTTCCCACTAACTCCACCCCACGCTGCCAGAAAACCCATGGTGGGGGTGCATTATTGGTGACCAGGAAATTCCAGCCAAGAAATCCAAATCATAGAATAGACTGAAGCATAGAAGGAGACATTCAGCTCATCGTGCCTCTGTTAGCTTTTTCAAAGAACTCTCCAGTCAATTCCCTTTCCTTGTCCTTTCCTCATGGCCTTGTATAATTTCCTCAAGTTGCCTCTTTTTTCCCTAGTGACTTAAACTTTTCTCCTTTGGTTCTGTATTTTTCTGCCACTTTTACTCTATCAAAATCTTTCATTATTTTGAACACCATAAATAGTGCTCCTCTGAACTTTCCCTGCTCAAAGACTCATCATCTTCTCTAGTCTCTTGACATAACTGAAATCTCACATTCTTGGTACAGTTCTAATGAATCTCATCTGTAACCTCCCCAAGTCATTAACATTCTTCCTGAAGTCTAATACCCAGATTGGACGCAATACTCCAGCCGAGATAATTTAGAAAGTTTTAGCATAATTTCCATGTTTTGGTATTCTATGCTTAGAAGCCAAGGATCCCGTGTACCTTTGCAAGAACTTTTTCAACAGTAACCTGCAAAGGCTTGTGCATGTAGGTCAACAGGTTTCTCTGTTCCTATACCACCTTTAACGTTGTAGCATGTTTATTATATTGTCTGTCCTCATTCTTCCTATCTAATGGGTCTATTTCATGTTTTTCTGCATCCAATTTCACCTGCCACGTGTCTGTTCATTTTCCCAATTTGTTTGTGTATTCCTGTAATATGTTACTACCTTACTACATTATTAACTACAAATCCGGGTTTTGTGCATCAGCAAATTTTGAAATTCTGTCCTATATAGCCAAGTCATGTTGATCAATAGATAAAACAAAAAATCAATAGTCCTAATAATGACCCCTGGAGTGCACTTCATCCACTCATAAAATTAGCAGTTAGCACCATTCCTTCATGCTTTCTGTTCCTTTGACAAGTCCTTATTGCAGGCAGCCACTGTTCTGTTAATCACCTGCACTTCAGTTTTGCTAAAATGTCTATTCTGTGGTACTTTATCAAATTCCTTTGTAAATGTACACAACATTAACCTCATCACTTTCTCAATTATTTCATCTATCAAAGCAATCAAGCTAGTCAAACACAACTTTGAAATCTATGTTGGGTTTCATTTATTAACCCATATTTATACAGGTACCTATTAATTTTGTTCTGAATTAATATCTAGACATAGAACATAGCACAGTACAGGATCTTCAGCCCTCAATGTAGTGCCGAGTTATATCCAAACCCAAGATCAAGTGATCCCACTTCCTATCATTTTGGTGTGCTCCATGTGCTTGAAGATTCAAAGTGTCCGACTCCATTATCACAGCAGGCAGCGTATTCCACACCCCAACCACTCTGAGTGAAGAATCCACCTTGGACATCCCTCCTATATCTCCCACCATGAATCTTGTAGTTATGCCCCCTAATAACAGCTACATCCACCCAAGGAAATAGTCTCTGAACGTCCACCCTATCTATCCCCCTCATCATCTTATAAACCTTTATTAAGTTGCCTCTCATTCTCCTTCGCTCTAAATAGAAAAGCCCCAGCTCCCTCAAATTTTCCTCATAAAACCCACCCTCCAAACCAGGCAGCATCCTGGTAAATCTCCTCTGCACTCTCTCCAATGCTTCCACATCCTTCTCATAGTGAGCTGACCAGAACTGAACAATATTCCAAATGTAGTCTCATCAACATCCAGCATAGTTGCAACGTAACCTTCGGCCTCTGTGAATAAATGCTAACACACCATAAATGTTTTCTCAGTATCAACCTTAAGCTAATTAGCCTGTATTTGCCAGTTTTATCTTTCTCCCCTTTTTGAATAGTGGTATAATATTTGCAATCCTATAGTGCTTCAGCTATAGTACCAAAAACCAAAAATGTTTGTGGACCAGAGCGTCTGCAATTTCACCCAGACTTTCTTCAGCAATCTAGCTTGCATGCCATCTGGACTGTGTCTTTGGTACTTTGAATACTGCTAACTTTGAAAGTGCCTTTATCTAATTTTTATTTCGTCACATTCCTCTACAGCCTCCTCCCTTACTGCAAGATTAGCAACATCCTTTCCATTAGTGAAAACAGATTCCAAGTACTCAACTTGTGCCTCAGCTATGCCCTCTGCCTCCAGAACAAGAGTTCTTTTTGATCCCAATTCAGTCGTTTATAAACTTCTTTTGAGTTTCTGCCTGTTATCTGTTGATCTATTCTCATATGATACCTTTTCAGTTCTCCTTTATAGTTTACATCATCAGCTGGTTAAACTCAGTTTAACTGGGATCATTTGTGTCAACCTCTGGGAATGCCATTGTGCCTTGTAAGTTCCCAAAATAGTGTCTGTGCTACATACACAGAGTTTTGTGGTAAAGTGCACTAGGTGCCATGCAAAGGTGAATGGCAACGTGATGTATGCAGATCATGATGGTAAGGAACAAAACAATGCAGATTTGTTACCATTTTGATCTCAACATTGCAGATAATGCTCTCTCTTAACTTGCACAGCTTCATCCTAGGAATCAGTTGAGAAGCAGTCTCTCTAAGGCCCTATATAGCTGTAATAATACTTCCCTACTTTTATATTTGATTTTTCCTTCCAACAAATGCCAATATTCCATTTGCCTTCCTAATCATCTGCTGTATGTGTATACTAACTTTTTGTGGTTCATTTATCAGGATAGCCAGATCATCTGTACTGTAAAATTCGGCATTCTCTCTGCATTTAAGTAATATATTGCTGTTTTATTCTTTCTGCCAAAGTGGACAATTTCATATTTGCTCTTCTTATATTCCATCTGCCAAATTTTGCCCACTCTTAACCTAATCCTACCTTTGTGTCATCAGCAAATTTAACCACTATAGAATTAGTTCTTTCATTCATCCAAATAGTTGAGGGTCAAGCACTAATTCATGTAGCACTCCACTAGCTCCAACTTGCCAATCTGAAAATAACCCATTCATCCCCATTCTCTGCATCCTGTTAACTCATTAACTAACCTTCTAACCATGCTAAAAGTTACCACCTATACTATCAGCCCTTTTTGTTTAGTACTTTGTACGGTTTTTTAAAGTTCAGGAAGTGGTGTGGCAGATGATGAAGGGGTTTTTGTTAACTTCAAGGCTTTTGCACAAATAAATTGCTCCCAGACTTGGAGACAAACATAAGAATTCCCCTTGAATTTAAGCATAAGTTGGAGAATGAGCAGTGGACATCTAGAGCAGGACAAGCTGCTAAAAGAGGGAGGAAGAAGAGTATAAGAAAAACTCTCAACATGTTTTTAAAATCAATCTATGGGATATGAATTCACTGGCTAGGCCAACATTTATTGCCATCCTAATTGCTCCTAAAATAGTTATACCCACAGAGAATATTCATGAAACAGTTCTCCTTCCTCAGCAAGGAGCAACATGTGAGATGTTTGCACTTCAGTAAGTATGTCCTCACTATCATCGGCTTTAGCCACAACCACAATCTCAGAGCATGACAAGGAGCACATAGTCAATGGTTGCGAGAGTGATGGGGGTAATGAAACTGTATGCATCTGGCTTCATCCAGGCTGGAGCTAGTGATATATGTTCACAGTTTGTTATTCATTGTTTCATTAAGGAAAGTTACTGAGATTTAATTCTTAAGGAGAGCCAACCACATTTCACTCTTATTCCCAGAGAGAAGCAGGAAGAGGGAATGTGTGGCTTCTCCAGAATTACACATTTCACCATGGTGCAGGGTGCTGTGGACTGTATACTCTGATTTATAGACACTGCAAATCATCTCCATCCTGTACAGGAACCAAAAGAGATTCCAATCCCTCAACATCTAGCTGTTGTGTGACCATAGGCAGTGAATCATGCAGGTAAATGAGCCGTATTCTTGGCAGCAGTCATGTTGCCTTTATTCTGTGGCAGACTCTTTCCCTGTGCCAACTGCATTTGAGCCCTCACAGCAGACTAGAGGATAGTTAATGGATGAAAAAGGCTATCTACTGACCACTTAGCTGAAGACACTGGTATACAACCCAATTTCATGTGCGTAACATACATGGAATGGAAGCTATGCTGGCACATTGAATGTAATGGAGCAGACCACTGGGGTGTGGAAACAATGCTTCCACTGCCTGATCTGCTCTGGAGGAGCCCTGCAGTACTTGACAGAATGGGTATCAGGATTCAAGATGGTCTGCTGCACAATCTCATCCTCATGAGGGGACTTGTCATTCAGCCAAATGATGAGCAGCTGAGGTACAAGACCATGAGGAGGCAGAAGAGGGAGGGAAGAGGCAATCAAGATCATTTCTAGCGGGGCTGTGAAGAGCTCATCCCAGTGTGATATCAATAACTGCAACCCTAATACTCTATTCATCTAAATTCCATTTCTCACCTTCCCTCAGTCTCTGGCTCTCACAGTATCTACTTGGCTGCAATGAAAAATAAAAAGCAACAGAATTAAACATTGCAAACTAGTCACTAAATGCATTCAGGCTATACTGCATATGAAAGTCAATATACTTCCCACAGTATTTACCTCCACGTATCCTTACCTGCCTGACTAATTCCACTTACTGTGGCTCTAATGGCTGTAGCATGACTGCTGGAAGGCTACTGATTTTCAGTGGAGGAGACCATACCTTGGAGGACAACCTTGTAGCTCTGGAAGATCAACTTCAGACTGCAATATGTGAGCATTGATAGTAGTAATTTAGGCAAGCACAGGGTACTCATCCCAGGAAGCCACTGCCACTGTCCTGGGCACTACTTCAGCAAACTTAGTAATGGATTGCTGTAATACATTGCAAACCCCTTTGAACAATAATTAACAGTGTTCAGGTAACTTTGCACAGCAACATCTGAGCTTTCACAGCAATACTCAGACATTAGGAGATTGCAAATTCTGAAATGGAAAGCCATCAGATACTACATGATGATTAAGTCCACAAATGTTGGCTCCCATTTCATGCCAGAAGTGATGGGCTCCAGAATCTGCACAAAGCTATGCATCAGATTGTTGTCAGACTCGATCATAATCAAAACTGACCAGTAGCTTTCTGGCTGGTAATTGGGCTATTCTTGCCAAACCCTGGCTGCAGGCCATTCATGCATAATGTTGTACTATATGCAGATCCCACCTCAATGTATGAATTAAACATGTTGTCAGTATCTGAGTTGAGGTGTGGCTGCAAATATGCTGCTGTTCCACTATCTGGTCAGGTTTCGGTCTTTTGGGCATCTAAAAAGAAGAAAGGTTACCACTCCACTATTAATGGACGTTAACTCATATTGGCATACACTTCCCCTGGTATTAGCCAGTTAGGGCTATCAAAGAACAAAGAAAAGTACAGCACAGGAACAGGCCCTTTGGTCCTCCAAGCATGTGACAATCATGATGCCCTAACTAAACTAAAAAAAACCTCTGCCCTTGCTCAGTCCATATCACTCTATTTCCTCCCTGTTCATGTACCTAAGCAGATGCCTCTTAAACGTTGCTAAATGTTCCTGCTTCTACCACCTCTTCTGGCAGTGCGTTCCAGACACCCACAACTCTGTAGGTATAAAACGTCTCCCGCACATCTCTCTTAAACTCTCTCCCTTTCATCTGTGCCCCATTGTAATTGACACTTCCACCTTTTGAAAAAGCCTCTGACTATCCGATGTTGATTGAACATATCCCTTGGAGGGAAAGGGGTGTCTTGATCATGTGATATTTGATCACGTGACATTTGATCACAAGACTGGTTAACTGGTTTGTAAATATTATTTCAATTATCTTCTGAAGTTAGGTCTACTTTAATTTACTGGCCAAGATTTTACAGCCTCTCCCATCCAACAGGATATCATGGTCCCACCAAACTGAAGGGAGTTTTAAATGGCTTGCCTCATGCACTGGTGGGGAGACATGTTGCAGTTGCCATTAAATCCTGTGGCTGAATAGATCACAACTACCAAACAATGTGAATACTGTATAATCTTCAAGATTTGCTCGATGCAACATTACAGAGTTATATTTGTGCAGTTGGTGCTGGAAATTCTAAGTTTTTACATAGCTTTTGAAATTAACATTGTGATGAGTCACCTAATTTTGTAATAGGTTCTTGACCAAAACTTTACTGCAACCATTGAATTTTCTTTTGCAGAACAGAACAAGTTAAAGCTATAAATAATAATCAAAGCCTCTCAAAGTCTTCATTTGCTCCAAATATTGTTCACTTCATAGGATAGGTTCTGTAAGAACCAGAGGGAATTGTTTTAAACTAAGAATCATTGAAGTTGAGCTCTGGCGATATGTTCCCCTTACCTAATGGATTGTAGGTAACAGTAATACAATCACAGTTTTAGCAAAAACATTGCATAAAAAGAATATTAACTTTTATTAAAATAATTATTGCTTTAGTAAAACTTACCCATACTCAGTTTAGGTAACACTGGCAGCTCCAGAGTTATACTTTAAGAATAAAAAAAAACAAACTAACTTCTTACATGACAAAACTGAATAACGTTTACCAAGTCCATTTGGAAATGAATAATACTTCTACTCTATGAATCTATAACAGCAAAAAAGCATGTAGGATTTTATATTTTCAGGTATTGTCTGAATCATTTTGGTACCTTTATATTTTCAATTAAATATATTTTTTAAAAATCTTACACCATGCATTTACTAAATGATGAAAATTGAAAAATAGACTAAATTTCTTTTATAATCTATAGCAGCTTTAGAAACTGAGGTACTGGTAACAACGTTTGACATGTAGGTTGGGCCATAATTAAGGTGACATATTGATTTCTGAAATGTCTCAGGATGAATCTGGCCAGCAGTAACATTTTCTCCTTCACCCCCACCCACTCCCCCCGTGCCTGACTGGGAGAGCTGTCCTCTGACGTGGCAATAAACATTAGAGTCACAAGGGGGAGCTCTATCAATATAAAAGTCACATGGAGCCTTCCACCACTTCCTGTTGCTTAGATGTTACTCCAAACAAAACACTAATCTGAAAGATACAGGAAAATTTGATTCCCATGTGAGCCTGTGCAATGGACATCGTGAACTTTATATAGAAAGTAAATCTGCGTGGTTCTTTCGACAGAAAGGGTTTCCAAGGTAAATTTAATGTTTCAACTGGTTTTATTTCCAAATTTGATTCCTACAATTTGGGAATCTGATTTGAACTGGAAGGAATGCTACAGTTGTACAAATCTCGTGAGTTATGTGGAAAATATATGACCAACATTCCTGCTCCTGGTCACTATCCATGTGTGTTGACATTGGGTAAGAGTGGGCTGAGGTCAACTGTGTTTTTCCCTAAAATTGAATAGTCTTCCTTTAGTCACCAGCAGTAATTTAAACTTTTGGGAATGGTATAGAACAGGCAAATTATGACTGGTTGCCCTTTATACACCTTACCTGATTTTCCTTTGTATTGAAGTTAACAGAAAGGGAAAGTTGTGTTCAGATGTACAATAAGTGTCCAATCCTGTATTGCTCTTTTAAACCAAGTCTAAACTAAAATATTACAAACATGACTCAAGCTCACATGCCAAAAGTAAAGGGAACAACAATTTATATTGCATGAGAAGAGAGTGCTGATTACTTGGCAAGTGGACTTGTCATCATGATGAATACAGCAGAGAACAGTTAATTGCTAAGCTTTTGTTTCATAGAACATAGAACATTACAGCGCAGAACAGGCCCTTCGGCCTTCGATGTTGTGCTGACCAATTAGGAAAAAGCAATCACCCTCTAACCTAAACCATTCCCTTTTCGTCCATAAACTTATCTACTAACCTCTTAAACGCCACCAAACTTGGCGCATCTACAACTGCAGCAGGCAGGGCATTCCATACCCTTACCACCCTCTGGGTAAAGAACCTACCTCTGACATCCGTCCTATAACTACCACCCCTTAATTTAAAGCTATGTCCCCTCGTGCTAGCTTTCTCCATCCTAGGAAAAAGGCTATCACTGTCCACCCTATCTAAACCTCTAATCATCTTATATGTTTCAATAAGGTCTCCTCTTAGCCGCCTTCTTTCTAACGAAAACAACCTCAAATCCCTCAGCCTCTCTTCATAAGACCTGCCCTCCATACCAGGCAACATCCTGGTAAACCTCCTCTGTACCCTCTCCAATGCCTCCACATCTTTCTTATAATGTGGGGACCAGAACTGCACACAATACTCCAAGTGCGGCCGCACTAGAGTTTTGTACAGTTGCAACATGACGTTGCGGCTCCGAAATTCAATCCCCCTACCAATAAAAGCTAAGACTCCGTATGCCTTCTTAACAACCTTATCGACTTGATTGCCAACTTTCAGGGATCTATGCATATATACACCAAGATCCCTCTGTTCATCAACACTATTAAGAGTCCTACCATTAGCCCTATACTCTACACATTTGTTATTCCTGCCAAAGTGAATTACCTCACACTTTTCCGCATTAAACTCCATTTGCCACCTCTCGGCCCAGCTCTGCAACTTGTCCAAGTCTCTCTGCAAACTATAACACCCCTCTTCACTATCTACCACTCCTCCGACTTTGGTGTCATCCGCAAATTTACTAATCCATCCTTCAATACCCTCATCCAGATCATTTATAAAAATTACAAACAGCAGGGGCCCCAAAACAGATCCCTGAGGTACACCACTTGTAACCGAACTCCACGATGAATATCTCCCATCAATCACCACCCTCTGTCTTCTATCTGCTAGCCAATTCCTAATCCAATTAGCTAAATCACCCTCAATCCCATACATCTGCATTTTCTGCAGAAGCCTTCCATGGGCCACCTTATTGAACGCCTTACTAAAGTCCATATATACCACATCAACTGCCTTACCCCCATCCACCTCTTTGGTCACTTTTTCAAAAAACTCAATAAGGTTAGTAAGGCACGACCTACCCTTCACAAAACCATGCTGACTATCGCCATTCATTTCTCTCTAAATAACTATAAATCCAATACCTAATTCGAACCAGGCATGTTGACTCTGATTTCTCAAGGTATTGCCATGGGTACTAAACCAAGAAATGGCAAACTGAATCAAGAAAAGCTTAGTTGGAAAAGGTACAATGCATAGACATATCAGAAAATGACAAGGCTCTAGGTGTGAAATGAATAGTTTTTAGAATGCGTAAGTGATAATTAGCTATTATTATAATAGCTAATAATAATTAGCTATTATTGAGCTCAGCTAATAATTTTAAATTAATTTTTAATGTAATTCTTAGCACAATTGGGATTGTTTAGCAAGTGTTGTCTAATCAAGGAATTGAATCTAATGTTAGACATTATCGGTGAATTTTACTGCTTCACTTGATCTGAGATCAACGGACTTTTGCATGATCCATCTGCCTGCTATGATTCCCGTGGTGGGCAGAACAGGAAAATTCCTCCCTGTGTTTTGAATTTTGCAAGCATAGGACTGTCAGATACAATTAGTACTTTGTCTGTTGTGAGCAACTGAAGAGATGTGCTGTTTGACATGATCTGCCAGTCTTTGGGACATCCAAACTACATACCTGATATTGCACCTACACTGAAATTCATATACGTTATTACTTATTTGTATGATAAGCAGAATGTCTTTTCGGCTTGATGGCAGCATCCTGTTAGTGAATTGCTGCACGGTAACAGCATGCAATAGCTAGCTTATCCTTCCAATGTCATCTGAAGTAGACTGGACGTTTTCAAAGGCCGAAAGTGAGCTTGCATGATACACAGCAATCAGTGATCTGAGCAGGATAGACAATATCCCAAAGGGTAGCCTTGATGCACCTCAATCTTACAGGTGAAACATTGTTCAAGCCCTATTTACAAGACTGCTGATGAGGCCAATCGTATAGTCTGTGGTATCATAAAAATCCTAACATGTATGTTGATTAGTGAAGGTAGGCGTATGTAGACAGAGTAGAAAATCTATTGGCAGACTTCTCAACTAGAACATCAAGGAACTGCACCATTTCAATGATAAATTTGAATGCAGAGTGGAACCCATTAAGATATGTAAGGAAGTTCTTACATGAAATCACATATTTAAATGTAGCTAGTAAATGTATTCTCTACGTTTCGGAAATTTACAAGGAATAGGGATTTTCCAGCCACACTCACTCCAAAACAGGAAAATCCAGCCCGAGGTCAACTGAATTTTGCACAGTCCACCCTCTTGCCTATATGATTCCCATGGGACGGGTGGAACGGGAAAACTACTACCCCGCCCCATGTCATTTCATCAAATACATGTTTATTGTAGAAACCAACAAAGATGTTTATAAGAGCTGGTGGGGTGAGGAGGGAAGGGGGTGAAATTCATTTATGTAGCACCACTTTTAGTGGCTGAGACAAGAGATTATCATGAGCTACTTCTTCAGTAGCTTGCATGTCATTTTTAAATGATTCAATAATGAAGGAAAGATGCTCAGATAGCTAAGCCTGCCCTACTAGATCGCTGAAAGTCTGCCATATCTTTCTCTCCTACTATGCTGAATGAAAAATGCACTAATTTCTCTATGACGAACTGTATATACCTGGAAAGCCATCAGGGCAACAAGGTAGCACAGTGATTAGCGCTGATCCCTCGCAGCCCCAAGGCCCCAGCTTCAATTCTGGCCTCAGATGACTGTGTAGAGTTTGCACATCCCCTGTGTCTGCATGGGTTTCCTCCGGATGCTCCAGTTTCTTCCCAGAGTCCAAAGATGTGCAGGTTAATTAGCCTCAATAAATTGCCCCTTAATGCCAGGGGGATTAGCAGGATAAATACATAGTGTTATGGGGATTGGGCCTGAGTGGGATTGTTGCCGGTGCAAACTCGATGCGCCAAGTGGCGTCCTACTGCACTGTGGGATTCTATGTGAGAAGCACTACAGTTGGCTCAATGGCTTTGGGTGGGTGAGGGAAAAGAGTCAGCTCACTTTCTCACAACTGCTAACTATATAGTAATTTCAACTAGAAACTAAAATGCATTGTGTGGGTATCAAATAAGGATGGGATTGGCTTCACTATAATGCTCACCCAAGGTAGAATTGCCCATTCAAACTAACAGTGCAGGCTCTTGCACAATAACTGATCACCTTTGCCTATGCAACTATACCTCAGCATGAACCATTATCTCTTGCAAATACTTTACATTACTTTTCTTTTTTGAATATAAATGAAAGAACAATTAAAGATGGGTAATAAAAAAGAATTAGGCTGCTTGTATCATTTTCAGGGTAAATTCTGGAACAAGGACTAGAGAGATAGTGGTGTACTGATATTGTCACTGGAGTAGTAATTCAGGGATCCAGGTTCAAATCCTACCACAGCAGATGGTGTAAGCTGAATTGAATAAAAAATATCTAGAATTAAGAATCTACTGATTGTTCTAAAAACCCATCCAGTTCACCATTGAACTTGACGGAATGAAATCTGCTGCCTTTACTTGGTCTGGCCTATGTGTGATTCCAGCAATATGGTCGATTCTCAAATGCCCTCTGAAATGGGTGACAGTTAGGGATGGGCAATAAATGCCAGCCTAGCAGCAACAGTCATGTCCTATGAATGAAAAAAAGGTAGAAAAATAATTGTTCTTTCAGACAATAGTCCTAAGCTCCAATATTTCATATGTGGTATCTAAACTCTGAGGAACTATGTTTTCTAATATTTCCAACACAAATGTAATTGTGGTACATAAATCAACTCCATCCTTAAACTTTGACAAAACATCTTACTAATCGAAATTCAGGCCATTTATTTTCTCCAAAGTACTGACTGTACCCTTAGATACAGTCCTTTTGTGTAACTTAATCTGATTGTAGTCTTATTTTGCACCAATTCTGATGTTTTTGGCAGAAAATAATGCAAGACCAGTTGCCAACAACTTGTTTTATATTTTAAAAACTGTACACATATTATGATTGCTTACAAAGGACTTGCTTTAGAAGTTTGTTTCCAGCCCTGCTGTATCACACAGTCATTATACTTCAAGAAGATTTATTCACAAGTTATAAAATGACATCCATCGTGAGAAATCTCTGTCACTGCCTCAGCACATTACTGGGACTGCAACCAGGAAGGAGAATAAAGCCCAATGGATCCCTGTGCCAGGTAATTCCAGGTCTTTGACAGGGAGGGTTTATTGCAGCATACGGATAAGAGGAAAAGGGGTTTTTATCTTAGAGTCTGGAAAGGGCAAGCCTGAAAATAGTACCACTTTTTAAAAGACTTTGAAAATTGACCTGCCCACTCCTGATTGACTGCCCACCCCAACCACATTGTTACAGTGTATTATTAGGGTCAATTGGCTTGATATCAAGCTCATAACTCAATGGGCAGGATTTTCCAGTTGTGCTTACTCTAAGTTTGGAAAGTCCCATCTGAGGCCAACGAATCTTGCATGGTTTGTGTCCTTCCTGCTATGATTCCCATGGCAGATGGGATAGGAAAATTCGGCCTGATGACTTTGGGCTAGTGAAGGAAAAAGAAACACACTTCCCGACAACTGGTAATTACTTAGTAACTTCAACAAGAAAATAAAGTGCATTGTTTGGGTAGCAAATAAGGATGGAATTGGCTTCACTACAATGTTCCCTTACAATAGAATTGCATATTGAAATTAGCAGTTTGGGCCCTTACACAATGAATGGTAAATTAGTTAGGGATAGTCAACACGGTTTTATGAAGGATAAGTCATGCCTCACAAACCGTTTGAGTTTTTTGAAAAGGTGACCAAAGAGATGGATAAGGGTAAGGCAGTTGACGTAGTGTATATGGATTTTAGCAAAGCGTTTGATAAGGTTCCCTGTGGTAGGCTACTGCAGAAAATGCAGATGCGTGGGATTGATGGTGATTTAGCAGTTTGGATTAGGAATTGGCTAGCTGATAGAAGACAGAGGGTGGTGGTTGATGGGAAATATTCAACCTGGAGTTTAGTTACTAGTGATGTACCTCAGGGATCTGTTTTGGGGCCACTGCTGTATGTCATTTTTATAAATGATCTAAATGTGTGTAGAAGGATGGGTTAGTAAATTTGTGGACAACACCAAAATCAGAGGAGTTGTAGACAGTGAGGATGGATGTTACAGTTTGCAGAAGGACATAGATAAGCTGCAGAGCTGGACCGAGAAGAGGCAAATAGAGTTTAATGCGGAAAAGTGTGAGGTGGCTCACTTTACTAAGAGTCCTTCCATTAGTGCTATATTCTGTACTCCTGTTACTCTTATTAATGTTGACAAGCAGAGAGATCTCGGTGTACATGTGCATAGCTCCCTAAAAGTTGGCACGCAGGTTGATAAGGTTGTTAAGAAGGTGTACGGTGTGTCAGCTTTTATTGGTAGAGGGATTGAATTTCAGAGCCCTGAAGTCATCTTGCAACTGTACAAAATTCTGATGTCGCCATACTTGAAGTATTGCATACAGTTCTGGTCGCCGCATTATAAGAAAGATGTGGAAGCATTGGAAAGAGTGCAAAGGAGGTTTACCAGGATGTTGCCTGTTATGGTGGGGAGGTCTTATGAGGAAAGGCTGAGGGACTTGAGGTTATTTTCATTAGAGAGGGGAAGGTTAAGAGGTGACCTAATTGAGGCATACAAGATGATCAGCGGGTTAGATCGGGTGGACAGTGAGAGTCTTTTTCCTCAGGTGGTGATGGCTAACATGAGGGGGCATAGCTTTAAATTAAGGGGTGGCAGTTATAGGAAGGATATCAGAGGTAGGCTCTTTACTCAGAGGGTAGTAAGCGTGTGGAATGCCCTGCCTGCAGCAGTTGTGGATTTGCCAAGTTTAAGGACATTCAAATAGTCAGTGGATAGGCATATGGATAACATTGGAATAGTTTAGGTTAGAGGGTCATTAGATTGGTTCCACTGGTCGGCACAACATCGAGGGCCGAAAGGCCTGTATTGCGCTGCAATGTTCTATGTTCTATCACTGCCTGTATAACTATACTCCAGCATGAACCACAAATTCAATAACTGATAAGTGCTGAGCTAGAGTTCAACTGAGATGGGATCAAGATTCAGCACATTCCTCAACATCCCTTAGTTATGGAGATAAAAATCAGTCACAGTTCCTGCTCTTAGTTGCCTTAAAGGATGATGGTAAAAATTATCAGGAAGATGGATAAGATTGTTTCTTTGTGTCTAAATTGGAACATTTCATGCCTGTTTATGAGAAAGACGTGTATAAAAACAAGAAAAACTTGTGTTATCACAGCACTCTAAACATCAAGAAATGCCCCAAGGCACATCCCAAAGTATAGCCAAAAAATTCATATTGAACCAAAGGAGGAGACATTGGGAGAGGTGACCACAAACTCGGTCAAAGTTTAAGGGGAGCCAGAGAGGGAGATGGAAAGGGCAAAAGGGTTTGCAGAAGGAATTCCAAGGTTTATATCAGAGAATTGTTAAGATGTTGGAGGCCATTTGGCCCATTGTATCTGCATCAGCTCTCCAAATGAGCATTATGACTTAGTGCTTTTCTCCAGCACCCCAGCACATTGTTTCTATTCAAGTGATCATTTAATGTCCTCTTGAATCTTCCAGGCAGTGCATTCCCAACCTAAGCAATTGAAATCAATTGTTTTTCAAATGGCGGGGGATAGTAGAGGAGAATGCAAATGAGGCTGAAGTAGAGTAATTATGTGTTTAGGATGAAACATTGGGAGGAACAAGAATAGGAAGGGATTTCAACGCAAAAGTTACAATTTTAAATTCTGAAGCATAGGGAGACTAGTGCCCAATGTAGGTTAGTGGGAACAAGGGCTCAGTGAAAGTAGGACTTGATGTTGATTAGAATACAAGCAGAAAGTGTTTGAGATTAAAAAAGATGGAGGATGAGAGACCAGCCAAGAGTGCATTGGAGATACTAGGAGGTAGAAATAAGTGATCTCTATAATGAGAAAAGAGGGTCAGAAGCTTGATTTTGGATTGAATAGGATATTGACATTACAAAGAAATTGGTTGAGCCTCAGGCAGTGATTGGAGATGAAGATGGAATCAGGAATTATTCACAATTTATGGTAGGGACTGAAGATGGTGGCTTTGGACTTCCCAGTGTTTAACTGGAAAAAACTCTGGATAATTTTTATTATACATTTACTTAGCTAAAAATATTGTCTGATTCCTTTCAATTATGGTTTACTTTCTTACTTTAAGTCTTGAAATAAACAAGGGCTGCACATTATGTGCCCAAGCCAGGCATATTTTCAGCAGTGAGGTATGTAAATTAGGGTGGGTGCCCTCAGGAGTGGGAAGTCCATTACCAAATTATAAAGATAATCAGAGCAGGAGAGGTGGACTTTAGTAGGACCAGAACATCCTGCCAGCAGGAAGAGCCAGAAAATCCTGCCCATGCACCATATCCATTGTCAGACCTTCCCCTCTCTTGAAGGACAAGGTGACCCTAGTAGGCAGTAACAGCAACTAATTGTGCTGGGGGCGAAGGCATGACTGCATATACTCAACCTCATGGAAGAGATAGAGACAGAGAGGCAGTGGCCAGAAATGGATCTGAAAGCATTCAGGATAAAGATATATTCCTGCCTAATCCATCCTTGCAGATTCCTCTTTACCTTCCTCCTGCAATCCATTATGGTCTATAGATGATATAACCATGCACTTCTTACTTCCACCCAATTCCCTGACCCTCAAAACCTCTTCCTGTACTTATATAATTTCAAATACTCAAGAATTGAAGCTTATCTGATTGTGCAAGAAAAGACATTGATGACAAAAATCACAATCCCTCTACCTGACTCATACAGTTATCAGCTCAGATATTGATATTGATGTACTTTAGAAGGTAGCAGAAGACACTGAACACAAGTGGCTCCAGTCAAGCTAGGAAGAAAGAATGGAGTGGGTACCAGCTACCAGGAAAGTGGCATTGCACTGTTCTGTCTCCGAGATCGCAGGTGAGAGCTTTGGGGCAGAGTACAGAAAGATGCCAATGGTAAGCATATTGAGATATGTATTGCATTGGCTATCCTACCAAAGAGTCTGCTGTCACTTTCCAAATGTGTGGAACCTGGTTCCACCTTGACACAGGAGACTTTGGAGCCAGTTTATTCTAGCATAGAGGGTGACCAAATCTATGGGAACACTCATAATGCCAACAATGATGCAACATCTGATGACTAGTTTCTCACTTCTGTTGAAATACAAGTAGAAGTCATCTGACCAAGGATTGCAGTGGAAGCTCAGACAGTGATGAATTCTGTTTTTGTCATGAAGGTTCAGACTGTTCCAATCATGGTTGCAGATCAGTGCTTAAAAAAAGCTTTCTGGGGTGTCACGACAATCCAGCATTCTGTCAGCCAGTAGATTATATAAGATTTCTGAGATAACACCATAGAGAAGTGTCAGTGGTTCTGCAATGCCTGAATGTGCTTTCCTCCCTCAAGATGCCAACATTCTTGATCCTACCGTTGCTGTCCAGCTGTTGCCTATCAGCTGGTACGTGGCAGAAATTACCAGTGTTGAGAAGCCATCCTTGTAGCCTAAATGTTGTATAGGAGATAGCCTTGATAGGGCCATGGTTGAGTGTGGATTACTGCTGTTTGATATCTTCAGCTTAAGCATTCATCTAATGTGCTAACTCTACATCTTGCTCACAGAGACCCAATCACTAAACCTTTGCTGTGTGGATGGCATTATAGACATCAAGGATAACACTGTATTCTGAGCAGTGGAAAGTGCAAATCAGCAGTGCTTGGTGCTCCATAATTGTGCTTGTAACTGGTAGACAAATTCAAACTTATGGTTGATTCACTGTTTGGTCGAGTTTCATAAATAAAATGTTACAATTTCCATTTCTTTGAGTGTGTTTCAGGACTGTTCTTAAATTTATCAGTCACAAACTGATGACCATATCTGCAAACCATTTTCTGAAGGCATAGCTATGGACTGCACATTGTATTTTGGTTTGATGACATGAATTATTCTGAAAAATAAAATAAAAATAAAATTTCTTGTTGTGTATGAACACTAACTCAAAGTATTCCAAAATATAATGATATAGAACAAAATTGCTCTGCTGTCCAACACTCAAAGCCAATGTGTCATAATGTCCATAGAGACTGATAAGTTATGAAAAAAAATTCAAATTTCCAGTACCAGATGAAGGATTTACACAGCAAGATTTCCCATCTTGTTTCTTTTACTGAAACAAATGACTAAATGCACTATTTAATAAACACTTCCCTTTTTCTCAGTAACTTATACTGAAATCGAGGGATATGGGGAACATTAAAGAAGTTGAGGCTGCAAATCAACCTTGATTATTGGTGGAGCAGGCTTATTGATCAATTCATCTCTTATTTCTTATGTTCTTGCATTTTTCTAGGCATGTCAGTTTCCAATTTCAAAGGTCTAGGTATTATAAGTGGAAGCTTAGACTGCTGTCATCATGGTTAATACCATTGTTAAAAAGATCTTCCAGGGTATCACAACAATCTTTCAATCTGTCCTCTAGCAGATCAGTAGGTTGCTGAGGCACTACCTCAGAGAATGGCAGCAGCTCCATTCAAAATGAACTTGGTGTCCTTTCTCAGGTCAACAACATCATTGCTCCTACCTCTGCCAAATGGCCAATGCCCTTGCTGTTACTCGTCAGCCAGCCCAGACTGCCACAGTCAAGACCAAGATAGTGCAGCCTGAAGATGAAACTTCTTGGCACAGAGCTGCTTGAGATTGCCCCTGAAAGCCATCTGCAACCTCCTCAATTGAAGGTCAACAACCTTCTATTAGTCATGCTGTATCCACTGAGGAAGCGCTTTGCAGAAGCACCAGGATAGGCAGACAGGCACTAAGGAATGCATAAGTGATCAGGGCAGTGATGAAGAGCATGATTGACTCATATATTGAGTGCTTAAGGGAGCAGTCCTGTTCTTCTCACAAGCAGTCCTCTAAAAATCATGGATTTTCTGCAAACAGCAGTTCCTGTCTTCATTTAGCTGTCAGATTTTACAGGCCTGGTAACTGTTTAAATTTAAATCAGGTTCCCTGCATTGTGGGAAGTCTAGTTTAATCATAGAAAAATCATAGAATCTCAATACTGCGGAACAGGACCATTTGGCCGTTCAAACCTATACCAACAACAATCCCACCCAAACCTTATTCCATAAGTCCATGTATTTTCCCTGTGAATCCCCCAACACTGAGGGACAATTTAACATGACCAGTCAACCTAACCCGCAGATCTTTAAAGTTTGGGAAGAAACCAGAGCATCCAGAAGAAACTCTGTGCAGACACGGGAAAAATGTACAACCTCCTCAGTCACCCAAGGCTAGAATTAAACCCACGTCCCCGGTGTTGTGAAACAGCAGCGCTAACCAATGTGCTGCCATACTGCCTGTAAATAGTAGCCTTCTTCTCCAAGGCAGAATACAGGCTCAGCACACAACCAGTTGCTGTGAAAGTCAGAACAGACAAGTATGAGGTGGGTTAGGGTCATTTTTATCTCTCCCGCCATCCTTCTTTAGCCATTATGGACAGTGCTTAATATGAACCCAATGGAACACAGTCCACTTGGACTGTCATTTCCTAAAAGAAATCAAATAACTTTGTCAGACAGTATACTTCCTTTCAAAAGTCATTTTAATGTTATTTACTACGTTCTTGTTGCATAGTCAATCCTCCTATTTACATAACTAATTAATTTACATAAGATTAAAGTAAGGCTTATGAGTCTACTGCTGAAAGTATGCTTTTTTTGAATATGGTCATAATATTAGTTTGTTACTAATCTACTGGCATCTCTCCAGTGATTACTGATTCCTCATAATGACTGTCATTCTTTTTGACTAACCAAATAAACTAAATTAAATTAATTGAAGGACAAATTATAAAGGGCACTGCCCGAAACAAAAAACAAATCAAAGGAAACTTAGAACGTCAAACCAAACTGTGGTTAAAGGTGTCAATAATACACCCCAGCCCCTGCAGTGCCTAACAAGCATGGAAGGCCTTGACAGTGCTCCCAAACACCACATGCTCCTCTCAACTGACTGCAGGCCATGAATGTAGCCATGGTGGGCAGACAGTTGGGTTGGATGACCCCCTTGGTTGCCCGTTGCCTGGACCTGTTTATGGTATGTTTGGCCAGGCCCAGGAGCAGGTTCACAAGCAGGTGCTCCGCCTTCCTCCCCTCTTACCCCTTTGCATCGGCAGCCTGTAGTTCAGGAGCGTGGGACTGAAGTGTAAACAAAATATCAATAGAACGTTTTTAAGGTAACTAAAAAGAGAGTGCAGCCTATAACATTGAACGTAAATATGGTCTTTGTGGACTCTGCAAGATAGCAAAAAAGGGCAGATCTCGTGGGAACCCTTGAACTAGTGCAACTACAATTGTACAGTATTGTTGCATGCGCCACCCTCCACCCAGGTCCCCGATGTAGTTGGGGAGTGACTTCCAATGGCACTTCCAATTTCATTGGAATGCTGACCCGGGAAGAGGGGGTATAGGCCTGGGGCCAGTGTGAAATTCTGTCTGAGCAGGGGTATACTGGGATGGGATCCCACTGCACAGTTGCACCTCCTCTAGACCATGTGCTTTTGGGTCCAAGCACAAATGTTTTAAGGTCTTGGATGGCATTAGCCACGAGCTGGTTGTCCACCACTCAGTGAGCTTGTGGGGTGTCATCCAGCTCACTCTTCTGCCACCCAACACATTTCTGATTCTGATCAGCCTGGCAGCCAGACCCCTCCTCTCCAGAGCCACCTGAAGTTGCATTAGCACGAGTGGGTCACGAACAAGCGGGGGAAGAGTTGCGGTGCGGTGCAACCATATTTCAGACTTTGAGTAGGTCCTGATATAAGACAGCAACACGTGTAGGAGTTCTGAAGACAGCTGCATATTATAATTCAAGCCATACACCCGGCACAAGAAATACATCATCAGGGCACACCATTGTGGAGGGGGCTCAACATAAAGGTATTGCTGTAGGATTTGAAGGCGGAAGGTCACCACCTGGATGCGAAGGTACACCAAAACCTTACCACCCTCCCTAATCAGGAGATTCAGAACCTCAACAGTGACCTGGTTGCGACTGTTGTCCCAGAAGAACTGCACAAGAGTTCATCATGATTGTCAGTGTTTCTGAAATTTCCTTCTTAAGTAAATTGATTGATCTTTGTTTAAAGCATAATTTTGTAACATTTCCCTCCTCTCATTCTGCTTCAGTCCATTCTGTCAAAATCCTAATCCATGCCTTTGTTATCTCCAGCCTTGATTGCTCCGATGTGCTTCTACTGAACTTCCAGGTATTTATCTTCACAAATATCTTGGCTAAGTCCGATTTTCTATCATTCCCATTTTTGACATTATTGGCACCCTATCAACTAACACACAAGCCGACATTTCGTATGTTCGATGAAAGGGGATCGATCTGAAACGTACTGCTTCTCTTTTTGCAGATGCTTATCAGACTGCTGAATATTTCCAACATATTTTTATTTCAGATTTTCGGTATCTGCACTATTTTGCCCCGAAGACATCTTTGTGCCCCCTACCTACCCAGGGCCCTCACCCTTGCTGTCTCTGCAATCTCATTCAACACTATATCCTGCATATGTCATTTGCTCTGTCAGCTTTGGCTTCCTTTGCAGATCCCCACTCATCTCCTCATCATGCCTTCTGTGCTAGGTCTTCAACCATCTCTGCCTCGCAACCTGAGCTATTCTCCCAGAGCCCTTTTCTTTAAAACCTGTTCCCTGAATCATTCACCACCACATTGTTCTCCCACAATGCTTATTTTCCTTGTGTGTAACTTGTTGGATACTTTATTGCAAGTCCAAAATGTTGTTAAGAACTTATTCGAAGTTTGTTTTTCAACCCGCAGTGTTAAAGTAGCAAAAATGTTTTTGTTTCCATGTGAACACAGAAAAATGCAGTAACAGCACCATCACTGACATCATTACAACAAAATGTTTGTGGTTTCTCCTTAAGAACATAAAATATTGGCCTGGATTTTGCAGTCAGTAGTGACGGAGCACTAGCTTTAAATAGTACTCGTTGTTCATTATACTGATAGTTAGCCACAGTATTTTTGTGGACTCTTAAAGCATAGATTTTTGTCATTATGCCTCTGATCCAACCCTCAACCATGGATTTGACATGGGTAAGCAGGGCAATAAAAGGGGAGACTCTTCATTCTATGAGACTGAAGGATCATCATTGAGCCATGCAGGGACTAAAGCAGGAAGTATAAATTACAGTTAAAACTGTGGGTGGCATGGTGGCTAGCACTGTTGTCTCACAGCACCAGGGACCTTGGTTCAGTTCTAGTTTGGTCACTGTCTGTATGGAGTCTTTACATTCTTCCCGTGTCTGTTTGGTTTCCTCCAGGTGCTCCAGTTTCCTCCCACAGTCCAAAGGATCTGCTGGTTAGGTTATTGCCTATGCTAAATTCTCCCTCAGTGTACACGAACAGGTGCTGGAGTGTGACGACTAGGGGATTTTCACAGTAACTTCATTGCACTGTAGGCCTATTCATGTCATTAATAAATAATGTAGAAAGGCAATATAAAGTTTCGAAAAAAATGATGGGATAAAAGGGACAGGCTGAAAATGTTAAAATACATTTTTATCTCCAACATTAATAAAATTCCAAATGAATTCAAGTTTGAAGAGATTATTTATAAATAATTATGATGGATCATTAATGTTTCTGTCATCTTTCAGTTCTGGCCTCTTACAGATCCAGTTTTCATTGTCCACCAATGGCACTTGTGCTTTTAATTTCCTATTGTACTGACCCCAGAATTATTTCCTGAACCTCCTTGTTCTACCTCCCTCTTCTGTAACAAGTTCCTTAAAAACTTACCCCTTCCACCAAATTTTTGGTGAACTGCCCTGATATTTCTTTTTGTGGTTCCAATAAATTTAGTTTGACGTGGCTCTCCATGAAGCACCTTGTGACATGTTACCACATTAAAGATGCTATCTGAATGCAAACTCGCATTAAATAACAAGAGTTAGTGATTAAAACAAAGAACATGTTGATATTTAAGGGGAGATAGGTGGCTGAAGGTAAGGAACATAAGACATGGAAACAAAACAGGCACATGTGCTTCGGAGCCTTGTGTAAAGGATAGAGAGGGACCAACATAGGTAAATTGGGTTGAATGGCTGTTTCACTGTTGTAATTTTTGTGCAATTTAGTGAAGGAAAGGAAGCAGGAAACAAAATAATTTTAAAAGTGAATGTTGCACCACTGATTAAAGCAGTGATTACTCAAAAACACGGTTGTTAAGATATTAAAAGTGCAATTGCCCTGAAAATTCAGGCAGTTCTGTATTCACCACCATAACTCTGGTGGAAGCAACTAGAAAATGTTGAGCACCAGAGTTACCTCGGACATCTACTATTTTCAGGTGTTCCTAAAGCTCAATATTTGCTAAGGGCAGGAGTTCCATATGCCAAGTGTTCCTACTCATGTGGCTTAGGATCTCATTTATCTTCAATAAAAGCAAAATATTGCGGGTGTTGGAATCTGAAACAAAAACAGGAAATGTTGGAAAATCTCAGGAGCTCTGACAGAAGAGAATAGAGTCAATGTTCCGAGTCTAGCCCTGCATCAGCTCTCAAGGAGGGCATAGATGCCAACTGCTGCCATACAGTATACCTGCTATCACACTGACCCACAAGCTCTGGTGGACCAGGAATGCATGGCTGAAAATGTTGAGGGAACAGGCAACTTACTGTATGAAAAGAAAACTGTTTCTCCCCACAAAAAGACAATTGCCCTGTTCTAAGTCAATGTAACTATAAATGTGTTACTTCACACAGAAACACATTGTGCTTTTGTTTCGGCCTACTAAAGCCAAAATCAAAGATAAATCTCAGCCAACGATTTAAGGAATGAAAAGTTACTCAGTGGATGGTCACGGTTTCGGGCTGGAATCTCCAAACGCTACCGCCACCTTTTGTTTTTGGTTTAGCTCCCGAGTTTCCTGTCGGCAGATGAATATTTCGGAAGTTGGTGAAAGGTAGCCACTTCCTCCGGTGTAGTGTTGAGGTAGGAGTTATAAAAAGGAGGTGGAGGATTGGAAGTGGTTGGCTGAGTAAGTGCAGTCGCGGCTCAGCGTGCTGTTGGGCGGCTTGGCGCCGACTCGCTGCTGCTCCTCTCATCAGAGGCTGTTTTGGCAGCTGCTGCCTCTCTGCTGCTCTAATATATTCCGTATGATGATGGCGGAAGCCTGGTTTCAGGAGGAAGAGGAGGAGGTGCGAGGGGCGATCGACAGGGACCCCGGCTCCAGACGCAACTCTCCGGCTGCCGGGCGGCACAGAGTCTCCTCAGCAGGTAAAAGGTGGTGACTTCCCCGCCGTGTCCCTCACACACCCGGGGGTTGTTGGGGGGGGAGACAATATTGTACCAGATGTACCAGTCAGTGATTGAGTTGTTTTATTTTTGTTAAAACTCCTGTCGCTTTTCTTCTGGATTGATAATTCCATTCAAATTCTCGTCAATTTTAGGATTAGATTAATGATAATGTTGATTTTTTTTTAATTAAACGAGATCGCGTGTTTCTTTTTTTTAGTTAATACGACGATCCATCAAATCGCCAATAGATGTTATTTTTTTCAGGAGATCTTAGCCTGGACTAACTTGTTGTTTCTGGGAGTAATTCACCATGCTGGCAGTTGCGGCCCATTGACAAGCGGCTCTGAGTGGGAAAGTGTTAGGGAGGGATTACAAGGCAGTAAAACTAATTGAGTCATTGGGAAAACAGCACCAAGATCAAAGGTGACTCTCCAACAGTTTGCATGTCGCCTTTGAAACCGGGGTTCCGACTCCTAGTGCACAAGTTGTGTGTGCTGCGGGATTTATAGCCAGTATTTAACGTGTCAGCACATTGGCTGAGTGGATTGGGTGGTTTTTAAAAACAGAATTTAAGTCCTTTAGGGGCCACAGTATGTCTTTGTCGTTGATCTATGTGATGATAAATTAACAATGATAAGAGATTCCTTGTAGTGGAGTTGCACAATTAATTCCAGGGCAACAGTAGAGTCAGTGAATGCAACTTTCTACCTCCCCATCCCAGTTACTCCAATTTCTCTTGAGATACTAACTTATTTTCATGGTGGTGATATGTTCTGTAATCATTTGTCTAAGGTACTACTGCATTAATCTAGATAGTGAATGACAGCAGACAGGATGATAAAATATTGTTGAGCACAATCTTGTCCATACATGTACAGTTTTCATCTGGAATTATTGGATGGTTGTCAACATAATTTGTTTGGGAAATTATTGACATTCCAATTCACTTTCATAACTGAACTCAACAAAGTTTCAGAAACATGTATTTACCTCATTACAAAAAAAATTACTAAGCTAAATATTGAACAGAAAAAGATAAAGGATAGGACCAAGAAAGCTCTTATCTCCCAGCAAATTTTTGGTGGCACTTCACTCTGCAGTAATTGCCTTCACCCTCACAAAACCTTCCGTAGATTGGAAGCTCAGTTCTGTTCCACGTGAGAAAGTGAATTTATTCATTAGCTAATCAAGAAAACTTGGCCAGCTTGCATATTACTCAATGCACGTTGAATTTAAGTGGTTTATACCTCGACTGAAGGTTGGGCTCATACCTTTCAGCAGACTTTGCTTTTACTTCATATTTCCATTGATGCTGCCAGGCTTGCTGAGGTTTTCCAGCACTTTGTTTTCATTTCAGATCTCCATATCCACAATCAATCATTTTTAGTCTATAACTTGCTCCATCCCATGTCTCTTGAAGGTGTTCTTTGGTCAGCTGCCTGCCTCTGGAGCATCTTCTAACTGGCCACTCTTTAAATGTAAAGTAGGATAGTTAATGTCAGCAGCTATTTGGTCAGAGAAGGTGAGAATCTATCATCTTCTTAACATGCCTCCATAAAGGCATGTTTCCTATGTGGGGTCTTTTAGAGATTAGGCATAGCAATCTTGGCTCATTTTCTGTCCTTCTCTAATCTAGTGACATTGTAGCACTCACTAGTCACATGAAGTTATGCGTTTTAGCATCTAGTATCATTTGGCCTGTATCACTCAGTACTTTTTACAAAAACTCTTAAATCATCAGAACAGCTCCCCAAAATGTTCTTTTTGTTGTGTAATTAATAGTATAACAAATAGCAGCAGTAGTGGGTCATTTGGCCCTCAAGCTTATTGTAGCATTCAGTAAGTTCATAGCTGGTATAACTTCTTCATTTCCATGCTCCAGTTTCTTTAGTTTGTTATTGAAGTTATGCCTGTATCTTCACAGAGAAGAATAGAATCAATATTTTCAGAATTTTATGAATCTTTCTGTAGACTAGCTCCTAGTTTAATCATTCAACTGAAATTCATATGTTTAAACCAGATGATGCCACAAGTAATCTTTCTCCATAATCTTTCCCTAATTATATCTCCCTAACCAGACCTATCGAAATGGACAAACGAGTTGAAATATGTTACTTTTATATGAATTCTACTTAGTGTGCTGTATTAACAGAATAAAGAGTAAAGAACAGTATTTAGTTAAAATACATTTTATATTAATGTAACTATACATGGATTGTTAATATTTAGATTGTTTTATGCCTTTCAGTTTTAATAGATTTTTTTTTTTTACTCACTGAGTATTAACTCACTTTGGGATACGGTTCCGGAAGCACCATCCCTAAGCAAATATCAGTAGGCTGATTAGCTTTGATTCTCATGATTAATCTTGCTTCTAACCTCTCCCAGGTAAATAAACTTTCCTTCTGGATTCAGTACATAGCATGACCAAAGAAGAGATCAATTATCAATGTGGAATTAGCAGAAACCATAATTAGAACAAAAAGAACAATACAGCACAGGAATAGGCCCTTCAGCCCTCCAAACCTGCACCAATCATGTATTCCTAACTAGACCATTCATCTGTATCCCTCTATTCCCAGTCTGTTCATGTGGCTATCTAAATAAATACAAAGTACAAAGAACAACACACCACAGGAAACAGGCCCTTCGGCCCTACAAGCCTGTGCTGCCCGTTTTAACACTCAGTGAGTGCCTCATTCCAATCCTCCTCCTACCTACAACTTTTGTCTATGCCTCTTGGACCCCACAATAAAGGGGTGCAAATTTAGAGAATTATATGTGCGCCAGATTGAGGGAGGTCTAATTTAGGGACAATTTTTTAACACCAGCCTAAAAGCACGTTTTTAGGGTGTAGGAGGAAATCGGAGCACCCGGAGAAAACCCATGCAAGCACGGGAAGAATGTGCAAACTCCCACAGACACTGACCCAAGTCGGAGATTCGACCCGGGTCCCTGTAACTGCACAGCAAACAGTGATAGTCACTGAACTGTCGTGTTGCCTGTCAGTTGGTCTAGTTTAAGCATACGCTAACGACGTGAAGCACGAGGCAACTCTCAAAGCAACATGCAAGAGCAGCCCTCGCACAACCCACCACGTATATGCCCCTTGTTGGCCAACAAGGCGGACCGAATCACCTATGGATGTAAAAAAAGAGACGGTCTTAAATGATCCTAGCATGTCTTCCTCAACCACCTTGCTAATGCATTCCAGGCCCCCACCACCCTCTGTGTAAAATATATCCCCTGCATATCTATATTGAACCTTGCCCCCCTTATCTTGAATTTGTGACCCCTTGTGTTTGTCATTTCCAACCTGGGAAAAAGCTTCCAACTATTCACTTTATCTATGCCCTTCATAATTTTAAACTTCTATTAGGTTGTTCCCTCCCCCCGACCTCTGTCTTTCCAGTGAGAACAATCCTTGTTTACTCAATCTCACCTCATAGCTAAAATCCTCCATACCAGACAACATCCTGGTAAACCTTTTGTGCTCTCTCTTGAACGCCTCCATGTCCTTCTGGTAGTGTGGCGATCAGAACTGGTATTCCAAATGTGGCCTAACCAATACTCCATATAACTGCAACATCATATGTTAACTTTTATACTCTATGCCCTGTTCAATAAAGGCAAGCATGGCATATGCCTTCTTCACCACTTTTTTCACCTGTGTTGCCATCTTTAAGGATCTGTGGACATGCACACCCGGATCCCTCTATATGTCTATACTCCTGATGGTTCTGCCATTTATTGTATAGCTCCCCCCGAATTAGATCTACCAAAATGCATCACTTCACGTTTATCTGGATTAAAATTCCGTCTGCCATTTCTCCGCCCGGTTTTCCAGCCCATCTATTTCCTGCCATATTCTCTGACAATGTTCATCACTATCCGCAACTCCAGTGATTTCTGTGCCATCCGTAAACATACTAATCAGACCAGCTACATCATCTTCCAAATCATTTATATAAATCACCCACAGCAGAAGTCTCAGTATAGAGCCTTGCGAAACACCACTAGTCATGCACCTCTAATTGGAAAAAGACCCCTCAACTGTTACCTCTGTCTTCTATGGCCAATTCAGTAAGAGGTCTGGTGACACCAGTTTTAAATCCAACTGATTTATTTGATAGTAAACCTGCAAGCTTTTAACTTTCGTCTTCGTCAGACAAATGCAGTGTTCTCGTCTGCAATAGCACACGTATCAGCACAGACAGTCACAGATTGCTGATTAGAATGCGAATCCTTACACCTAACCTGCTATTCAAGTCTTAAAGTGGCTAACAGTGTGGGTGAAGGGAACCCTGAGCATTGGTTAGAGAGATGTGTATTGTCTCCAGACAGCATAGTGAGTGAGGTTTTTTTTTTGCTAACCCAGGCAAGTCATGGGGGTTACAGATAGTGACATGAAGCCAAGATCCCTGTTAAGACTGTCCTCTTGTGTGCGGAACTTGGCTATCAGTCTCTGCTCAGCGGCTCTGCACCGTCGTGTGTCGTGAAGGCCACCTTGAAGAACGTTTACCCGAAGGTTGGAGGCCGTATGCCCATGACCGCTGAAGTGTTTGCCCACAGGAAGGGAACAGTCTTGCCTGGTGATTGTCAAGCGATGTTCATTCATCCACTGTCGTAGTGTTTTCAGGAGAACAGTGACCACAATACCACACAACCCTGCCACAGCAACCTCTTCAAGACATGCCGGATCATCGACATGGATGACATCATCAAACGTGAGAATACCATTCACCAGGTACACAGTACATACTCTTGCAACTCGGCCAACGTTGTCTACCTAATACGTTGCAAGAAAGGATGTCCGAAGCATGGTACATTGGGGAGACCATGCAGACACTACGACAGTGGATGAATGTTCATTCATCACCAGGCAAGACTGTTCCCTTCCTATGGGCGAACACTTCAGTGGTCACGGGCGTTTGGCCTCCAACCTTCGGGTAAATGTTCTTCAAGGTGGCCTTCACGACACACGACGGTGCAGAGCCGCTGAGCAGAGACTGATAGCCAACTTCCACACACATGAGGATGGTCTTAACAGGGATCTTGGCTTCATGTCACTCTATCTGTAACCCCCATGACTTGCCTGGGTTAGCAAAAAAAAACCTCACTCTGGAGACAATACACATCTCTCTAACCAATGCTCAGGGTTCCCTTCACCCACATTGTTAGCCACTTTAAGACTTGAATAGCAGGTTAGGTGTAAGGATTTGCATTCTAATCAGCAATCTGTGACTGTCTGAGCTGTTACGTGTGCTATTGCAGACCAGAACACTGCATTTGCCTGATGAAGACGAAAGTCGAAAGCTTGCAGATTTACTATCAAGTAAATCGGTTGGATTTAAAATTGGTGTTGCCGGATCTCTTACTGAGTTTACCCCAGTCCAACGCCGGCATCTCTACATCATGACTTCTATGGCCAAGCCAGTTCTGAATCCATCTAGCTACTTCATCCTTGATGCCGTGTGATTTAACGTTTTGCACCAGCCTGCCACGAGGGATGTTATCAAATGCTTTATTAAAATCCATGTAGATGACATCCACGGCCCTTCCCTCATCAGTCATTTTTGTCACCTCAAAAAACTCAACCAAATTTGTGAGACATGACCTCCCTTGTATAAAACCATGTTGTCTTTCGCTAATGAGACTATTCTGTTCTAAATGCTTATAGATCCAATTTCTAAGAATTGTCCCCCACAATTTTCCTGCCATAGATGTCAAGCTAACTGACCTATAATTACCCAGGTTACCCTTGCTACCTTTCTTAAATAAAGGGACCACATTTGATATCCTCCAGTCCTTCTGGGATCTCACCTGTGTCCAATGAAGAAACAAATATTTCTCTTAGAGTCCCAGCAATTTCATCTCTTGTCTCCCTCAGTAACGTAGGGCAGATACCATCTTAATGCTTCCTAAAACATCTATCGCTTCCTTTTAATTGTGATTTGTTTTAATGGGTCTACACACCCCTCTGAGACACTACCAATTAACATGTCCCTCTCCTTTGCAAAGTATTCATTTAGGATCTGACCTACTTCCTTGAGTTCTAAGCGTAATTCCCCTCATTTGTTCTTGAGAGAATTAAGCAGAGAATCTTTCTAATCTAAAATAAAAAGCAGAAAATGCTGGAACTACTCAGCAGGCCTGACAGCATCTGTGGAGGGAGAAACAGTGTTAATGTTTCAGGCCAGTTATCTTTCATCAGAATAATTCAGCATTTTCTGTTTTTATAGCATCTGCAGAATCTTGCTTTTGATCATTGGGGTCTCTGATTCATCGCTCATTTACCAATTGAGTTATAAGGAAACTGGCACCAGTGAGATTACTTTGCATAAATTACCAATCCTTGATGTTCATAATATTTATTTTGGATTGAGGATAAATGATGTCTGAAGTGTAATAAGTCAAGTAAAACTCAAGCAGTTTATATCGTTATGCTTATTCCTTATAATTTATTTCTAAGATAGATGTCAGTTTCTTATTCCTTCCCATGAAAGTTTGTCATTGCAGACTGTGTTTGTTATAACTCCCACAATGATAAGGGTGACTGGTTTTGTCACGTGGTAACAGAATGAAATGTTTTACATTAATAAGGAGGATGTAACAAGAAGTGAGGATTTTACTTTGAAATGAAATGTACCTCTTTTTATATTTACTATCCTATATATTATAGTGTGTAATATATATCCTAGTTATACACTCTCCAGGTGAAACAAGGGTCATGTCCACCACATGATTCAACTTGCTTAAGTTGACTCGATTGCCCTTTAATGTGTATCATTCTGCCTTTGTTTCACTTAGCAGCTAACAGCTCAACGGTTCACATCAGTCCATGATACACAACAGTATTCTTTGATTTTTTTCCCCTCTTGAGCCAGCCATTTATTGCAACTTGGTTCTTCCCAACCTCTCCCAGCTCCCTTTCACTGGAGCTCAGTCACTCTCTCTCACTGCTTCCCCTCCCCCTCCTGTCCTCCATTTTGGAACAGGTTTCTGCTCGTCAACTTCCATTATTCTCCAGTCTCAGTGACTTCACAAACTTCAATATTCCAAACATTCTCTGCGTGGCTGCACAAAGTGCAAGCCTGTCAGCGGCTGACCCAGTTCAGTTTCTGGTTAATGGTAACCCCTAATTTGTTGCTAGTTATGGATACAATGGTAAATACCATTGAATGTGAAGAGGAGATGGTTAGATTCATCTTCGTTGAAGATGGTCATTGTCTGGGATTTGTGGGCTATGAATGTTACTTGCCACTTATCAGCCCAACCCTGAATGTTGTTCAGGTCTTTGTGCATATGGACGTAGATGTTTTCAGGATCTGAGGAGTCACAAATGTGCAGAACACTGTGCAATCATTAATGAACATCTCCACTCTGACCTTTGGAGGGAAAGTCATTGATGAAGCAGTTGAAGATAGTCAACCTTGGAAACTACGCTGAAGAACTTCTGCAGTGATATTTTGGAGCTGAGATGATTGTCCATCATTAGCATCACTTTGCTCATGAGTGTGTGTGATTGATGGGGCAGTAATTGGACAGATTGAATTTGGCCTCCTTTTGTCAATGTAATATACCTGGGTAATTTTCCTCATTGCCAAGTAGATGCCAATGTTGTAGCTGTATTGGACTATTTGGCTGAGGGCAGGGAGGTGAAGTCCTGAAGCACAAGCCTTTGGTACTATTGCTCAAATGTTCTAAGGGCCCATTGCCTTGACAGTACCCAATGCTTCAGCTATTTCTTCATATCAAGTGGGGTGAATGGAATTGGCTAAGGCCTGACATCTGATGCTAGGGAATCTCTGGAAGAGGCAAGACTGGATCATCCACTCAGCACTTCTAGTTGAAATAGTTGCAGTTTCTTCAGCTTTATTTTTTTGCACTGATGTGCTGGGCTTCTCCAATCATTTGAGGATCAAGAATTGTTTAATTGCAGAGTTGTTAGTCTCAGAGTTGTTTAATTGTCCACCATCACTCATGGCTGGATATGACAAGACTGTAGTGCTTGGATCTAAATCACTTTGCTTTGTTTGTTACTTGCTGCTGCTTTTGCTATTTGGCACATAAGTTGTCTGTACTATAACTTCATCAGGTTAACACCCCATTTTCCAGTAAGCTTGGTGCTGCTCTTGGCATGCTATCCTTCACTCTTTGTTGAGCTGTATCTGAAATAGACTTCATCTTTAATCCCTCCTCTTCACCTTTCACTTGCTACTCTGTTAAAATTGTATAATAGACTATTTTCTTCAACAGTAACAAATTGCATTTCTGTCACTTCTAGAAAATAGTAAATGTCAGGTGGCATTGCACAGTGGAGAAAAATTAGTTAGCCAAAATGATCAAAAACTGGTGAAAGAGACAGATTTTGAAAGCAGCAGGAATGCAGAGGGAGTTTAAGGAGGAAGTCCCAAGAATAAGGCAAAAATGGCTTAATGTACTCTTGCTGTGGTTGGAATTAAGAGGAGAAATCCCAATAGGACTAGAGTCAGAAGACTGAAGGACAAGAGCCAAAGTCATTAAGCTGGAAGATATTGCAAAGGAAGAACTGATGCATGGATGGATTTGCGAACAAGATTGAGGATTTTGAATTCAACATTGTGAAAGGGCCAACAAAGAGCAGCTCAACGACTGTGCAGCAGGTAGGTGCTACCAGGAGTCAATTACAGAAAGGCAAGCAGGTGATCTGGAAGTCCTGTATCAACAACTGGTGTAACTGTGGTTCATTGGGATATGGCATGCATTCATAATCTGGTCGAGAGCAATGAGGCAACACTTACAGATTTTATGATGGATTGCATACTACTGCACTGCTCGAAAATAACTTGGTACTTTCTGCCCACCTTAGTCTAATGGCCAATTAATGATTATGCTACTTGGGAGCGTGGAAGTAAGAAAATTCCCCGAAGGCTTTCAGCCTTGTACATTCTCTTCATTGTTTGTGTCACACACAAGCTACTCCTAGTCTCCACTCGTAGTTGTTCAGTTCTTACTGTTTTGATTTCTGGACTCTTCCATAGATCAAACACTGCTTTCAAAAGCTTCTCAAAATACTTATCTTCTACTATCTCTTTTTAGTCCCAACATATAGGGAGGCAGAGTTGACCAGCAAACTGGGGTCAAGAGCCAGAGTGGATTTGGAGCAGGGTCAAGTGTGGGTCAGGAGCCATGGTTAAGAAGGTGAGCAGGATCAGGAGATGGAGATGGGAGCTTGGTTTTAAGTGGGACCCAAGTTTGGGTAGGGAAAGATGGTTGGGAACCAGGAGCGGGCCGGATATGGGGTTGGGAGCTGGAGCCATGGCTGGGGAAATGGGATGCATTGGGAGCCATTCTCAAGAGCCGGAGCTAGAGTTGGAAATGGGTCTGGATGGTGAAGTTGGGAGCAGGGGCCAGTAGTTGGGAACAAGCTGGAGTGGGTTGCGAATGGGTCAGGAGACTTGCTTGGGAGCTGGGAGTGGTATTGGGCTGGGAGATAGGAGAAGACCAACGGACTGCTGAGTTTTTCTACCATTTGCTGTTTTTATTTCAGATTTCTGGCATCTGTGATGTTTTACTTTTATTGCTGTCATGTTCAATAGCTTACTTGTACTTATCTATTGTTTATATAATGCTGTTGGCTCATTACCCTTCACGGCTCTGTGAGATTAATCAATGATTAGCTGACTCATAAACTGGAAAATTCCAGGTTTCATCTCTGGCTTGTGAGTTCATTGATCCAGTCTGGGATAATGTTGTCTCACTGCACATGGTCTAGGGGTGTCGTGGCTAAATCAATCAGGATTACCACATGTTAACTATCTACTGATTTCTGCTGGCAATGTGAGTCTGTTCGGTGTCAGATGAAGACAGGACCTAGCTTTGTGGATCTCACCTGTGATCGAATAGCTTGCTGGTGCATCAGTCATGCCATGTGAGTGAAATGTGAAATGATAGCCTGTGCCTGCTCTGCATCAAGGATTTGATGTTTCAAATTGGCCATAAAAAATCCAGCAACATAAAGAGTGAAACTGGTGATTCTGAATGTCAGCAGGATCCCTCCCTAACTGATAGCATTTTATTAACTAGGCATAATGGAGGTGTATACATTGTGATCTTTGTACCTGGTGACTCACTTCTAAGCATATCTTATGAAATAAAGTTTTTTTTAAAAGCAGTATTGATAACTTTGATACATTTCGTTATGTATCATGGAGCAGATAGAATACTGTTTTAGTAGTAGAGCATTAGTAGAAAAGACAGAATCATAGAAACCCTACAGTACAGAATGCCCATCAAGTCTGCACCGACCACAATCCCACTCAGGCCCTACACCTGTATCCCTACATGTTTTACCCACTAATCCCTCTAATTTAAGCATTGCAGGACACTCGGGGGCAATTTTATTATGGCCAATCAACCTAACTCACACATCTTTGGACTGTGGGAGCAAACTGGAGCACCCAGAGAAAACCCATGCAGACACGAGAATGTGCAAACTCCACACAGACAGTGATCCAAGCCAGGAATCGAACCCAGGCTCCTAGACCTGTGAAGCAGCAGTGCTAACCACTGTGCTAACGTGCCGCCCCAAGTTTGGAACGACCACGCTCTGAGCACATTTCACTCAGTTCCCTACTTCCCCATGTGGCTAATAGCCCAAATGGTAAGTGGAATGCTATTACGGTTCTGCTAAGGTTACTTCCATTGTGAGGGTTATGTTGCATGAACATTTTTCTTTATGTTCTTGACCTACAGAGGGTCAGAAAACAAAGCAGGTTCCTGCACCTGATTGTTATTCATTCATGTTGGAAATGCATGCACATGAATGCTAGGTGAGGTCAGAATTGGGTTTTGTTATAATGTCCTTGTGATTGAATCCCTGACGACTCTCAGTGGCATGTCAAATGTGTGTGTACAGTGCCACAGTGTTTAGCACTGCTGCCTCACGATGCCACGGACCTGATTTCAATTCCAGCCTCATGTCATTCTCTGTGCAGAGTTTGCACGTTTGTCTGTGTGGGCTTCCTCTGAGTGCTGTGGTTTCCTCCCACAATCCAAAGATGTGCAGCTTAGGTTGATTGGCCATGATAAATTGACCCTTCATTCAGGAGGATTAGCAGGGTAAATATAGGAGGTTATGGGCATAGGATCTGGGAGGGTTTGTGGTTGGTGCAGAGTCAATGGGCCAAGTGGCTCCCTCCTATACTGTAGAGATTCTAGGATACTGAGAGTGAGAATTCACTGGTAAACAAATTGCAGCCCAACATGATTAGCATCCTCACGTTCAAAATTCAAATTAAATTTATTTATTAGCGTGATAAGTAGGCTTACATTCACATTGCAATGAAGTTACTGTGAAAATTAATACTTCAGTCATTACGCTTCTTCGGGGCCTGTTCGGGAGCATTGAAAGAGAATTTAGCATCGTCACTGCACCTAACCAGCACATCTTGCTGATTATGGGAGGAAACTGGAGTACCTGGAGGAACCCATGCAAATATGGAGAGAATAGGCAGACTCCAGCAGTCAGTGACCCAAGCCAAGAATTGAACCTGGATCCCTGGTGCTGTAAGGCTAACTACTGTGCTGCCCCATTACTATCAGGCTGACTTGGGGAAACCCCCAGGAGAGGGTTCCAGATGGCCATAGGTTGCTTCCCCTTTTTGAGGGAGAGAGCTGACTGGTGGTGATTTAACCTGAGGATCACCACACCTCAAGAAAGTGTAATGTTGAGAAGGCAGGCCTTCATGAATAACCTTAACCGATACTGGAATTAAATCCACTAAAATATATGATGCAGCTTCTGGATAAAAGGTTGTGTATTTGGTAAAAATGTTCACACAAAGGAAAAGATCCATTAACAATTTAATTTGTTATTTTTTCCTTTATGGACTGGGCATTGCTGGCTAAGCCAGCATTTGTTGCCCATCCCTAATTGCACTTGAAGGTGGTGAGTTGCTGCCTAGAAGCATTGCAGCCAATTTGGTGTAGGTGCTGTTAGGAATGGAGTTCCAGGATATTGATCCAGCAACAGTAAAGAATTGATGAAGCCAGGATGCTGTGACTTGCAGGACCACGTGCAGGTGATGTGTACATCTGCTGCCCATGTCCTTCTAGGTAGTAAAAATCACAAATTTTGAAAGGTGTTGTTGAAGGAACCTTGGGTGAGTTGCTACAGTGCTGATGATATACACTGTTGCCAGTGTGTGCTTGTCTTGGTTAGGGTGCCAAGTCCAGTAAGTTACTTTTTACTGAATGGTGTTGTTGGAACTACGTTGATCCAGGCAAAAGTATTCTCTCACATTCCTGACCTGTGTTTCATAGGTAATGGACATTCTTGAGGATTCAGGAGACGAGTTACTAGCTGCAGAATTCCCTGCCTCTGACCTGCTTTTGTAGCCATGGTATTTGTGTAGCTGGTCCAGTTCAGTTTCTGATGAATGGGAATCCCCAGAATGTTAGTGCAGAATTCAGTGATGGTAATGCCAGTGAATGTCAAGGTGATGGTTAGATTGAACATAGGTTGCTTTAGTATCTGAGGAGCCATGAATGGTGCTGTTGTGCAATCACTAACAAATATCCCCACCTCGGATCTTATGATAGAAGGTCATTAATGTAGCAGTTGAAGATGTTTGGGCCTAGGATGTAGCCCTGAGAAATTCATGCACCTATGTTCTGATCTGAAATGATAAACCTTCAAGAACTCAATCATCTTTCTTTGTGCTATGTTTGACTCCAATCATTGGGAAGTTTTTCCCGATTCCAATTTATTTCAATTTTCTGGGCTCCTTGATGTCAAGAGCAGTCATTCTCACTTCGCCTCTGGAGTTCAGCTCTTCTGTCCATGTTTGGACCAAGGGTGTAATGAGATCAGGAGTGCAAGCTCCTGGTAGAACCCAAACTGAGCATCAATGAACTGATTGTTGATGGTGCTGATGATGTCCCTTTCCATTGTTTTACTGATGATTGAGAGTAGACTGGGAATTTGCCAGGTTGAATTTGTCCCTCTTTGTTTTACAGACATATCTGGGCAATTTACACACTGCTGCTCTGAGGCTGTTCTGGAGCACAAGTTTTCACTATTGCTGGAATATTGTCAGTGCCCTTTTGCAGTATTTGGTGTTTTCATCCATTTCTTGATATTGAATTGGCTGAAAACTGACATCTGTGATGATGGGAACCTCAGGAGGTAGTTGAGATGGATCTCCCACTCAGCACTTCTGGTTCAAGATGGTTGTAAATACTTCTTGTTTTTCACATTGAAGTCTGGGCTCCCCCATCTTTTGAGGATGGGGATATTTGTGGAGCTTCCTACTCTGGTTAGTTTAATTGTCCACCACCATTCACGACCGAATGGGGAGGACAACAGAATTTAGATCTGATCCATTGGTTGTGGGATTGCTTAGCTCTATCACCTTTTTGGCTTGCAAATAATCCTGTGTTGTGGCTTCACCAAGTTGACACCTCCTTTTTATTGGTATCTAATATTGCCCCCAGCATGCCCTCCTGCATTCTTCATTGGACCAGGGTTTATCCGTGGTTTGGTGGTAATGGTGGAGTGGGTGATACGCTAGGCTATGAGGTTACAGATTGTGATTGAGTACAGTTCTGCTGATTGCCCACAGTGCCTCATAGAAGCCCAGATTTGACTAACTGGATCTATTTCAAATATATCCCATTTAACACAGTGCCAGTGCTGCACAACACAACGGAGGGTATCCTCAATAAGAAGATGGAACTTCATCTTCCAAAGATTTGCATTATGGTCACTCCTACTGATACTGTCTGATTCATCTGCAACAAGTAAATTAGTAAGGATGAGGTCAAATAGATTTATTCCTTTTACTGCTTCCATTACCACCTGCCATAGACCCAGCCAGCAGCTATGTCATTAAGATGGTCAGCCAAGGTGTTAACAAGTCTCTGTTAGTGATGGACATTGAAGCTCCCTGTTCAGAATACATTCTGTGCCCTTGTCACACTTAGTGTCTCCAAGTGGTGTTCAACATGGTGGAGTATTGATCAATTTACTGAATTTTTAAAAAATCATTTATGGGGTATGGACATTTGATTATCCCTTATTGTACTTGAGAGAGTGATGGTGAACTACTGCAGTTCCTATAATGCAGGTGCATCTACAGTGGGAAAGAGTCGCAGGATTTTGAACCACAATACTGAAAGAAAAGGTAGTATATTTCCAAGCCAGGTTGATGAGTGGCTTGGAGGAGAACTTCAGCTGGTGGTATTCCCATGTGTCTGCAGCCCTTATCCTTCTAGATGGAAGTGATTGTGGATTTGGAAGGTGCTGCCTCAGGACTCTTGCTGAGTTTCTGCAGAAAATCTTGTAGATGATACACATGGCTACCACTATTTGTGGATGTGGTGCCAATCAAGTGGGCTGTTCTTTTTCTCCTGGTGATGTCAAACTTCTTGAGTGTTTTTGGAGCTGCATTCGTCCTGGAGAGTACAGTAAGAAGTCTGACAACACCTGTTTAAATCCAACCAATTTATTTAATAATAAACTTGCAAGCTTTCGACCCTGTGGTTTTCGTCAGGTGAATGGAGAGTATCTATCGAAGTCCTGACTTGTGCCTTGTAGATGATGGACAGACTTTGGAGAGTCAGAAGTTGAGTTGCTCACTGCAGGATTTTTAGCCTCTGACCTGCTGTTGGAACCACAGTATTTATATGGTTGGCCCAGTTCAGTTTCTGGCCAATGGTGGCCCCCAAGATATTGATGGTAATGCCATGGAATGCCAAGGGTTGATTACAAAGGTCGTAGAATTACATAGAATCCCTACAGTATAGAAAGAGGCCAGTCAGCCCATGGAATCTGCACAGACTATAATTTTCATCCAGGCCTTACCCCCATATCCCTACATATTTACTCGCTAATCCCTCTAACCTATGCATCTCAGGGCACTAAGGATAATTTTTGGCATGGCCAATCAATCTAACATGAAATAGAACATGAGCACTAGAGTTTGGGCCCATCTTTGGATTGTGAGAGGAAACCGGAGTATCCGGAGGAAACCTACACAGACACGAAGAGAGTGTGCAAACTCCACACAAATAGTGACCCAAGCCGGGAATTGAACCCAGGACCCTGGAGCTGTGAAGCAGCAGTGTTAACCTCTATGCTACCGTTCCATGATGGTTACATTCTCTTTTGTGAGAGTGTAAGAGGTGATAATCAGCAGAAGTTTTCCTTGCTCATATCCGTGACACTTCATGGGGTCAGGAGTTGATGTTTTGGACATCACTCGAGACTGTATACCATTACGCCGCTGCCACCTGTGATGAGGTGTCCTGCAGGTGGGACTTATATATTCAGGGATGGTGATAATTGTGCCCAGGTCATTGCCAATAAGGTATGATTCCATGAGTATGACTATGTCAGATTATTGCTTGACTAGTCAAATTTGACACAAGCGCCAGGTGTTAGTAAAGAGAACTTTGCAGGGTTGACAGGGTTGGGTTTGCTGTTGTCATTTCTGGTGGCTAGGCTGATGCCAGATTGTCCATCTGGTTTTCGTGTTTGTATTCAACTTTGTACTGGTTGTAAGTACAACAGAGTGGCTTGCTATGCCTTTTCAGGGGGAATTTAAGAGTCAGCCTCATTGCAGTGGGCCAGGAGTCACATGTAGACCAACACAAGTAAGAATAGCAGATTCTCTTTCCTAAAGCATATCGGTGAACTTGATGGCTTCTTATAATGGTTTCAGAGTCAGTAAATTCCGAATTTAAATTCCACCAGCTGCCATGGTGGGATTTGGTCCTGTGTCCCGAAAACCTGGGCCTCTGGAATAGTAGTCCAGTGACTATGTCCCCACCTCCCATTAGAGCAGCATTTTCCAGCAGCCTCGCATAAACTTGTGTATTTTCCTGGCAGTGACCTGAATTAGTTTTGTTGTGTGAGCAACTGCAATAATAATGTTACAGAAAATGGGGCTGATTCATGGAGACTCCTGGCACTGTATCAAACCAGATGGTGTCTAGGTGCAGTTTTAGTCTGACAGTTGAGAAATTCTTTCAGTAACTGGCTGAAGTAGTGACTGAAGTGAGCAATTTGCTACTGTGTTCACCAATTATTGTCTTCTTTTAAAACTTGTAAAACTTCTTGTCCTTTTTAAAATAGTCAAATATTTTAAAGTTCATTTTGAATTGAAAATGTTTTTGCTATGGCAGCAGCGAAGCATTTTAGCCTGTCCTGAGTAGGTGACGAAAGTTTCTGTAGAGAGTTATGGGAAGCAGTAAATGCAAACTTTTTTTTTGTTGAGGAGAGATGTAAACACTGGCCTGGAATTTACCAGAGTGAATGAGCATATTTCAGTGAGTGTTATGAGTTGGATTGTTTTTGCTCTTAAGCAAACATTTAATCTTAGGCTGAAAATTGTTGAAAGTGAGAGTTGATGATGATGTAGTACAGTGAGGCCAGTGGGGCATCTGGGAGGTAGGGAGAATTAAGGGATCAACAATCTATCTCTGTAATCAATGAAATTTAAAATGGAGAAACAAACAACAGTGATGAAATAGGGTGAATTAAAAGGAAACTAAGAATTTTTTAAAAAAAGTTAGATTAAATTATTTAGGGTGGCACAGTAGTTAGCACTGCTGCCTCACAAAACCAGGTACCTAGGTTCAATTCTCGCCTTGGATGATAGTCTGTGTGAAGTTTGCACATTCTCCCTGTGACTGCATGGGTTTCTTCTGGGTGCTCCGGTTTCCCCGCCCAGTCCAAAGATGCACAGGTTTAAGTGGATTAGCCAAGTAAATGCATGAGTGATGGGGATAGGGTGGAGGAGGTGTATATCAAATATCCAGGATTCTGTGATGCAGAAATATTTCATTGTGAATACAGGTACATATCTGATCCTTCATAAGCCACAACTTTTGCAGATTTTACTTGTGACTATATTTTAACTGCTGTTACTTTACGTTAAACGATGAGGGAAAGACCTAGTGAATTAAAATACAAACTAAGGGTCAAAATGAGTTTGCTGTTAATAATTAATGGTTTTCTTATCAGACTGAATAGGACCAAGACTTTTACCGTGTGAGTAGCATTTCCTCATTTGTCCCATTTCATATTGCTATGGTTCATTTACATTGTAACAACTCTCAGATTAAAGATAATTACTTTGAACTTTTTCTTTGGTTGCTGTTCATTTCTGTAACATGTTGTCTGATGTGAGCATTAAGATGCAAGCTGTTAGCGCAGTCAGAACATGAAAGGGCACTTTGGTAGGAACAGTGCAGAGGAATGCTGTTTTCCCGCTAATTTTCATGGATAATTGAAACCAAAGATGACTGAAATGATAAATTCTTCATTCTGTAACTATGGGCAGAATTCTCCCAAACAAGTGTCGAATTCGTGTGAACACTGAATAATTCAAGCTGTTTGTTTTTTCAGTGGGAGTTCAGAGAAGAATCTCCCACACTCTGCACTGCAGAAGTCAACAGTGTGAATATTATTAAATTTCAAGGGGTGGGGCCTACCTCCATAAGAAGGGCTGAAATCAGCACACTGGGTCATTGCGCATGTGCCGATCTGTCAGTGTGGAGATTGGCCTTGCATTGATGGCCTCCCGATTGCTGGCCAGCTCAATTGTTGGCCCCTTGAACATTCCTGGACCTGCTGCAATCTCCAGTCTCCCCCCCTCCCTCACCTTGCCAGCTTCCCTGCTTCCCCCATAGATCCTCATGCAGAGTGACAATGGGACCCCAAGGAGGCACCTTGGCACTGCGCAATGTCAAATGTCTCCTGGGGTTGTTGCTTTGCCCCTTGGGCAGTGCTGAAGGTACAGGCTAGTATTGTCGGTGGCGCTCCTCCACACCACCAAAGCCCCTTGGGCAGTGCCACTGACAGGCAGGCAATGCCACTGACAGGCTGGCATTACCAGGGTGCCAATGCCCAGGGGACACTCATCAAAATCACTCCCTCCTCTGGGGAAGGGGGCCCAATTCCCCATCTTCACTGCAGTGGAGTTGAACATAAGAACTAGGAGCAGGAGTAGGCCATCTGGCCCCTTGAGCCTGCTCCACTTACCCGCCAGTCACCAAACCCTTAATTCCTTTATTGCGCAAAAAGTTATCTATACTTGCCTTAAAAACATTTAATCAAGTAGCCTCAACTGCTTCATTGGGCAAGGAAATCCACAACTTAACAATTCTTTGTACGAAGAAGTTCCTCCTCAACACTGTCCAAAATCTGCTCTCCTGTATTTTGAGGCTATGCCCTCTAGTTCTAGTTTCACCTGCCAGTGGAAACAACTTCTGTATTCCCTTCATAACCTTACATTTCTATAAGATCTCCCCTCATTCTTCTGAATTCTAATGAGCGTGGCCCCAATCTACTCAGTCTCTCCTCATAAGCCAACCTTCTCAACTCTGAAATTAACCTAATGAATCTCCTCTGCATCCCCTCCAGTGCCGGTATATCCTTTCTCAAGTAAGGAAACCAAAACTGTACACAGTACTCCATGTGGCCTCACCAGCATCTTATTCAGATGCAACATAATCTCACTGTCTTTAAACTCCTTCTCTCTAGCAATGAAGGACAAAATTCCATTTGCCTTCTTAATTACCTGCAAATCAACTCCTTGAGAATTGTTCACAAGGACACTCAGGTCCCTCTGCACAGCAGCATGCTGCAATTTTTTTACCATTTAAATAGTAGTCCATTTTGCAGTTATTTCTACCAAAATGGATGACCTCACATTTACCAACATTGTACTCCTTCTGCCAGTCCCTTTCTGATTCACTTAGATTATCCATATTCCTTTTACAGACTTTCAGCATCTTCTGCATACTTTGGTCATTTTAGTGCTATCTATGAATTTTAACACACTTCACTTGGTCTCCAACTCCAGATCATCTGTGTAAATTATAAACATTTGTAGTCCCAACACTGATCCCTGAGGCACACCACTAGTCACTGTTTGCCAATCAGAAAAACTCTTTGCTTTCTGTTTGGATAACCAATCATTTATCCATGCTAATATATTATCTGTAACATCATGCATCTTTTATCTTGTGCAGCAGCCTTTGTGTGGTGTTTTGTCAAATGCCTTCTAGAAGTAGATACACCACATCCATAGGTTTCACTGCTCATGTAATGTTCTCAAAGAATTCCACTAAATTAGTCAAACATGATCTTTCCTTTCTGAACCCATTGCTATATCTTCCCAATGGGGAAAATTTTATATCCGATGTCTTGCTATTTCTTCCTTGATAGATTCAAGCATTCCCCTGCTACTAATTGGCCTATAGTTACCTGCCTTTTGTCTACCTCTTTTTTTTTCAAATAGTGGCGTCACATTTGCTGCTTTCCAATCTGGGAATCACCCCAGAGCCCCGCAAATTTTGGTTAATTATTAATAGTGCATTTGTTATTTTTCCTGCCATCTCTTTTAGTACCCTGGGATGTATTCCATCAGAGCCAGGAGACATGTCTACCTTTTAGCCCATTAGCTTGCCCAACACTACTTCTTTTATAACAATAGTTTCTAGGTCCTCACCTGCCATAGCCGCCTTTGTGTCTTCCACTGAGAAGACTGACACAAAATACCTGTTCAATGCCTCTGCCTTTTCCTCACATCCAGTTATTACATTCCCCTTTTCATCCTCAAGGACCAATGTTTACTTCAACTACTATTTTTCATTTTATATATTTGTAGAAACGTTTGTTATCGTTTTTGTATTCTGAGCTAGTTTATTTTCATAATTCATCTTTCTTTTCTTTATAGCTTTTTTCATGACTTTTTGTTAACCTTTAAAGTTTTCCCAGTCCTCTAGTTTCCCACTAATCTTTGCCACTTTGTATGCATTTTCTTTCAATTTGATACCATCCTTTATTTCCTTTGATACCCATGGCTGATGATCTCGTTTTCTACAATCTTTCCTTATCACTGGTATGTACTCTTGCTGAGCAGTGTGAAAAATCGCTTTGAAAGACCTCCTCTGTTCCTCAGTTATCCCACCAATATAGTTTTTGCTCCTAGCCTACCTTAGCCAACTCCTCCCTCATCCCATTGTAGTCTCTTCTGTTTAAGCACAAGACACTGGTATTGGATTTTGCCTGCTCACACTCCATCTGTAATTTAATTTAATCGTATTGTGATTGCTTCTTCTGAGAGGATCATTAATTATTTCTATCACATTGCACGGGACCCCAGATCTAGGATAGCTTGCTCTCTCATAGCTTCCTTGAACAGTAGGTAATGGAACCTGTCGTGGTACCTTCTGTAATCTCCTCAAGGCTACCTTGACCGACCTGGTTTGACCAATTGACGTATTGATTAAAATGTCCCATAATAATTGCTGTACCAGTTTTACATGCATCTGTTATTTCTTTATTTATTTGGTGGCCTGTAGACTATACCTATCAGTGACTTTTTCTTCTTACTATTTCTAATTTCCACCCAAATGGATTCAACCTTTTTTTTTCCATAGAACCTACATCGTTCTCCGTCTACTATCCTGATGTCATCCTTAAATAGCAGAGCTATGTCACCTCCTTTACATTCCTGTCTGTCCCTCCAAACCATCTGATGCCCCTGGACATTTAACTCCCAGTCGTGACCATCCTGTAACCATATCTCTATAATGGCCACTAAATCGTACTCATTTGTGATGATTTGTGCTATCAACTTATTTACCATGTTTCAAACGCTACGAGCATTTAGATAAAGTGCCCTTATGCTAGTTTTTGTATCTTTTTGAATTTTAACATTTCAATTAATAACATACCCTGAGTTCTCTCTCCTTTTTAACAGCCCCACCCCCTCCCCAAAAATCACAGCTGCTGGCTGCCTGGAAGTGGTGAACTACTGGAGTGAAATATTCTGGTAGGGTGGGAAATGCTAGCAGGCCCAGGAACCTCATCCCTGGGTTTGCTAATCATATTTAAATTATATTACAATGACCATATAAATTGTCTTTGTGCCTCTCCACCCATTTCCAGCATGGAGTCAACACTGCCAGAAATCCGGCACTGGGAGACGCAAGCAAGGCGTGAACGTTTGCGCGAACTCCACAAATCGGCCGGCGCGCAAATCCCTTGGCTCACTGTGCTAATTTTTTGTGAGAATCATGGCCTGTATTTAAAATGAAGCATTACTAGAAATGCATTTTATGAGAAGGCAAACAGCTGTATTTGTCTGTGATATGACTGTCAAACTAACACTGAGATGCTACTATTCCACTCTGTCTCAGATAGTATTAACTGTAACATGCAGAGCCAGTGTGTGTCACATGGTCGATGCCAGGAATTTCTAGTACATTTCCAGACATTGTTTGAACGTTGTCTCGACATGGTCCTTTTTACATTGACTATCCAATGAACCAAATGAAAAAAATACAAATATATAGAAAAATAGGTAGGCTTGATGGCTGGCACAGACACATTGGGCTGAAGGGCCTCATTTTGTGTTGTAAAACTCTGACTTTAATAATAGCTGAAGGATACCATAGTAGCTCAGTAATATATTATGCAGACTTGGCAAATCCCAAGTTCAGTTCTTGGTCAGTGTTGAGATAATTGTTTATGGTCATTAAAGTTACAATCAGCCACCAAATCCATGATGCTGATCTTGTGTTTTCTAAGTATTTTTTTTTGTTCCTATATTTATTGCTTCAATCCACCTTGCTATTTCTCCATATATACATTCAGTACAAACTTGGAAAATCTAATTGTTCTCTATAATTGTTTTACTCTTTTATTTTGAGCTTCATCATCATCTTTGGTAAAAATATTTGCTGTTTTGTTACAACTTTGACCCAGATGCAGTCCAGTAAAGGAAATTTGTAATTTCTTTAAAATATGTGTGAAATCGACAGTTGCTTATAAAAATGTTTGAAAGGGGCTTTTAAGCATTTCAATTGATTGTAAAGGGATCAATTATAATTTTTTGGAATAATCCTTGACCTGGAAACAGTATCACCAGTAAGGAAGTTGAGATAGAAACTGAGCAACCAAACACAAAAACTAAAACCAGAGGAACAGACGCAAACACAAAAAGAAAGCAGAAAGTGGAGCACAGAATTCTTTGAGGAGAAGAACTAAATCTTTTTTAGGCAGACTCCAGGTTTTCTGTTTTGGCAGATGAGACAGGAACTTTGGAGGCCCTGTGTGAGCTGGCTGAAACGTTTAAAACCCAAAAGCAGTGTAAATAGCTCAGAGCCAAACAAGTAGCCAAACGATGGACTAGGGTGTTATTGTTTGGGTTGAAAAGGAACTCTGGAATACTTCTCCATCAGAACTATTGTGGCCCAAGAGGGAGAGGACTTGTAGAAGTGTACCTTGATGATAAATATACTCATAAAACTCTGGTGAGTTGTTGAATAGGATTCCTAACCTGCTCGAATGAAGAATAGTATATTGTGAAATTGTGTAGCTACGTACTGCCATCCATGTTGAAGGGAAATGCTTGCGGTTGTGTGAGCAATATCTTTGTTACTGATAAGGTGATGGAGTTGTGGTAATGAGACTGGAGTCAATCATGCAGAGGCACAAGTTCAAAGCACACCATGGCAGATAGTAGAATTTAAATTTATTAAATATGGATTTTTTTCTATTTAAAACTTGTCTTGGTAATAATGAATGTGAAATCATTGTCAATTGTTGTAAAAATCCATCAGGATCACTAATTCCATTTTATTGTAATGATTATTTAGAATTAAATTTACCCTTTTGATTTGAAGTCATTTGCTCGATAATTCTGGTTTGTTTTGCATTGCTTCTGATTTTATATTAAAGTAGAAGCTATAAGAAGTGAAATCTTGTTCGTAATGTCTTTATTTGGGTCAATGTAGTTATTTTGCTTTACAGTTTCTCCATAGGGATTGTAACAAAATACTGGAATGAAGTTGCGCTGTTTGAATTCCTCTGTCGGGTTCGAAACTTTGTGGCAGAGTGACAGGCCCTGCTGCACTGGAAAATGCTGAGTGGAAGGATTGTTTAAAAGCAGGCGTCTTTATTTGGGAAACTATGAATTCCTGATTATGATTTCAATCAACAGAGCGTTTTATTTTTCAAAAAGATGATGCTGCATTTCCTTGCAGTGGATGTTCCCATCGAAACATCTTGTACATTGGGAATGGATTTATAAGTTCCTGCTGTTAATCTAGTCAGAAGATTGGAATGAAGGTATTTGTGCATGAAGCCACATCTGGCATGAAATCCTACACTGCATGAATTTACACCAATCCAAACGTTTACCAAGGAAATGTTGACCTTTTATTACAGATTAGTTTGTTTGCAGCTCACCAAGATAAACATTATTTCAGCTCGCATTGCATGCTGTCAATCCAGCACAATATGTGAAGGCAGTAGGAGTTCAATGATCAAGCTAAGGTTTGGACCACAGACTAGATCATAAACAGCTATTCATGTGTTGACTTCAGTCAAGCTCCATCATCTTTTATCTACATGACAACTGCATTGCAAAAAGGAAAAGCTCCATTTTGTTTTCCACTTCCTCTCTGGAAGGTGCTAGGTCATCCTGGTCTTACAGCTTCATGTGAGGCAGTCGTAGCCCTCTGCTACCTTTTTATGTGAACCTCAATGCTCCATGTTGGTGGTCAGCTCAGATTGATGCTGTCACAAATGAACTCCTTCCTGTTTGCACCAAGTTTTCATGCAGTTTCTAGCAAAATAATGATCATAGTGAGAACCTTGGGATTGAGGCTTCAGTGGAGTCATCTGGTCTATAGGAATAGAGCTTCAAATGAATGATTTAACCCAGCTGTGGTTGTTGCAGCTAAATTGAGCAAGGAACTAGTCTTACTAGCAGCGGATTAGGTAATAACTTTATTCAGTGCATCTTCTGGGAGAGTGTGGGGAGGCTCACCAGTTGCTGACTGGTTTGAAGGTTATCGCTGGTAACTCATGAATTCAATCCAGCTGGACCACTAACTTTCAGGTGAGGGAGCCAGCTATCCTACTCATGCTGATTCCAGTGCTGTGAGATATAATTGATTTGTCCCTATGAAATCAGCAATCATTTGGGTCCACCTTAAATTTTTTCTTTTTAAGCTCATCAGCAATGACTGAAGTATCCCATTTAGGCAAAAGTTGAGCACTCTCAGCCAAACTAATCTTGCATTGATCTCTTAAATGACATTAGGAATATGTTTAGAAAAACAAGTCAAACAACAGCTGATTTTATTGTACTTGGAAGTCATATATTAAGTAGCACCTAGCCCCACCTACATATGCCACTGGGTATATCTTGTGCCACCAACAAGGTGACTCTAGGATTCCATATACTATGAAGTCTTATGGCTTCATTGAAAAATCTGCTGCTGATCGCTTACAGCTACTCCATGCCCAAATGATGAATTATGCCTCCATGTGGGCATCGTTTTGATCTCTGAAGGAATCTAGGGCACAGAAGATAATTTGGGTCAAGACCACTATATCCATCACTAAGTGTGGACTTGTTAGTACACCACTTGCCAACTGAATCCTGAAAGACATCACTGTCAAAGTAGGCCTATATCAGATTGTTCTGACACATACCTGTTCACAAGGGTGACTTTGTTTGGGGAAGTAAATGTTCCCTTTTAATAGATTGTAATTCTGCCTGTAAAGGAGTATAATACAATAACGTTACATGCATTGTTGAGGAATTGAATCCAATAGCACTGGCTAATCCAAGGATTTGATATAATATTTTGCTCAGCAAGAAAAATTGTAGGAGATTCAAGTTGGAAGCTTAGACCACTTACCCTTGCAAATGGGGTGCTAGTTTAATGCCCAATTCTGGCACCTTTAACAGTGCAGCTATACTTCAATATTGCACTTCTGAATAATTATTGTGATTCTTCAAATCACTCCGAACAAATAAACTGGGAAGATTGGCTTAGAGTTTTACTTTGAGGTAAACAGTAAAGTATTTGAGTAAATAAATGAAAAGTAAGCAGTGATGGGAAAGGGTCAAAGTTGCATTATGTTTAGTGCTCTATACAAATAATGTGCTAAAACTCAAGACAACAACTAAAATGGGGGGAGATTATATTTAATATTTTAGTGGAATTATGGCTTGGATTGATTTCTAAATATCCACAACTTCTCATGAGAGCAAAAATGAAAATGAAAACAGTGTAATCTTTCTAATTGAGTCAAAATTATAGAATACTAGAATTTTACTGTGCAAATGGGCACCATTGAGTATGTGCCAACACTTTGAAAAAGCAATGCAGTCAAACTCTCTTGCCTGACCTTTCTCCATATCCTTGCGATTTTGTCTCATTCAAATAGTTATCTAATTTCTTCTTGAGGTGTCTTTTGAATCTATATCCTCCATCCTATTGGCATTCCAAATCCTAACCACTTATTGCATAATAGAGTTTTCCCTCTTTTATCCTCTTTCAAAACCTTCATGATTGTAAACACCTCCATTAAATCTCCTGTTAATCCTTTCTGCTTTGAGGTAAGATTCCAAAGCGTTCCAGTCTACCCACATAAACTGTAATTCTTCTTTCCTGAGTCATTCTAGTAAGTCTCTTTTGTACCCTCTCCAAATCCCTTCCTGAAATGTGTTGCTTCGAGTTGGACACAATATCTCACTTGGGCCAAACTAGTGATTTATATAGGTTCAACATAAGTTCTTGCTTTTGCACTCTATGCATCAATTTATAAATCAAAGATTTTGTATACCTTTTATTAATGACTTTGTTCACCTGTCCTGTTCACTTCAAAGACTTGTGCACAAAGACCCCACAAGTCTCTATTCTTGGTATCCCTTCAGTTGCTCAATATTTTTCATACCAAAATGTATCACATAACATATATATTGGTTAAAAGCAAAATATGTGCTGGATGTTGGAAATCTGAAATAAAAAAAAATGCTGGATAAACTCAACAGGTCTGGCAGCATCAATGGAGAGAAACAGAGAACTGTTCAGATCCAAATGCCCTTCTAAAGCAGAGAAATTTATATCCAAACAGTTAACTCTGTTTCTGTCCACATATGTTGTCAGACATGCTGAGTTTAACTAGCATTTTCTGTTCGTAGTAAATATACTGGTGTGGAATTCATCTACCAAATGCCTGCTCGTTCCACCAATCTGCCTGTAGCCTCTTGAATTAATTACTGTCTTTCTCGGGGTTTCCAACGTTTCTGTGTCATCTGTGAATTTTGAAATTGTGCCCTGTTATTAACTGATATCAAAAGCCTTGGTGGTCCTGAATACTAAACCTTGGGGAATACTATTCCTGTACACCTTCTGGTTCAAGAAATAATCATTCATCACAACTGTTTTCTTTTCTTTAGCCAATTGTGGATCCATTCTGCCACTGCTCCTTTTATCCCACAGGCTTTAATTTTGCCAGAGTGTGCACTTTTCCAAGTCCATATACATCATCAAAAGGGATTGACTTAATTCACCCTCTGTTATTTTGTCAAAAAAATTCAATCAAGTTAGTGAAACAGGATTTTTTTTCTTAAGAAATCTGTGCTGACTGTCTGTTATTAGTCCACATTTTGTTTTCTCCCACAATATAGTTTCATAAATTTATTTCCACTGCTGACATTTAAATTGACTGATCTGTAATTGCCAAGTTTAGCCTTCATCCCTATTTTTGAACAAGGTTGTAACATTTGAAGTTGTCCCGATCTCTAGGTGCAGAGATGGTGCTAATGAGAATTGGAAGATTGTAACCAGCATCTCTGCAGTTTCTACTCTTTCTTGCCTCAGCAGCCCACAGTGAATTCCATTCAGACGGGGTAACTTATCCAACTGAAGCACCACAGCCTTTCTAATACGTTTTGCTCTCTTTACTTTATCAAGATTCCCAGACTTAACAGGATTGTTGTTTACTATAGCTTTGGCAAAGCCCCCAACATTGATGTAAAGCACTCATTTAGTATCTCTGCCATGTTTTCTGTCTCAATCAATGGACATCCACTTTGTTTCCTAATTGGCCCCGTCATTCATGTGATAACTCCTTTACTAATGAATAATTATCGTAGATCTTTGGATTCCATTTCACATTAGCCATCAACCTATTTCTGCATTGTATCTTTGTCCCTCTTATTTCCTTTTTCACTTCTCCTTTATACTTTAAGCCTGATGTTCTCTGATGTCTTGTGACACAGTGGGTAACATCCCTGCCTCTAATCCAGAAGCTCAGGTTCAAGTCCCACTGCAAGACTTGATGCCAAGGAAGGTGCATTTATAACGTGGTCAAGAAGTTGAATATCAATTCTTCTGATTTTTAATTTTTTTTTACTTCATAGATGGGACAGGGTGTTGCTGACTGGCCAGCATTTATTGCCCATCCCTAATTGCCTGAACATAGAACATTACAGCGCAGAACAGGCCCTTCGGCCTTCGATGTTGCGCCGACCAATTATGAAAAAAGCAATGACCCTCCAAACTAAACCATTCCCTTCTCTTCCATAAACTTATCAACTAACCTCTTAAACGCCACCAAACTTGGCGCATCTACAACTGCCGCAGGCAGGGCATTCCACTCCCTAACCACCCTTTGGGTAAAGAACCTACCTCTGATATCCGTCCTATAACTATCACCCCTTAATTTAAAGCTGTGTCCCCTCGTGCTAGCTTTCTCCATCCTAGGAAAAAGGCTATCACTGTCCACCCTATCTAAACCTCTAATCATCTTATATGTTTCGATAAGGTCTCCTCTTAGCCGCCTTCTTTCTAACGAAAACAACCTCAAATCCCTCAGCCTCTCTTCATAAGACCTGCCCTCCATACCAGGCAACATCCTGGTAAACCTCCTCTGTACCCTCTCCAATGCCTCCACATCTTTCTTATAATGTGGGGACCAGAACTGCACACAATACTCCAAGTGCGGCCGCACTAGAGTTTTGTACAGTTGCAACATGACGTTGCGGCTCCGAAATTCAATCCCCCTACCAATAAAAGCTAAGACTCCATATGCCTTCTTAACAACCTTATCGACTTGATTGCCAACTTTCAGGGATCTATGCACACATACACCAAGATCCCTCTGTTCATCAACACTATTAAGAGTCCTACCATTAGCCCTATACTCTACACATTTATTATTCCTGCCAAAGTGCATTACCTCACACTTTTCCACATTAAACTCCATTTGCCACCTCTCGGCCCAGCTCTGCAACTTGTCCAAGTCTCTCTGCAAACTATAACACCCCTCTTCACTATCTACCACTCCACCGACTTTAGTGTCATCTGCAAATTTACTAATCCATCCTTCAATACCCTCATCCAGATCATTTATAAAAATTACAAACAGCAGGGGCCCCAAAACAGACCCCTGAGGCACACCACTCGTCACCGAACTCCACGATGAATATCTCCCATCAACCACCACCCTCTGTCTTCTATCTGCTAGCCAATTCCTAATCCAATTAGCTAAATCACCCTCTATCCCATACATCTGCATTTTCTGCAGAAGCCTTCCATGGGCCACCTTATCAAACGCCTTACTAAAGTCCATATATACCACATCAACCGCCTTACCCCCATCCACCTCTTTGGTCACTTTTTCAAAAAACTCAATGAGGTTAGTAAGGCACGACCTACCCTTCACAAAACCATGCTGACTATCCCCAATCAATTCATTTCTCTCTAAATAACTATAAATCCTATCCCTAATAATTTTCTCCAATACTTTGCCCACAACAGAAGTAAGACTCACTGGCCTATAATTCCCTGGAAGGTCTCTCTTCCCCTTCTTGAACAGTGGGACCACATTCGCTATCCTCCAGTCCTCCAGAACCACACCCGTAACCAACGACGACCTGAAGATCAGAGCCAGAGGCTCTGCAATCTCCTCTCTTGCCTCCCAGAGAATCCTAGGGTAAATCCCGTCCGGCCCAGGGGACTTATCCAACTTCAAACCCTCGAGAATATCTAGCACATCCTCCCTATCTACTTCAATACCTTCCAGTTTGCAACCCTGTACCTCAGTGTTCTCCACAACTACATTTACATCTCCCTGCGTGAATACCGAAGAGAAATATTTATTCAGTGCCTCTCCAATCTCTTCAGGCTCCATGCACAACTTCCCACTGCTGTCTATGACTGGCCCTAATCTTGTCCTAACCAATCTTCTGTTCTTAACATATCTAAAGAAAACTTTAGGATTCTCCTTAATCCTATCAGCCAAAGTCCTCTCATGTCCCCTCTTAGCTCTCCTCAACTCACTCTTTAGCTCCCTCCTGGCTAATCTATATCTATCCATTGCACTAACCGAGCCTTCAAGCCTCATCCTGACATAAGCCTCCTTTTTTCTTTTAAGCAGCGAATTAACTTTTTTCGTACACCAAGGTTCCCTTACTCGACCATTTCCTCCTTGCCTGACAGGGACATACTTATCAAGGACTCGCAGCAGCTGCTCCTTGAATAAGCTCCACATTTCAGATGTTCCCAGTCCCTGTAGTTTCCTAGTCCAACCTATGCACCCTAATTCCCTCCTTATGGCCTCATAATTACCATTCCCCCAGCTATAACTACTGCCCCCAGCTTCATGCCTATCCCTATCCATCACTACGGTGAACGTAACCGAATTGTGGTCACTATCACCAAAATGTTCACCAACTTCCAAGCCTAACACCTGGTCTGGCTCATTGCCCAGCACCAAATCCAATGTAGCCTCACATCTAGTTGGCCTATCTACATACTGAGTCAAAAAACCTTCCTGCACACTTTGTACGAAAACTGACCCCTCTAACGAGCTAGAGCTATAGCTATTCCAATCAATATTAGTAAAGTTAAAGTTCCCCATAACAATTACCCTATTACTTTCACTCCTGTCCAGGATCGACTTTGCAATCCTTTCCCCTACCTCTCTAGAACTTTTAGGAGGTCTATAAAAGACCTCCTAAATGGCTGACTGGACCATTTCAGAGGGCAGTTGAGAGTCAACCACATTTATTGTGGCTCTAGAATCATGTGTAGGCTTGACCAGGCAAAGATCGCGGTTTTCCTTCCCTGAAGGACATTAGTGAACCAAGTTACAATGGTTTCATGGTCATCAGTAGATTCTTAATTCCAGATATATTTTTAATTCAAATTCCACCATCTGTCATGAACCCAGGTTCCCAAAACCTTGGATGAGTTTTTGGATGAAGACCACAAGTTTATCGCCTCCCCAGTGGTTGGCAGTAAGTGTGGGAGAGACTCCTGGTCATTGATGCTTGCTCTCCAATCGCAAATTAAAGCCTGTGGTGATAGGCTAGTAAACTGCTCCAGGAAAAAACTCGCAAAGGAATCAAATGAGATCCGGCCTTGTGCACCACAAGGTGCAAGAAATGGAAACTGATTTTTCCTAGTCTTATCAAAATGACATCTATCAAACACTTATTTCAGTTTTGTCCTAATCGCTAACTCCTTTGTTATCCAGTGAGCTTTGCTGTTTTGCCCTCCTTTTTTCGCCTTTTCAGGATACATCTAGACTGTGTCCAAAACATCTCTGTTAAAAGTTGCAATTGCTCCGTAAGCCTGCCGATCTTTTGACTTTAGTTTACCTGAAATTGTCTATCCTCCAGTTAAGTATTTTTATTGTAAATTGCTACTTATCTTTCTCCAAGTTAATCAAGATCTTGGTATACAAAAAACATTATTCCTAAGATAGGCTCTAACTGTAACATTCTCCACTTGACCTACTACAGACAGAAAGGAAAGGTCTTTTGTTGATGATCTATATGGTGATTTGTTAGCAGATTGGAAATGCATTCTAAACTTCCAAATAGTGGGAAATAAATTGTGGAAGAAACTTTTTTGTCTGAGTTTTATAGTTGTAGCAGATGTAATAATGGGACTGAGCTATACCAAGCTTCCTAAGATATACGGAGCTTTTAAAGAATTATAAGATCCCTACAGAACAGAAGGAGGCCATGTGGTGGTATGTTTAATAAGCCAATACACTCAATAAGCCAGAATTAGAGTGCGTCCATCTATGGTGGTAACAGAGATTGGGGTGAGTGAGGCCATGGAGGGATTTGAAAACAAAGCTGAGAATTTTAAAATCTAGACATTGCTTGAGTAGAGCCATTGTAAGTTAGTAAGCAGAAAAGAACAAAGAACACAGTACGGGAAATAGGCCCTTCGGCCCAACGAGGTGGATGATTGTTGAACGGGACTTGGTCTGAGTTAAGACACAGCCAAGAGACAAGTTTATAGAGAGTAAGTGTGGAAGACCTACTAGGAGTGCATTCAGATAATCAAGTCCAGAGGTAATAAATGGATGAATGAGGATTCCAGCAGCAGATTAGCTGAGGCAGGGTGAAGTCAACAATATTCAAGGTTTGAATAGAACTTTCATACTGATGTAAATATGAGATTGGAAGCTCATTTTGGGATTAAATGTGATGTTAATCTTGGACAGTTGCCAGGGAGAGGGATGGAGTTAGTAACTAGGGGACAGCATTTAGAGTAGGGACCAGAAATGCTGGTTTCAGTCTTCGCAACAGTTGATGAGAAGAAATCTTTGCTCATGCAGTATTGGATGTCTGACAATTTGGCAACATTGGAGGAATGGAGATAAGTAGTGATGTAGAGCTGGGTGTTGTCAGTGTACATGTGGTATCACGCACTGTACCTTCTGGTTGATATAGCCAAGCAGTAGCATGTAGATAAGAAATGGGAGGGGTTGTGTAGGGTGAAGTACATTCATTTTTATTTTACTTAGAGGAGCGACAGCCTGACTGTCTATTGGTGTGGAAAATGATCAGAGGCACAAGTTCTAGTGCAACTCCCAGTTGTAAATTCCACTCCCCTAACTCCAACTGAATATTTAGATCTAGTGTTAAGCTAAAATGATTTTTTTCTGAAAGCGAAGTGATTTATTAGTAGGAAGAAGAATAGAAAAAAAATCATCTTTCTGATAGCACTCTATTGCTTAGAAAGCCACATTGAGATTTATGCCAAGTAACTATGGTTATTGTTGATCTTTATCATCCGAGTCCAAAATGAGTATGCCAGACTCCTATAGAAAAGATGAAAGACAGTGAATTACGTACATACAAGGCTATTTAATTGCTAATTGGATAGATGTACTACTTGATGTGGTATTGACTTTACAGATGAGCAAAGGCCCAAGTTTGATCCCTGGTCTGTGTGGCCAAATTCTGAGATTTTAGTTAGCTACTGCTGGGATTAGCTAGTTATTGTTAACACTCCCAGCCTGTGAAAGAAGAATTTATAAAGGATTTTAGCAGCTGGTTGTTACCCAGTGGTCCATGGTGAAATCCCCCATGTGTGCAGGCATTAATCAAACGTGGTTATTTTGGTCAAAATGCCTTTTGGCATTCCCTTTTGAGCTTATATTGAAAAGTAGCCACTTGGCCAAGGCATCAAAGAGTCACCTCTACCAAAAGAACCATGTTTCTGTGTGAACCAGATCTTCTGTTCCCAGAGGGTTGTACCCTAAAGGTATCTAGAAGGTGCACAGTGAGACCCTTCAGAAGTCCCATGTAAGGGCTACTTCAAGGATTGCTGGGAAGTTCCAGCTTCTGTTGGATAATGACCTTGCGTCTGTATTCCTCTGAAACTCTGACTTAAATTGGATGATTCTGACTCTCTTAGCAGTCCAACTGACTACCCCTAGCACCCACTTCTCTGTCTTCCTCACCACCTGTCATTACTCTACCTCCTGACTCACCTAAACCATTTATGCATTCACCATACATATAATCTCCTTTCCCAGTTTGTCACAATGACATTTAAGCAAAGAGGCATTTAAACATACTGAAATGCAGCAGTCAGTGCAGAAAAAGTTCTGATACTTTGACACTGCACTGAAAGCCTCCAAGAGCAGCTATACTCATTTCTCAGCAGGCCCAGTTTGGAAGTCTGGGAGATGTAGAGCTCCAGTCCAAAGTGATTGCCAAACTATGGAAAGTTTTACTTCATAGCATAATCAGCAAAAGGAAAATATGTTGCAGGAGAAAAAAAGTACTGTAACATCTATACTTAATGTTAATTAAAGGAAACTCTTCAAATAGATGCGAGTAGTTCAGTTCTTCTTGACTTCCAGTTGTGATGCAATTCTATTGACACTAGGGAATGGACCCCTAAGGGCTGATGGCAGTACAAATCGAGGTAGTGTGCATGTTTATGCGTCTGGAGTTGTTTAAAGGTATAATTTACCACTTTAATTTCTGGCGGGCAACCTTTTAGCCAAGGCCCAACATTCATGTACCAGATTCTAATATTCCAGGAGTTGTTGGAGGGTGTGGAGAACACACCACACTATAACCCTTCACAATTTTCTCTTTTATTAAGTTGATCCAGAAATGAAGCGTTCTAACTATCAGGAAACAGGCTGGAGCTCTTACCTTACAGAAGACTGAAGGGTTACCTAATCAGAGGTTTTAAAATTGAGGTGGGTTGATTTTGATTTGAAGAGCCAAAACTTAGGCCATTAAATATTGGATTCATTATTTTCTGAGGAATTCAGTAGAAACATCTTCTACTCTGAGTGAGTGGTTAGAATGTAGAACCTCTTATCACCAGGAATATTTGGGCAAATCACATAGATGCACTTAAGAGGAAATGAAAAGGGGGAAAGATACAGAAGGAAATGTTGGTAGGGTTGTTGAAATAAAGCAGGAGGAAACTCATATGGAGCACATAAACCAACACGCTTTGGACTGAGCGACCTGTTTCTGTACTATAAATTATGTGTAGTACACACAGAAACTAATTTAGCTTTGTAATGATGGAAATGCTGTAGGGTAAATAAATGTAACATAAAAGTAGACAATGAAAACTCATTTGGTGAGACATACACCAGTGCTTCATGTTTGATTACACTATTGAGCATTGTCACAAGTATTTAATGTGTGCACCCCAGACAGCTAGTACCCAAAACGAGCTTTCATTATCAACTCACTTGGCAACACTTAGGCAATGTCCAACTCAATAAATATTAACGTTACTGGGATTACATTGTGCATGCACTGGGTAAACCTGAGAAATCTACCTGATGGGAAAAGAGATGAATTATTTAATAATGTATTGTTTATGCACAGTGAAAATGGCTTGTGAATGATTAAGAGCTGTAACTTGCACTGTGCTGTGGAATGTATGTTTGATTTCTCCAGTCTTGCTGAGTTACAAGGCTCAGGCATGTGCTGAACAAAAATTGAGAGGAGTGGTTTTTGCTGGGCTGTTGTCACATTAGTACTGGAGAGTGCTTCATAATTTTCAGGGAGGATGGCCTGAAAATGAGAGGTCTCCCTGCATTTTTGATTCCTGCAACAAAGTTAAATCTCTCCCTCAGATAAAGAATTATAATATCTGGATTTGATTGTATGGTTTAGAATGTATTTTAGTGTAGTATTGTAGAAGAACTACATTTGATAGAGGTGTTGTCATTCAGATGAGACAGAACCCAGTTGACTTTTCAAATGAATGCGAAAGATTACCTGGCCTTGTTGCCAAATCTGAACCCTTGCTGTTGTTAAATTGACTGTTGCTTCGTATTACGGCAGTAACTAAACTTCAAAAAATAATATATTGCAAAACGTTGTTTTGGGGCATTCTAGTGATGTTGGAATGTGCTGTATGAATGCAAATTCTATTGCTTCCTTGTTTGTACATTTTATCGCTCCTTTAGAAATGGGTGGCGTTCCTTAGCTGAAGAAAATTGGCCATATAGAGCAGAGGGAAATGGACTGAGACCTCAGTCTGAACTGTCCTTTGTTTTTTGTCCAGCCTGTGATATACATGCTGCAAGTGGCCATAGTACTGTGGACTAGAAAAAGGAAAGAGGGATTTTTCATTTATATAGCTCCTTACACAAGCTTAAAACATCCCAAACCATTCTACGTCCAATGAAATACTTTTCAAATGTTGTCATCTGTACGGAAAGGTGCCACAAACAGCAATGAAGTAAATAGTCAGATATTCCGAATACAGGCTGGGATATGAGGAGATCTACTCTGTTTTTTGATCTTTTTATGAAAAGGCAGACAGGTCCTTACCATTTGAATAGGATCGTGGCTGATCTGACATTCTTCTTAGAACCATAGACCACTACAGCACAGAAACCGGCCCTTTGACCCTACTTGGTGCATCCACTTTTCGACTGTTTCCCCATAACTCTGATTCATTACTGATCAAAAATGTATTCATCTCACCTCAAATAAACAAAGGCTCTTCTCTCACAACTGTATAAGGAGTTGTAATGACACAACCATCTGAGGGAAGAAACTCCTTACCTTTTATTCTCAGATTATGCCCTCTGATCCTAAACTCCCCCATGAGGAGAAACATCCTCTCAGTATTTCCCCTGCCAAGCTCCTTAACATGGAAATACAGAAAATAGGAGCAGGAAGCCATTTGGCCCTTCAAACTTGATGCCACCCATTTGTTATGATCGTTAGCCTGATCCCCCTTCGCCCAAGAACTACATCTAATTGTTTCTTGAAAACATACAATATTTTGCCTCAGTTACTTTCAGTGGTAGCAAATTCCACAAGCTAATCACTCTGGGTGAAGACATTTCCCCTCATCTCTGTCCTAAACAGTCTAGCCTGTATCCTCATACTGTAACTCCCTGGTTCTGGACACCCCCACATCAGGAACATCCTTGCTGCGTCTCACCTGTCTAGACCTGCTAGAGTTTTTATATGTTTCCGTGAGATTCCCCTCTCTTTTTCTTAACTCCAGTGAATACAATCCTAACCAATCTGTCCTGCAGTCCTAAGAATCAGTCTGGTAAAACTTCTCTGCATTCTTTCGAGAGGAAAAAATCCTTCCTCAGATAAGGAGACCAAAATGCACACAATATTCCAAGTGTGGCTTGGAACACTGTATAATTGCAGCAAGATATTCTTGCTCCTTTATTCAAGCCTTCTCGCTATGAAGGCTAACATACTATTTGCTTTTTTACTGTTTGTTGCACTTCCATGTTTGCCTTCAGTGATTGGTGTGTGAGGACACCCAGGTCTCATTGTACATTCCCCTCTCCTAATTTATGATTTGTTCAGATAGTAAATCTGTCTTCCTGCTTTTTGCTACCAAAGTGCATAACTTCACATTGCCATTTGGGGGAAAATAAACTGTTTATTCCTACTCCTGTTTCCTACCTGCAAACATGTTTTTTAATCCATCTCAATACGCTCCCCCCCCCCCCCCCCCCCATTTCATGTGCTTTAATTTTACACACTAATCTTGTATGTGGGAATAATTCTGTCTATTTCAATGAATTCACCTTCCATTCTTTCAAATTCCAGTGAGTAGATTCCCAACCTGTTTAACCGATTGGTACTCTCTGGAGACTGCACAAAAAAGCTTAATGAGTAACTGTAGGCTCGTTCAGGAAGGATGCAAATTTGGAATAGCATCAAGAAAGTTCAAAGGCTGAATGTAGGAAGCGTGGGCATGAGAGAGGTGGGAAAACATGCCTGAGGTGTTGGTATGATTAGAGATGGAAGGTTACCCTGAAAGTGAAAAGGGAATCTGCATTTTGCATTCGGGCGATTGTCATTGGCTGGTTTGTATGGTTTTTTTAAATCATATCAGTTATTAACTTGTATTCAGAGTAACAGTGAAAATCACATGCAAATTGACAGGGAGGAAATGCCGTTTACAGAGGCGTGGCAGAGATGAGAAGAGGGATGTCTTGGCAGAAAACAGGAAGGAGACAATATTGTAAGTCCAGAGTTAAAGTCAGATGTTTTAGTGCTGAGATAAAATTGACTTGGGAGACCAGATTGAGTCAGCTTGAAACATTGATGACCAGGGTTCAAATTTGGAGAGGGTAGTGAAGAATTGATTTAGTCAAAATTTGCAAGTGAATACACTGCTGAAGGGTATTCCATGCAAAGTCAACCTTGTTCAAGGGTTCAACAAATGTGCCTTGCAGCTTGCAGAACCGATGTTGTCAGAAAGAGAGGAAGGAAAGGAGAAAATTGTTGGGAACAGAAGGGAAAATTTAATTGGGATTACAGTATTATTTAGAGATGATTTGACTTTTTAATTGAATTTTGAAGCTTCCTCTGTGATCAACTAAAATTGCCAAAAGATTGAGAAGTATTTCATAAGTAACAAAGAAAAACCTTGATTAATTTTCAGAGATAGGAAATTAGGAAATCTCTTGTCCAAGGGAAATGCGTCTAACTGTTTTTCTGTAGCATATGATCAATGTAATGAATTGTTCTGAATCCATTTGCTGTCATCAGCATGTTCAGTAAATGGAACTTTAATCCCTGTTTGGAATGAACAGAACAATCTGTTTTCAAGTATTTGTTGCTTGTCCCTCCCCTCCTTTTGTTTCCCATCGTCTGCCTATTTGCTATAAACTGACCCAACCCCTCTCAGGTTTTGAATAGAGGGAAACATCCTCTATATGGACATGGGCAAGAAACTGTGAAAGGCATTCGCTTCATTTCCTGCAACACTGCATTCCTGTTAGATACAATAGCTGTTGTCGAAAAGGAAGTTGTGTTAGGGCTATTGTTATTGGCTGGTTTGTATACTTTTTTTCACTTTGTGCAATATCACACCGGTGAAGAAAGAGGGACTTCAGGACTCCATATTTATTCAGGTAGGAACAAAGGTTCTCTATCACTTGTCTTAAAACCTGTAAAGGTGTTTACTAAGTACGTAGGCAAATTTGCTTTCAGTTCTGGGCTATGTTAAAAGAATGAAGAAAGACAGCATTGTTTCAATTCATATGCTGGAATTTGACCATGGATACGTTAGAAGTTGAAAGTTGTGCAAGGTACCACTCTAACCCTATGGGGCAGTGTTGTATATCTACCACAATAGATTATGAACCATAGATGAATAGGAAATGCAGTGGTATGGCTTTTAGCTTGTTTATTTCAATGTGCATTATTTAAAAAAAAATCTTTTTGCTCATGTGAGTTGTATCTGCAAATATGCAAAAGCCACAATGCTTCGGCAAACTTTTACTTTGTAAATATCTAATGTTACACTTTAGGGAGAGAGTTTTGCTCCCAGGACTGCATAATAGAAATTCAGTACCATGTTGTGGATAATTTTCTTGCAATTAATAATGAAAGATTTCCTCTCTAATGTTAACCTAGGGTACTGATAACGGGAACCTTGGTGTTCACTTTAGTTGTGTGACTGTTAATTTGGGAAAGGGATTGAATACTGGTTTTTAAAAATGTAGAAATGCTGCCATGATCCTTTTGACATAACCTAATGGAAGGATATGATCTGACTTATCTTTGAGCGCATGTACTTTTGAGTCTGCATGAAAGCTCTTGGCATGGAGTTTCTGTGTAACTGGTGCTGAAAATTTGCCTGTTTGGCTGAATGAGATTTGTGCCCAAATTTCTGAACAGAATAAATAAGAAATTTCCCAATAAGCAGCTTGGTTGACAGCAGTTTGTGACTGGAACAAAGTTCCAACTCGGAGCAAAGAATGGGGGCAGTATAAAGGGAAAATTGGCAGTCTCGTTGTGAAAGAGAACAGTCTCAAGGTGAGCAACATTTATCTCTTATCTCTTAGTCAAACTTGTTTAAAAAAAATTTTAAATCTGTTGGAGATGTATAAGTAACAACTTGTATTTATACGGGGCTGACTAGTCATATAGCCTGCATGGGATTGAGCCGATGCAGACTCAGTGGGCCAAATGGCCTCCTTCCGCACTGTGGCGATTCTATCGCCCTAACATAGTGTTATGATTCAGGCCAGAAACTCCAAAGAGTTTTATGAAGAAAATTTGACCCTATGTTTTTAACTTTGAATTTGACATTGATGAGCAAAAGCTGTTTACTCCAAGTATGATTCAAGTGACCCACTAGGAAGCTTTTATCAAACAAATTTGTTTAAGAATGCATTCAACATATAATAAGAAACATTAGCACGATCTTTAGCAATTACAAAAACAACTATGATGTTGCATAAACCTAAACAGCTAACTATAATGTTCCAAGTCAAACATAACCCACAAGCATACATCTCTTTGTAGGCATTGGCACAAAGAAAGCAAGTATGCTCACATGATGCTGCATTTTGCAGCTTTTTAACGCTTGCTGTGAATTGGATGCTTGAGTTGATTAAAACTCTGAAGCTTTCCAGTTCTGGAACCTCCAGCATGCCTCTGGAGAGACAGTGAGAGACAGACAGAGAGACTGTCTGCCTCCAGCAGTTTCTAGCTAATAACTAAACCAAAATTTAAAATGCTGACCTTTCGGGGGGGGGGGGCTGTTCCAAGGCAACATCTGACCTGTCAATCATACTCCACCCAGAAATTCCAAAAGGTTGTAAAATCCCAAGGTACTGTATTAATCCAGATTAAAAATAAACAAGATGTCCATTATATTGCTTCAACAACAATTAAGTGGACACTGGCTACAGACATTACAGTAACAATAAATACTAGGGCCTGTTTGAAACTGTGAAGAAACATGATTAAAATACATTTCTTAAGGCACCGTAGCGTCACAACAACAGTAAAATGTTCAAGGTGCTTCACAGGAGCATTATCAAACAAAATTTGACACAGAGCCACATATGGAGCAAAGCCATGGAGGGATTTGAAGGGAAGAATGAAAATTTTTAAACCAGGAGCCAGTGTTGGACAACAAGCTTGGCTGTAAGTTAGGACGTGCACAGCAGAATGCATCTCTGCATTGACTTTGGACTCGGGCAAGACCCAGCAAAACTGTAGTCAGTGGGAATCGGGGAAAACTCCTACTCGTTGGAGTCATACCAAGCACATAGAAAGATAGTTGCGATTGTTAGAGGCTAGTCAGCCCTAGAACATCGCTGCAGGAGTTTGATCGGATAGTGTCTTATGCTGTTTCATCAATTACCTCCTCCATCATAAGATCAGAAATAGATATTCTGTGATAGTCGCTGCACAATATTCAGTAATATTCATGATTCCATGAAGACTGTCCATTTCCAGCAAGACTGAACAACATTCAAGCCTGGCCTGGTTATTGACTAATAAAATCCTAGGGCACTGCATTAGTCCAGATTAGAAATAATATGTGCCATGCCAGTAGCAAGCAGTGACCATTTCCAACAAGAGAATCTAGTCATCTCCCCTTGACGCCATCTTTTCACCTACACCAATTGCAGTATTGGAGATAACGCATCTTATTTCTGATGGACTACTAACATACCTGACAACTGCACAGCTGAATTTCAAAAGGATCTACACATAGGCCATGTGCATTTCTTAGATTAGCTTGCCAGCAGATTCAGAGAGCCTATGAAGTTAATGGTCTGAACATTCCTTTTAACCTACGATGGTAATAGGTTGGTGGCCCTGAAGACCAAGCTGAATTCCAGATACTGGATAAACATCCTTTCTCCTTGTGGAGAGTTAAGGTCGTATGACCTAAGACTCCCAACTTGTTGAACAGGTTAATGTTGCCTCTCAAAGCTGTATTACTCTGTCTGTACTAGAAACCTGATTAGCAGACCACACATAAGGAGCTCCGAACATGGTGAACACTTGTTCTCATCTACTCTGCCTCCGCTAAAAGCTTTGTACCAACGTCTACAAAACATGTTTGTCTATGTGTGATTTCATGTTGTGAAATCAACAACACTGGAAAAACTGTGGTTTTTGGCACCGATCTTCAGGAAAGAGTTGCTCATTAGACTATGATTCTGGACTCAGGGCTTCTCATGAAACAATTTTTTTCCACTGTCAAACTCTCCTTTATCTCTTTACTGAGTGGTGGGGGGCATTGTAATCTTCCTATTGCAGTTTTGCATGTGTGCAATAAACTAACAGTTTATTTTTCATCATATTTGCTGTGGAATTATTAACGGAAATTGTATAAAAACTGAGGGGTTGGGAAAAGCATTATTGCTTATTAAAAAGGAAACAAATCAAAATAATTTTTGATTTATGAAGGAGTGATGAGAGGAGGAATTGTTTAAACAAAACCTGTCCATAACAAGGCTCAGAAGATGATGGATATTTAGCCTTAATATAGTTATGGATCCGACTGACTTGTCTTAAATTTCGATGACCATGGTCAACTTGATTCTGCAGAGTTTAAACTGTTACCTTGTGGAATCACGTGGAACTTCCAGGCACATTTTGTTTTTCCTTCTCCTTGTTGCCTATCTCTCTTCTGTGCTGCACACCATTTAGTAGTTGAAGGAGTAGATAGGCCCAGGCTCCCTTTGAGCAGAGATGTCTAAATACTGTCAAGTAATTGAAAATTAATTTATCATCTTTTCTATGAGCAAGTCCTGACTGCCCATTTGGTGCTTTACCCAGCTAAGAGCAGGAACTTATTACTCAGTTTGTGGTGTAAGGGTTGTTGCGATATTTCAGTACCTTTTTTTGTAGTGTTATATGTGTAGACATTGTCCCTGCATAAAAGTCTTGTTCAGAACACTAAACCCTTTTATTTGTAGTTATGTGTATGTAACATGCTTGCCAAAACACTCATTCTTTAGTATTGGTGAATGACCTAGTTACAACAAAAAAGAAACTCCATGGGTGTGCAACATTATCTTTCTGTTGGAATTTTTTGAACTTTGTAACTTCTGATTTCAAATAGCAGTTTCATTGCACAGCATTCATTTAAAATTCTCATAGCCACATGTGAGTTTACCAAGAGAAAGTAAAATAATATCAAGAGTTGCCCATAAAACAGCATGGTGACACAGTGGTTAGCAATGTTGCATTATAGTAACAGGGACCCGGGTTCAATTCTGGTCTCGGCTGGCTGTGTGGGTTTCCGGTTTTCCTGGTTTCCTTCTTTAGTCCAAAGATGTGCAGGTTGGGTGCATTGGCCATGGTAAATTGCCCCTTAGTGTCCCAAAATGTGTAGTTATAGAACATAGAACATTACAGCACAGAACAGGCCCTTCGGCCTTCGATGTTGCGCCGACCAATATAAAAAGCAATGCCCCTCCAAACTAAACCATTCCCTTCTCTTCCATATACTTATCAACTAACCTCTTAAACGCCACCAAACTTGGCGCAGCTACAACCGCTGCAGGCAGGGCATTCCACTCCCGAACCACCCTTTGGGTAAAGAACCTGCCTCTGATATCCGTCCTATAACTATCACCCCTTAATTTAAAGCTGTGTCCCCTCGTGCTAGCTTTCTCCATCCTAGGAAAAGGGCTATCACTGTCCACCCTATCTAAACCTCTAATCATCTTATATGTTTCAATAAGGTCTCCTCTTAGCCGCCTTCTTTCTAACGAAAACAACCTCAAATACCTCAGCCTCTCTTCATAAGACCTGCCTTCCATACCAGGCAACATCCTGGTAAACCGCCTCTGTACCCTCTCCAATGCCTCCACATCTTTCTTATAATGCGGGGACCAGAACTGCCCACAATACTCCAAGTGCGGCCGCACTAGAGTTTTGTACAGTTGCAACATGACGTTGCGGCTCCGAAATTCAGTCCCTCTACCAATAAAAGCCAAGACTCCATATGCCTTCCTAACAACCTTCTCGACCTGACTGCCTACTTGCAGGGATCTATGCACATACACACCAAGATCCCTCTGTTCATCTAGACTACTAAGAATCCTACCATTTGCCCTATACTCTACACATTTATTATTTCTGCCATATTGCATTACCTCACACTTTTCCACATTAAACTCCATTTGCCACCTCTCGGCCCAGCTCTGCAACTTGTCCAAGTCCCTCTGCAAACTATAACACCCCTCTTCACTATCTGCCACTCCACCGACTTTCGTGTCATCTGCAAATTTACTAATCCATCCTTCAATACCCTCATCCAGATCATTTATAAAAATTACAAACAGCAGGGGCCCCAAAACAGACCCCTGAGGTACACCACTTGTCACCGAACTCCAAGATGAATATCTCCCATCAACCACCCCCCTCTGTCTTCTACCTGCTAGCCAATTCCTAACCCAATTAGCTAAATCACCCTCTATCCCTTACATCTGCATTTTCTGCAGAAGTCTTCCATGGGCCACCTTATCAAACGCCTTACTAAAGTCCATCTATACCACATCAACCGCCTTACCCCCATCCACCTCTTTAGTCACTTTTTCAAAAAACTCGATGAGGTTAGTAAGGCACGACCTACCCTTCACAAAACCATGCTGACGATCTCCAATCAATTCATTACTCTCTAAATAACTATAAATCCTATCCCTAATTATTCTCTCCAATACTTTGCCCACAACAGAAGTAAGACTCACTGGCCTATAATTCCCTGGAAGGTCTCTCTTCCCCTTCTTGAACAATGGGACCACATTAGCTATCCTCCAGTCCTCCGGAACCACACCCGTAACCAACGACGACCTGAAGATCAGAGCCAGAGGCTCTGCAATCTCCTCTCTTGCCTCCCAGAGAATCCTAGGGTAAATCCCGTCCGGCCCAGGGGACTTATCCAACTTCAAACCCTCGAGAATATCTAGCACATCCTCCCTCTCTACTTCGATACCTTCCAGTTTGCTACCCTGTACCTCAGTGTTCTCCATAACTACATTTACATCACCCTGCGTGAATACCGAAGAGAAATATTTATTCAGTACCTCTCCAATCTCATCAGGCTCCACGCACAACTTCCCACTGCTGTCTATGACTGGCCCTAATCTTGCCCTAACCAATCTTCTATTCTTAACATATCTAAAGAAAGCTTTAGGATTCTCCTTAATCCTATCAGCCAAAGTCTTCTCGTGTCCTCTCTTTGCTCTCCTCAATTCACTCTTTAGCTCCCTCCTGGCTAATCTATAGCTATCCATTGCACTAACCGAGCCTTCAATCCTCATCCTGACATAAGCCTCCTTTTTCCTTTTAACCAGCAAATCAACTTTTTTTGTACACCAAGGTTCTCTTACTTAGTTAGATGGATTAGCCGTGGTAAGTGTGTGAGGTTGTGGGGATAGGGTAAGGAGAAAGCCTGGGTAAGAAAGTGTCAGAAAGGCAGTGCAGACTCTGGGCCCAATGGCCTCCTTCCACACTTCCACAAGTGATTCTAATGATAAGGAGTTTGGGGACATCTTCTGAGCCCCCACCCAACAGCGTTTAAAATCCTTCGTCATTAATAAACTATAACATATGTAGATTGTGGTGCATACTGCCCCTTTTAAGAGTGTGAGTCATGAGACCCTAGCGAGTGGAGCATGGGAATCAGTCTGGGAGCTCTTTATAGCAATCCTATTGTTAAGTCTTCTCTTATCTATATGGATATTTTTATTTTAAATTGTGATTGTTCAGTGAAGCTTCAACCAGGATTGTTGGTAGAATCTTAAAAAATAAAGTTCAAAGCATACCACATGGTCCTCAAACTCTCTGCATTGGGATAACCATACAGAATTTAAACAATCCACCTGTTTTTGTTTGCTTACTTTGAATCCATGGTAACATTCCTGTTTCATAGTCTTTAATACAAGGCCCAGTTCAGCAACTGGAACTTGTAATCTGGGCTGCCAATTTTAAAGGAGACGTTAAGCTGAGTCCCCCATTTGGTGAGCATAAAGATCCCATTATCCAATTAAAAGAAGACTGGGGAAGTTCTCCCAGTACTCTAGCCAAAGTTGCCCTCTTTAAACAAATCACTGAGCCAAATCATCTGGTCATTATCACATTGCTGTTTGAAAATTGGCTATTGAATTCCCTGACATTATCACAATAACTACACTCCAAATAATCTAATTGATTAGGAAGTGCATTGGACATTCTCAGGTTATGAAAGGTAACTTGAATTGAAAGAACAAATTGCATTTCATGTGTTTCTGAGACAAATTTTCTGAAAACCTTTCCTCTTCTGGGATGAAGGTACTTAACCATCAGTTGCCTGTGTGATTTGGGGAAGTGCATCAATCGACAATTGTTTGCATCTGTCATGTAATCTTAACACTCTTGAATTTTCTGACAATGAAATACATTCACAAAGTGCCATTTCCACCCGCACCATGTGGCCTATATTACTTCCCCCAGGGTCAGATAGTGATGTGGACTGCTACCCATGTGGCTTACCTGCTGTTCTTGATAGGGATACACTTAGCAACATCCCCTGAATGTGCCTGAACATTTTGAATTAGCGTTATCTTGACATCACTCTACCTAATTGGCTGATGTAAGGTCAGGATTTCAAATTTGACCATTGCAAATCTTAGAATCAATTGCTTTGTCCAATCCTGAAAACTGATGTATGAAGCAAGAAGAACCCTGACGTCGAGGGCCAGACACCATATCCTTCCAGCAGTGGTGTGACCTAATACTTGTATGTAGTACTAGCAATGGCCAGTACATGTTATGATAACCCCTCCTCTGATATATGTCATTTCACTCTTCTTGATTCTTTTGTACATCATGGGTATTTCTCCTTTTTATTTTGTTTAAATGCTGCCTTGGTTCATCTTTACTATTTTTATTCATGTTTTGCTGTTTCTTCGTACTGGCATGCTTTGTGTCTTTCTTTCCACGTTTTCAATAGTCCATGTCTTTACACCAGTATTCAGCAGCAGAATGCCTTGGCGTTGCACACCAGTAATATGAATGAGATTTTGCAGCTTTGGATACCATTTCAGTGGACATTTTTGTTTTTTTTTGAGTACACAAACTCAATTGCAAGGCTTCCTTGCAGCCAGTTCCAAAGGAACAGCAATTTCAGTAGGCTTCTGCTGAGTTGCATAGAACACAAAAAGATCTATCCAAGTAGCGTCATTCAACATTTCACCAAGCTGTCAATATTTTGCAAATCTTTTAATTGCTATTATAAATTGTGCAATTGACTCCACCTCATTTTGGTTTTTCTTTTATAGAATCTAAGGCGCTCTGCAAACATAAGGGTTTTGACGAAAAATATGCTTGTAGAACGTCCACTGTCTCCTTTATATTTTAGTATCAGGTTGCTCTAAACTATGGAGCAGAATATCCCCCTCCCCCCGCTTCTTTATCATCAAAAGGTCACACAATGCCGAAAACCCCTGCCATTTTTTAACTTACAGGTTTCCCATATGTGTGCTTCATGGCAACACTTCCAGTTACTTTTTTTTCCACACATGGCACCTAACTGAGGTTCAGCCTCTTAGTTGTCACTGCCAGCGCTATAACCACTTACTCGCATCCACCTAACCTTTTAAGCCTCTGTAGCATGTGTGAAAGATTTCTTTTTATCCTGACTTTTCCTTGGTTAATTTTTTCTTCCTGGGTGGCTAGGAAGTGCATGTCTGTAGTCCTCACTGTCAGGTTTTGTTGTGTATTGTACAAGTGATTTGCAGGTCAGAATTTGGTTTAAAAATGGACAGAGCTTTATTAATGTGTGATCTCTTTCATGACTACTATTTTCCATCTGTCCTGTATGAGGTCAATTACTTCACTTCCGCTGCATACATTAATACAGCTGAGCTTCAGTGAGCCAATAGGAATAAATACAAATACATCATGGTGTAGTACTGTTTGAGAGATGTACCTGCCCGAGCTGAAAGTGTGTGAAATTAGTGAGAGGTGAGTTTTAAGGCTGCATTGATAGATGGGTAAAATGCAATGTCTGGATGTTTGAGTCCTGCTGCATGAGTGGGGAGCAGCATATTGAGCTGGGTGCGCCTGGTGAGTGTGTAAGTGGGTTTCTAATATGAAGCTGCATTAACTGATCTTGCCCACCAGTGTGAAGCCATTACAGTCATTGTATGGCACTATTGCAAGATCCCAATACCAGGAGCGAACCTTCATGGCTACCTGTTCTTGCATCCTGCTGAAGGGCTATTTGGGAGTCTCCTTCTGTGTGGGACCTCCTCCGACACACCATCGAAACTGCAACCATAAGTCTGGCTCTCTTGTCTTCAGTTTGTAAGAATTTCATCAATTTTTATTTCACTTTTTGAAAGCGGTAGCCTACCTTTTAAGGATAGGTTGGCTGCGTGTAACAGGTGGTGTCTAAGCTATTCTGCAGTCATCTCTTGCCATTCATCCTAAAGTAATCATTTGGAGGAGATCAGTACTAAAGGCCCAGGAACATGAACCAGAATCATTCAGATAAGGTGGGTAAACTAATTTTGTCCATACCCACCTTGCCTGAATAGGCATTGACTCGCCTGGGCCCAAACTTTAGGATAGAAATTCTTACTCTGTCCTCTGCCTGAAAACCTGATTTTTGAAGTTGGTAATTATTAGCCTGTCATTTTCATCTCCAAAATGGCCAATGAAATCATGGGGTTAAAAAAAGAATAAAAGTTCAAAGAGTTTCAAAATATTAACAAAGGAATAAATAGAGGGAAATGAAGTTGAAAATCATTACGACAGAGCATTGGTGGGAATAGCAACAAACTAAGAACACTAACTTTTTTGTCCTAGAATTGCTTTTATTTTGTTTTCTGATTTTGTCAATTTTGTTCAGCGATTAAACTCTCATTGAATGGTGAGTTCAAGCCTCATTCCAAGGTTCTGATGACACAAACATCAGAAGTGAGCCCCCCACTAAACAAAATTTCTGCCCGCCATTCTTAAGGTGTAATATTAAACCATCTGTCTGCTGAAACGGCCGTAAGCTGTCATATGCCACTATTTGAATGATAAGCTGACATTCCTTCTCTCAGTAAACATGTTTTTTACCGAAAGTCATCAGAAAATTAATTGCACTGTGTGGGAAGTTGCTGTCTGGAAAATTGTCAACTGTTTTTGCCAACAAGAATGATGACTATGCTTTAAAGTAAATAATTGTATATGAAGCACTTTGGGGCATTTCTCAGCAATGTGATAAGACTCTAAATACAAGTTTTCGGCAGTTTATACAATAACAGTGTCTACTTCCAGTTAGTTCACAGGCTTAATGACAGGAATTTTTTCAACCTGCTGACAGTGTAATAATTGGTTATCTTCTTCTGCAATGAGTGGGTACACTAAACCATTTGAAAAACAAATGGTATTTTAATTGTATCATTAGAATACATCAGTTAAAGGCATTGTTGAATTAGGTACTTGGAGCAGATATAAATAGGGGATTCTCCAAAAAGAATCTGCATTTTGTTGATTTGTCGCTTTTTGACTAAGATCAGGTGTAACATTGACATGCTTCAACTTGGTTGAAGTCATTAGATTATATTTTAGCTTCATTTTGAAGCAATTTTTAAAAGCGGCATCTCGGTCTTTTGGGTAAGTTGCAAATGAGATCAAGCCGTGGAGGAGGTGCAATGCCTACTCCAATCAGCTTGGATCATGTAGATCAAGCCCAGAACAGGAGATGAGAGCTCTGTCTTGTCAGCTTGGATCGGGAATGTCTCACTTGTGGAGACTCTGAATTGGACTTGATTTGATTGAATTGGATTTAAAAAATTTTGTTGATTTGTCACACCTGGGGGAATATCTGCCAGTACCTGGAGGCTTTCCACAACCAGTTGGCACTGTGGAAGCTGGACTGCCTCAATAGTCCCTAAAACCATATTTTGTTTTGTTTTGATGTTTCCTTTAAGATTTTTGTACTTTGATACAGTGTGCCTTTTAAGGTGATGTTACTTCAATTTGATCTGTTTAGTTCCCAAGTAGTTAAAGATGTACTTAAGGAAAGTGTAAATAGGGGATGTCAGTACACTTGAGGCCCTTAGTGCCTGGGATAGTTGTTGCAAAAGTTGGAGTGCATCAGCCCCAGCCATAACAAATTTTCTTCTGAAGTTTTGTCTCTTTGTTGGAGTGCCTCTTTAAGCGCTGTTAATTTATTGTATTTTCAAAAGAGCACTAAGATGACATAGCTGGGACATTGGTTGTGAGTGAAGAGAGCCAGAATTTTTTTTTATTTTGCGGACGCTTCAACTTGTTCTGAAAACTCTGCTCATGTTTTGACAGCTGAGACAAATTCCACCACTGCAGCTGAGACAATCCATAATCTATATCCAACAACCCACAACCATCTAAAAATACATTACTTTATACAACTCCTGCACTAATATCCAGAGGCATCACTTTCTTGAAGAAATGCTTTCTTGAAGTGATCTATTCCTTTTCATCTGAGAGGTAATCTATCCTGACCTTCCAACTTGCAAAATCTTCCTCCAGCTATATCTATCCATCCTAGGTAAATGCCCATGATTTAGGAAAGGATAGAGTGAGTAGCATTGGGTGTTTGTAATGCCAGCTGCAATGGAGCCGGTATCATCTTCCTCTAGGACTTGTATGGGAGGAAATGAGCAAAAATGTGGAAATGGTTCCTGATGGTCGGCATCTACGTTGCTTTCGGTGGACAACCTGGTCTGATGGTTTCACAATATAGTTTGCTGCTGGTTAATGTGGTGCACAATCTGATGAGAAGGAAGATAAACTGACCATATCAGTGTGACAAACTCCATGTTACCCTTGGGGAATCACTGATTTGATTGATCTCCCTGTAGGGCTAGTTAAGTATGGGCTCCTCTGGCCTGCCCAACTGGACCTCCATAATCCAAGCCTTTTATAAGGCAGGCCCAGGACTGGGGCTGCTGACATGCAGTTCCAGGCAGTGTCTAGTATGTCTATACCATGGTAGTGGTTTTACTTTGCATTCTGTAAAAAAAAAAACTGTGTTCCTTTCCAATCGGGCTTCCTGACTTATTATAATCACAAACTCACTTTTTTGTCATTCACTTTTTGCCTTCCCACTCTTTACCCTGAAAAGTTTCTTCCCCAGAATTGAGAATGTTACCTCCTCATTAAGGATTAGAGACAAAAAGTTTGGAGGTTGGTTGCTGTTACGTATCCATCTTGGCTGTTGTATCCATATGGAGAGAATGAGTGCATTCTCCTTTTTAATACAATTTTCTGATGGGCATTGTGGAAATGGGAAGTTCTCCCCATGCAACCAATGTAGACCAGGCAGCTCCTTTATAATTTTTTTGGAGGTGGTAGGGAACAAATACTCTATAATGACTCATAGTGCAAAATGGGAATGTGTATGAGTAAGTGTAACAGGACTTGGCTTGATTTTAGTTCCCTTTCTTCCATTGTGGAATAACCTTTAGCAAAATCATCAACACACAGGGATGAGGAACATTTGGATGTGTCTGAAACACTAGGGATTTTGGAATCATATCCAAGTATGAACTCATTGGAGTGGAACAAAAAATTCAACAGTTTCTGTGTTCTAGAATAGTTATTAGGATAAGTTTGGAAGAATTCAGATCATTTCGAGATAAGTAAAAGCCCAGGCTGAACATGCTGTACACTTTCTCAACATGAAAATTTGCAATTAAAAATAGCTGAAATTTAATTGCATGTTTTCAATGATAATGCATATGGATTTATAATTCAACAGTATGATTATTATATACGGATAGATTACAATGTGTGGATTGGAAACTCTGCTTTGAAAACCCCTCGATTTCCCACTTTTTAAATATTTATCACATTCTCCTCTAATTAGTTCTATGTGATCAAGATGTTCTTTAAAGGGCTGTTTTCAGATGTGAATATATAAACAACTGCAAACGCATTAGCAAATACTGTTAATGTGATTGCTTTTTTCAGAGATAAAACAGCATTGTTAAATGTGTTCAGTCTAAGTAAGCATCTATGAGTTCTAGTCAAACGGTATAGTGATGAGCAGTTTTAAACAATCTATTGTATTTTTTGTTTGCTCATTATATGGTGTCTGTGGATTCCTGTTTCATTAGTTTAAAGAAAATCTGTCTGGAAAAATTGTAAGAACCTATAACCATTTATGATCAAAAAGGATTCATTATTAAACCAATACCACCAGTCATCTTCAAAAAGCTTTACTTTAAAACCAAAATATAAGGCACGTGAGAATCTATCTAAAAGAGTTGACAGCTCAATGTCCCACAAACTCACCCCAGTTAATGTGATGGAAAATACATAGGGTTGAAAGCTCAACTCAGAATTAAATGAAATGTTGAGGTTGCAAATGCTGAGGAGATAGTTGAGCTTCATAAAGTGGCCAGGGAGAGTGATGGAGTTCATAGCTAATAGCTGAATTTAGAATAATTTTTCATCCAATAATTAATTGAAAGTTATACTCGGTGTTTGATGAGCAGTGTGACAAATTAAACATGATGGGGTGGTATTGAGTACAGTGTGACATTTAAATTTGTATTTCTTAATGAAAATAAGTTGGAAGTGCTGGTTTATTAAGTATTTTGCAGTATGATTTGTGTTGTGAATTTTTTGATACGCTTCACTAAAACTTTCTGAATTACTTTTCTGTAATTTTGGGGATGATTTTAATCTGACTGTTAGACAGGAAACATGCAGAAAATGTTTGAGACATCCTATTGTTAATTTCAGCAGGATATCCAGGAAATTTTTACTTCCTGGTTTTCTCTCCTGGAATATTGGGGCTCTTGAGCTAATGGTAACTCCACTCATCAGCTAATTGTGTGTTTTTTATGGTGAATGTTCATATGCTATTTCCCTGCAAGGGACAGCATACCCAACCAGCTAATTCTGTCTGTACCCAATCTCCACACAGATACGTTTCCACAGGGGCCATTTCTCAGTGATTTAGAATGAGAACCTAACCCAGAAGATTGAGATCAATCATGGTGCCTGTTTGTCCCTGAGGTCAAGGGTCAAACTGAGAATCTTTAATGCCTGGCTCAGTTACCTAAAGTTATTGAAATTTTTTCTAGAAAATAAATTATTTGTCACAAATTGTGAAATTATTTTAAATTACCTGCAATTATGATCCATAAATGAACAGAACTTTTGTAACCAAATTGAAATCCACTCCTTTAGTGCATTCCAAATGCATTGGGGGAATTAACAAGATCGAGCACTGCCTTCACAGTCTGTCTATGACTTGTATGTTTATGCCAAATGTCATTGAACAGATCATTTCAAAATTTGTTAACTAAAGAAGTTAAAAGTGAAGTATTAAAATTTCTGAATAATGATTTGAAAGTTCTGAGCGACATGATTCTGTGACAGCAGAGGAAATCTGATGATCCATTAAGACCCAAGCATTGTAATTTCTACGCAGTTTTAAGAAAAGTAGAATATTGATTTTAATTTTGTATTCTTAAATACATATTGTTTAAATTGTTGAATGACTGGTATAGATTTTGATTTTGGGCAACAATCTAAACCAGGCATTGGTGAATCTGCTGCTTTTTTAATATTTCTCTCTATATTTTCATTGGTTTCAAAATCAATTCCTGTGTTTCTAAATATCTTTCGCAAACAATACAAGTAATTCTGAATTCAGCCATTCTTATAACATTATAGAGAGTTGTGAGTTTAAGAAAAATTCAAACTAACCTCTAGAGTTCAACTGTAAGCTAATAGCAGTGGCCTCATTGAATTTTAAGTAATAGGGACCTCTGACAGAGTTAGACTTCATTATTGAACAAATATCGAATCAGCTTTACTGACAAATCCATTTGATTTATTTAGTACTTAAAAATTAATTTTGTCTCTTTTTCACACTTGCATGTTTAATCAAAAGAGTGACATGCTGTGTTTAAATAAAAAAAGTCAGGAAATAGAAATATAGAACAGGCCTTTTAGCATCAAACCCATTATTATTTGGCATTGTTATCTCTAGCATCCTTCCATGTATGAAAAGTGATGGACATGCAGCAAGCAATCCATTTTGATGGGATGTTTTCTTTTGGTGCACCTTTTACTGTAAAGGCCAATCCTGGAGGGCGACAGAGAGAGAGAGAGAGAGCTTCTGTCATAAGTGCTACACATAAAGCTGCCAAGTGACATTGTGGATTGTGTTCTATATTGGCATTTAATGCCAAACTGCTACAGCAACTGTTTATCGTGATAGTGCTCAGGTGGGTAGCTCATGAAATGCTCATGGGATAACATTAAGCTGACCCTTAGGACCAGGCTGAGGGTTTATCAGGCCTGTATTCTCAGCACCTTGTTGTATGGCTTGGAATAGAGTCAACTTTCAACTACCAGGCAAGGAGACTCAGCAATTTTTATCTTTACTATTTGTGGCATTATAGGGGTATAATTCTGGATTACGGATAGTATGAGAGAGAACTACTGAAATCCCTGTTCTTTTTTCTATTGTCCATAATTAGTATGCTTTTGAAAGAAATGTTGTGCTTTTCAAAACTCCTAAGTGTTGGACAATTTGATTAACCAGCAGCAAGTGTTTGTGAGTTCAAGTAAAAAGGATTGTTTCTCCACAAACTCACCCATTCACATTGTCACAGAGCCAAATACACTGTAGGAAAGTACAGTTGAAGAGAATAGTGCACATTTATAACCAAAAGGAATACTTAATTTACTTAATTTTTTCTGTTTTGGAAAACATTGGAAGTGGTTTTCAGGATTCTGAGGTGAACTCTGCAGACCACAGAATTAATTGCCTGTAGCCTTACCAGGATATCAGTTTGCTGTATTGGTGAACCTGAAAATGAACACGTTTGAAGAGCTTGCAGTGTTAGTCTCTGATTCTTAAAGCCTAGATGTTACTGTTCTTTCTGCTGCTGTTTTTTTTTTGCAAACTGAGCTTGGTGATTAGAAAAGTGATCAATATGGCTGCCATACCATATGGTTTCTCACCATTCCCTTTTTAACTACAACTTTGGTTTATTGTTTGAAGACATTCATCTTGAGGGAGGTTGAGTCAATCATTGTCTTTGTCTTTGTTTCAGAAAGATCCATTAGATGACCCCTTTTAATCTGGAATATATTCTTTTGAGACAGGACAGCAGTTTTTGAATTTACATATCAGGTCAAATAACCTTCAATGACAACTTTTCAAACAGATAACCACGTGCTACAAATGAAAAATGAGTTCCAAAAGATTTCACAAGAGAGTAAAGTTGATATTTTGATTTCATTTTGAAACCATTGATTTGCGACTTGGAAAGTTGGTCAAGTGAAGGTTTTTAGTTGAATCGAAACAAACTATCAGACAATTTAAAAGTAGGAAACTTGAAAGAGCAGGAATGTTCTTTCACAGTCGTTTATCTGACTGGCTAGTTGGGATCCATTGGTTAGAAAGAGACTGGATATGTGTCTAACTGTTTATAAATTTGATGGCAACATTAAAACAACTTCAAAATATTATATAGGGTAGATTCTTATTGAGGCGTTAGTAATTCTGCCTGTCAGCTGGACATCCAGCGAGAACTCCAAGCTGCCCTGTTGTTATTTTTAAAACTGAACAAAGACCTTTAAAACGGTTGAACCTTTGTCTAAACCTCTGGAAAAAAAAGAAGCTACTTCGCAATTTTAGGAAAACTTGCATCTTTTTATCCCTAAAATGCCACTAGCAATCCTTTGAGGACTCTACAACCCAATTTAAAGAGCTACACAAAGGCCATCTGCAGTTAATAACCAGGCTGGCAAGAAGGAGGAGATCATCTGCTAAGGCAAAGGTCCTACAACCTTCCTTTCAATTCCTAATGGTTGACCTATTTAAGATGATGGCTACATGTACTTTATTAAAGATAGTGATGAGGTGAAAGTTATGTGACATGAGATTCTCGCATGTGGAACAAATAATAGATTGCTGAACTAAAAATTTTGTTCTGCTGTTTGCCATCTAACTCACAACCTCTCTACTCAGATGGAATACTTGATTCCCATCTATACTGTTTGTGCTGAAAATCCTGTGCCATGTGCCTATGGAGACTGATTCATCTCGGTGTACCAATCTTATTGTGTGAAGTCAACACCACTGGAAAAGTGAATTCTGAAAGATCAATTTTCAGTGCACTGACCTCCGTGACAAAATACTTTATTGGGCCTTGATTTTAGCTCTGGAATCCATGCAAAGCAATAATATTTTCTCTGTACTATGGAACTTACTTTATCTGTTTTTGGTGTTCTGAAACTTTGTTCTTTGTTCCCTTTAAGTAGCCAGGCTAAACCATGGTGTTTTCAGAATAGCTACTTTAATCGAGTTAAATAGCTAGGACACTGGAATGTCCACTAGTGGTTGGTCATAGTACAGAATTCATGATTACACAAGCAGATATTATTTTATCTTCGATTACAAGTAATTAACATATACCCATCAAAGTACGGGGGTTATCTCTATCTACTCTCAACTATTGATTAGTATTACATCATGCATAAGATACAAATGTTACAACCAATTGCTGTCATTGCATGCCTGTGTAATTATAATATTCAGTCCGTGTAAAGTTTGATCATGTTAGCTGTCCATTGTTGCAAGTTATCCTTGACATGCCAGCTTAATCATCTCTCCTATATCCAGATGTCTGATTTGTTGAATTCTCTGACTTGAGGGCCTTTGTTAAATAAACCTGTATTGTATAGTTTCCACTCTTGTTACTAGTTCTCTATGCTTATTGGGGTCAACTTTAATAAAGACTCATTGTTTCTCTCATAGCAGCTTATGTTATTTTTAAACTTTGTGATCGTGAAAGTTAATAATCACACCTCGGGATTGCATTATGAAGCATGTTTTGGGTATGTGCAAACTAACCCTTTTTGCTGCAGGGTTACGAATAGAAAATTGGATCACATAATCAGAGAGATTGGGAAATACACCATTGTTAATAGAGGGAAACAAATCAAAACCTTTTTCTGCTTATGGAAAGGTGGTGAGAGGAATAATTCATGATGTTTAAATTAACCCCCATCTGTAACACATGACATGCAATATGGTGATACCTTTAGTTAACAAGATCACTCAAAAACAAGAACTATAAAGAAATGTGTGTTTTGGATTGAAACTTGTTATGAGGTGGATGCTAAAATTGATTAATTTTCTGCTTCTCATTATAGACTCTTTTTAATATGAGGTATTATTAAATTGGAGGAATGTGATTTGGTTGGAATCTACTTGTGTTTATAATCCTGCCAATTATAGTAGTAATGAAGACATTAATATAGTGCATTGATTTTGGTATTACAATTATGCGATTTTTTTTTTTTTCAAAAATCATTTACCCTCCCCCTCTGCTCAGACAGAAGCCAATCATTATTAATATAGTTCATTTACTTTGACCAATAACATGCTAGTCACTGATGGTATGGGAATACATATATAAAATTATTTCTCCCTGTCTCCTAGCAACTCAATCAGGAAATTGTATTGCTCTATTTATTCTCCAGTCTGGGACTAACTGATAAGAGGATTCCTTTACTTCTATCAGTAGCTGGATTGTTTTCAAAGAATGTGGTTCTTCTTAATTAGCTTTATCCCATCATGCTTGGAGCAGTATATTTGGCTAAAGTGTATAGTTTTAATACAGCACATATGTTTTCAAAAATAGATATATTCTGTTGGAGAATTTAAATGTGTTTCTAATCAAACAGTACCTTTGTAACTCAAGGTACTTTTTAGTTTCACTATACTGTATTCACTATAATATTCTGATCTGTTAGTCTTTTTTATTCCCAGGTTATCCCAAACTCCCTCTAACAATGTCAAATCCCTTGTTTTGCAACTTGTGGCAGTTATGCTTCTTTTATGATATTGCATCAAAGATGGAAATGTACAGAAATAAGTTATACACAATAAAAGCTAATTGATATCAGAATCTTAAACTGTTAAGTTCTAGCCAAATACTGGCTTTATACTATCACATCACTGATAAACTGACAGTGAGAATTGCTTTGTGGCTGTTCATAAAAATTGCAGTTGTGGAAGTTATTTTATCTTAGTTTGAGTTGAATTGAATTAGTCTGCACATTTGGAATGTTATAAACCATATATAATGGCATTGTTCCAATAAATAGTTTTTGTATTGAATTTGAGTTTAATAAATTTGTTTATTAGTGTCACAAGTAGGCTTACAATAATATTGCAATGAAGTTACTGTGAAAATCCCCTAGTTGCCACACTCTGGCACCTGGTTGGGTACACAGAAGGAGAATTTATCATGGCTAATGCACCAGTGCGTCATTCACCATAATGCTACTATAATATTCTACAATTGAGTAATCTACACTCTAAAAATGTTGTACATAACATGGTGGCATCCCTGTTCCAATTTTTATGCTGGAAACTTTCTGTGTATATATTTATAATATGCCAGTCTATGCATTTTATAATAGAAGAGCTCTGTAAACATGGGCAGCACAATGGTTAGCACAGTTGCTCACTGCACTAGGGACCCTACTTCAATTCCAGCCTCGGGTCATTGCCTTTGCAGAGTCTGCACATTCTCCCATGTCTGCATAGGTTTCCTCCAAGTGCTCCGGTTTTCTCCCACAGTCCAAGGATGTGTTGGTTAGGTGCATTGGCTATCTTAAATTCTCCCTCAAGTGTACCCAAACAGGTGCCTGGATATGTAGTGACTAGAAGATTTTCTGTAATTTCACTGCAGTGCTAATATAAGCCTACTTGTGACACCTAATAAATAAAATTATAACTTCCTCATAGCTATTTGATGAATCAATCAAATCACATGATACAATTTGCTTAGTAACAAACCTGAAAGCCAGACTTTCACAAACCAAAGAATTGAAAAATTATAGATTGAGTAATCTGATTTCTATTTATCAATTGAAATATTTCTGTCTTCCATAACCTCCTTCAAAGGTTTCAGTTGAAGGCCTCAGCTTTCCTCAAAGTTCAGAACAGTAACTCTTAAGCTGAAGGTAGACCCCACAGAGTATGTTCAATGTGTACTCTTTCCCACAGTACATCTGTGATTTTTAAGCTTGTAAATGATGAAATACTTTTGTATGATAAAGTCTATGTGACTGTGTTTCAAAATTATTTGTAGAAAAGCTAAAGGGCAAATTTCCAAATGTTTAATGATAGTTAAAGCAACGTTGTATGTAGACTTGTAAGTGAGGCTAATAGAGAAAAAGTGGAATGTACTAAGCACAATCCTATTGCTTTAGTTGATGGATATTCTATAAACTTAAAAAAAAACAAAATACAGTGTATTTCCACTTTTTAATTTGAGAATGTTAAAGATGAATTTTTGAATAGAAACAGAAGCCTGACCATTATCATCTATGTTTTGCTGATAGTTTACATTTTTCAACTATCTAATTAGACTCATCATTGCATGCGGCAGTGAGTGAGTGAAGCTTACAGTAAGGGAGAAATTAGACTATACTTCATCCATTTTCCACCCAGATAGTAATGACAAAACATCTCATTTTATTGCTTGCAAACATTTTTTGAGAAGTTGTTAAACTGGCAGTCATGCTGGTGTTTGACAGTAATGGGTTTTAATGGTCTACCTTCTATTAAAATGGACTAATTAACAAGATATTTCTTGGCTTTAAACCATTTATGTGAATACTATATTCACAGTTTATCATATGGAATAATTGTTTGAATTGAAAAGTGTGTATTACATGAATCCAAAATAATCCTTTTTTAATTTGGTTTACAGATCGTTCCAATAGAAATAAACCAGATCAATCAGTCCGCAGTTCTAGGTAAGGAAAATGTGACACTTTGGAAAGCATAAGTTGGATGTATTGTTATTTTCCTGGTTTGCACTAATCCTTTAGCGTGCAAGACAAAGAAAGCACTGTGGTAACTGAGCATTATAAGGGATCATACCTTTACAAAAGAACTATTTTTAAGTAAAGAGAAACATTTACTGAATTGGACTCTGTTTTGAATTATTATTTGTGACAATACAATAGAGATCAATTTAGAACCATTTGTTTCTTGATATGTTTATAGAATCTACTGTGTATTTATTTTACAAAGTAAAACATGAAGATGGGTGGCATGGTGGCACAATCATTAGCACTGCTGCCTGATAGTGTCAGGGACCCAGGTTCGATTCTAGCCTTGGGTGACTGTGGAGTTTGCATGTTCTCCTCGTGATTCCATAGGTTTCCATCAGGTGCTCTGGTTTTAGAACGTAGAACAATACAGCACAAACAGGCCATTTGGCCCACGAGTTGCGCCGATTGTATCTACCAATCCACAGACCTATCTATAACCCCCTATCCTATTCTTTTCCATATACTCATCCAGAAGTCTTTTAAAAGACCCCAGTGAGTTTGCCTCAACAACCTCCGACGGCAGCCGATTCCATTCACTCACCACCCTCTGAGTGAAAAATCTACCCCTGACATCTCCTTTGTATTTGCTTCCCTGCATCTTAAATCTGTGTCCTCTCGTAGTGACCATTTCAGCTCGGGGAAATAGCCTCCGAGAATCCACCCTATCTATTCCTCTCAACATTTTATAAACCTGTATCAGGTCGCCTGCCAACCTTTGTCTCTCCAGTGAGAAGAGTCCCAGCTCCCTCAACCTATCTTCATAAGGCCTGCCTCCTAATCCAGGCAGCATCCTTGTAAATCTCCTCTGAACTCTCTCAATAGCCTCTACATCCTTCCTATAATGAGGCGACCAGAACTGCGCACAATACTCCAACTGGGGTCTGACAAGAGTCTTATAGAGCTGCATCATTACCTCCTGACTCCTAAACTCTACTCCTCAATTAATGAAGGCCCGTACGCCTTCTTGACCACTTCCTCCACCTGCGAGGCCAATTTAAGAGTCCTATGGACCTGGACCTTTCTGCTTCTGCTCTACAACACAGCTAAGACTCCTACCCCTTATATTGTACTCCTTCATCCCATTATTCCTGCCAAAATGGACCACTACACATTTATCTGCGTTGAAGTCCATCTGCCACTTCTCCGCCCAGTCTTGCATCCTGTCTATGTCCCGCTGCAACTTTTGGCATCCCTCCAGACCATCCACAACACCACCGATCTTTGTATCGTCGGCGAACTTACTAACCCATCCCTCCACTTCCTCATCCAGATCATTTATGAAAATGACAAACAGCAGGGGTCCCAGAACAGATCCCTGGGGCACTCCACTGGTTACCGACCTCCATGCAGAACAAGACCCATCCACAACCACACTCTGCCTTCTGCCGGCAAGCCAGTTCTGGATCCACGAGGCCAAAATCCCTTGGATCCCATGCCCTCACCTTCTCCAGAAGCCTTGCATGGGGGACCTTATCAAACACCTTGCTAAAGTCCATGTACACTACGTCCACCGCCCTTCCTTCGTCAATGTGTTCAGTCACATTTTCAAAGAACTCAACTAGGCTCAGTTGAGTTCTTTGGACAGTGATAGCCTTTTTCCTAGGATGGAGAAAGCTAGCACGAGGGGACACAGCTTTAAATTAAGGGGTATGAGTTATAGGACGGATATCAGAGGTAGGTTCTTTACTCAAAGAGTGATTAGGGAGTGGAATGCCCTGCCTGCAGCTGTTGTAGATGCGCCAAGTTTGGTGGCGTTTAAGAGGTTAATTGATAAGTATATGGAAGAGAAGGGAATGGTTTAGTTTGGAGGGGCATTGCTTTTTATTTTGGTCGGCACAACATCGAAGGCCGAAGGGCCTGTTCTGTGCTGTAATGTTCTATGTTCTAGGCTCATAAGGCATGACCTGCCCTTGACAAAACCATGCTGACTATTTCTAATCAGTCCAAACTTCTCCAAATGTTCATATATCTTATTCCTCAGAAGCCTCTCCATCAGCTTACCAACCACTGAAGTTAGACTCACCAGTTGGTAACTTCCTGGACTATCCCTGTTCCCTTTCTTAAAGATAGGAACCACATTTTCTCCCACATTTGAAAAATATGCATATTAGGTGGATTGGCCATGCTAAATTGCCACTCGGTGCCCCAAGATGTGTACATTAAGGAATTTAGTAGGTTAAATGCAAAATGCTAGATGGGATAGGCAGGGGTATGTCTGGGTAAAATGCACTGCTTTCAGTGCATACTCGATTGGCAGAATGGCCTCCCTCTGTATTGAACATTACCATTGCTGAATTCCCATACTATCAACATCGTTACTAGAAACTGAACTGAACTACCATATAAATAATATGGCTACCCGAGCAGTTCCAAGGTTAGGAATCTTGCAGCAAGTAACTCACCTGTCCCTTCACTGGATCAAAATCCTGAAATTCCTTCCCTAACAGTACTGAGGGTGTACCTACACTTCAGGGACTGGAATGGTTTAAGAAGGTAGCTTGCCACAAACTTTGGGTGTCAAGGTGGCACAGTGGTTAGCATTGCTGCCTCACAGTGCCAGGGAGTTGGGTTTGCAGCTTTGGGTCACTGTCTGTGCAGAGTCTGCACCCGTGTCCGCGTGGATTTCCTCAGGAGCTCTGGTTTTCTCCCACAATCTGAAAGACCTGCTGATTAGGTGCATTGGCCATGCTAAATTCTCCCTTAGTGCACCCCAACAAGTGTCAGAGTGTGGCAACTAGGGGATTTTCACAGTAGCATTTAATATAAGCCTACCTGTGACAATAATTAATAAACTTTAACTTTCTGAAGGGAAGTTGGGGTTGGGTAATTAACGTTGACCTGGTCAACAATGCCCACGTCCTGTAAATGAGTTTTAAAAAGATTTGCATACAATTTAGTTCCTGCATTTTCTACATTACTACAGTGATTTCACTTCCAAAGTATTTTATTGCCTGTAAAGTGCATTGAGATGTCCAGTGTTTGTGACAGGGGCTATGTAAATGTAAATTTTTCTTTCCTTGCACATGAGGAGCCTTTATTCCAGGGATAAATTGTAGACCTGCAAACGTGCATGCGAATCGTCTCGAATTCTAAGCTGACAGTGTTTGAATTAATTTCATGATGGTTTTTTTTTTGATACTGATATTTTATAACCCCAGTAAAAATCAAGTTGAATTGGTTGGGGGAGTGCTGTGTGCAGGAGGTCTGAAGTCTGTCTGTCATTGCTTCCTTCAGTTGCAAAAGCAGCAGTCATGGAAAAGCTCAGTAGATTTGGCAGCAGCTGCGGTGAGGGAAGATGAAATATTTTAGTTATTCCTCATTCCCCAGAACTGGAAGTTTGGACCAAATTAGCAATTGGAATCATTGAATCTCTATAGTGCAGAAGAGGCCATTCAGCCCATCAAATCTGCACCGACTCTGAGACTATCTTACCCAGGCCCTCTTTTTTTTCCACCTTGTAAACTCACATATTTATCATGGCTCATCCATCTAACCTAGACATCTTGAGATACTATGAGGCAATTTAGCATGGCCAATCCACCTAACCTGCACATCTTTGGACTGTGGAAGAAACTGGAGCACTCAGAGGAAATCCATGCACAATGGGGAAAATGTGCAAACTCCACACACGTAGTCACCCAAGGCTGGAATCCCAGCCACAAATGAGGATAGGGATGTTCAGCAAAAATGTGTGACAAGTAAAGCAATGGATCGTAGGTATATATTAAGGAAAGCATTAAAACTGGAATGTGCTTCAACAGCAGCAGAAATAGTGCACACCTGGTTCCCACATTTTAGCCTTGTATATTAAAATATTCACTGTTTTGAACTGTATAGCAAACTAATCAGCATCTGAAACAAAAAGATGAGTTACTCCTGCTGGCATGATCCTCCACTCATAACTAACAAGGATTAGCAGAACTCATGAATTTACTTGTTACCAAGACTGATAATATCTCATCACTGCCTCTGCCACTGCTCTTCCTTCATCAATCCCCCTTGGCCAAACTCCCTCCAATATTCCTACTGCCCTAATCCTGAACTTTTCTAAAAATTATTTTCCAGTTTCACGTCTTTTCTGAGCTTATCTTGCTTAACACTCACCTCCTGTTCCCTCATCCTATTCTCAGTAAACAGCTGATTACCTAACTTCTCTTCCTGGTCTTTGTGTTAGCTAATACTGTTAATGGTGTTCTGTGGCCCCCTCTTTCAAACCTGCAGTCATAACCCCTCTGGAAAAAAAAATCCTGATCTGTTTGTCATGCAAACTACCTCCCTTTCCTCTCCATATACAGTTTTGTCAAAGTGTCATTTGGACCCGAAACAACATCAGGTCTTTTGTCTCCTTACAGATGCAGCCAGACTTGCTGAGATCTTCCAGCATTTTCTCTTTTGGTCCCTTTCCCTTTCTCTCCGATGTCCTTCAATTTGTGGTCAGCTCTCTAAATCCATGCCATCTTTCCCAAATCTCCATGCTTAAATGCCTCTGATCAGGTTTTCACAACAGTACTGAAACAGTTCATATCAACAAAAGTAAATAATCCTTTCTCGTCTTTCTAAACCTGCTTGTTGCCTTTGACCGGTTGATCCTGCTATTTCTTCCAACATCTCTCCGTCATCCTGCAGCTGGGTGGGACTGCACTTGCCCAGTTCCATTCCATCTAGTTGTAGCCATTGTGTCATCTGCAATGGCTTCTCTGCTCGCTGCTACACTCTCTCTTACCTCTAGTGTCCCCCAAATGCCATTCTTACAATTCTCCATCTACACACTACTCTGGGGCGATGTCACCAAAATTACAGCAGCAGTTTTCACATGACCACTGACAGTACTTAGACCTACTTCACTTTTATCTCTTCACTCTCTTTTATATTTGTCAGGCTACTTGTCTCATTGTGTATTAGATGAGCAGCAATTTCCTCCAATTAATTATTGAGAAGATCAAAATCACTGATTTCAGTGCTAACTCCAAACTTCTATCCCTAGCTGCCAACTCTGTCCTTCTATTTGACAAGTCTAAGGCTGAGCCAGACAGTCCACAAAACTTTGTTACGTTTGACCCCCCAAGCTGAGCTCCTGATATAAATCTGTGCCATTATAAAGATAGCCTATTTTCACCTCTGTAAAGTTGCTTTATTTCATCACTGCCTCAGCTTATCTGCTGCAAATTCCTTTTCATATTTTTGTTACCACTAAATGTTGTTATTGTAACCTAATGCTGGTTGATGCCTTGCTTTCTGTCCTCTGTAAACTTGAGCTCAACCAACTCTGCTGCACGAGTCCTCTTTACACATGTACCGACTGATCTAGCTTGGTTTCCAGTTTAACCATGCCTCAGTATTAAAACCTTACTCTTTGAATTTTACACTGGGGGTGAGGTACCTGGCCCCAGAGATCCTGCTTCAGACCTACCAGCCAACCAAATGGCCAGCGGCTCCCTTTTCCCAGCACCACTGGGAGTTGTGACTAATATTGGACTGCCGCAAGCCCAAGAGGGAAGGGAGCTGTGATGAAGCCCAGATGAAGGCATGTCTGCGATTTCACCAAGACTGGGCTGGCAGGCCCCTGGGTGGAAGATAGGATCAGAGAGGGGTGAAATGGCTTCTCGTAGGTGAGGGGACCTGGAAAGGAAACCTGTGCCCCATTCCCAGCTATCAGTCCACTAGGTTTTACCTGGCAGGCTGAATGACTGATTCTTGAATTCCCCATCAAGAGGAAAATCCCAGTGACATCAGGAGAAGACCCCTAAAGGGATCTTCTCCTTGGGCCATCTGACAAACTCTTTTCTCCCCTTCCCCGCCTGCAATCCTATTCCAGAGGGCAGGCCTTTTAAAATCCCAGTCTTGATTTCAAATCCTTGCATTGCATACTACTTCCTAGTTCCATCATTTTGTTCAGTTCCACATCCTGCTGAGATATCTAAGCTCCATTCGTTCTGGTGACGCCCTTTAAAATCCAACTCTTTGACTAAGATTTTGGCTTTCAGCCCTGCATGGCTTGATGTCAAATGTTGCTTTATAATGTTCCTGCGTAGTTCTTGTGGCATTTTATTACATTGAAAGTGCAAAGTAAACACAAATTTCTGCTGCCTTATCAATACTTAGTGCTAATGTCTGTTTCAATGTTGGTGACTCACGTCATCCCTCCCAAAACTACTTGAAAATAAAAACTAATTTGCAATTAATTGACTGTGAAGTACGTAGAAGCATCCTGAGTTTTGTAATTCACTAAATTTCTTCATTCTTTAAACAGTTAATTCAAGATGTCCTCCCCCCACCCCTGCATCTGACATTGTGCTGCTACAAGATTGAAGCAGGTCGGCTAGTCCTAGTTTTGTCCTTTGAATTTAAGATTTGCACCCTTTGCCACTTTAGGTGTGAACTTGCAGAGGTATAGCTCTTACATGAGCTTCACATATCTCAAATTACATCTGCAATAAATGAAAATGACTCTTATGAAACTATAGAACATAGAAAAAGTACAGTATAGACAGGCCCTTTGGCCCTCAAGTTGCACCGATCATATCTCTACCTAGTAGGCTTACCTATAATCCTCAATCTTACTAAGTCCCGTGTGCTCATCCAGAAGTTCCTTTAAAAGACTCAATTGAATCTGCTTCCGCCAACACCACCAGCAGCCGATTCCATGCACCCACCGCCCTCTAAATGAAAAACTTACCCTGACATCTTCTCTGTACCTACTCCCCAGCACCTTCTTGTGGCAGCCATTTCAGCCTTGGGAAAAAGCCTCTGAGAATCCACTGGATCAATATCTCTCAACATCAGACACACCTCTATCAGGTTACGTCTCATCCTTCATCTCTCCAAGGAGAAAAGACTGAGCTCTCTCAACCTATCCTCATAAGGCATGCCACCCAATCCAGGCAACATCCTTGTAAATCTCCTCTGCACTCTTTCAATGGCTTCCACATCCTTCCTATAGTGAGGCAAGCAGAACTGAGCACAGTACTCCAAGTGGGGTCTGACCAGGGTCTTATATAGCTGCAGTATTATCCCCCGACTCCTAAACTCAATTCCTTGATTGAAGGCCAGTACACCATATGTCGTCTTAACCACATTCTCTACCTGTGAAGCCGATTTGAGAGTCCTATGAACCCGGACCCCAAGATCCTTCTGATCTTCCACACTGCTAAGAGTCTTACCCTTGATATTATACTCCTTCATCCCAATTGACTTGCCAAAATGAATCACCACACACTTATCCGAGTTGAAGTCCATTTGTTACTTCTCCGTCCAGTCTTGCATCCTATCTATTGTCTCGCTGCATCTTCTGACATCCCTCCAAACTATCCACAACACATCCAATCTTTGTGTCATCGGCAGACTTAGCAACCCATCCCTCCATTTCCTCATCCAGGTCGTTTATAAAAATTACAAACAGCACGGGTCCCAGAACAGATCCTTGGGGCACTCCACTGGTGACCGACCTCCATGCAGAAAAAGATCCATCTACAACCACTTTCTGCCTTTGGTGAGCAAGCCGGTTCTGGACCCACAAAGCAATGTCCCCTTGGATCCCATGCCCCCTCACTTTCTCAAAAAGTCTTGCATGGGGAAGCCTCATCGAACACCTTGCTGAAGTCCTTATAAACCACGTCGACTGCTCTTCCTTTGTCGATGTGTTTAGTCACAGCTTCAAAAAATTCAACCAGGCTTGTAAGGCACGATCTGCTTTTGATTATATTATACTTCTCTAAATATTCATAAACCCCGTCTCTCAGGTCTTCTCCAAAGTCCCTAAGATTATACTTCATTTCAGCATTTCAAAAATATGCAGTAGTCCCCAAAATACTTTTGGCTTTAAAAGCAACATTGGTCCTTTTTAAAAAAAAGTTCTTGCTGAGCTGGCAGGCATGGCATTTGTTCATAGAATCATGGAAATCCTACAATGCAGAAGGAAGCTATTCAGCCTGTCAAATTTGCACTGGTAACAATCCCACCCAAGCCCTATCCCTGTAACTCCACGTATTTACCCTGCTAATCCCTCTAACCTAAGCATCCCTGACACCAAGGGGCAATTTAGCATTGTCAGTCCACCTAATCTGCACACCTTTGGACTGTGGAAGGAGACCATAGCACCTAGAGGAAATCCATGCAGACATGGGGAGAATGTTCAAACACCACAGACAGTGACCTGAGCCAGGAATTGAGTTCGGGTTCTGGAAGGTATAAAGCAGCAGTGCTAACCATTGTCACCGTTGTGTATCCCTGAACTAAAATTGGCTCCAAAAAAATCTTCGAAAAGAAGCCATATGAGTCCAAAAATTTGTTTGCAGGGGGAGACATGGAGAAAAATCACAAGTTGCACTATAAAATGAAACGTACATTAATTTTCACGGTAATTTCATTGCAGTGTTAATATAAGCCTACTTGTGACTATCTAACGAATAAACTTTAAACATTTCACGTTAATTTCTAAATTCACTCTACTACCATCAGTACTTCCAAGTTCTCAAGCTTTTTTTTTGTGCCCCTGAACTCGCAGCAGCAGAACGTTTACTGTATGGGGTGGCACAGTAGCACAGTGGTTAGCACTGCTGCTCCACAATGCCAGGGACCCAGGTTCAATTCCTGGCTTGGGTTACTGTGTGGAGTTTGCATGTTCTCCCCATGTCCGTGTGGGTTCCTTCCAGATGCTCTGGTTTCCTCCCACGTTCTGAAAGACATGCTGGCTAGGTGCATTGACCCGAACAGGTGCCTGAGTGTGGTGACCAGAGGAATTTCACAGTAACTTTGTTGCAGTATTAAACATTACTTGTGACTAAGAAATAAAATTTATTTTAAAATATCTGCAACTTAGGTGTACTGTTCCACTTTAAATCTGTTCATCTTTAGATGCTGTAATAATATTCTGTCCTGCTTTTGATCTTCCAGCTTCTTTGGGCACTTTGTCAGCTTCTCTTTTTTTTCACATTGATATTATGCAAGCAAAAAAGAAAATTATAATCTGTTTTGGAAACAACTTCTGTACAGAAGTTTGCATATCTATCATCTTGGTGCTATGCATCTGGAAGATGTGTTTATATTTTGTTGTCCGAAGGATCAGTGTTCAAATTAACTTCCAATGCTGTCAAGCAATGGAAGTGCTTTCTGCATATAGTTCACTCGGTTGCCTCCCTGATAACTATGGACACAAACAAAATCTGAATGCAGCACAGCTCCTGTTTGCTGTCACTTTTTAAAATAAAATACTGTACTGGATATCTAAATTCAGCAAGAGAAGTCAAAATCTATGGTGCAAAATTGACTTGCACTATGTTCAGTCACGACGACAGTGAAAATAAAGATATGGTAGCTGAAAAAAAAAATGAGTTGGGAGAGGATGAGCTCTTTGATGATAATTGAAAACTTTGAGATTAATGTTACACCAGCTTTTAGGAGTCCTTGTGAATGCTTAGGCCTCTACTGAACAGCCAACAGATCAAACATTGAATCTGGACTTCACTGACCTGTGTGAGGCAATGACATATTGCTCGACATGTTTATAAGTTGAACTGTTTGAGAGTTCCCTTCTATATGCTTCTATTTCCTTTCTCTATTATGGTTGGCCTTTTTAAATGCAGAATAAAAATATTTATGTGGAAAACTTAAGAGTTAATGATTTTTGGCTAATAAACTGCAGATAAATCACAAATTTATAGTCCAGTTAGATTTTCTATGTGTAACAGATGTTTGAAGCATATAAACAATGATTCATGAAGCACAAAGCCAAAAAAAAAGTATCATTTTAAAATGAAATTTTGTTGCAGATTGTCTGAATTGCTTAATTACATTTATAACAAAACTGAATCTTTGCAATTTTGTTGTGTATCACTTGCATGGATAGATGGAAAGATTAGAAATTTGTGTAGTTTTCCCCAAAACATCAGTGAATTGGGGGAGGAGTGGGAGGGTACATACAAATCTGTGCTCCCTGGTCAAGCCTGACTCATGACAAACTCCATAGGTATCTGGGGAAGAGCATCAGAGTTCTTTCACTTGCCCTCTTTCCAGTTGCACCAGTGGAAGCAACCCCCTTCAGAATGAAATTCCATGGAAAAGAAAACAAACAGGAAAATAACGACATTTATTTGAGTCATTCATATTGTGGGCTCTTTGTTCCTTCTTTTGAGATGGGGAAGTGGGATGTTGTTTGGTACAGATTTTTCAACAGCTGTTGTCAATATTCGGTCGTATGTTAGTTGAAACGAGGTATACGTTGGTGACATGTAGCCATTGAAAATGGCCAAGAGTTGTTTGTGGTAGGCAGTTAGGTTTGAATACTCAATTCAGGTGGGTTTCAAACTTGAGCCACGTGAACTGCCATCTGCAGTTAAAAGTTCAAAATAAAACGAGTAAAAGAACACGATGTATGAGATAGAGGGTGATTTAGCTAATTGGATTAGGAATTGGCTAGCAGGTAGAAGACAGAGGGTGGTGGTTGATGAGAGATATTCATCGTGGAGTTCGGTGACGAGTGGTGTACCTCAGGGGTCTGTTTTGGGGCCCCTGCTGTTTGTAATTTTTATAAATGATCTGGATGAGGGTATTGAAGGATGGATTAGTAAATTTGCAGATGACACTAAAGTCGGTGGAGTGGTAGATAGTGAAGAGGGGTGTTATAGTTTGCAGAGAGACTTGGACAAGTTGCAGAGCTGGGCCGAGAGGTGGCAAATGGAGTTTAATGTGGAAAAGTGTGAGGTAATGCACTTTGGCAGGAATAATAAATGTGTAGAGTATAGGGCTAATGGTAGGATTCTTAATAGTGTTGATGAACAGAGGGATCTTGGTGTATATGTGCATAGATCCCTGAAAGTAGGCAGTCAAGTCGATAAGGTTGTTAAGAAGGCATATGGAGTCTTAGCTTTTATTGGTAGGGGGATTGAATTTCGGAGCCGCAACGTCATGTTGCAACTGTACAAAACTCTAGTGCGGCCGCACTTGGAGTATTGTGTGCAGTTCTGGTCCCCACATTATAAGAAAGATGTGGAGGCATTGGAGAGGGTACAGAGGAGGTTTACCAGGATGTTGCCTGGTATGGAGGGCAGGTCTTATGAAGAGAGGCTGAGGGATTTGAGGTTGTTTTCGTTAGAAAGGAGGCGGCTAAGAGGGGACCTTATCGAAACATATAAGATGATTAGAGGTTTAGATAGGGTGGACAGTGATAGCCTTTTTCCTAGGATGGAGAAAGCTAGCACGAGGGGACACAGCTTTAAATTAAGGGGTGATAGTTATAGGACGGATATCAGAGGTAGGTTCTTTACCCAAAGGGTGGTTCGGGAGTGGAATGCCCTGCCTGCAGCAGTTGTAGATGCGCCAAGTTTGGTGGCGTTTAAGAGGTTAGTTGATAAGTATATGGAAGAGAAGGGAATGGTTTAGTTTGGAGGGGCATTGCTTTTTATATTGGTCGGTGCAACATCGAAGGCCGAAGGGCCTGTTCTGTGCTGTAATGTTCTATGTTCTATGAACTACTGAGCAATTTGCAAAGGCAAGCACTATAACAGACACAGAACAAGGACTATCCAGGGTATATTTGAGCTTTATTTGCCACTGAAGATGCTACATGTTATGTAATATGGGTGCCAGCAGCTCTTAGGCTGTACAATAATAAACAATTTCACAGTCCATCCTAATCTTGTATTTACTAGTCAATATAAAAATCAAAAATCCTGGCACTTTTTTTCCTTGCCTTGCCCCCAGCTCCATTCCAAAAACTCTAGGCAAATTACAGCACACATATTCCTATCTCCACATCAATCAGTTGATGGTGACCAAAATTAAATTTGAACTGAATATTTTCTGGCAGTTTATTGGACTGCACCTGGTAAAGCATCGCCCAGATCAATATAGGGTTATATTTATAGAATCATAGTGTGAATCAAAAGCCTTTGTGCTTTTGGGGAGAAAACTATGCCAGAACTTACTGGCCATTCACACTGATGGGAATTGATGATCTCCCCGCACGTCCCTGTTGTGGATTTTGCAGGAATGCAAAAAGGAATGCGTTCAATGGGAAGCCTGTTGCAAGAGGTGGGTGTGTTGCTCTGAGACAAGATCAGCAAAATGGTGGTTTTCAGCATAGTGACCGCCCCGCTCCTTGAGTGCTTTTTACGAAAGGACCACCACTACCCCCAGGACCCCACAAGCAAATATACTTACAGCCCAAAAGGCAAGGCCGTGACTACTGCCTTGTTGAATACCACCAAGTGGAGAGATTGGGCAATAAATTGCCTTCACATCCTGGATTTGGAATATAACTTTTTTTTCCCACCACTGCTGCTGCTTTGACACAAGGGCTGTATAACTGGGAATATAACTGGGAAGACATGGTGTCCCACTCAAAAAATGTCCACCCTTGCCTCTGAATTTGCCACAGAAAAAGACATTAAGTTCCACCTGTCAGTTCCATTCTCAACTCCTCAGATTAGGAATCTGTCCATGTTCACATGGAGCAAGACCTGGACATGATACAGACTTAGGCTGCCAAGTAACATTCATACCATTGTCAAGCAGTGGACATTGCAACAAGTGTTTTAACTGTTACTCCTTACCATTCAGTGACAGTGTCAGTACCAAATCCCATCCAGTAACTTACTGGGGGCTCACAATTGACCAGAAACTTTAAGTTGACCAGCTATAAAATGTACCTTTGCTACTGCAGCATATCAAAAGTTAGTTACTTTGCAGTGTGTACCTGACATCTCAAAATTGTCATCTGAGCCTTTGGGCTGGGGAGGAGAAAATTTCCACGTTAGGGACTCATGTATGCTCACCTTCCTGTCTGTCCATGTGATGGATCATCCGTTTTTGCCGTTTCCTACACACTTTCCTCATCCTCTTTCAACTTTCTGAAGAGGGAATTTCCTCTCTGATTTCCCCCAGATGCATCTTTTGCTCCAGTAATTTCTGAAATGATTATCTCCTTTCATCTTAACCATATTCTTTGTCATTCAATCATTCCTTGATTTCCATCCAGTCACAGACTATTCTCTCTTTCACTTCATACCCTTTTCCCATGCTCTGTTTTTCCATAAACTGCCCAATCTGTAACATTTCCAGTATTTTCCTGGTACAGGATTGTTGACTGAACTGTTAACCTTACCTTTGCCTCAGGGTTTCCAGCATTTTTCTGTTTTAACTTTTAGAAGGCAATTCATCTTTGGGTTTGTACAGCTGATCTCTATCTGGTGACCTCTGCTAAAAGTGCAAGCCAATGAGGACAGAACCCAGTTTGAAGCAGTGCTGTCCAAGGTCAAATAGTTTACCGATACTATGCCAATGATTATGCATTAATAATGACCATTTGACCGAGATATTGGTGATGCCTGGTACTCATTGACTGCTTGCTAAGCTGCAGTTCAATTCTTCTTGTAACAGAAGGAAGATAAATTAAGAAGAGTCTTTCTGTGCTTTCATGAGAAACAGCACTATCTTTTAGTCTGGAGATGTTGTTGCTTAGGTACTCATATAGGGAACGTAGATCACTTCAAGGCATGCTTCAAACAGTCAGGATGACTGTGCTAAAACTGAATATAGTTTCCTTAGTCAAGGCACATTTCAGTTGGCCATTTGTAATTTTCTAAAACGTTCCCACCCTGTTCTGAAGGAGCTGCACCCATATGCTTTTCGTATTGGGAGAGTGGCAGCGAGCTGTTGGCGTGTATCTGTAAAATAGTTACCTAGAAATTGGAAGAAATTTCGATTCTCCTAACGTTTTGTGGGTAACTATTTGATGGAACCCAAAGGGAATCATCCGAAGTTTGTGATCTCAGCCGCATTTCTGAATGCTTCCCGGGGCAGGTCAATTGCTGTATCTCCCGCAACCACCACCCTCCATAAGATATGCCCTCGTACTCAGATGTTACAGCCCTTGTGTCAAAGCAGCAGCAGAGGCGGAAAAAAAAGTTACTTTTGGTTGGAAATTATAAACTGTAAAATCCATTTTCATTGAACTAGAATATATGGAATTGCATTGTGTAGCAGCCTGAATGAGTGAGTAGCTGAGCTATACAGAAGGTCTGGGGTTTGATGCCTGACTTGTGTTACATTCATTGTTCTCAGCTATTTGTGTGGTCAGCAGGTCAGCCTGTCAGTCCCTAGCAAGTAACAGGATGAGTGCAAAATACACTCACTACTCTGACTGTAGGCTCAGGATATCTTAATTCTGGGGCTTCTCTACCTGTCAGTGATCAGCTCCATGTCTGAAATGTGAGGAGAACACAGTTACCTGATGGGCAGAAGCAGTTCAGGCAGTCAGGGACTGCTGACTGTTGTGGGGAGGGAGCCTCAGAGGTATCCCATAGTTGGGGAATTGGCAGGAGAGATTGGGCCGTCTCTTGTGAGACTTTGAGAAGCATTCTGTTTGTCCAAAGCCCACACTTGAAGGAATTAGTATAACTGGGTTCTCCCAAAATATGCTGAGCTACATTAGTCTGGTGGGAAAGTCGGTTGAGTTTAAATCTGATTGAGATTTTATGTTAGTATACGTTTCTAAGGTTCCATGATTCAGCTATTAAACTGCGATGAGAAGTTAAAGTGTAAACTGTGGGGTTCCCAGGGGTATGGGATGTTGGGGTTTAATACTCCATTTTGAGGCCACACTGTCTCACTTCACCAGGTGGATTAAATCTCCCCCCAAAATATATTTTAAATGTTGCCTCTTATCATCTGTTTTGTTTCTACTGGATGCCCATAGAATTCCTACTGTGCAGGAGGAGGCCATTTGGCCCATTGAGTCAACTCTGAAAGAGTATTCTACCTGCCCACCTGCCCTGCTCAATCCCCATAACTCCATGTATTAATAATGGCCAATCCACCTAACCTGCATGTCTTTGCACTGTGGGAGGAAACCCATAAAGAACATGCAAACTCCACACAAACCGTCACCCAAGGTCAGAATTAGAACATAGAACATAGGACATAGAACATTACAGTGCAGAACAGGCCCTTCGGCCTTCAATGTTGCGCTGACCAATTAAGAAAAAGCAATGACCCTCTAACCTAAACCATTCCCTCTTCATCCATAAACTTATCCACTAACCTCTTAAACGCCGCCAAACTTGGTGCATCTACAACTGCAGCAGGCAGGGCATTCCATACCCTTACCACCCTCTGGGTAAAGAACCTACCTCTGACATTCGTCCTATAACTACCACCCCTTAATTTAAAGCTATGTCCCCTCGTGCTAGCTTTCTCCATCCTAGGAAAAAGGGTATCACTGTCCACCCTATCTAAACCTCTAATCATCATGTATGTTTCAATAAGGTCTCCTCTAGCTGCCTTCTTTCTAACGAAACAACCTCAAATCTCTCAGCCTCTCCTCATAAGACATGCCCTCCGTACCAGGCAACATCCTGGTAAACCTCCTCTGTACCCTCTCCAATGCCTCCACATCTATCTTATAATGTGGGGACCAGAACTTCACACAATACTCCAAGTGTGGCCACACTAGAGTTTTGTACAGTTGCAACATGACGTTGCGGCTCCAAAATTCAATCCCCCTACCAATAAAAGCTAAGACTCCGTATGCCTTCTTAACAACCTTATCGACTTGATTGCCAACTTTCAGGGATCTATGCACATATACACCGAGATCCCTCTGTTCATCAACACTATTAAGAGTCCTACCATTAGCCCTATACTCTACACGTTTGTTATTCCTGCCAAAGTGAATTACCTCACACTTTTCCACATTAAACTCCATTTGCCACCTCTTGGTGGCAACTTGTCCAAGTCTCTCTGCAAACTATAACACCCCTCTTCACTATCTACCACTCCTCCGACTTTGGTGTCATCCGCAAATTTACTAATCCATCCTCCAATTGACAACGGTCTCTGGTGCAGTGAGGCAACAGTGTTTGCCACTGTGTTGCCCTTTTGCACATTGAGTTGCCACTGCCCTAGAGAGTGGCACATGTCATAAGAACATAAGAAATAGGAGCAGGAGTAGGCCATCTAGCCCCTCAAGCCTGCCCCGCCATTCAATAAGATCATGGCTGATCTGATAGTGGATCAGTTCCACTTACTCCCTGCTCCCCATCAGAAATCTATCTACCTGTGACTTAAACACTTTTAAAGAAGTAGCCTCCACTACTTCAATGGGCAGAGAATTCCAAAAATTCACTACCCTCTAAGAGAAGTTCCTCCTCAACTCTGTTCTAAATTGACTTCCCCTTATTTTGAGGCTCTGCCCTCTAGTTCTTATTCCTTTCTAAATGGAAATAATCTCTCTGCCTCCATCCTGTCTAGCCCCCTCATTTATCTTGTATGTCTCTATAAGATCCCCCCTCAGCCTTCTAAACTCCAACAAGTACAGGCCCAATCTACTCAATCTCTCCTTATAAGTTAACCCCCTCATCTCCGGAATCAACCTGATAAACCTAGTCCAACTCTGCTTTGCACCTTGATCGACCCAGGCCTTTAAGCCAGTCCTCATCCCAAAGACTTGCCAATTTCTTTTTGTTCTAATGTGCCACAACATGCCAGAGGCTGTTCACCTTGGAGACCTGCTTCAAATATGGGTACGGTCCAGCGTGAGATTTACAACATCTTCCCCCAAATATTAAAAAAACTAATGAGAGTTCCCCAGATGCTGCTGGAATCATAGCACTTCCCTGTTTACGCTTCTCACAGTTCTCCAATCTGGAAAGGTGGATTAACACTATATGCTATTGTTTGCCATGAACACCTGTGCTGATATCTTTAGTTTCATTGTTAGTTTAATGATAAGATAGTAGGTGCCAATCCCAAATAGTTTTTCCCTCTCAAAAATTAAAAGATACCAAACCTTGCCTTCATGCTGCTAATTGGGAACTGAGCTAGGATGCAGTTTGAAGATTTAAGATTCTGAGCAAGTGCAACAAGTTCTGTGTGAAATGAGCTCGCCAAACTCCAAGGATGCAATAGCATAAAGCAAGGAAACTTCTATTGTGATAAAAAAGAGACAGGGAAGGTAAGGTGTAAAATGGACATTCTAGGGGGAATTTGATCTGCAACAGTGGGGCTAAACAGGGATAGCAAACGGATAGCCCATTTAAAACTAAAATAAGGTGTGGTGTAAAAGGGTGGGCAATTTGTTGTTACTCTTTTGAGCTATCGCTGATGACCCAGTATTTTAAGTCATTTGCAGGAGTGCATTACCGCACCTAGTCTACTAAGTCACTGGAACACCTGAATGAGCCATTTTCTGATAATAGAAAAAACAGCAAACCACAAAATATTTTGTAACTGAGTTGTATTTTAGTGGTTATGCTGTATTGCTGTGATGCTACTTTCTTTGGAATCCAGGCATCATATCTAAAATCCTGCTGGGTCAAGAGCCACACCCAAATAACGTTGCCCATTACAGCATGCTCAAATTCTTGTTTTACATCATTAACAAAAGAAGCAAAATCAAATGTAAAAACTTTTCTCAGACAAAAATTGACAACATACCAAAGGAGATGATCCTAAAGGCAAGTCAAAGCCAGTTTTTTTTTTTTGCTATGCCTCAATCTTGACTTTCGTATAGTAGTATCAACATGTAACGCTGCAATTTAAAGGAATACAAAACAATTGTCATGCTTTGATTTCCACAATGCACAAGTGTGTAAGGTGTAGACTGAGCCTAAGAGTAAAGGAACCAACTTGCTGTGTTCTTCAACATCATCATACGCTTCTGTAGTGACATAGGTGAGCTGTCAATTTTAGCCACCGTAAGACTAAAGAAAAAAATGCTTCGACTTTCAACTTCCCTTTTAATCTCTGACAATTGGTTTTTCTTTGTAAAAGTTTGTATGCAGGCATTACTTTGGGTTAGATTCAGACAGATGAGTGTCCATGAGCTGACTATAAAAACATCCAAAAGACTTGCATTTATATAGTGCCTTTCATGATCTCTACTTATCTCCATGTATTTCACTTAGTCACCTTATTAATGTAGAAACATGGCAGCTAATTTGTGCGCACCAGACTTTCACAAACAGTAATGTGATAATGAGCAGGAAATCTGTTTTTGTGATGCTGATTGAGAGGTAAATATTGGCCCTGACACAGGGATAATTCCCTGCTCTTCCAAATAGTGTCGTGGAACCTTTTACAGTTACCTGAGCAGACAAATCTTCTTTTAACAACATCTCCGATGATACAAGACATCTTTAGCAGTGCATTTTTGATCGCCTCAATTTTTACGTGGGGTAGGGTACCTCAATTAAATAAATATTTTTGGAGTCCTCCCCACCACCTGGCCAAATTGACCAGCTGTTGTGTGAGAATGGGAACTTGACGCCACGGGGCGACAAGCAGAGAGCCTTGGGAACAATCAGTGGCAGTTTGTGATTGGAAAGGTTTCCCTCACAGCAGGGAAAGGAATAGACTGAGGTTTCCTTTGACCAAGTTTTGGGGGAATGATGGGACTGGCGATTTCCCCAAAGTTTATGGGGATTCCAGGATTGGGAATTATCTGAGGGCATGGTGCTTGGGGATGAGAGTCCCACTGACTCATCTTGCCTCACATGGAGTTCATGGACAGGCAATGTTAAAATTTACCTGCATTGCTTCTTAGTAGTGGACCTTCCCATCCTGTTGTTGATGCTGGGCTTAGAATGGACCTTAAAATGACATTGTGCTCTTGATTACATCTAAAGTTTCAACTTCTGAATTTTAAATAGGCTTTTAGTGGGAATCTTGTCAAAAGCCTTTGACAAATTGGACACTTGAGGATATGGTTGCTTGGAGACACAATTTAGGATTTTTAATCCTTCCTGCCTGTCAATTTCGAGGTTCTTATTCTTATACAACTAAACCAGTTCCTTTAATCCTGACGGCAGGTCATGCACTCTGGTTTTAGTGGGACAGTGATTCTGCTCCCTTAACAATTAAGGTAGATTTAAGTTATGAATACAAGCGACAGAATTGTATGTTTCCCCATTGGTGGCTGTTGGGAGCGTTAGGAAGAGGGAAGGGCTTTCTCTCTCAGATGGCTTTCCCAACTCTGCAGTTTTACAGTGGGATGGCTAATTGAGGAACTTCAAAGGCCAGTTCATGATTACTTGAGAAATTTCCCACCCCATCTCAATTTTCAGGCTGGCAGAAGTTCAGGAGTTTTGTGTGTGTGTGGTAGTCTCACCACCTCTGCCCATCTTGAAACCCCCACATTTACCTGGTTTTGTAGTCCCTTGCTGTCCCCTGCAGATTGTGGTACAATGTGGAGATGCCGGCATTGGACTGGGGTAAACACAGTAAGAAGTCTGACAACATCATGTTTAAATCCAACCGATTTCTTTGATAGTAGACTCACAAGCTTTCAAAGTTTGACAAAGAGGGAAAGCTTGTGAGTTTATTATCAAATAAATCGGTTGGACTTAAACCTGATGTTGTCAGATTTCTGACTGTGGTACTGCAGGGACCAAGAAGTTGCCAAATCAGTTTGACCTAATCACTCTGAGGTAGGACTTCATCTGGACTAAGGGGCAAAAATCCCACCTCCAGCCAGTTAATCTCCTTGGACCATTAAATACACAGTGATGTGTTGATTTTAGAATGGTCTGGTTTCTCTTCCTCTGACCCAAAGGATCTTTTAAAAAAATTGATACTCCTCTATTCTTGCATAAGTACAAAGGCCTGAAAAGTTAACTCTTTTATTTCTGTGTTGCTGATGCTGGCTGGCCTGCTGAGTGTTTCTAGAATTTTTGTTTTCATTATATATTTCCAATACCAATATTTTTAGCTTTTTTGTTGTAGCTTGCTGCCATCTTGCCTTTATTGCTTTTCATTTTTCCATGTTTGTAACAGGGTGACCTGCCACAGAGAAGACGAAGGGACAGCCTACCGGGGGATCCGTACGATTGATGAGTGTGTGTTGGCGCTGTGAGAGTGGAAGGGATGGGTGCTGCACCAGCAATGAGAGGAAGGGAGGGTGGGGGGCTGCTGTGGCGGGTTTGCTGCTAGTGGAGCTGAATACCAGAGTGGGGGCGAGAGGCATTAAATCTGTGCTCTCATAAACGAACTCTGAGATTTTTCCATTCTAATCTTTTTACAAAGTGGCTGTGTGGTGAAGTGCACCAGGAGTTTTAATTTTCATTCCACGGGATGATGCAGTGTTCACTGTCAGGGAGTGGCCCTCCAAACGTCACCTGGAAAGACCAGTTTGTCTTGCATTGTCGCAAAGTATAAGTTTTGGATGGAAGTAGACCATGCAAATGCTGGCGTGGGGTGTGTCCCAGTCACACAAATGCCATGAAAGGAATATGTTCTGACAATGTACAGATTTATGCAGTAGGAATGTGGTGAAACTAATAAATGTTCCTGAAAGTGGAAAGACTGCTGCACCTTGTTGCCACTCCCTGAGATTAAGTTTGAACTCCTCTTCAGGACCAGGTTTATGATTGTCACGTTACATCCAATGGCAAAATTGCACTTGTCTCTACGTCCTGGCTAGCATGTTACTGATCAATGGAGTGAGGTGGCCTGAGTAAAATGCTCTGTCTGAAAGGTGGTGCAGACTCAAATGGTCTTCTGCACTGTAGGGTATTTATGGTTCTTTGGTTCTATGTTGTTTTGGATATCCCAAATTGCTTGGATTTGTTGTATTTCAATTGCCCATGGACAATCAGTGATAATCAAGCGTCTATGCATTTCCAGCTGAAAATCAGATTCCACGTGTAGACTTCTGGCTCCACAGCTAATTGTAACTTCCAGTACTGTCACTCCTGTTTTGAAACAAGGGACTTTGCTGCGAGCTGGATGGAAATAACTTGATGTGGGCCTTGCAAGATCAGGAATTCCCATCCACAGCATGCAACAGGGTTTCTGAAGCAGCAGTGAAATTAAGTAAAAATAAAAGAAACTCAATGCAAATTTTGCTGCAATCTTCTGTGTTTTCAAGAACTGATGGTTTTGAAAATACCCGAAGCTTAAGTTCTGGCTAGCCTGTTCCTCATTGCAATTTCATCTAACTGCATGTCAGGTACCTAAGTAGAGGGTTTTTTCTTTTAGTCTGGAGAGCTATTGTTCAATATCTGTAAATTTTCTAGATTATTTTGTACATCATTTGAAATCTGCCTGTGGCATCTAGTTTTGTCCCTGCGAAACTAGTTTTCAATAGACTGAGGTAAAACTACTATATTAAAGCACTGTAAATGCTTTATTTAGATGTCTGAAGCTGCACAAGCTTCAACTTGCTGAACTTTTACTCCTCAGCAAGGAACTTAACTTTGAAGGTGACTCCTTGTGGCTTCAAGTTATGAAAAGTTTATTATCAATAATATTTATACATGTACAAGCAATGGTCTACAGAAGTGCAATGCACATTTATTCTGTTCTCCAGTCTGCCTCTGCCTCTAACTGAGGTTCTTCCCTGATCTGGATGCATGCTTGTACCTTATTACATTGCTTTCCACACTGCCGCTCTGTAGAGTCTGGCCTGGTCATGTGGCCCTAGGATCGTCCCTTTAAAGAGACCACGCTAACTAAATGCAGGATTGAATCAACTAAATTTCATCTGTTGGACAATCGCACAATATTATCCCAAACAACAAGATATTGCTGAGGGGAAGAATGTTTGTGTTTAACCAAGACTGGACATAAAAATATTTTAATGTAGAAAGTAAGAGCACCTGCAGAAATATTCAATAATACAGCTATTAAGAGTTACAGATACAATAAGCTACAAAGAAGTATTTAAGGTGCAACAGTCTTGATGTTTATAGCCAGAATTCCAGAAGGTTGGAATGCAGGGTGAAGTAGTTTTAAATTTTGAATTCTAAGAACAGAATTTGTTTAGAAAAAGAGACAAAATATATTTATTATGCTCATAGGCTGGAGGTTGGGGATTGTAAAAGATTGTTGTTTATTAGCCCATGTCTTGCCCATTCTATTATCCAAGAGCCTTCGATCCAAGGGCCCAGCAGTGATTTGTTTGGTAGCCTTTCCCTTTTTGGCTGTGCAGTGTTAATCTAGTGAACGTCAGACCAGCAAAGGAAGAAGCTGCAGTCAGTCTGTTTTCAATATGAGCCCATTCGCAAAACTCAGTGTAATGCAGAAAACTTTTCCCTCCCATGTAGGTGAAAACTGGTTCTTGTATCTGTGTGCTAACCTTTCCCCAATTAGAATCAGCTGCCCTTAACCACAATTGGAGCATGCGCTCAATTATTACAACAGTTAATACACATAAGGATGAAATGGACACTCCTAGCCTGAAAGTGTGGGAAACTTCGGTCACATTGTTAAAGAACATGCAGAAGGTTGTTATTTGCTTAAGTCAAGTGAGACAAATCACTAATGTGGGAAAATGTATGTTCATGATAGCACAAATTGTGCCAGTTCGAATGAAGTGAATCTGATTTATATCTGTTTCTCTCTGTGTTTACTTTAAAATAAAGCAGCTTAAAGATTGTTATTCCCTTAACAAGGGTTTTCTCAGTCTGCCTTGAAAACAATTGGAAAAACATGGGGAGACTTTGCAATTGAATTAATTTCACAATGAGGTTTAGCTATTACACCCTTGGTTATTGCAATATCCAAATAAATTTTGGGCATGATACAGCTCCAAGATGATAATGATGGATCTGTGCACTGGGGTGACTGACCATGTTGAAAAGAAGGTACCAAAAGCAGACTCAAACTTATCACAGGAATATAGAGAAAAGGCTGAAGGTTGATCTGTTAAAAGATTGTTTAGTATGTATTGCCATGTAAATCCTGGAGTTTCTCATTCTGTTCTTGGATGAACTGTTTGTTCGATCAATGATCTGTGTGTAATATTCTGAAGAACTAGCATTTGTTTTGTGAGGAATTTGAACAACTATTGTTGCAACAATGGAGTAGGATTTCTGGTGGTATAGAATCACAGTGTTAATAATTTTCAGCTGACCATTTTGCAACACCATGTTTTGAGTTGCTGCTTTTTTGTTTTTCAAACTTTTTTAAGCTTGTTTGATTCTACCATCAAATTTTAAATTTGCATCTGAAATTCTACAGAGGATTGAAATTATTGATTTGAAAGTATAAGATTATGATCCCATTGGTTTGAGCTTACCATGAATTGTGTTAACACCAAACTCCTTTTTGAAGTTTCATTGGTCTTGCTCTCTTTGCCCTGTTAAAGCAAAATTGACACAAGTCATTCTGATATGTGAATTTTCTATTATGTGATTAAGTAACTATAACACAGAATTTTCCTATCTGGGACTAAATCCTATGCCTAGGACAGGAACGGACAGTGTTTACTGCTGCAAGACTGGGAAACACATTGTCACCTCCCAAACCTGTGCCCATCTTTCCCAGACCCAGCATGTTTGAATCTAGTTGTTGAGGATGGAAAGCGGATGATCCATCAGGAGCGCAGCCAAGAGATAACTAAAGCACGGATGAAGTGTCAGTCAGCTTTCCATCTCTAATGACATGGTTCTTTTCAAACTTAGAGATGACATCATTTGTGACTGTAACCACAGTTAACTATCTTTCTCATGCCTCTCAACCTGTCTGCAGTCTTTGGTATGGTTAAGTCATCCAATGCCTATCCGCCATTCCCTTACTGTAGCTGGTTCCATTCTTATCTACTGAGATGTAATCATAGAATTACTTATAAGGGTCCTCTTCAGTGACACATCAGATTCCAATTGTACATTGACAGTTTTTTTTCTCAGCACTATCTCCATCTACAATCTTTAAATTGGCAGATTGATTTGTTGGACAAGCAATGAGCAAAAATTTCTGCAATGAATTATTGGGAAGATTGAAGTTGTTTAGATCCTCTCTCAAGCATCATTCGCCAGCCACCAACTCCAACCCCCTCCCTTGCAGCTGCCTGAGGCTGAACCAGATAGTTTGTAATTCTGGTGTTATATTTACTTCTGACCATATACTTGCAGCATTACTAAGGGTGCCTCTTTCCACCATTTAGTAGAAATCCCCTGGTTCAGTTCATGCCTTTCTATTTTGAGAGTTGACTATTCCAAAACATTCCTGGCCAATTTTCTCTAGTCCTGTGTGATATCAGCACTGCTCCAGATCTGGCCTCATGTATGTCTCTGATTTGAATCATTCCACCATTGCAGTCATGCATTGGCCCTTTGCTCTGGAATTTCCTCCCTAAACTCTCCACCTCTCTTTCCTCTTTTAAGACTCCCCTTAAAAACTTTTTGACCAAACTTTTGATCATTGTGTCTAATATCTCCTTATTTGGCTCTGTCAAATTTTATTTGATAATGCCTTAGCATGGAATTATATTAAGTGCTATATAAATGAAGGCTTTGTTCTAATAGTATCAAGTCTCAGTTGTGTTAAGGATTCAGGTCACAGCCTCTTTCTGGTTGTGTTGCTGCTTAGAAAAATAGCTGGATGTGTCTTTATTTAGCAGAGCTTCTGTTGGAAAATGAGTGGATTAGAGCATGGCCAATTGCATCTTACTGAAACTTTTCTGCAGATTTAAAAGTTGAGATAGTTATAAAATGCAGTGGGGGGAAAACAGTGGTGATACGTGCATCTACCAGAGTTTGGGGATCTTAAATTGGATTATTTTCCTCATTCGATTTATCGGTCTGGGATATCTAATCATGAAAGCAGTGCACTCTCAATGACAACTCTGTGGGATTTCCCTACAGTCTGCAGTGACTTACCATTTATTATGAACATGTTTGATTCAGGTCTTTGAGGATGAAAGGTGGGTGGCCTGTCAGGAGTTTAGTCAAGAGATAACTAAAGCATGGATGAAGTGTTAGTTACAATCAGCTTTCCACCTCTACGGATATGGTTCTTATCAAACTTACAGATGACATCATTTGTGACTGTAACCATGATAAACTTCCTTTCTTCATGCCTCTCAACCTTTCGCAATTTTAACGTGTGACCTGCAGAGATTGGAACAGTCTAGATATGTGCAGAAGAGGTCAACACGCCCAGCTTTTTATGCTTTACATTTTACATTTGTATATCTATCCTTACAAAACTTAGTTATACATTACTGTATTGTTTATTCTATCACCTGTCTCACTTGCCCTGTTACCATGTATCTCACTCAATTTGTAAATCACTAACACTGGGTTACCCATGTCATGATCTCATTTGGATGGTGTATTACTGTGCAGTGCCTAAAATGGTTTTGATTTGAATCCTCTGCTTGCAACAACTAAATGTAACCAGAAGCTAACGTAGGCTAAATCACATGTGAAGAAATAATTTCTTAATTGTTCACCAGTGGGCTTGGAAATCTAGGTGAAGGGCCAATGTCCAGAGTGTGGAACATAACCAAAATTGAAAAAAATGAAAACCAGATGAGGTGAGTTAGGAATTCGTTATGATCATGACACTGAACTTTTGTTTTTAAAAGCTTGAAAAAATTGAGAGGCAGGCAAGACTGAAGAAAGTAAGAAATTCCAGTGCTTTGAGAGTTAATTAAAACGAGATGTGGGATGAATCGGATAGGCAGGATATAGGGAGGAGCGAGAGCATTGTCAGAGGATGTGTGCTTGGTGTTTGGCGAGGATGAGAAACACAAGTTCAGTGGGACATGAGAATTTAAGTCTACTCTGCTGCAACAAAGAGGTCTGTATATTTCACAACAGTGCGGCCAACATTAACAGTTGAGATACTTGTGCAGATCGCAGATGGAGGCTAAAGCTCAGGCTCAGAGAGAGGAGAGGTCAAACTAAGAAGGAGAATGAGGAGGAGAGCAAGCAACCAACTGCACAGCTGGCAAACTAAGACCGAGGTCAGCTGACTAGTTGGAATATTGTAGGAAGTAACAAGTAGATAAAACTAGTGATGAGATGAAGATAGTTCAGCTGATACTTGGTGAGATGTATTTTGGAATGTGTTGAAAGTTGCCTTGTTCTGCAGCAACATCAGGTTTATTTTACAACTGTGAAAATTGTGCAGAAAGAGGGATGTACAGTTGACTTGGTGCCATATGTATGGTCTAAATACCTACTTAAACAGCTAACATTATAAACCATAGGAATAAATGATGTAACCTAAACATTAAATTCCTGTCATAAACAGTTCTTTCTTTCAATGTTCTATGTGATATATAAATAATAGTAAACTGTGTATGCAAGCTGTGTGTGTCATTGTGTGTGCGTGAGAGAAAAAGTTCTAAAGCCGCCTTTGCGTGAATGCCTCACTGCCTGCCATAGTTACATTCCGAGAAGGGCTTTCTCCTCCTTTGATGCTATTGCCTTAGGATTAATACTTGTGTTTAATAAGTCACAGCAGACTGTAGGGAAATCCCACAGAGTTGTCACTGAAAGAGTGCTGCCTTCATGATTTGGTACCCCAAACTGTGGCTTTCCTTCATCCTGAGTTGCTGGAAACGTTTGTAGCCTTCCGCAGTTGTTTCATGAGCGTAATTCTGTTCCTGATTCAGAATTAACTGTGTGCCAAGAGAAATGAATGTACTGATGGAAAACTGTTATACAAATTGGTTATGCAAACAGGATTTGTTTTTTTGGCAGGAAGGCTGAACATGTTTGGGGGGAATTAAAAAATCTATATGCAATGATGACATAGTAAATTGGAATCGGGACAGCAATAATACAGCTCTGGAAAAGGCAGTCTTAGTGTACTAAGTAAAAACAAACTTCAATGTGGTGGTATTCCATTTGGATACATTATTCTAGATCAGTACAGCTGTAGTTCTACAACTTTGGATTTGGGGAAGTATCAAAGTGTTTTAGGTTAATGTGGGACAATATTCTCAGTTGAGCAGTAGAGTTCATCCAAACTGTGACGTATTGGTGCTTTTTTTTAAAATAAACTGGTTTAACCCTAAATGCTCTTTGTTTTCCTCATTGTGCTGGTTACTCTGCATTATTAGAACTGTTAACCCTTTTTTTTAAGGATATATACTGAACCAAAGTAAAATATTACGCCAGATTAAATGTTTCCGTTAACACATACTTGTGCACAGGATGATACTGGCATCTTGCCATACTTGCCTTGTAGGGGGAATTTCTTCCAACTCCTGCTGCAATTTCGGCAAAGATTGGCAAAAGCAGCAGGAAAATGGTGCAAGTCACCATTTTCACTAAAAATCAGTGTGATCATTAAACCTTGGTTGGGGAGAGGAGGAAGAGGGATTTACCCCATTGTATCATGAAGGAGTGCTTGTGTTTTTGTGGTAAGCTTCTCATCTGGAAAAGGCATGGATAGGGTGAAACTGCAAATATCTTATTGCTCAAGAGAATAAATGCAATAACAACATTAGCTTAAGCAACACTGAAGCAAATTTTAATGATCTATTCCACTTTGAAATCAGTTAATACAGACCAGAGCTGCGGTTCTCCTTTCCCGCTGCACTAGTCTTTTATCACAGTGAGCCAGAGATTCTCGCATTGACTAACTCACAGGGATTGAGCCTTGCTTGTTTGTCTTAGCGCTGGATTTCCAGTGGCATCAGATCTGCGCCAGAAATCAACGAGGAAGTGCAAAGTCAACTTAACTGATCATTTGTATGTAATGTAATGTGATTAGTGGGCCCGGGACTAAAGTCTGTTAGCCCCTTCCCCCAGACAAGAGTACGGGTCTTTCGCTAGCTCCCTAGAACCCAGTTATACTAGGGGTTGGTGGGGGGAGAGGGAGGGCAGCAGTTGGGCAAACAGTCAGCCTGCTTGTGGGGTGGGGGGGTTGGGGTCGTCAGCACTGTGTTTTTGGGCAGGTGGTTCAGAACTTGATGGGGGAGAGGTGGTTATCTAAAGATCGGGGTGGGCCAGGAGGGGGCCAGGTTTAGGGCGGCTAGCCCAGGAATGGTCGGGGGCTAGTGATTGAGCCACGGGGGATAGAGAACCAGGGTTGCAGGGCTGGCCAGCAATTGGCAGGCCATCCGTGCACTAATTTCAGTCTAGTTTCTAATAATATTTTACACTGGTGACCTCTGCAGGGCACAGTGTGGGAGATTCTTTCTTTTAAATTTTTATCATGACCTTAAGATAGAAAATGATGGAAATGTTTTTATTATAGAAGGAACTTAGAGCAAGTATCAATGTGACGCAGATGTATTTCCACATGACTGAATGTTTGTTTTTGTTTTGAAACAGCCACGGACCATTATCTACAATAAAGGCAGCTATCAAGAGAAGTAAGTAAGCAGCATCTTTGAATGTATTCTAGCTTGCATAACAGCACAGGGCAACTGGCAATGTCTGCGGTGAGGTCAGAGATTTCAAACTGGTCGTTCAAAACAGTTTGCAGAACACGCTGTGATACCAAGGAGGAGAGTCCAAAATCTCCCAATAGCCAAGCAAATGATTAGCCAAGTTTTCATGTAATGGACAAACTCTGCTTTCACTTTTGGACTTAAAAGGCAACTCCTCAGCCACTGGATGAGATTTTCTACCCCAATCCCAATTCTGGCAGATGGAAATAATAGAAGAGGTGGAGAATCCAATAGGGATCCCAAAACGATTTTTATGCTCTTGGGATTCTCTCAGTTCCCTTGCCAATGAAGTAATGGTGGGAACACCATTAGCATACTTTCTTCTATATATCAGGCCTTCTCACTGTATCATACCACCACTTCAGAGTGTACCCCCCCCGCCCCCAAACCAGCATGACATCATGTTACACAGGTAAGTACGTTCTTAGGAGAAAAGATCAAGTGACAGCAGTATCCTGGCGATGGTTGGAGACTTCCCCTCATACTGCGGCAATTCCTTTTATTATCTATTTTGATCAGGGTTCCCTTATCTGACAGGAGCTGGGTAAGGTCTGTTGTGGGATATGCCCTTTTTTTTTTTGAGGCCCTTAAGAATACAGTGGGAAAACCTGGCAAAGCAGTTGACAAGCTGCTTCTACCAGAAGCAACTTAGAAAGCAAATTGAAAATTCCCGCCCACTGCGTCTGGGAGATTTTCTATAACAGGAGAAGCTTTTTGTTTCATGGTAGACTGAAATGGAATGCTATCATTCAGTATTAGAAACTCTCATTCCCATCACAAACGTGGAGTTTTATCTGTGTCATGTTGAAATAATTTGGATTTCATCTATATTTAACCCTTTAAGCAATGGACAATGTTTCATTTTCTTGTTATTATGTGTTACTCCTTGAAAGCTATTATTGTAATTTTCTGAAGATGAATATCGTAAAAGATAAAAATATATGGATTGGAAAAAGGACATTTTTGATCCATCTGGTTTGTCTCAGAGATTCAGGAGTAGAATGCAGAGTTCACTACCAATATCACTCAGTTAATTTTTTATTTACTAAATGCCTGTTCAACTCAAGTTACTGATGTTATCTGGCTCAACAATTAATTCCAAACACTCACCACCCACTGCATGAGGAGATTGTGTGATCAATCCATTCAACTTTGTCTCATTCTATACACTTGATTAATTCAACATTCAGGATAGGAGGGGATTTTATGAAGATATTCAAGATCCATATGTGCAACAGTAAGTTGAACTCTGAAACATTGTCTAGAGTCACTAAATTGTAGAAGAGGCCATTTCAGCCCATTTGAGTCTACACCAACTCTCTGACAGAGTATCTGACTCAGACCCCCTCCTTTGCCCTATCTCTCTAATCCCACATATTCATCATGGCCAATCCACCTAACTGGCACAATTTTGGGCACTAAGAAGCAATTTTACCTAACTCGCACATCTTTGGAGTGTGGGAGGAAACCAGAACACCCAGAAGAAACACACACAGTCAGCAAGGCCGGAATTGAACCCAGGTCCCTGATTTGATTTAATTTGATTTATTATTGTCACATGTATTAGTATACAGTGAAAAGTATTGTTTCTTGTGCACTAAACAGACAAGGTATACCATACATAGAGAAGAAAACAAAAGTGCAGAATGTAGTGTTACAGTCATAGAATTAAGTTTTAGAAGCAAGTAACGAGAGCAAAAAAAATAGAATTAGAAGGTATGCTGGGTACAGCTTTCAAGAAGTCACCTCGCTCTGGGTGCCATGTTTGGGGGAAAAAATGGAGGTAATGCTGTGAGGCAGACTGCTAACCAATTGTGCCACTGTATTGTAGAGAACAGTAATGGAAACATAGAAACTGGAAGCAGGAGTAAACCATTCAACTCTTCGAGCCTGCTGTGCCATTCATTATGTTCTTGGCCGATCGTCAGATTCAATATCCTGATTTCCCCCCAACCCTTCCCTTGAGCCCCACGAATTATAGAAACAATAATAATATTTCAGAGTTCAACTTACTAATGCACATGCGGATCTTGAATACTGTCATAAAATGCCCTCCCATCCTGAGTGTGAATTAATCGAGTGTTGCTTATCAAAGTAAGGAATATCCCCACTGAGAAACAATATATTTTTCCATTTCTGTCATCTAATATCTACATTTAGCATAACCAAATCAGATTCCTCTACTTATCAACGTAGCTTAATCTGACTCTTAGAAATATACCTCAGCCTGAATCAAGGTGATGTTTCTTTTTCATATATCAACCTGGAATGTGGTTTCAGAATGTTGGCAATTTATTGCAATTTCATAGCCGAAAAATTGGCTGATAATATCCTAACCTCCTCTTTAATAGATCCTAACAGTCAACATGCAGAAGTGATTTTCATTCCAAATGAACATGGTTAAATCTTAGAAACGAGAGTAGTGTGGTAATCATTGCACTGTTCCATTAAAATTTGCACCGTGCATTGACATTACTGCAATCCCCAAGTTAAATAAATTGAGCCCTTTTTTTTTTAAATTGCTTGAATCTGAAAAAACAGTGGTGAACAAGTATCAGTGAGCAATTCCAGTATTGAGGGCTAATTCATTTTCACTAACCTACTGAAAGGTATTGTATGCGAGGCCACAGTAACTTTGGAAATCTGAGGAAAATCAATGCCCAAGATGCTAATTTGTAAGTACATCACTGTCCTGCCAAAAAAAATCACTGGGCCTATTTGTTCCTGCTAAACAGATATTGTTGATTTGAATGAATGTTTCCATTAATAGTTCTCTGCAGTAGAAGCAAATTAGTATTTTATCAGATTCTTTGTTTTCTCCTGATTCCGTTATTTAGCATCAATTCGCACATCATCGCAGACTGAAGTGCAGAGAGAAAGAAGGTATGAAGCTCATTTTTGTCTGTTTAAAATTGATATTGCCCTTATTTTATTCCATCTTTCACCCCTCCAATCTTGCTCACACACTTAGTGTAGCTGGAAGGACATGTGGTTGAATGTGTGCCTGTATTCTGGCAACATTAATACAAACCAGATATTGGAAAGGATGGGATTCCTTCCAGTTTTTTATTTCGTGAACCCGAAGCCAAGTGCTTCTCCATAGCATGATGACTAGTATTGGGTCGGGTCAAATCTACTTCCTAATGAGCATCCTTTACTGCTTCAAATCAAGGCCCAAAGTTGTACAGTTCTGTTTTAAAGACTATGGTGCATGTCAGTGTGATTAACTGAACATAGCATGCACTCCACCAAATAGTGAACAAAGTATTGAATTAGTTTGTCTGTTTCTTTTTGTTCATTGACTGGACTTGTACTTTACAGCATAGTTCACTGGATTGGGAGTGGGAACTTCAGTTGCTTTTTCCCTACGGTCTCAGGGCACAGATACTAATTATTATGGCTGATGCCTTCGTGGGTGAGATCAATTAATTGGGCATGTAACTGAATTTTAAGATTTGCACATTTATTTGTTCAACTATTTCTATTTTTGTAACTGTCTATGGAACAAGTAAGGGAATTCATTATTGTAGGTCACAGCCATATGGTGGGATGTTTTCTCTCAACACTAAATTTAAAGTTTATTTATTAGTGTCTTAGGTAGGCTTGCATTCACAGTGCAATAAAGTTACTGTGAAAATCCCTTAATCACCACACTCCGGCGCTGTTCGGGTATGCTGAGGAAATAGATTTAACATCCATTTGTGTGTTGAAAGATATGCTTCTTTAGTTCTACATTTCTGGGTCACTAAAAGTATGTTTCCATCTCCTTTCAGGCGGCCAGACATTACAGTGATAGCTGCGGAGCCTATAGGACCAAGTTCTTGGTATCCAGGTTCACCAGGGAACTGTGCAACTTCTGCTGGGCTGGGACTTCCGTATCCACGGACTCTCTGGAGAATTGACGAACCTGTTGCAGCAGAAGTAAGAAATTAGTTTGTACGAGAGTTTGATCTTATTTGAGAATTACTTTTGCTGAGATTATGTTAGTGGGATATTCATTTTTTGAACTTTGGTTGCAGCCTCCACCGTCCTATGAGCAGGTAATCAGAGAAATCAATCAACAGCCAGTGGCCAGACAAGCTGCCCCAAGGCGTTCAACAACTACCATATCGACACAGACTGAATTCAACCAGGACATTGAGAATTTTGAGACAAGGAGTGCTGATGCTGATTTTGCAAGTTTGAGAGAGAACACTCCTGTGACAGGTAAAAAAGCACTATATTCTTCATAGCCTATATAATTCAAAGACAGAATAAAACTAATGCTTGCTCTGAATAAAATCAGTATCTATAATTAGTAGCATGGTAATAACAAATTTGCAACAATAATTAGCATATTAGGTGTAACATTTGTCATTATGGATAGGAATATAAGATCTCATTTGAGGATCATAGAGTTTCGATTACAGTCAAGGTTTTGAGCAGTCGGGTCATTCTGAATGTAGCTGATTTGGATCAGAGATCTGTGTAGATGTCAGTTTTCCTACACGTATTAGTTTGTGTATCCAATTTTCTACAGTTCAACTTGCTAGTGTCACATGTTATTCTCTGGCAAGACTTGTAAGTTGACAAACTGCTTGCCATGATGTAGAGGGGAGGATTGTCCTTACAAGAATGGAATATTATATTGGTTTAAAGAAAAAATACTGTGGATGCAAGAATCTGAAACAAAAACAAAAAATGCTGGAGAAACTCAGCACATCTGACAGCATCCATGGAGAGAGAGATAGACAGACAGAATAGAACCAATGTTTCGAGCCTGGATGACCCTTTGTCAGAGCTCGACTTTGATACTTGGCTTTACACAAAAATGTATTTTATTGTCCTTTTATTTCAAAATTTTCCTTTTGACTTCTTGAGCTACAGCTAATGATAGGATGGGCGCAACCAGCAGTTTCCTATTAACTTATTTCAGGAATGTCAGTGTTGGACAGTGGAACAGAAAACAACTATAGTCAATCATATTTTCATTGGACTGGTATAGATTAATAGGATTCTTGCTCCGATTTCTGGAGATTATCCCATTTAAATCTAAAATGGGGGGATAAATTAAAATATTTCATGAAATCTAATATCATGAACAGGATATGAAATAAAAAGTGAGAAAGGGACATGAAATTAAGAAAAAGATGTTCAGGACAGAAAATAAATTTAAAAAAATATATGTATTTTGTAATCTCCAACAATGTTTACATTTTGAAAGGATGAGACCCGCATATGCGCCAGCCCAGTTTTCAGAGCTAGTGAGATTATTTGGCAGTAATTCAGACTTAAAAACGTTTTCTCCTGCAAACACTAGCCTTAACATTTTCCTGCATTTCAAATGAGTAACTCGTGGAAATTATTGCAAGTTTATGTGTTTTTGTGATGAATATATTAATGAGATACTGATGTAATAAAGCTTATGGAAAGACAAGGCATCAGACATCAACTTTCAGATTTCCGCATTTATTTGTATGGACACCAGATATTACTGTCAGATCTGCTCCATAACAATGAGTACTGATAGCCAGACCATTTTCTCACTCTAAAATATTCATGCTTTCAGAGGATTAGAGTTGAGAATCTAAGCAAACCACTAGAGCATCATTTTTGGGCACCAAGATCATAGATTGTAATTCATATTCTTTGTTTTTAATATGCTTTATGATTTTTAATTTCTCACCCATTAGCATAAAAATACAACCTTTTGGTGTAACCTGACTGCAGTGTGTATAATCTGCAGCAATTGTCCAAGACTGCTTTGGCAGCACCTTCCAAACCTGTGATTCCATCACCTAGAAGGACCAGGTCAGCAAGTGCATGGAAACACTATCACCTCTAACGTCCTCTCCAAGTGAAACGCCGACCTAACTTGGCTACTTGACCATATATCACTGTACCTTCAATACCTCCAAATTTCCGACCTAATGAAATTGTGCAGGTAGCTTCAGAGAACAGGCTGCGGTATTTAAGAAAGAGGTCCACCATTATCTGAAGGGCTACTAGGACTGGGCAAAAGTTGACAATCTTGCCAATGACCTCCAAATCCCAAAAGTAAATTTTAAAAAAAATTATGCATATGTTTGCCTGTTCTTTAAATAGCTTGTTTTTAACTCATTTTGTACCTCTTGTTCTAGTTCAGAGACCAGTGAAACCTGTCAGACCAGCTGTGTGCCTCGTTCCTATTCGACCTGTAGAAAGTGAAGAACCTTTGATTTCAATAGAAAGTAATTCCAGTCAGGATCAAAGTGTTCAAACAAACACTAATGCTGTGGGGCGACCCATACCAAGGCCCAGGTCCTTAGGTAATTTCAAGTTACTTTCTGAAGAACCGCAAAGTAACACTTCTAAGGGAGAAGATAAAGAAAGTGGTGTTGTACGTGGGTCAACATTGTGCCAAAATCTAACAACAGAAGATAAATTTGCCAACCAGGAAACAATGGGAGATAACAGTGGACACAGCTTCCTTGCCAGGATAAAGGCATTTGAAACACCAACAGATTCTGAAAGTTCCACTGGTAACGTACGGCCATCAAAAAGACCAGAAGTTGCTCCACGATCTTTCGGGCCAAAGCCTGCACTGGTCTGTGGGAAACCCACTGTGGCTCCCAAACCTTCTGCGGCTGACAAGAATTCAGGAGGATCTGATAAGGCGGCTGAAACAAAACCTGTAGCGGCAGAGAGGCATGGGCCAATCCTCCTTCCAAAACCACAAAAGTTGTCTGCAACTGCTAGACCCAAGCCAGAGCCACCCAAGAAACCAAAACCCAATATCTCCACAGAGTTAAAACAGAGCAATGGAAATAACAATTCCTTAGATCCTGGGGAGGAAGTAGGTCCAGCTACTGTCATGCCTCAGAAAGAAAGACTTCCTGATAGAAGGAATCAAGTTCCTGTTCCAGCACCAAGGCCTACAGTGGCAAAAAGGACCATTTTTGAAAACCGTGAAGCATCTTTTACAGCACATAAACCTCCTGTTTCTAGACCTTCAGTGTTACCCATAACAAAGGCCTCTGTGATACAGGATGAAAAATCTTCAACCAACAAACATGCTGCTTCTCCTGATTTGATTTCAAGCTCACAAGATCTGATAAGTTTTGATGATGATATTGTACCTGCTATACCAACAGGAGATAATGTGTCCTCTCTAGTGACAGTAGGTAATGAAATGTTAGCTTGGGTTTTCTCTAGACTGCATTGTATGCACTCCTTGCTTGTACAGAAAGAGAAGGTAGCATGTGAACCCTGAGGATTATTTTCTTCCCAATTGTTTGCCTCTTTCTTTAAAAATGGCAGATTATCAATAGTTTTCAGTGGCCGTCTGGTACCTTGTACGTTAGATCATGTGAAGCCAGCCAATGAGTACTAGAAAGTTATTGGACCATGGAAAGCATTACAGTGAAGGCCAGTCTTCTCCTCACCCAACTTCGATATATATATATATATATACATATACATCTGACAAGGTTTACCCATAGATGGCAGTTAGGATCAGGAACTCGAGTCAAATTATTTATTTTGCCTTAACTCCCACCCTATGTTTAAGAGCTCTTAATGTTAACTGTAACATGCATAAAGCTTCCCTAACTATTGCAACACAGACCACCTTTCTGGATTATGTATCTGAACTAATTGTATCTTTAATCTGCTAAACCACTGAACACCAATTTACTTTAAAGGAAGATTTTATTGATATCCTGTAAATAACTAGACTATATGACTAGACTATCACACTGTCTTCCACTGCCCTCTGCCACATTTTTCCTCTCTAATTCCTTTTGCCTTGTAATTTCCCTCAAGCAATTAGTCTGTCCTGAAACCTTTGTAATTTGTTTCCTCCTACAGTCCAAAGATGCATTGGTTAGGTTGGCCATGCTGAATTGCCCCTTAGTGTCAGGGAAATTAGCAGGGTAATTAAGTGGGCTTAAGTGGGTAATTAAGTAGGAATAGGACCTGGGTGGGATTGTTGAGGGTGCAAGCTTGATGGGATTCAATGCAAGGTTCTATTCCATTTTCTGTAGTAATATCTACATTTGCAAAAATAAATCATAGATCATAAAACACTTCTAGACATCATAAGAAAGTGAAGTACACCACATAAATCATGCATGATCAGTGCTGGGTAATTTAGAAGATGGTGACAGAAGAAGGGCATATTCAGTATTTAATATTTAACATTCTTCCTATACTATTTTCTGTCCTAACAGATCCTTTTCAGACTCTACCTAGAGGTCAGAAGGCACCCACAGATAATACATCGGATCGGCCACCTATATTGCGTAAACCAACAGTAATTCGCATACCTAACAAACTAGATAAAAGTAAGTGCTCTTTGTTCACACATTTGAGGCTTTTTAATGTTCTCTTCCTCACCATGTTTTTTGTGTGGTAACTTTAGAATTGCCATCTTTTGCCCAATCCACATTAGAACATAGAACATTACAGCGCAGAACAGGCCCTTCGGCCTTCGATGTTGCGCCGACCAATTAGGAACAAGCAGTGACCCTCTAACCTAAACCATTCCCCTTTCATCCATAAACTTATCTACTAACCTCTTAAACGCCACCAAACTTGGCGCATCTACAATTGACGCAGGCAAGGCATTCCATACCCTTACCACCCTCTGGGTAAAGAACCTACCTCTGACATCTGTCCTAAACCCACCACCCCTTAATTTAAAGCTATGTCCCCTCGTGCTAGCTTTCTCCATCCTAGGAAAAAGGCTATCACTGTCCACCCTATCTAAACCTCTAATCATCTTTATATGTTTCAATAAGGTCTCCTCTTAGCTGCCTTCTTTCTAACGAAAACAACCTCAAATCCCTCAGCCTCTCTTCATAAGACCTGCCTTCCATACCAGGCAACATCCTGGTAAGCCTCCTCTGTACCCTCTCCAATGCCTCCACGTCTTTCTTATAATGTGGGGACCAGAACTGCACACAATACTCCAAGTGCGGCCGCACTAGAGTTTTGTACAGTTTCAACATGATGTTGCGGCTCCGAAATTCAATCCCCCTACCAATAAAAGCTAAGACTCCGTATGCCTTTTTAACAACCTTATCGACTTGATTGCCAACTTTCAGGGATCTATGCACATATACACCAAGATCCCTCTGTTCATCAACACTATTAAGAGTCCTACCATTAGTCCTATACTCTACACATTTGTTATTCCTGCCAAAGTGAATTACCTCACACTTTTCCACATTAAACTCCATTTGCCACCTCTCGGCCCAGCTCTGCAACTTGTCCAAGTCTCTCTGCAAACTATAACACCCCTCTTCACTATCTACCACTCCTCCGACTTTGGGTGTCATCCGCAAATTTACTAATCCATCCTTCAATACCCTCATCCAGATCATTTATAAAAATTACAAACAGCAGGGGCCCCAAAACAGATCCCTGAGGTACACCACTTGTAACCGAACTCCATGATGAATAATTTCCATCAACCACCACCCTCTGTCTTCTATCTGCTAGCCAATTCCTAATCCAATTATCTAAATCACCCTCAATCCCATACATCTGCATTTTCTGCAGAAGCCTTCCATGGGGTACCTTATCGAACGCCTTACTAAAGTCCATATATACCACATCAACTGCCTTACCCCCATCCACCTCTTTGGTCACTTTTTCAAAAAACTCAATAAGGTTATTAAGGCACGACCTACCCTTCATAAAACCATGCTGACTATCCCCAATCAATTCATTTCTCTCTAAATAACTATAAATCCTATCCCTAATCATTCTCTCCAATACCTTGCCCACAACAGAAGTAAGACTCACTGGCCTATAATTCCCTGGAAGGTCTCTCTTCCCCTTCTTGAACAATGGGACCACATTCGCTATCCTCCAGTCTTCCGGCACTATACCCATAACCAATGACGACCTGAAGATCAGAGCCAGAGGCTCTGCAATCTCCTCTCTCGCCTCCCAGAGAATCCTAGGGTAAATCCCGTCCGGCCCAGGGGACTTATCTAACTTCAAACCCTCAAGAATATCTAGCACATCCTCTTTATCTACTTCAATACTTTCCAGTTTGCAACCCTGTATCCCAGTGTTCTCCACGACTACATTTACATCTCCCTGCATGAATACCGAAGAGAAATATTTGTTCAGTGCCTCTCCAATCTCTTCAGGCTCCATGCACAACTTCCCACTGCTGTCCATAACTGGCCCTAACCCTGCCGTAACGAATCTTCTATTCCTAACATATCTAAAGAAAGCTTTAGGATTCTCCTTGATCCTATCAGCCAAAGTCTTCTTGTGTCCCCTTTTAGCCCTCCTCAACTCACTCTTTAGCTCACTCCTGGCTAATCAGGAATATGTCATTGGAAAGTGTTGGAACTTGCATCATTTCGCTGGGAAAATGTGATATTGTTAGTATTTTGAATAAGCTGAAATTCAGCAGAATTTCTGTTTGTGTTATTTAAATTTTGGCTGGCAAGATGTGTGCGCTGTAAAGGTAACTTTTCATCGAGTGTATCCTAACTGTGCTTTCTTGTTTCTATCACCAGCATCTTCTGAAGACGTTGAAAGTCCACCCCCTCTCCCTGTGGAGACTCCTGTTGGCAATTTACTTGCACAGAGGCCCACCATTGCGCCCAAGACTGCAGTTGAGGTAAGATTCATATTTCCTACATACTTTCAAAATTTACATGTTTTTATAATTCATTTTTATGGTTCATTGAAGCAATGATATTTTTTCTATACAGAATGAGAGGCTGAAAGATTCAGTTTGTACAGTGGACATAGGCTGACCCAGTAATAATGAGCTAGTGATGGTCATTATCGTGATGGAAAATAATATGTATCTCATTGACCCTCTACATAATGCAAACAAAATATATTAAATAATTAGTTGTTAAAGTATTGCCTAAACAGATCTGAATACTAATAATACTCAGGGTTTTGCCAGTTTTTACCTCCAAAAGAAATACCTGGAAGAATTCCATATCGCCGGCTACTATACTGCTGCTTTTTCTGACCCATTGCTCATTACGCGTGAGTCCAGTTAGTGATTGTGAACAGTCTGCTCAGGCTTGTATTTCACTTGTGTCCCACCCTCAGTTATAAGGACCCAGTGATATTCAATACTATCCTTTTCCAACCTGACCATCACCATACCTCCAGTAGGTATCAATGCACTGCAGATGTTGGTCTAGAAATCTATGTGAATTCTCCAATCTCCTCATGTAATTTCAATCGGAGACTGGTAGAAATCCAATGGGGGGGGGCACTATAAATGACTAAAACAACCATTTACACCATTTATCTGGAGTTTCCATAGAACAACCATAGATGATTTTCTAGACCAGTGTTATGATTGTATATGGATGGTGGAATGATTAAAAATAAAACCTGTCAATATTTATTATAATCTCATGGGTGAAAGTGCATGCAGTATTATAGAATCATAGGATCCTACAGTGCAGAAGGAGGCCATTCGGCCCACTGAGTCTACAATGACCACAATCGCACCAGTCCTATCCCCATAGCCCCATGCACATACACCAGCTAGTGCTCCCGGAACTAGGGTCAATTTAGCATGGCCAATCCATCTAACCTGCAAGTCTTTGGGATCTGTGAGAGGAAACCCACGCTTGTACTGAAAATGACAGTGTTGACTTGGTAGTGAAGCCTCCCATAGTCAAATATCCTATCAATGTTGCCACATAAAGTATAGTTGCTCAGATGAGGTCCTGGAGAACCAAAGAGAGACCATAAAGGAGGTGAAAGGTAAGGATATGGTTCTTAATGAATAGTTTACATTGGCTTTCAGGAAAGAGGGATATGGAGCAGACATTGTAGTGAAAAAGGAAACTTGGAGAGGAAGTAACTAATAAGGGGATTAGTATTCTTGAAATGGAGAAATCATTGGGCCGAGATGCAATATATCCCAAAAGGCTAAGAAAAGCAAGGGAAGTAACAGCAGAGTCTCTGATTATCACTATCCAATACTCTGGCTACAGGTTTAGTGCCAGAGCCTGAATTACCTACTTTTGCGCTATAAATTGTCTTTTGTTTCTTTTTTGCTCTGAGTCAAATATCATTTAAAATTTACTGAAATATTCTGCATATTTCACATTAGGAAACCATTGCCCAGTTGCTGTTTTCTGCTGGCCACTTTGAATTTCTTGATTGGCTGCTACTTTTTCACCAATCGTTTGCTCATTCTTTCCGCAATGTTATTTCTCCTCTTGCTCAATACCAACCACTACCTTTCATGCGGTGGATTGTATTCTTACCCTGACGTGGCTGATGCTGCAATAAGAGGAATGAGGCACATCAGTTATGTGAGAGATGAGCAAAGCTAAGTGTTCTCTTTAGAGCAGAAAGATTAGGGTAAGATTTAATAGCCATGTTTTTAAAATTGAAGTGTTTTAAAATAGTTATTACCATTGGCAAGGAGGCCAATGACTAAAGGACATGGATTTAATATAATTGATAAAAAACCAAAAGGTAAATGGGGATAATTTTGATTTTAAACAGCAATTTATCATCATCTGGAATGAAAGCGTAATAGTATGTTCAATAATAACTTTCATCAGGGAATTAAATAATGAAAAGGCTGCATTTTTCTGGGCTATGGAGAATGAGTCACATTGATAACTCCATCCAAAGAGCTGCACAGGCATGTGGGCCTCCTGCACTGTAGGATTCTATGGCTCTGTGATAAGCTACTTCGCCATTCCAGTGTAAGAATTGGATTTTGAAAGTCTACAAAAACAGCAGGTGAATCATCATTTATCATCATCTTAAGACAACCATAACATTGTACCACTTGAAGATATTGGGAGCCGGTTACTGGAAAATATTATACAGAAAAGAATGATAGCCTCTGGAGTTCAGCACTGAAAACTAAGGGAATGAAGACAAATGGGAGTTTTCTGAGCACAATTTGGCTGCTGAGTTTTCTTCATCATTATATGAGTAATGAAGAGTTCTGCAGGGTTTCGGTGAGACCACGTCTGGAATATTTATTCAGTTTTTGGTCTCCACATTTTAAGAGGATATATCACCTTAGGGGCGATACAATGAAGTTTCAGTAAATTGGTCCCTAGGTTGAGGAGATGGTCCTATTATGAAAGGAGAATTTTTTTGTACTCCATGATGTTTCCTATCATGACCGTATTCTTCTCTTCCCTCACGTAAGTGACATTTTTCACCATGTTGCCATAGTGAGCCTGTTCATCTACCCTGCAGTCCTTCTCCTCATCCATATAGGTAGCAAATATAACCTACCTATTGGACAAAATCTGGGATTGAGGCTTCTCCATCACTACCTCTGATGGATCCCCTTACATGCGTGATTCATTATTACACCCTATTGTCCCTGACCAGTAATCAACACTGAAGATCTGTGTAGGCTAAGGGGTATGACCACTCTAAGAAGAATTTTCTGAAGGTTGTTCCTCTTAGGCTACCCTGTGTTTGTTGAACCTCCTTCAACTATAATATAGACTGCGAAAGACATCATGTATTTAAAGAATGAAAAGGAATTTATTTACTAATGTGTGCATCAGGAGAGACACACAGTCACTGAAGGTTCACTGTGCTGTCTGACCTAATTATTGTCCAGTAAAATAACATTTCAATATCCTGCCTTGTCTTGTCAATCAGACTGGAGGGCCCAATCTCAATATTCAACATTGTTATCTTAGCCAACAATGTTCAACCTATCAGCAGGAATAGGAGCTTATTAGTTTATTGTCCATATAGTTTCCTTTACCTAGGAAACCTAACTCACGTCATTACCAGTGACCTAGGCCATAACAAACATCTGTGATTTTTAATTGGTGAAAGGAGTCACTCTTTTGCTAGAATTCGGGCCTCCTTAATTAGCTTGAGAAACTGCTCTAGCCTCGCTACCCGTGAACAAATTGATTCTCGTATGAAGTCTGTGATTAAACTTGCCTATTGCATATCCAAAAACACAAAACAGAAGCCTCCTTTCTGTGCTCCATTGTATTAACAGAATTTGGTCTGTCTACTACTGTGTTGCCCACCCTGCTGCATTCAAAACAAAGTTGGCCAAAGTGCACAATACAGTGTTGAAAGTACAGTTTAAGCTTAGAATACTTGGTTAATTTGTGGAAATACAGTTTATAATACCTTTGCATATATTGTTCCAGGCACATTATGATATACTATATATAAGGCGCTTTATAATTATCTTACCTCGTCTACTTATTAAGGTAAAATTAAAATGAAGGGTGTGATACTAGAATTCTATACTACCTCCCGCCTCATCAACCACCTTCTGTTACAAAGTTTCCCTGATGCTGAAGTTGCTCAAGCCACGTACCTCATGTAATCACTGGTGATGTCCTTAACCCTGCCACCAGACAGGCAACATTGGTGTCCTGGAACTCCCACAATTTGCAGTTGCAACACAACACCTGCCCTGCTATCTTTTTATTAAGTGCTAATTTATTAAATTAATTTTAATAAATAAACCCTACCACTCCCAATAAGCTTTCTATTTTAGTTATTTATTTAAACATTATTTAGCCAGGTAAGGCAATTGAGAACCAATTCTCATTAAAATAATGACCTGGCCAAGAGGCTAATGCCACAGTAACATAATTTACACAATATAATTCATTTAAATGCTGAAAACAGTAAAATACAAATTGGCAGTGAAAGGGAATTGACAGTTTAGCAAATACAAGTATCAGTCAATAGAGCCTTAATCTTTCAGTGCAAGGGAATAAAATTAGTTACAGCTTTTGTTGTACCTCATGTCAATCATTGGCAGCTGCAAACAGAAATGAATTACAACCAAAGACTTTGCTCACTCTTAGAATGATCAATTTGATCAACTCAAATGACCCCAGATTATAAGAGACGGTAAAATGTAACAAACTTTTCAAATAGGTCACTATTCCTTAGCAAAGTTCTACTGCTACTACAAAACCATACTACAAATAAAGTCTTAATTATAAATTATAAAGATTTTAAAAATTAAATGAGCAAAACAAACAACGTCCTCACGAACTAAACGCTTACCTAATTTCCTCCGTTTTCTCCAAATGACGGATAATCCACAGACTGGACCCCCAACACCACAAGCCAATTCTTTTCAGTCTCTGGCTCTGCTGGATGTCTCAGCCACCCTTGTGTATTTGAAGCCTCCAGCTCCACTCTGTTTGCTTGGCTCCATCATTAACAGTCATGTCCAAGATGATTCATCCTTGTTGGTGGTTGGGTGAAAGTAAGATATTAATGCCAATCAGGTTTGCAATGTGTTATGTTTTAGGCATGCAGGTTCTCCACAGCAAAAACATCAAGCGTGGCCAGTAGAGGTGGTAGCAGATTGTTGGGTCAAGTAACTGTTCTCTCTTTTCATCTCTCACATCATTCTCTCTCTGTGGTGGTACATGTTGAAATGGTCCTTGAAATGTTTCGTTGGGTTACCTGTTTAGTCTTCAGTTGAGCATTCTGACAAATATCTCACTATACCCAGCAAGACTGTGTTTGTTCTTTTGTCCTTCCATTTGATTTGCAAGATCCAACTCTGACAGCATTGATCATTTTGTTCTCAGACCTTGATATGACATGTCAGGTTGTCCAACCTTCCGTGGCATAGATTTGTTGGGAGAACCACTCGGAGTTTGGCATGGGATCTGATACCAGGTTTTTAAAATCCCAATTTGTAACTTATCACAGGCTGAGTTAGCACATTGGATTTGGTGGTATATCTCCATCAGTGTCAACTTTCAAGAATAGCTTTGGTTCCATTCCTATGCATCTGGAGCAATCAGCAATTATCTCTCTTTCCTTTTGTATTCATTTATTTTAATTGTTTATAGAGTGTGAGTGTCACTGGCTGGACCAACATTTAAGCTGGTTTTATGCTCAATCTTATGCTTGAAAAGATGGTGAATTGCTGCAGAACATCTAATGGAGGTACACCCACAGTGATGCTAAGGAGGAAGTTCCAAGATCTTCACTTAGCGACAGTAAAGGAACTGAAATATCACTCTGATGTGTGACTTGGAGTGGAATTTGCAGGTGGTGATCCCATGTGACTGCCAATTTATCAATCTAAGTAGCAGAGGTCACAGGCTTAGAAGGAGCCCTTGAAGGAGGCTTGGCAAACTGTTGCAGTGCAACCTGTAAATGGGTACACGCTGCAGCCATGTTGTGTCAGTGTTGAGGGAGTGAATGGTTAAGGTGGTGGATCAAGCACTAGTTTGATTTGAATATTACTAAGCTTCTTGAGTCTTGAACGAGCCACTCTCGTCCAGAAAAATTGAGGCTGGTGCAGCACACTATTGATTTGTGCCTTGTGGATGGAGGATAAGCTTTGACGAGTCAAGAAGCAAGTTACTTGCTGTAGAATTCCTGCCCTTGTCGTCATGTTAGCTCTGTGGCTGGTCCAGTTGGGTTTCTGGTCAGGTTGTTGATGGTGGGGTATTCAGTAATAATGCCATTTAACATCAAGGAGAGAGAGTCAGATTCTCTCTTGTTGGGAAAAGTCATTGCCAACAGTTGTCACACAAAACATAGAACATTACAGCGCAGAACAGGCCCTTCGGCCTTCAATGTTGCGCTGACCAATTAAGAAAAAGCAATGACCCTCTAACCTAAACCATTCCCTTTTCATCCATAAACTTATCTACTAACCTCTTAAACGCCACCAAACTTGGCGTATCTACAACTGACGCAGGCAGGGCATTCCATACCCTTACCACCCTCTGGGTAAAGAACCTACCTCTGACATCCGTCCTATAACTACCACCCCTTAATTTAAAGCTATGTCCCTCGTGCTAGCTTTCTCCATCCTAGGAAAAAGGCTATCACTGTCCACCCTATCTAAACCTCTAATCATCTTATATGTTTCAATAAGTTCTCCTCTTAGCCGCCTTCTTTCTAACGAAAACAACCTCAAATCCCTCAGCCTCTCTTCATAAGACCTGCCCCTCCATACCAGGCAACATCCTGGTAAACCTCCTCTGTACCCTCTCCAATGCCTCCACATCTTTCTTATAATGTGGAGACCAGAACTGCACACAATACTCCAAGTGCGGCCGCACTAGAGTTTTGTACAGTTGCAACATGACGTTGCGGCTCCGAAATTCAATCCCCCCTACCAATAAAAGCTAAGACTCCGTATGCCTTCTTAACAACCTTATCGACTTGATTGCCAACTTTCAGGGATCTATGCACATATACACCGAGATCCCTCTGTTCATCAACACTATTAACACTATCACATTAACACATTATCAACATCAACACTAAGAGTTCTACCATTAGCCCTATACTCTACACATTTGTTATTCCTGCCAAAGTGAATTACCTCACACTTCTCCGCATTAAACTCCATTTGCCATCTCTCGGCCCAGCTCTGCAACTTGTCCAAGTCTCTCTGCAAACTATAACACCCCTCTTCACTGTCTACCACTCCTCCGACTTTGGTGTCATCCGCAAATTTACTAATCCATCATTTGATACCCTCATTCAGATCATTTATAAAAATTACAAACAGCAGGGGCCCCAAAACAGATCCCTGAGGTACACCACTTGTAACCGAACTCCATGATGAATAATTTCCATCAATCACCACCCTCTCTTCTATCAGCTAGCCAATTCCTGATCCAATTAGCTAAATCACCCTCAATCCCATACATCTGCATTTTCTGCAGAAGCCTTCCATGGGGAACCTTATCGAACGCCTTATTAAAGTCCTTACTTATACCACATCAACTGCCTTACTCCCATCCACCTCTTTGGTCACTTTTTCAAAAAACTCAATAAGGTTAGTAAGGCATGACCTACCCTTCACAAAACCATGCTGACTATCCCCAATCAATTCATTTCTCTCTAAATAACTATAAATCCTATCCCTAATAATTCTTTCCAATACTTTGCCCACAACAGAAGTAAAACTCACCGGTCTATAACTCCCAGGAAACTCTCTCTTCCCCTTCTTAAACAATGGGACCACATTCGCTACCTTCCAGTCTTCCGGCACTATACCTGTAACCAACGACGACCTGAAGATCAGAGCCAGAGGCTCTGCAATCGCCTCTCTCGCCTCCCAGAGAATCCTAGGGTAAATCCTGTCTGGCCCAGGGGACTTATCTAACTTCAAACCCTCAAGAATATCTAGCACATCCTCCTTATCTACTTCAATACTTTGCAGTTTACAACCTTGTATCCCAGTGTTCTCCACAACTACATTTACATCTCCCTGCGTGAATACCGAAGAGAAATATTTGTTCAGTGCCTCTCCAATCTCTTCAGGCTCCACGCACAAAGTTACTTGTCCTTTTATCATCACAGGCCTGAATGTTGTCCAGGTCTTGTTAGATGTGGGCACGGACAGATTTGACATCCTATGGTATGAGGCAGCTTCATGGACAGCCCTTCACTCTGGTTTTGTTGTGCAAGTTTAAAAACCTTAGAACCCTACAGTGCAGAAAGAGGCTCTTCAACCCATTGAGTCTACACCAACCACAAGCCCAGCCAAGCCCCATCCTGTATCCGTACGTATTTTACCTCCTAATCCTGCTAATCTACGCATCTCAGGACACTAAGGGGCAATTTGTAACATGGCAAATCAACCTAAATTGCACATGTTTGGACTGTGGGAGAAAACCGGAGCACCCTAAGGAAATCCACACAGACACGAGGAGAATATGCAAACTCCACACAGACAGTGACTCAAGCCAGGAATTGAACCCAGGTCCCTGGAGCTGTGAAACAACAGTACTAACCACCATGCTACCGTGCCACTCAAAAGTTATTCACATTTATGTACTTCTAATTTTTACTTGAGTATTGTTAAGCAATCTTTATTTGTCTTCTATCAACCAAGAATTTGCACCAGTTGTCAATGTGCCATAGAAGATCATCCTTGAATTAGTTCATCAGATTATTTTCAACCTTACTACTGTCGCTACACCTTCATGATCAGAACAATGTTTAGCATGTCAGCTTTTTAAAAACTTCAGATTTATAGAGTGGGTTTAAAGTTGCAGAGAATACTATTTGATCAGGTGAGAAAAGGCATCTGTGAAACAAGGGAGTTTCACAATATTTTCCATGTGTGCTCCAGCAATGTGCTATTTTGGGGAAATTCCGTATTCCTTATTGCCATCTTGTTAACTGTGATCTCCACAAGTTTCAGACATAAGGCAAGGTTGTCAGGAAGACATCACTATATAGCTTGATCTGCAGACTCATGCCTGTGTTGTTCTAGAGGCGCTCTTGGAGTTTGTCAAAAGTTAAGCTGATTTCGGTGAATCTGCAGGATACTTCTGTATCAATATGGATTTCGTTAAATTGGGTACAGTGTAGGTGGGTGAATCTGACATATTCTCAGACATGTGATCACAGTTGTGCAATCCTTGCCTGCAGCTGTTGGAATAGTGCTACTGCCTTTTTAAGACTGATATCATGCGAAACTTCAGGCAAGCACTGCAAAGTGGTTAATTGTTTGCATTTCTGAGAATAGGTCAAGAGTTCAGTGAAAGGCAAATTCTTCCAATGTCTTTGTTTTAGCTTGTTATTTTCTGAGGTTAAAGAGTTGCTCATCTGTGCTGAATCTAACCTTAACTCTGATTTTGCGAGATTGAAAGCTGTAAGAAACATGGCAGCAAATAAAATGTTGAAGAATTATTATGAGGGTGTATCTTTGCTTTATATCACTTATAACAGCATTGATTAGTGCTTAGGATCATCTCCCACAAGTTAAAGCCATTATAGACTTGTTGAAGCATCTCAATAAATTTGTGTGGACAACCAAATCAGATGTGGGTTTCCTAGAGACCTTTTCTACTGCAGTGTCAATTGCCTTTGTTAGATCAACTAAGGTCTTCATTTTGCTCTTTGCACATTTCTTGGAGCTATCTAAGTGATTAATTCACTCAGTATTGGGAGGATCAAAGATATCATGTGTAGATCTTTGACTCAATATTCTTGCCCCCAGCTTGACCTTGCTGTCTGGTTGTCCCTTGATTGAACCAGTTACTTAAATTCACAGAGTATCCATTACAAAGACTGTTCACTTCCAACTCCAAGAAATCCCCTCCTTGCTGTTTCTCAGCAATAGCTCCCACCTGCTGCCTGTCCACTGCCATTGAAGCCCTTATTCACATTTCATGTTTAACATCTTCACTTTTCATATGTGCTTTCCCAAGCTTCACCTTAGAAAAACTCTATATACAAACTCTATGCCCAATGACCTGAACTAAAGTCTGTTACTTTATCAGATCGTGACTGTTTTTTTTTTATCCCTGATGCAAGGAATTCCAAATCTTTGTCCTTGTTCAGGGATATTTCTGTGGTCACAACTGCCTTGAACTGCAACATCCAACGGCCCTTGGCCCCTTCCTTCTAGTTGAGTGTTGAAAGAGGTGACGTTTTAATTTCCACCCCATCCCGTTATCACCCTCACGGTTATACATTGCACAGATATCTCTTTAACAAACTCAATGTGGATTTCATTTAGCTGTATGTTGTTCAGAATGTTGGCAAGCTGAGGGTCTTTTGTGTGCAGTCAAAAGCCATTACACAAACATATAAATGCTGCTGGAGGAAAAAAAAATGAACAACCCAGCAGGAAGAGAATGGAAATACAGCTCTCGTTGCTGGGAAACAGCTGTTGGTGATGACATTGATGTAAAATTCAGCTTACAAAATGAATTTGTGTTTTTTCTGACCTTGCCTTCCCTCTGTTGCTGAGAGTGCCAAATTTATAGCTACTATTCGTCAACAATCTGACAAAACCATGTAATGCAGACCAGTTAATGAGCATCACAGTTCAAGCCATTCCTGGATAATACACAGAGCCACCTATTTTGTTTAGTAAATTCGTTTGGCAACAAAAGCTTCAAAAATGGTTTTAAAAAAATCAGAATACTACCAATGCTTGGAAATTTGAAGCAAGATGTATTCAAAGCAGAGGAGTTAACATTTTGGATACGTATCCTTCTTAACAATATTTTGCAAGAGTCAGCACAGGAAACATTAACTTGTCAGTTCTATTCATAGATGCTGACTGGTGTGTTTCCAGTATTTTATGTTTATTACTTAAAACAAAAGTCTTTGAAATTCTGCAAAGACAAAGGAAGATCCTCCAAAGTCACGTGATAAATGTAGAGTAAAAGATTTTTTTTCACCAGCACAGTACTTTAAATTTTTACCATTTGCTGGTGGAAAATTATAGTTGGTAATGTAGGCGCTTTTCTTTCTAAAGTGTCACAAGTAGGCTTACATTACTACAATAAAGTTATTGTGAAAATCCCCTAGTTGCTACACTGCAGTGCCTATTTGGATACACTGAGGGAGAACTTAGCATGGCCAATGTACCGAACCAGCATATCTTTCAGATTGTGGGAAGAAATCAGAGCACCTGGTGGAAACCCACCCAGACGCGGGAAGAACATGCAGGCTCCACATAGACAGTGATCCAATCTGGAAATCGAACCTGGGTCCCTGGCATTCTGAGACAGCAGTACTAATCATTGTGCTGGTCCTAAAGTCTGTTGTTTTGGTCTACAGGACATCATTAACTCAATGATCAGCTGTCCCAAAATGTACCTATACTGGTAAAAATTTTGGTACATCATTTACCCTCCCAAATTTGAAGTTTAAATGTTTTAACATTTAAATGGAAGCTCCATGGAGGGAATTAGGAAGCAAAACCTTCAGCCAAAGAAGAATCTTTCCACTGCAGAAGATGGTCAGGTTAATCATATAAAGTGATTCAATAATGGAAAGGTAATATCATGCAATTTGGTCATAGACATTACTTGCTCATCTCAAAGGAGAGGAATGCTGCACTTTTTATAGGACATATCAGTAAGAGGATAAGGAAGGACTTGCAGCAGCATGTTTATATCTGTGGTATTGTGAACAGTCTCAGTTAACTGTGGAGAACATGAAGAGTCTGCTTTGCAGTCAACATATAACCTACTATAAGCACAATTCAGTTTTTAAAAATTACAGCTTTGAAAAATAACATCAAAATATTTCAAATTAGGTCAAAATCAATTGGGTAAAGCATAATTGTGAATTTCATCATCCCAGGTAATGTGTTTAAGGATAGTTATGGGCAAATCATACATCATGTTTTTGATAATGATGGATAGCACTCTGAGTCAAAAGGCCATAGGTTTATGTCTTATTCCAAAACTTGAGCATATAGTTAATCTAGGTTGACCCTGAGTGAATGAAATGTTATGTTGCAATGTCATGAATGCTAAAGGCCCACTACTGTGTTGGGAGACCAGAAAGTTCTAGTGACTGGCAAACATATGCATCAACCAATACTCCAAACGATTTCTATTTGGATATTGGTGTGTACAAAATATTTACATTCAGCTTCAATAGTAGTTTTATGTGAGATGCATTGGGACGTTTGTAAGCCAAATGCAAGTTAATTTTCCAATAAAGAAGCTGGCTGCAGTGGAAGTGTGAATGATTGCACTAATGCTTCAAATGCAATGTGTAAGAATGGTGGTCTTATGAAACAGTAGGCAGCATTTGTAGCTCAGAGCCAGAAGCTCTGGGTTTGTGTACCACTCCAGGACTTGAAGGTCATGGAAGGTGTATTCATATTGCACCCAGATAGGTTGGTTACATTTCTGCACATCGTTCCAACACACCAATGGCGGGTGATGAGTGCGGGAAAACTCCTGGTGTTTGATGTGGAATGGTGACCAAGTTATAGATTTAGGATAGTGAGCTGTTCCATTAGAAGCTAGCTACAGAAAGTGACATAAGCATGTGCATTGTCTGCCTGATGCACCTCCAGATGCGGGAATTTAACTAAGTCTAATATGCAAGTTCACCATATTTCATTCCACTTGCCATAAGCCCAGCAACACCAACATTAGCATATTGATTGTTTTTTTTTCCCCAGAAACCCCTATGTTAAAATAGCAACTTGCTTTAATATAGCATCTTTAATGTAGAAAAATGTTGCATGACACTCCATAGACAGACAATCAGATGAAATTGGACACTAAGCCAAGAAGAAGTAATGCTGCACGATTATCAAAAACTTGGTCAATGGGCTGAACTTGAATCTTAAAGAAAGAAAGGGAACTGGAACAGTGGGTTTATGCAGGGCAATTCATAGTCTGGAGCAGTATCAAAAGGGCTCCTTTGTGGTTTTTGGGGGCTACCATTACGTTTTTAGGTGCTTCTTGAAGGTAAAGCAGATCTAATGATTCAAGTCAGAAACCAAATTGTTCTATGTAAGGGGAAATTTCTTGAGTATCCCACTGAGGGGTCTTGTATTCAGCTAATCTCAGCAAACACAAAGACTGTGTCTGAGTAAAAATGTTCTTTATTTGACCAGCATGTTGGGAGAGAGATGGTCAAAGGATGTCAACTTCTCTTTGCCTTTATATAACATGGCTACAACAGATATACGTTTCTGAAGATTTGATACACTGTCCAACCTCTGATTCATTTACTTTGGCCAAAAGCATTCTACCTTCCAGCAGAATTAGAAATTAATTGGTCAACTGTCCCCCCATCAACCCCATTGCCGAGTAACCTCACCTTTTTAAATCTGGTAAGTTCAAGGATCGCCCTCAATACCTGTAGTCTTCAGAACTAGGAAGGAGTCACTTTCTTTAGTCTGTTTCATTCTTTTATCAGTGGAGGTGGAATTGCAGCTATTCATTATAGCTAGGAGCTGAATCCTTCTTTTCATTTCAATAACTTGGGTTGCCTATAGCTACTTGGTCTGTCCCTGATAATAAGATATATGCTCTATGCTTCATTGTTCCAAAAGTATATGGTCAGTCTAATTAAACATCTCCAGTTATGCTAAGGGGTAAACTGCTGTCAGCCAAAGCTGAAGAAAATACAAAAATACAGTTTAATTCTATAATACTTGTTCAAAAATGATGATAATGTGGTTATATAGACGATATATATGTGAAGCACATTGTAATACCTTTAATATATATAAGGCACATTGAGGTCTCTATTTAAACTAATCTACTTGTTTAAATAATTGCAAAAGCAGGAATTTCTGTATTCCCTGCTACATTCTCAAAGGAGGGATTTGCAGACATGCTGTTGACCTTTATTAAATGATATGGAAATTAGTTAGGCAGTCAAGAATGCAACAGTTAAACAGCTTTCCATCATTCACCTCTTTCTTTTTCTCTCTCTCTCTCTTTTCCCCCCACTTCACCCACCCACCCCCCCTCCCCAAAAAAAACCCTTTGTCCTCTTCCATGGTTGTTATTTAAGAAAACTAAATGCTTGGTATGTTGAGATCTTTTGGATGGACTGGATTCCCATTTCCTACACAAGAAAACATTCTTTTTAACAAAAGAAAACACACTGCCACCCAAAAAAGACTTATATACAAGAGAAACTTCTCTAGCAGAAACATTGAAAAAAATCTAAAGGGAGCAAGCAAAATTGATTGTCTTTTTCCTTCTATCCCAAATGTCTACTTTAAACTTTACCCACAAAATAGTTTATTGGATAAATATAAATGAAGAAAGCCATTAGAAAGGATTTACTATTTTTCTTATTTGTTTGACTCTTGTTACTCCAGCAGTAGTTCATAAATGTGAAAGCCAAGATCAGGATGAGGGTTTTAGAAGGAAAATAAAGGTATTACAAGAACAATACCTGTACTTCAAGGGTTTAATTATGAGAAGATATTATAAAAATTAGACCTGGGTAATTAGGAGGGTAAGAATGATTTGATTGACATTAACAGGAAAAGGTTGGGTCGATAAACTATTTCCACAGTTTGGAAACTCTCGATTGAGGGGGCATACTCTAAAAATTAGAGCCAGAAAGATTAGGACACACAATGGTTGGTAGAGGTTTGGAACGCTCATCTACAAATGACAGTTGATGCTAGATCAGTTGCTATCTTTAAATCTGGGATTTTTTTTTTCTGTTTTAAGAAAAGGTATGAAGGGATATGGAGTTAGGCCACAAGTTATTACTAAGTAGCGGATCAGGCTTGATGGGCTGAATGGCTTACTTCTGTTAACATGTTCCTATATTTTTCAAGAAAAGAATGAGGAAAATAATCCAATTGAGAAAGTGAGCAACATTGCCTGCTGGAAAAAAGGTTCCAAACTGTTACCACACTTGTGTGTAAAAGGATTCATAATCCTGGATTGCAAGTCCAATCAATCCTCCTGGGTGTCACAGATGTTCTCCACTGTGAATACTAAAGGCCCAGTGTTTGTAGGTCTACAGGCATGCACGACCCCAATACATAGAATCAATCAAACATCATACAGCCAATCAATCTCAGGAGTTACTTCTATCACCTCAGTTCCTGACCTAATGTTGAAATATCAAGAATGTTTTGACAAAATTGGTAGTTTCATGGGAGCATTATCTTACAAGAGATGTAAGTCCTAAATTGGTCAATCACGTAAATGCAGCATCCATTTAAAAGACAAATTTATGGTTGAGCCTAATAATAATGGAGAAATACAGAATCATTATAAGAGTACAGATTGGTGCCACAGAATCACATGCATCAAAAAGGGTGAGAGTATGCTTCAATCCACAACATTAACTGCAGTTTTGAACAATGTCCTTACAAAATACCCAGATTAGGTGAATTCAATCTGAAATTTATAGGTGAAAAATTCTTCATTAAGCTTGAGGCAAAGCATGGTTGCGGTCAGCACATCTCGTGGAGAAGTCCCAAGAGCTTATTATGTTTCATAGCCCACCCAAGCTGTACTATTTTCAGTGACTTTCTTTCAGGCTATCTGTGAGTCTTTTAAGCTCACATGGACTGCACTACATGCACTGTTCTAAGGTTATCCGTATTGCTAATGATGTTGCCCGTGACCCCTTGTGCTATTTGAGTCCTTCCTAGGAAAAAACTTAACCCTGTTTACCCCATCTACAGGATGAGGGAGGTAAGGTATAATTTGGATGCCAGAGGGAGTTTTTTTGACAGAGTGTTGGGGTTTTGGAGCGTGCATCCAAGTAAAGTGGTAGAGGCAGGCACTCTGGAGTTATTTAAGAGATACATAGATGGGCACATAAACAGAATGGGAAATGGAGGGATATAGAAAACTGATTTAAACTAGGCATCATGAGCCTTGGGACTTCCCTGGGAAGTGTGTAAATTGTCGATGATATTGATGTATTTGTTTTTATCCTACAAGTACTTTGGTCCGCCGCCTCGTCTAACAAGGGGCATACACACAATGGATTGTGAGAGGGCTGCTCTTGGATTTTTTTCGAGAGTATCCTAGTGCTTCACGTCGTTAGTGTATGCTTGACCTGGACCATTTGATGGGCAACACGACAGCTCAGTGACTATCGCTGTGCTGTGCAGATGCATGGATTTGGGCCTGTGTCTGTGGGAGCTTGTGCATTCTCCCCATGCTTGCGTGGATTTTCTCCAGGTGCTCCAGTTTCCTCCCACATCCCAAAGATGTGCTCTTAGGCTGATTGGCAGAACAAATTCTCCCTAAATTGTCTCAAATTTGGTTCTAATGCATAGATCCATAAACATAGACAGGGATCATGGGTAGAAGTGGGAACATCGAAGTGGCGGCATGGGCTCGTTGGGCTGAAGGGTCTGTTTCCCATGCTGTTTTGTTCTTTGTTCTTTGATATTGCTGTTGTGGAAAGGACAAAGCAAGTATGTAACTATAATCTGCATGTATTGATGCAAACTGCACATACTGAAAGATTGGTGTACAACAGTCTGAAATGTGCACCAACGCATAGCAGATCAATTTATTTTCATTCTGTTTATTACAGTATTGGCATGCATCCCAATTCTAGTAAAATAGAGGATATTGATGCCATGCCCATACAAATTCCTCAAAGGATAAATTTCAAAAATGTTTAGGTCTCTGTAATTCATTTGTCATCTTTTGTTTCCAATTTACTCAAAAATTATCCATGCTGAGGGAATTGTTGAGCAGGAAGGGGTCTGTCGTTCTTGTGGTACAAAGGCTGCAATGCCCCTTTGAAACACCAAAACCATTATTATCAGAAGCATCGATGTTGCGAATTTATGAACCCAGGAAGGCAAATACCCTGGAGACAAATGCCTTAGAGAAAGTTCTGGGAGCATGCATTTGCTTCTCTGCATGTAATCTAATCCAACAACTCAACATCTAGCAGGAAATGTTAGCTGTAATGTTTGGAATTGTGCATTTTCGTATCTAATCTATTTCAGAAAAGGTTTTGGTAGAGACTGACCATAAATGACTAGAGATGATTTGTGAAAACCATTAATCCAGAGCACTGCTAAAATTGCAACATCTCCTTGATAAACATTCAAGGTTACAACTGTGAGGTTAGGTGCAAGCCAGGTAATTTGATGGTTTCATTGGATACGCTTAGCAGATTGTCTAATCCAGTGAAAATGGAAGATATGCATAATCTTAGATCTACATACCTTTGTCCAGCATGAATCAAACTATAGCTTAAACCTTCTAGGCACAGAAACATTAAATTAAACCCACTTAAAACTATACCTGATTTCTAATGTTTATTATTACAAATCCATTAACTAACTTTATTTTCCTAACAAGTGTGTATAACACTTATGCCCGATGTATTATACTACAGTTGAATAATGGGGTACTTTGTAAAGTAGTCAATGACAATGATGAAGTCAGTGTCACAAATTTGAATGATGTGTGTGATTTTGAGAGGCCAGAAAGAGATGTGCAGAAGTGTTATGTATGTTTGAGGATTGGTACAATACCAATTGTAATTCTATAATGTTATCACTCTGTCTAAACATGAAGAGTAAATAAATCAACAGTAGTTGCTTAGCAGCTTGGGCCTTGTAAGGTAGAGAAGCTAAGTTTTAGTTTTGCTAATTTGATTGCAATTGGAAAAAGGTAGTGAGAGAGGAGGCAGCTCTCTCAGTTCTGCTAAAAGTAGTTGATTTTAGAAGGCTAAAGAAGTTATATCTCTCTCAGCCTTGCTAGAAGAAAAGCAGTACTATGGAGTATTAGTTAAGAAAACAGATTCTGGAAGCGTAAAGTCCAGCTAGTTAAGGAAATTAAAAGAAATTTCCAAGAAGTCTGGAGTTAATAAAGCAGAAGAAACTGGGAAACAGAGAACAATTCAATAAAGTCAGAGTTGAAAAGGTATTGGATTGTGAGAGGTCTGTAATATTGCTAAGATTTGTGAGAAATTACTACAGTTTGGAAGACATTATTTGGAATAATTGTAGAAATCAGTGGCTAAACCTTAGTGTTTAATTTTTTTAAATCATTTTTACGGGATGTGGTCATCCCTAACTTGGCCCAGCATTTATTGCCCATTCTTAATTGCCCTCCATTTCAGAGGGCAATTGAGAGTCAACCACATTGTCATGGATCTGGAGTTAAATGTAGGCCAGAACTGAAAGGACAGCAGACTTCCTTCCCTAAAGAATATTAATGAACCAGATGGGTTTTTGCGACAATCAACAATGGTTTCAAAGTCATTTAACTTTTTTAATTCCAGATTTTTACTGAATTCAAATTTCATGATCTGCTGTAGTGAGATTTGAAAACAGATCCCCAGAGCATTACCCTGGGCCTGTGGATTTTTGTGTATTGACAATTCCACTATGCTACTGCCACCCTGTTTGCGTAAACAGCTTTTACACCAAAAAAAGGAAGAATTTTTACTTTGTTTTATAATGTTCCTGTGAATTGATTTAAAACATTTTTACCATGTTAAATGTGCATATAAATGTAAATTATTATTGTATAGGTACATCTCTGCCCAGTAGTGAGTGTAAAATTCAGCCAAATCCAAACTGGACTTCAACTTCAATGCCTGGCAGAGAGACTTTCTGATTATTGTTCCATTCATATTCATTTCAATGAAATAATCAGATTGATTTTTTGTTGTAAAGGGCTGGAATTGAGGGAGCTCCTTGAGTTTTGGTTGCACTTCAGTCCCACATAGGTTTTTGGCCATCTGGTGCAATGAGGAGTGGACAGGGCCTATTCATTGATCTGCTTTTGGGTCTGGCCAAGGTGACTGTAAACCAGTCCAGACAGCAGGCAGTTAAGAAGGTTGTTCAGTCCGACTCTCTGCCTCTCTTCCCTAGTTACATGTATCCTTGCCTAGGTTACTTGGAGATAGAGCATGCAGTGTCCAGCAGTCCACTTGAGGCACTCTGCAACCTGTATGTGCCACAGGGTTTGAAGTACATCATCGACACTCATAACAATGCTTTAATTTAAAAGACTTCCTTTTATTTTGTTTTGTTACAATAATGTGGAAGTGCTTATTTAAAGGGGTGGATTGTTTGTTTATTCATCACTGTTAGTTCTCAAAACAATATAAAGGGCTGGCAATCCGTTCTGCAAGGTTACCGCCAGGCAGTGGAGTTGGAAGTGTTTTATTATTCCCTGGCCAGTTCACTTGAAGTTGAAAGTGTCTCTTATTATTCCCTGACCAGTTCACTTTAACTAAGCAAGTTTCATTTGGTGATATCAATCAAGGAACAAAAGCAGTCGGCTACTTTGTGTTCCAAATGGCACTAAATTCCTATGATTGTATTATCCTGGAAGCAGAGAAGGTATTTAATCCCCGAAATTGAATTTTTTTCTCCCCATGGTTGATTGGTATTTGATGATGATTCAGAAATGGATTTGAATCCTCTGTCCATATGTACTTCCTCAACAGATGCCAATGGCTCATTTCCCTGCCCAACGCCACGTATGTGGACTGTAAGATTCATTTCCATCCTTTTTTTGGCCTTAGCCATAAAAATCATTGGTAACAACGGTTAAGAACAAATTCAGAGTTCTGTTGGATGCAGGCTTGTTAAATTATTGAATGTTTATGGTTATTAATTTCATTTATTTTTTTAAATTTCTTTTCACTTTTTCAGAATCTTAGTGATGTGCCAGGACCAGCTGCTAGCCAGCCTTTGTAAGTATTTATAGCTCAGAAACAGATTGTATAACAATCTACTTTCAGTGTCTGTAAAAATGAAATTGCAGGTTCAGCGGAAATTATGGACAATTTACTTGGTAGCCTGCGTAGAATGTGTTGTTATTGTTGTTGTCACAAGCAGGCTTGCATTAACACTGCATTGAAGCTACTGTGAAATTCCCCCAGTTGTCACACTCTGACGCCTGTTCTGGTACTCTGGCCATTTTAAATTCTCTCTCGATTAACCTAACTAGCATGTCTTTTGGACTGTGGGAGGAAACTGGATCAACCGGAGGAAATCTATACAGAAAGGAGGGGAACATGCAAACTCCACACAGACAGCAACCCAAGCTGGGAATGGAACCTGTGAGGGAGCAGTGCTAACCAATGTGCAAGATCCTTTAGCACATGGAGGAGAAATGTGGACCATTATTCAGACCCTTTCTGAATTCAGATAAAGAGTCCAGCTCAAAACTTTAATCTACTTGTTCTGATCTTATGCGCTGAGGCCCACATTTTTTGCTCACAGCTCAGGTGCACAGAGATGGGAAGATCCCTCTTTGTCGTAGCGCAAATGTGTTGTTAAGTTTAATCTGATGTTTCTTTATCAATTGATATAATCTATGTTCACTGTAAGATTCAATAGTTATGACTATTTCAGAATGTTACTGTTTGCTAACATGTATAGGAAAAGCCCAAAATTTATTAGGCACAGGCCACACCTGTGAGCGAAACATGTATAGTTAACAATACAGGCAGCTGACCAAACAGAACTAGATGATGTTAAATGTGCGACATAACTTAAATATTCCAGACACAAGTCAAGTTATTGTGACTTATGAACAGTTTTACCAAGTCAGTCATATTATCCAGTAGATTTGTCCTTGAAACTCAGAAGTCAGTAGTCATTGAATTCACAGCCTGAACCACTTTGTGTAATTAAAGTTCTAAGGTTGTGTTTGAATAATGCTGAATTCTATTCGTTTGGTAAATTTAATCCAGTGTACATATCAAAAATATTCACATGTATTTTGACCCTGATCAGTGCTAAGTTTGCTGATCCCAGCCAGTTAAATGCTACAGTAGAAGAATGGAAAATAATCCAAACCCACAATGGATAAGTCCTACCTCCAATTTAGGGACCAGATGAGAAACCTACCAAGCTCAATTCCAGCCCCGGTCAGTGTGTATGTGGAGTTTGCACATTCTTCCTGTGTCTGTGTAGGTTTCCTCCCATAGTCCAAAGATGTGCAGTTAAGTTGATTGGCTATACTAAATTGCCCCTTAGTGTTGGGGGAAACTAAAATAAATAAATAACTTAATGGGGTAAATACTTGTGGTATGGGGACAGGGCCTGGATGGGATTGTTGTTGGTGCAGGCCAAATGGCCTCTTTCTGCACTGTAGGGATTCTGCAATGGAGAGGCACCTGAGAGACTTTAATAGAGTGCTGAGACTGCCTTCGGTTTTTTGCAGCCAGTGTTTCCTGAGAGACAGACAATCTGAGAGCTGAAGGGAGCTTGGAGATACCTGATTCAATATGCTCCCCCCAATGCCACCACCAAACTCGTCCTCCCCCCCTCCCCCTCACCGGACTTCATCGTGATCTTCCTCCACCCTATCAACTGCATCTTCTCGTGGTCCTCCTTTACACTTGCCTGTCAAACACCATTTCTTTTCTTTTCCCCACACCATCTTTTTTCTCGATCCCTCACCCCTACATCTTCAGGGTACTAGTACAATCATACTGTAGCAAAAAATAAACACTTTAGGAGAGGTGAGTAATCTGGTTCCAGTAGTCTCAGCTATATTTGTTGTGCAAATGATAGATGAAGTTTTTCCACTTCAAGTCCACCAGTGCATCTGTTCCTCTGCATCAGTGGATATGAGACTTCCAATCTTGATGAATTAAATTAGATCCATTTATTTGTATGCAAATTTTAAACTAGAAGCTATCTCCAGCTGTGTGAATTTTTATTGTACAATACATGAACATTGATAAACTATCATCGAGCAATAGAATTTAAATAAAAGGACTGAACAGTTGATTAATGGACTGTGCAGTTTGGAGGATTTTGCTTGATTTTCCTACATCGCTTTGAGGAATTGACATTTTGATTTGCTAACTTGGTTTGGATTTTTTTTTTGTTGATATTGGGGTCTGTTTTTGTTTGGGGGGACAACTTAAAATCAAAATTAAGATTGAGCTCTTGATCTCAGTAGTCCAATTTAAAAAAAAAATATTGTTAATACCAGCTTTGATTAATAGTCATGGTTCATAAGACTGTTTATAGCATTTTTTACTGATATTTTTAATGGAAAATGTCTGTTAATTTTAGAGAAGTCTTTGAGCAACGCCTCAGTGAAATGTAAAACATAATTCTGATGAATGTTCAAGTTTGTGTAGAACTTTAGCAAAAGTTACAATTGATTTGACTTCATTTAACCTGTAGATATTCTGTTCAGCCCATATGATTGGAGCTTTTTTATATTCCAGGACAGTTCCAGGCAAAGTGCCTCCTGCACGCCCTCCCCCAGCTAAAGCAGGTCCAGCTCGTCCTCCTCCTCCAAAGGTTTCTACTGTACCAAACCATCTTCGCCGTTCTTCATCTGAACTGGGAGTAAACAGCACTGCAGGAAAAAGCAGCCCACGTGCCCTCAGCAAGATCCGTCCAAAAAGTCAGGTTTTTCAGAAAAAACGCCCTGAACTTCCACCACGACCAGCTCCTGGTCATCCACTCTACAATAAGTACACGGTAATTAACAGGCAGAGACATTGGTCAGTTTTGAGAATGTCAGCAGTGTTTCCTCTATGTAATTTCTCTCAAAGGTTTAGATGCAATTCCAAGATGCAGATACAATCGCAAGGGAATATTGGAAAATTACTTGATCAAATGGATAATTACAGGCCAGCTTCATCTTGCCCAGTGACCATCTAATCTACTGGATAGTGATGAACAACAGGGATCTTAGCCTTTTTTCCCCTCCTCACTATGTTGATGCCAATTGTAGAACACCTACCATTTGCAGCTGACATCAATCCACCCAGCATACACCATGAATAGAATGTGAAATACTGAAAGCTAATTACAATTGTAATTGAGTTCTATATGTTTTTAGATTTTAGGTGTTGGTTCTTTTCTTTATAAAAAAGACTTTGAAATGTCCACTCTGGAATAGTTTAAATTTAAAAATGGTAAATTAGAAAGAGTTCCACTTTTCTCGAAGACCCAAAAATACTTGCTTCCTTGTGCTGTTAAAATTGTGTTTTTTAATTGACTTTCCTGTTCGTCCCATTTTTTTCTGTGCCATTCTTTGGTTTAATGAGCAATAGGTTGTGCCTGGGCCTCTCTGCAAATGGCAAAGACCAGATATAACAGCGTGCAGCACTGCATATCCTCTTTAAAAAAATCAAGCCAGTCTTTTCTATCCCTCCTGAGGTTATGCTGTTGAAATGGAGTATTGTGTAAACAGTTAATGTTGCCTGATTTACACTATCACCCAGTTAAAATTGCCCCAGATTCTTTAATTGTAATGTTGTCTTAAAATTAATTTCAGAATCATTGCTATATGTTACAGAATGTAAGAGTGAGTGTCAAATAGAAAATGCAGAGCAACCAAAAAATACTGAATCTAATTGCAAATTCATAATATAAAAAATAGTCATTTGGGAGTATAGAACTTGAATATTGTTGAAAAGAGACAATTTGTCACAATTTGTAGTCTTGTAGTGGACAGTCACAAGAATACAACGTCAGTTCTTGTTTTTCCTGACATTGATATTCTTGTGATTGTTCTGAAGAGTGCAAGATGAAAATTTTTGACAAAATATCTTTTCTTAGTAAGTAATGTCTTTAAAAAAAAGACTGGAAATGTACATTCAGCAGCTGAAACATGATCCATGCTTAGTTGTTCATATCGATAAAATTGCATTTTCAGATGTTCATTTCTTATGTCAATTGAATTGGAACTTGGTTTTCACCTCCTGACTTAGAGATTGTGCTTTTAAAATTGACATCCAGATATTTCAATGTGAGCTTATTCAAACAGGAATTCACAAAATGTTCATGAATCCTCTTCTATATTTTAAAAAAATCACATTTCCCTGGATGATGCATGATTGATAGTGAAGGTAGCAACCCCAGGACAGCTAAAGATAGAAATGCATCTTTGATCATAAAATCCAATTAAGAAGGGTTGTAGAACAAGATTTCATGTTTGATACGTGTAGCAAAATTAGAATCACATTCTGCAAACTTAAATTTATAATTTTACTGCAATAACAATGTACTTGAGTGCATTAAGCTGTATGTTCATGATCTGGCAATAAAAAAGGTATCAGCTTGCTGTCATGTGTGAAGACAAAACTTCATCTTTGTGATGAGCTTTTATTGCACCAGGTTTTTGAGTTTTGCCTTTCGACTCAATAACAGCATCCTTACTTATGACTCTAAAGTTGTTGGTTAAAGCACAACTCTGGGATTTGACCACATATTCCAAGCCAGAGCCTCCCAACTGCTCTCGCAGTTCTCAACCTCCTTCACCCCTCTTATTCTCTTAGCCCTTCATTTCCCCTTCCCCACTCTCAAAACTCTATCCACCCTCCTGGCTCAGACCCTGGGATAATGGCAACTTTCAAGCCTCAAAATGAGGCTGCAGTGGGGAAAACTTCAGGAAGCACCGATTTATGTTGACACTTCAATACTGAAATTGTGTGTCTTGTCTTCATTAGAGATACCGTCTCTCATAACTAATAAACCAAGGCCCCATCAAAGTTCTCTGTTGAATATAAATGATCATGATGTAAAGATGCCGGCGTTGGATTGGGGTGGTAAGAACTCAGTAAGAATTTAGCAACACCAATTATTAATCCAACCGATTTATTTGATAGTAAAAAAGCGAGCTTTCAACACTCTTGTGTCTTCCTCAGGCAAGTGCAGTGTTCTGGTCTGCAATAGCACACATCAGCACAGACAGTCAGAGATTGCTGATTAGAATGCGAATCCTTACATCTAACCTGCTATTCAAGTGTTAAAGTGGCTAACAATGTGTGTGAAGGGGATCCTGAGCATTGTTAGAGAATTGTGTATTTTCTCCAGACAGCACAGTAAGTGAGGTTTTTTGCTAACCCAGGCAAGTTACGGGGGTTACAGATAGTGTGTCATGAAGCCAAGATCCCTGTTAAGACCGTCCTCATGTGTGCGGAGCTTGGCTATCAGTCTCTGTTCAGCGACTCTGCGCTGTCGTGTATCACGAAAGCCCCCTTGAAGAACATATACCCGCAGGTCGGAGGCCGAATGCCCATGACTGCTGAAGTGTTCGCCACAGGAAGGGAACCTCAGCACCTCACTGTACCGCAAACCGACAGACAACCTCACAATGCTCCACTTCTCCAGCTTCCACCCTAGACACGTTAAAGAAGCCATTCCCTATGGACAAGCCCTCCGTATACACAGAATTTGCTCAGATGAGGAGGATCGTGACAGACACCTCCAGACACTGAAGGATGCCCTCGTGAGAACAGGATATGGCGCTCGACTCATCGATCGACAGTTCCAACGTGCCACAACGATAAACCGCACTGATCTCCTCAGAAGACGAACACGGGACACGGTGGACAGAGTACCCTTTGTTGTCCAGTACTTCCCCGGAGCGGAGAAGCTACGACATCTTCTCCGGAGTCTTCAACATATCATTGATGACGATGAACATCTCGCTAGGGCCATCCCCACCCCCCCACTTCTTGCTTTCAGACAACCGCACAACCTCAAACAGATCATTGTTCGCAGCAAACTACCCAACCTTCAGGAGAACAGTGACCACAATACCACACAACCCTGCCACAGCAACCTCTGCAAGACATGCCAGATCATAGACATGGACGACATCATCAAACGTGAGGATACCATTCACCAGGTACACGGTACATACTCTTGCAACTCGGCCAACGTTGTCTACCTAATACGTTGCAAGAAAGGATGTCCCGAAGCATGGTATATTGGGGAGACCATGCAGACACTACGACAGCGGATGAATGAGCATCGCTCAACAATCACCAGGCAAAACAGTTCCCTTCCTGTGGGCGAACACTTCAGCAGTCATGGGCATTCGGCCTCCGACCTGCGGGTAAATGTTCTTCAAGGGGGCTTTCGTGATACACGACAGCGCAGAGTCGCTGACAGAGACTGATAGCCAAGCTCCGCACACATGAGGACGGTCTTAACAGGGATCTTGGCTTCATGACACACTATCTGTAACCCCCGTAACTTGCCTGGGTTAGCAAAAAACCTCACTTACTGTGCTGTCTGGAGAAAATACACAATTCTCTAACAATGCTCAGGATTCCCTTCACACACATTGTTAGCCACTTTAACACTTGAATAGCAGGTTAGATGTAAGGATTCGCATTCTAATCAGCAATCTCTGACTGTCTGTGCTGATGTGTGCTATTGCAGACCAGAACACTGCACTTGCCTGAGGAAGACACAAGAGTGTTGAAAGCTCGCTTTTTTACTATCAAATAAATCGGTTGGATTAATAATTGGTGTTGCTAAATTCTTACTGAATATAAATGATCTCATTGCACTAATCAACCAAGATTGACAAAAACTGCTTAACTGTTCAATTGTCTCATTGCCATGTATAAATTGGCTGTTGCATTTTCCTACAAAACAGTTTGAACACTTTAAAATAAATCATTAGCTTTGGGGATATTTTGAAGACATAGAGGTGGATATTTGCAGTTAGATTGCAGATTAGCCATTATGTCACTCAACGGTAGAACAGATTTGAAGAGCTAAATGGCCTACTGCTGTTCCTATCTGTCTACATTTCTATAAATGAATGTTTTATCTTTCTCTAATTCTGAGCTTTATATTTGCTAAAACAATGTATTTTCAGCTGCCTGTGCCTCACGGAATTGCTGAATGTGATGTTAACTCCAGGGTCCCAGGAGAACTGTCATTTCAGGTGAGATAGACCTCCAGTAGACAGTCTGTATTGTGTAGAATATTGCAGAGGGATTCCAAGCAAGTACACTGTTACTCTGAATCAATTGTGAGGACAATGTAGCAGCACTCTTAATTTTAATGTTGCCAAAACAATTTTTCAATGGAAAATGTTAAGGTTAAGAATTCTAATGATTCCATCATTTGACACTCCAATAGAGCACAGTTGCTCCAAGTGATGAAGCAATTGAATCTTTTTGGTGATGGAGGAAACTATTCAGAGTTGCCCAGCTTTTTGAGAAAAAGCTAAACAGCAATTGATTGATTTCCAAATGATGATTTCTTTTCTGTCTTAGTTTTATTTGGAATCACCAAAGATATATATGTTTTAGTCTCGTTATGGGGAATAGGTTGCATTGATATATTTTTGACATGTGGCTATCTCGTAGAAGAATGGATGGGAGATAATGAGAAGGGCTGAGTAAAATGTAAATTAATATTAAAATTGTATATTTTTGTCTTTTTTTTTTCTCTCTGTCTATAGCGAGGTGAAGTCCTCATTCTCCAACAACAGATGGACCAGTCTTTCCAGTGCCAAAAGGGGCTTGATACTGGGAAAGTTCCTTCATCTCATTTGAAGATAATCACTCCACTGGATGAGGAGGTAGTGAAAGGGACTGGCAAGGTCAGTGTGGGCAGCACGTTTGCCGTTCAATCTAGTGGAATAGCCATGTTAAATTCCGTTGTAAAATTTCCTAAACGGCAATGGTCTTTACATTGGTATGAAAGAAAGTATACTACTTACAACCAGTTTTCCTTCATTATTCAATTATAATTGGCTTTAGATGTAGATGAGGTTGTGGCAGGGAGCCTGAGTCTAGGAATGTAACATTTTGTGTAAGTGAAATTTAAAGGGATCAGATAATTAAAGGGGAATGTCACAACGGACTTTGGAAAAGCGCAAAGACATTTCAATTTATTAACCACCTTTGCCAAGGTTTATGATGAGAATTATAATAAATGATGAGTCAAGATGAAGAGAAAGGAAACCCATGATGTAGACATGGGGTTGAAGGGACAGAGCAGCACCTGATCTGTTTGATGGACATGTATAGAACATAGAACATAGAACAATACAGCACAGAACAGGCCCTTCGGCCTTCGATGTTGTGCCGACCAAAATAAAAAGCAATGCCCTCCAAACTAAACCATTCCCTTCTCTTCCATATACTTATCAACTAACCTCTTAAACGCCACCAGACTTGGCGCATCTACAACAGCTGCAGGCAGGGCATTCCACTCCCTAATCACTCTTTGAGTAAAGAACCTACCTCTGATATCCGTCCTATAACTCATACCCCTTAATTTAAAGCTGTGTCCCCTCGTGCTAGCTTTCTCCATCTAGGAAAAAGGCTAACACTGTCCACCCTATCTAAACCTCTAATCATCTTATATGCTTCAATAAGATCCCCTCTTAGCCGCCTCCTTTCTAACGAAAACAACCTCAAATCCTTCAACCTCTCTTCATAGGACCTGCCCTCCATACCAGGCAACATCCTGGTAAACCTCCTCTGTACCCTATCCAATGCCTCCACATCTTTCTTATAATGTGGGGACCAGAACTGCACACAATACTCCCAAGTGCGGCCGCACTAGAGTTTTGTACAGTTGCAACATGACGTTGCGGCTCCGAAATTCAATCCCCCTACCAATAAAAGCTAAGACTCCATATGCCTTCTTAACAACTTTATCCACTTGACTGCCTACTTTCAGGATCTATTGACACATACACCAAGATCCTTCTGTTCCTCAACACTATTAAGAGCCCTACCATTAGCCCTATACTCTACACATTTATTGTTCCTGCCAAAGTGCATTACCTCACACGTTTCCACATTAAACTCCATTTGCCACCTCTCGGCCCAGCTCTGCAACTTGTCCAAGTCACTCTGTAAACTAAAAACACCCCTCTTCACTATCTACCACTCCACCAACTTTAGTATCATCTGCAAATTTACTGATCCATCCCTCAATACCCTCATCCAGATCATTTATAAAAATTACAAACAGCAGGGGCCCCAAAACAGACCCCTGAGGCACACCACTCGTCACCGAACTCCACGATGAATATCTCCCATCAACCACCACCCTCTGTCTTCTATCTGCCAGCCAATTCCTAATCCAATTAGCTAAATCACCCTCTATTCCACACATCTGCATTTTCTGTAGAAGTCTTCCATGGGCACCTTATCAAAAGCCTTACTAAAGTCCATATATACTACATCAACCGCCTTACCCCCATCCACCTCTCTGGTCACTTTCTCAAAAAACTCAATGAGGTTAGTGAGGCATGACCTACCCTTCACAAAACCATGCTGACTATCCCCAATCAATTCATTTCTCTCTAAATAACTATAAATCCTATCCCTAATAATTTTCTCCAATACTTTGCCCACAACAGAAGTAAGACTCACTGGCCTATAATTCCCTGGAAGGTCTCTCTTCCCCTTCTTGAACAATGGGACCACATTCGCTATCCTCCAGTCCTCCGGAACCACACCCGTAACCAACGACGACCTGAAGATCAGAGCCAGAGGCTCTGCAATCTCCTCTCTTGCCTCCCAGAGAATCCTAGGGTAAATCCCGTCCGGCCCAGGGGACTTATCCAACTTCAAACCCTCGAGAATTTCTAACACATCCTCCCTATCTACTACAATACTTCCCAATTTGCAACCCTGTACCTCAGTGTTCTCCATAGCTACATTTCCAGCACTCTGCGTGAATACCGAAGAGAAATATTTATTCAGTGCCTCACCAATCTCTTCAGGCTCCACGCACAACTTCCCACTGCTGTCTATGACTGGCCCTAATCTTGCCCTAACCAATCTTCTATTCTTAACATATCGAAAGAATGTGGTGCTTCATAAAGTAATTTTGAGTAGGGTTGCCTTCTGTACCATTCCATGCCATTATTTCTATTAGTTTATGATTGCAGCATGCCTGGAAGCAGATACTGTCAAGTTTCCGGTTAAAACTGATCATTACGACCATTAGGTATTCCAGACCTATGTAGCATGGTAGCTGCAAGTGTCTTTACAGCAGAAGATACAACTGTATTTGAAGCCTGTATGTCTTCCATTACTTGATGGGAGCAGTCAGTCAGGCTGTTGGCCAACTTATTTTGGCTACGCTGTAGACCAGGGAGTTACTGTAGTTTGTGGGCACGTTATAGAACTCTACAGTCTTCATTGTCATGTTTGGCTCTCTCCAAGTTTCCCAATTAAAACAATGATTTACTGCTGAATCATCAATTCAGAGGCATACTAGCTCTATCAATTATTTGCTGTCTATCATGATACTGGTGCTGATTTATATTGATACAGTTACAACTGGTGAGGACATGTCAGAACTCGCTATTTCTTTCTCAATCCTTCATTGATCATAACAGTTTGTTGTAATCTATAAGGACAAAAGGCATTAATTCAGTGTCTCATGGCAGTAAATCAATCTGACAGGCTGATTTGAGTTTAAACATAAAGATTAGTCTTAATTAAAAACTAAAAACCCAACAGGGTAAAGATATAAGGCTGTTAAGATGGAAAAGTAAACCCACATCCTGACAATTGCAACGCAACTTTTAGCAAGCAATGTGCATAAAAATACTGAGAGTTCGCTGGTATTTGTGGCTAAAGCAGATTTTTCCCATTGTGATATTGAAATTTCAGTGAGATTGAAGCAGATATAAATTTCAATTTCTGGAGGCTGTCATTTTTTAAGACATTATCCGTCTTTTACAAAAGTTGTTGATATTGCACTTATGTTTCTTTTGATGGAAATTTTCTATCTCCAAACTGTAACATTTGAATTCAAATGTTAATTTGAATTTGGATTCCAAACTGTAACATTTGAATTAAAGAGAGAGAGTGTGATGATGTTACTGCTCCTTTGGCAGACTTCTACCAGATTGTCATTTTAGCAGCTCACGGGTTTGAGTAAAAGATAGTTCAAATTGATTATTCTAGTTGTACGACCTCTCTCCCTATAATGATTTCAGGAAGTAATTGGTTAGTTCTTGTGTGGACAGACTTTGGCTATTGTTTTATGGCCCAGGTAATTCTTAACATATCGAAAGAAAGCTTTAGGATTCTCCTTAATCCTATCACCCAACATCTTCTCGTGTCCCCTCTTAGCTCTCCTCAATTCACTTTTTAGCTCCTTCCTGGCTAATCTATAGCTATCCTTGCACTAACTGAGCCTTCAAGCCTCATCCTGACATAAGCCTCCTTTTTCTTCTTAACCAGCAAATCAACTTTTTTCGTACACCAAGGCTCTCTTACTCGACCATTTCCTCCCTGCCTGACAGGGACATACTTATCAAGGACTCGCAGCAGCTGCTCCTTGAATAAGCACCACATTCCAGATGTTCCCAGTCCCTGTAGTTTCCTAGTCCAATCTATGCACCCTAATTCTCTCCTGATGGCCTCATAATTACCCTTCCCCCAGCTATAACTACTGCCCCCAGCTTCATGCCTATCCCTGTCCATCACTAAGGTGAACGTAACCGAATTGTGGTCACTATCACCAAAATGTTCACTAACTTCCAAGCCTAACACCTGGTCTGGCTCATTGCCCAGCACCGAATCCAATGTAGCCTCACCTCTAGTTGGCCTATCTACATACTGAGTCAAAAAACCTTCCTGCACACTCTATGGCCCATGGAAGACTTCTACAGAAAATGCAGATGTGTGGAATAGAGGGTGATTTAGCTAATTGGATTAGGAATTGGCTGGCAGATAGAAGACAGAGGGTGGTGGTTGATGGGAGATATTCATCGTGGAGTTCGGTGACGAGTGGTGTGCCTCAGGGGTCTGTTTTGGGGCCCCTGCTGTTTGTAATTTTTATAAATGATCTGGATGAGGGTATTGAGGGATGGATCAGTAAATTTGCAGATGATACTAAAGTTGGTGGAGTGGTAGATAGTGAAGAGGGGTGTTATAGTTTACAGAGTGACTTGGACAAGTTGCAGAGCTGGGCCGAGAGGTGGCAAATGGAGTTTAATGTGGAAAAGTGTGAGGTAATGCACTTTGGCAGGAACAATAAATGTGTAGAGTATAGGGCTAATGGTAGGGCTCTTAATAGTGTTGAGGAACAGAAGGATCTTGGTGTATGTGTCAATAGATCCCTGAAAGTAGGCAGTCAAGTGGATAAAGTTGTTAAGAAGGCATATGGAGTCTTAGCTTTTATTGGTAGGGGGATTGAATTTAGGAGCCGCAGCATCATGTTGCAACTGTACAAAACTCTAGTGCGGCCGCACTTGGAGTATTGTGTGCAGTTCTGGTCCCCACATTATAAGAAAGATGTGGAGGCATTGGAGAGGGTACAGAGGAGGTTTACCAGGATGTTGCCTGGTATGGAGGGCAGGTCCTATGAAGAGAGGTTGAAGGATTTGAGGTTGTTTTCGTTAGAAAGGAGGCGGCTAAGAGGGGATCTTATTGAAGCATATAAGATGATTAGAGGTTTAGATAGGGTGGACAGTGATAGCCTTTTTCCTAGGATGGAGAAAGCTAGCACGAGGGGACACAGCTTTAAATTAAGGGGTATGAGTTATAGGACGGATATCAGAGGTAGGTTCTTTACTCAAAGAGTGATTAGGGAGTGGAATGCCCTGCCTGCAGCTGTTGTAGATGCGCCAAGTTTGGTGGCGTTTAAGAGGTTAATTGATAAGTATATGGAAGAGAAGGGAATGGTTTAGTTTGGAGGGGCATTGCTTTTTATTTTGGTCGGCACAACATCGAAGGCCGAAGGGCCTGTTCTGTGCTGTAATGTTCTATGTAATGAGTTTCTTTACTGCTTCTGAATGGACTGTTCTTCCCTGCAACACCTATATTCTATAGAACATCTATTGGCCATTGTACTGGTAGACTTTCTGCCTTTGCCTGAAAACTTTGTAGAAATTCAAATGGTGAGAGCCAGTATACTTAATTTTTGAAGTAATTCCAAAGGAGGATGTCTTTACATGGCTTAATTCTAGTGTATATTTGAAATGTGTAGAAACTGGCCAAGTTGTAATACCAGACATGTCAGGTGACCTGTGCAGTTATCTTGAATCAGATTCAAAGGACCAGATGACCTCCTATGCATGATTCTATGCTGCTAGGATCATGAGTTGTTGAGTTACGTAGTTTTTATAATTGTAACTCTTTTGTTCTGATTTTTTTGCAGTTTTTCTTTGCGTCCCTTTTCATCTCCGCGTTAGAAAAAGTGAAAAGGAGATATATATTCATTTTCTTTGTCCTCTGTTTTCTTAGAAACCTTTCTCTTCTGAACAGCAGCTTGGAGAAAGCAGTGCTCCCCATGCTATAGTGCTGCATGACTTCATAGCAGGTAAGGAACTCTGCAATTCTGGGAAAGTCCAGCACTTTCAGCAAAATGTTTTACCGAATTATCATCTACTGCTCACTATTACACTTTTTTATTATATTGACCCTAGCATTAAAAATAAGCTGTTAAATATATGGGGCAAGCTTTTATTTAACATAAATTGTCCTACATGTGATTGGTGATGGAATAAGTTTTAAAACTTTGTTTAATAACAGAGTCAAAAGAATTTTATGGAGGCCACAAGTGTGGAAAACCTGGCATGTGGGGTAATTTAATGAGGTGCAATATGAAATCAGTAAAGTCAGTGGCGGCATGTTTGTGGCATGTTGAACCTCACGTGAGCACATACAGTGTTCGTTCTAGCAATATATTGCATGCTATGAGCACTCATTAGTGTAATACATTTTTAAATTGCATTCTACTTTCAAGACAAAGTCGACAGTGTGCAAGAATCTGATGGCAACAGATTCATATCTGTTTAAAGGTAGCATGCACCCATCAGTTATGTGCAATTGTTGTAAGTGGTTTTCTTTATTTAACTTTATGACACAAGGGAGGGGAGCAGGAGAATGACAGCTTGCCTGCAGGTTTAAAACATAGAACATTACAGCGCAGAACAGGCCCTTCGGTCCTCTGTTGCACCGACCAATTAAGAAAAAGCAATGACCCTTTAACCTAAACCATTCCTTTTTCATCCACAAACCTGTCCACTGACCACTTAAACGCCCCCAAACTTGGCGCATCTACAACTGCAGCAGGCAAGGCATTCCATACCCTTACCACCCTCTGGGTAAAGAACCTACCTCTGACATCAGTCCTATAACTACCGCCCCTTAATTTAAAGCTATGTCCCCTCGTGCTAGCTTTCTCCATCTGAGGAAAAAGGCTATCACTGTCCACCCTATCTAAACCTCTGATGATCTTATATGCTTCAATAAGGTTTCCTCTTAGCCGCCGCCTTTCTAATGAAAACAACCTCAAATCCCTCAGCCTCTCCTCATGAGACCTTCTCTCCATACCAGGCAACATCCTGGTAAACCTCCTCTGCACCCTCTCCAATGTCTCCACGTCGACAGATGTTTGGGACAGACAGGGGTGAGTCAGTGGTAAGGGGTGGATTGTGTGGAATGGCATCAGGGACAAAGAGTGGAAAAGGATCCAGAAGAGAACAAAGAGTGAGATTAAGCGCATGATGTAGTGAAGTGGGAAAGGTTTGATGTCTTGGATGTGGTCAAAGGAAGGTGGGGGAACAGTCAGTCAAGGTAAGAAAAGAGAGGACTATGGGGCAATGTCAGTATTGTCCAAATGTCTGTCCTCCTCATAGCGTTAGCTGGCAGTGTCCTTACAGGGTTTTCAATTATCCCTACTGAGCATTATCTTAAATAATGTCCTTAATATGCAGAGAAGGGAGGGTCAACTCAGCCTACAAGTTCAGCCATGTCCTGCAGTCCAACATTGGAAGCTAACATGAACGTTCCATAAAAGTTAACCAAAACACAACATTGATTCTTTCACAATAAAATAAATGTCTCTAACTCCCCCGTAACTAACGGTGCGTGCCAACTATGTGCCATGCCAATAGCTTTCTGGTGAAGGTAGACTCAAAAAAATAATGATGATGCACACATGAATAAAGTAAAATTGATGCAATGTTGAATATTTACCAATAAAATTTGAATTTGATAAATACCTTTTAAAAATTTCTGTCTATGATCAAGAATCTCCCTGAATGACCAAGCCACTTGGTTTATTGGCCACCCATAGGTGCTGCGTGGTCAGCTGAAGATGGGTTCCACCAATGAACAGCTACCCCAGCTGCAGAATGTTTGTCACACATGTCACCAGCATTTAAAGTTTGACTGTAATCACAGGGGAACCAGGAAATGTAAGATAATAGAAGAGACACACACTTCTAGTTCCTCCCTGGGAACAGTATACTGTTAACAAAATTGTTCCTGAAGTTTTTCCCTGTGCCCCACACAGGCTAATTACTCAAAATATGACTGTCAGTCAAGGAACAGACAATTGCTTGTAGACAGGGAAATGCATCAATTTTCAGGTTTGAACTTTACTGGAATTTTCTATGTATTTTGCAGTCAGAATAAAAGAGGATTGTAGATGAGATTTGCTATTGAACTTCCTATTAAGATTGAATTTCTTGAGTTCATCCTTCTGACTTTCAGCTCATAGTACGAGCTGGTAAGAGGCAAAGTGAACAACTGACCAACATTCCCCTTGTTTTGTGAGTTGAGTTCTGAATTGTCTACCATGCCGCAGTCACTGTAATTTCCGTGATCTAGCAATGATGTGAATGCATCTCTTATGTGACTTCTAGTGGGGCCACAATGTAATTTCTTTTTGTCTCTGCTTATTTCCTGGAGGGGAGTACTTAGAATCATAGAATCCCTAGTACAGAAAGAGGCTATCGAGCCTGTACCAATCACAAACCCACCCAGGCCCTATTCCTGTAACTCTACACATTCACTCTGTTAATTCCCCTGGCAACTAGGGTCAATTTCGCATGGCCAATCAACCTAACCTGTACATCTTTGGACTTTGGAAACTCACGGAGAACTTGCAGACTCCACATAAATAGTGACCCATGACAAGATTTGAACTGAGATCACTCATGCCATGTGGCAGCAGTGCTAACCACCGTGCCATCCTTAGACTTGTCTTCCCTTGAGGGACAGTATTAGTTCAGGGGATTATTTATATAATGATGTTGCTCTGTGATCCAGTAGGTAAACTTTTTAAAATCTGCACATGGCTACTTTCCCACATTCTCATTAAAAGGAGAATGTAACATACATGTTCACTCTCAATTAAGTTCAGGTCCAAATTTTGTTTTACGCTAATTGTAGATTAATGAAAAATCAGCTTTGTATGTGAAGTAAATTAAATGTGCCTATACGAATGCATAATCAAAGTTCATATCTGTATGAAATTGGTGTCAGACTGTCAATTTACTGTGAGAATGTTTAGATGTAAGCTGGAGGTTATGTGGCTCCTTATTTCTTTCTTTTCCCAGATCAAAATGATGAACTGAATCTTAAGTCAGGAGATACTGTGTACTTGCTGGAGAAATTGGACAAAGAATGGTTTAATGGGAAATGCAAGGGGCATACTGGGATTTTTCCTGCCAACTTTGTCAAAGTTATTGTAAGTTGTTGGTTGAAAATTTCCTCAATTAAAAATACTAATCTTGATTTCTGTACCAACAGTTTGGGCAAGTTTTTGCTTTTTGATAAATCTATTCCTTTGATTTATCTTCCTTGGTCCCTTCCTGGTTTCATCTCCTTATTTGAAACTAATAAGTCATAATGGAAGAGTTTCATAGGCAGCTCTCTTCATCTACCATCTCTCCAAATGATATTGTCATGTTTGAGAAAATATGGAGAAGTTTTCTGGACAAAAGGAGGTGGGTTTTGTGTACGGGGGAGTTAAGTCCCCAAAATTTAACATTGGTTCTGAGGCTATCAGAAATCCTGCTGGATCTAGCAGGAAACTAATCAACAGCAATTTAAGAGCTTGTTTAACCCTGGGTATTGGATTTTCTAGGCAGGACATCTACTTTAACATCTGTTAGCAACTCACCAGAGTCACTGAGGTTGAGATGAATGCACATTTGGAAGAGCTTCTTCAGTGAAACTTAACACACTAGGAAGCCTTTCATCAGTGAAACCGAGGAGATGCAGTCCTGACAGACGAAAGGCTGCCCTTCAAAGCAATCCTTTTCTCGGAGTGATATTACTGCTTGACAGATGGTCGCAAACTTTCTTGAAAGACACTTCACTCGCCTCTGGGAACACGTCCTTGCTGCTAACCATCACCAAGACATAGGGGCAGCTCCACCTTGCCCCTCTCCTGAATTGCAAGAACAAAAGTAGCAACACCATTTCCAACAGCACAGTGAGCTGCCTTCTCCTCAGCCTCATACCCCTCGAAAAGGCAGAGGGGTTGGACAGTTTCCTTGTGGGGAGGATCAGTAGTTGTAGTTGCGATGGTTTTAAACTAAATTGGCAGGAACTGGGCACCAGAATAAAGAAATAGCAAAAAAGGAATAATGCACATAAAGAAATGAGAGTACTGGATAGTATTAAAGAAGGCAGTACTACCATGCTGACTAAGGAGGACAATGAGGATAAGAAGTATTTCGAATGCACGTTTGTAAGCACACACGTTGATGAATAAAGTTGGTGAGTTACAAAAGCAAATCACCAAGTGGGAATAGGATGTTGTAGCAAAATGAAAAGGCTAATTAAGTTTGGTGACTTTGCAACCACAGAGGCTACACTCCTTCCATATGTAGGTGCCAACATCTGTGACAACAAAACCGGTTCATATTTTCCCAGGTCATCCTCTCTTTTTCTTTATTCCTCCCCACTATGGGAAGTCATGCTTCATTTTTCCTCTTTTGAAATGCACATCCTATAACATTTCAGAGGCAACTAGGGATGAGCAATAAATGCAGGCCCTGTCAGCAACACTCAACCTGAAAAAGGAATTTTTTTTAAAAAATTCAGGATGGGTTTGGCATTCAGAATGTGTAAAGCAGCAGTGAAGACTGGTTCTGCTTTCCATCAATATTCTTTTCCTCTTTTTAGAAAGTATTCCACTCAGTAGTTTCATGATGATCTGCTTGAGCTTTGGAATTCCCCATATGAAGAAACTATGGAAATAAATATTCCACAATAGAGGAATATTAAATGTTGTAAAATTCCCATTGTTTGTATTGCACATGTCTGATTATGTTATTCTTGAGGTATGTTTTGAATACTGATGGCTACAATGTCGTAACCTGACTAATTTCTTTTTGATAGGTTGATTTAGCTGCAGATGATTCACAGGAGAGCAATGTGAAGAAAGTTGCATTTAAATCAACTTCACTTATCAGGCAAGCCTAAATACTCCAGGAATCCTGAATCGTTGATTAATTATTTAGTTCCCCAGCTGAACTTTAACATGTTTTCCCTTTGAAGTGTTGATTTCCAAATGCAGTAGATTTTGCTATTTGAAAATGCTTTATTTATTCCTTTTTCTTTACCATTCAGCCAAGTACAATTTATATCACATTCACATCAATCCATCATTTTTTTTTTTGTTTATTGGGACTATCTATTTGATCACTTCATTAAACTCTATCAGTGTTGAAAAGAACAATATTATTTGTATGTCCTTGGTTTGCACAAGTAAAGCTACATTTGTACAAGCAATGAGACCCCATCATGTGGTATAGGCAACACTGATGTCAGTTTTAGCAGTATTGACACGAGAGTGAATGAAAATTGTGCTGAGAGTTTAGTGAGTGCAGACCAGTATTAGAGTTGAGTAGTCCAACTACAACTTGCCACATAATTATCACCTTATGTAACTTGCAACCATAAATGCACCATCACTCAACTTCTGTTACATTGAAATCAATGTAATTTTGTCCTTCATTTCCAAGTTCAGATTGAACCACAATGGGTTTAAATAAATTACCCATCTTTACTTATAGTCACAGAATACATTATCAAAGGGTAAATTGTGTAGTGTTGCACTGAGTGGTACATACCAGATGGCCTAGGTTTAATCCTGAATTTGTGCTAAATTGTGATCTCTGGGTTTGAGAGGGGAAAACATCCAGGCTGCCCTGGTACTAAGTAACTATCCAGTTACTTTTTCTAATAAAGACAGATGTGTGAATTCAATTGTAGTGTTCTTAAAGTTAAATAACTTTCTAGACTCGCATGAACAAACAGCTATTTTGCTAAGGTCTGGAAGAGATGGTAGCAATGATGATATTTTATCCCAGAAATGACACCTTATTCAGTGAAGAAAATAAAATCAAATTGTCTGATTCCATCAATATTAAGTTACAAAATAAAGGAAAAGGAATTTATTTACGGTTGTCTGATTGTAATTAGAGTGTCAAATATAAACATGAGCAGAAGTTATATGCACTTAAGCACTGTCCATGTTGCATACTTCTATTAGCTTCTTTATCAACATATAATATGGCAGATTGGATGTAATTTGGCCACTTAATCAGGATCTATTTCACCATTAATAAACACATGTAAAGCCATTTCCAGGATTGATAGGCTTGATGGATGTGGAAATGATGATTTAAAGAGAGAGGAAGATAAAGCATTGTTTGTGAAGGGAGCCTTATAAAGGCTTTTCTACTTGTCCTTTCTTTATTGATTAGTTAATGAGAAGGCTTTGTGCCATGGGGTCTTTCAGTGCAAAATTTTGCTGATGCCTTTGAAATTTGGACAAAATGTTTCCCAGTGGTGCAGTGAAAAATACAGTGTATTGTCTGCATATCTTTTTCTGTGTTCAGTTGTTTGAACAATTACTTGCAGTTAGGAAAGGGACATATTTTCAAATTTTACTAAAGCTGAATAAATCATGGAAAAAGGACATTAGTCATTTCAACAACAACTCTATTTTGTACAGTATTTTTAATGTGCTAAAAGGTTATAAGGAGCATCACAGGGATGTTGTAAAACAAAATTTGATACCATGCCACAAAGGAGATATTATTATAGGTGGTCAGAAGATGTATAGTAAAGGAGAAGAGAGGTAGACCAATTTAAGGAGAGAGTTCCAGACTTGGGCCAAGGCAACTGATACTTTTATCAATAATGGTATGATAAAAATCAGGATGTACAAAAATCCAGAATTGAAGTAATATAGCAATTATAGAGATCAGAGATTGCATGAAATGAGGCCATGAGGAATTTGAAAGCAAGCACAAGAATTTTAAGATCAAGGTCTTACTTGACAAGACGTCCATTAATGTCAGTGAGCATGATGATTAACAGGGCTTGGTGTGAGTTAGGATATGGGCAGCTGAGTGCTGGATGAATTCAGGTCTCCTGGAAGAATAAAAGAAACAAGAGGCAAGTGATTTGGATCCAAAGCAGTACTGTGCACATTCACTATTGCCTTACTAGTTAAAGCACATGTAAAGACCAGAGAGACAGTGGCATAATTGTCATGCTTTAATCTGACTTGAAGCATGATAGTGCTATTGAGTGTGTATTGAGCTTTAATTCTTTCTGCTTAAGGTTGCAATTCATTCCCAGAATGTTAGCCTAATATCCTATCGAAAGAATACTCCATTATGCCAAAAATGTCCGATCTTCTTCTCTTTCCCCCTCTCTCATCCTAATCTGCACTTTGCCAGCTGTAGAACATAGTTTGGAGTGCTGGGCTGCATTTTCATTCCTAACTAGCTTCCTCTGGCTTCCCAATGGGTTTCCTTTCTTGTTACTTTTGAAAATGACTACTTTTCCATGTCTCCATTAAGCTTTAGTGAAGGGCTAAAAATGGGTCCAACTACAGGCTCTGAACAATTATTGTGCTAGTGAACTGATCACAAAAGTCTGTATGTAGTCAACACATACTGAATTTTTCACTGTGCTATGCCATTGATACAGAATCAAATTGAACTTGGAATCACAAAAATCTACCTGGATATCTTCACACTTGTTATGCGGATATTGTTGTACGTGATGATTTTCAAATATACCAATTGTTAACATTATTGCTAGCAATTTGAGCATATAACGTGAATTTTATTGAATAGTTATTCTTGATTATAACATTATTAGGAAACCCACTCTGGTGTTTACATAAATCAATGAATTGCAAAGTAAAATCTGAATGTACAATGGTGTGATACTGATATTTACAATCACTTTATCATCCAGGGGACCTCGATGTGTGGCTCGGTTCGACTTTGAAGGGGATCAGCCTGATGAACTCACTTTTTTTGAAGGGGATGTTATTGCACTGAAGGAGTACGTGAGTGAGGAGTGGGCTCGAGGACAGCTGAAAGGCCGCTGTGGAATTTTCCCTCTAAACTTTGTAGAGATTGTTGAGGATCTACCAACCTCTGAGCAGCAAGCTAAACAGAATTCACCTCTCTCTCCAGGTGAGCAAAGTTTTTTTTTGAGTGAACAAGAACCATGAGATGTCATAAATCTTCAAAATATTTAATCAGAGCCAAAGTTGCAACACACTCAGTTCTGTGAAGGACTTCCTGGCTTGCATTTGCAATCCTCAGTATAACTCTGAGAACTGATTTCCTGCATTCATATGGTGCTGTATGGTAGATAGTTCTACACCCATCTGTCCGTCTGAAGTTGAAGATAATGATGAGACCTAGAAAGATGGGAGATAGGACATAAAGGTAGAAGAGAGAGGTTTCCAAGCTGCCTTATGTTTTAATGAGACTCTGTTTCTTTAAAATTGCATTATCTTGTGTGAGTGACAGTTAACCATGAGTTTGGCCTCTAAAGTCTAGTTGCCAATAAAACTGCCCTCTTTTTTTATTTAATTTGCTTCTACCTTAACTTGAATGTCATCATGAAAATAAAACTTACGTTCCCATGTTTGAATTGAGAATGACTGAGTGAAGGAGGATTAAACGCTGTTGTCTCCCCATTGTTTCTTTAATTGTAAATCTATATCTGTGTCTCTCTGATGAGTTTCCATGAATGCTAGATCATGGTACAGTAGCAGGAGGCAAGAACAGTAGGATAAAATCAAACCACTGGGTAGAAAACTTTGCATTCGTGCGCTACTTTACCTAACCAAGGAATCACTAATTGTTCTAATCAAACAGGTTGATTTAAGTAAAAGCACTCAAACCTCAGACCATCTTGCCATGTCAAATAGTGTGATTAGGGTTGCCAACTCTTAGAACATTAAATAGTACAGCACAATAGAGGCCCTTCAGCTGAGCTATGTCCAAATCCAAGATCAAGCTATCCCACTCCCTATCATTCTGGTGAGCTCCATGTGCCCATCCAATAACTGCTTGAAAATTCTTAGTGTCCAACTCCATTATTGCAGCATTCTACATTCCAACCACTCTGAGTAAAGAATCTACCTCGGACATCCCTCCTATATTTCTGACCATGAACTTTATAGTTATGCCCTCTTGTAACAGCTACATCCACCTGAGAAAATAGCTCTGAACATGCACTCTATCTATTCCCCTCATCATCTTTTAAACCTCTATTAAGTCGCCTCTCATCCTCCTCCACTGTAAAGAGAAAAGCCCTAGCTCCCTCATCCTTTCCTCATAAGACCTACCCTCCAAACCAGGCAGCATCCTAATAAATCTCCTCTGCACTATCTCCAATGCTTTCACATCCTTCTTATAGTGAAGTGACCAGAACTGCACACAATATTCCAAATGTGGTCTCACCAAGGTCCTGTATAGTTGCAGCATAATCCCACAGCTCTTAAACTCAAACCCTCTGTTAGTACACAGTAACACACTATAAGCCTTCTTCACAGCTCTATCCACTTGACTGTCAACCTTCAGAGATCTGTGGATATGAACCCCAAGATCTCTCTATTCCTCCACATTCCTCAGAACTGTGCCGTTGACCCTGTAATCAGCACTGAAGCTTGTCCTACCAAAATGAATCACCTTGCACTTATCAGGATTAAACTCTATCTGCCATTTTTCTGCCCAGCTCTGCATCCTGTCAGTGTCTTTTTGCAGCCTACAAGAGCCCTCCACCTCATCCATTATTCCACCAATCTTGGTATCATCAGCAAATTTACTATTTAGACTTTTTTTTTTCCAAGATCTGTTTGCAAATGTTATTGCACATTTATAATACATGGAAGTTATGGAAGTAGCAAATACTTGGGGTCTATCACCTGAGGTAATAAAATTGTCTTCCATGATCAGAGAAACATTATTGTTAGTTTGTCAGACTGTGTAATTGTGATACTATGCTTAATTAGTTTCCTGATATTTACAACTAACTCCATATTCTTGGTCATTACTTTAATAATTAAGTGGTTGTCACATCACTTGGGAAATGCAGTGTTATTGCAGATAAATTCTAATTGGCTGAATTTCTGTTTAGCTGAAGAAATTGTGTTGTGTGGTATAAAGCAAACTCATTCAACAGAAACTGAAGTTAGCATTTTTATCATTAAATAAAAGTGGTGAGATTAACAACCCATATTTCTAAAAATGGAAAACATTTCAGTAAATTGCCTCTTGAATTTCTATCCAACTGCTCTTTCAAACAATTTAGTAGTTTCTCCCACAAAAGCAGTCAATATAGCTTCAGTAGTCACTAAGTTTTAACATTCAGATGTCACAATATTAAGTTCTGATCTTTCCTAAACAACTGCTGATTTACCAATGGAATCAATATTTTCTTTCTACTTTCCAAAGTAAATTCAAATGCTCCTTTATAATTCTGATATTCTCTGTATTGAATAAATGTAACATTTTTCTATGGTATTGGATTATGTTTTGTTCTGAGCCACTTAGTTGGTCAGACTTTCACTTAACCATAAACTTTCTATAGTCTTGAATTCGGCAAAGTCCAATCATACAACAATCCAAAAAGCACCACACCCGAGGTAGGGCATCTAGGGTTTGTGTGAACAGTGCAAGCAATGGTGTATCTCTTTAAACAATCAGATTGAAGAATTGTGAATAAGTAGCACTGAGTCTGAACCATGAGGTGTAAGTTATAATAATGAATTCAATGTCAAACCAGGTACAAAAAATGAAACAAGGAAGGATAAAAGATTGGATTAAGAGAGAGAGAAAAAGAGGGAAATGTTTTGAAATTTTTTTAAAAATCTCCAGCAATGATTAAATTATGAAAGAATGAAACTCTTTTGTTAATTTTAGTCTTGTTCGTGAAGTAAATGCAGCAACGTCATTGTTTTCAGTGTATTTGAATGGTGAGTCAGATAGTGAATGTGTTTGGGAAGCATCTAGGGGAGCATTTAGCAATTCCTGAATTTCTGCATGTAGCACATGTTTGCTCACCAGCTTTGCTGTCCAATTTTTACAAAAGTACTATTAACTTCTTGCTATGATGTAGAGATGCTGGCGTTGAACTGGGGTAAACATAGTAAGAAGTCTAACAACACCAGGTTACAGTCCAACCAGTTTATTTGATAGTAATCTCTCAAGCTTTCGGAAACGGTGTTCCTTTGTCAGGTGTATGGAAGTTTGGCTAAAATTTGAAAACTTTAGTTGCACCCCTATCGAAATTGAATTTTAAACATTTTAGGGTGGGGTTTCCAATTTTATCTGTTCCAACCCCACTGTCAGTGAGGATGGAGAATTTGGCTTTCCAAATGTTCTATCTACATTCAATTCAATTACTTTTTTATGATAAATTACTTCTTATGATAGATATTTCGTATTTACCTTAATCACTTCTTAATTAGTTTTTAATTTTTTTTCTGCTGTTGCTGAAACAAACTGGTTTTCTGTGAATTCTGTAGGTTGGAAACACGAACTCTCAGTGGTGTGAAGCACTTTATGATTTCAAAGCAGAATCTGCTGATGATTTGCCATTTAAGTGGGGGGGATCGGATCCTCATCACAGAGCAGTTAGACTCTGAGTGGTGCAAGGGGAAACTGAATTGTTCACTGCAGTAGCACCAGAGAATCCCAGCTGAGAACATGGTCATTGGCATAAATACAATCATTAAGTACAGACATAACATCACGGCACGGTTAAATGCATTGATTGCACGTTTTTCTGAAGTGCTGCCCATCATAATCAGAACTCGTTAAGGATTAACTGTAATTCAAAATTATTGCCAAAATGTATCTCTCTCTGAACTGATGTGGAGATGCCAGAATTGGACCAGGGTATACAATGTAAGAAGCCTCACAATGAGGTTCAAGTCCAACAGGTTTATATGGTAGCAAATGCTGCTAGATTTCAGGGCTCTGCCCCTTCATCAGATGAGTGGGGAGTTCTGATGACAAACAGGGCATATAAAGACACGCACTCAGTTTACAGAATATTGATTAGAATGCGAGTCTTTTACAGCTAATTGAGTCTCAAAGGTGCAGACAATGTGAGTGCAGATAGTATTAAGCATGGGTTAAAGAAATGTGTATTGTCTCCAGACGAGACAGTAAGTGAGATGTTGCAAGCCTTGGCAAGTCATGGGAGTTACAAATAGTATGACATGAACCCAAGATCCTGGTTGAAACCATCCTCATGTGCGGAACTTGGCTATCCGTCTCTGCGCTGTCATGTATTGTGAAGGCCGCCTTAGAGAACTCCGGAGTCTGCGGAGTCTTCAACGTGTCATTGTTGAAGACGAGCATCTGGCCAAGGCCATCCCCACACCCCCACTTCTTGCCTTCAAATAACCGCACAACCTCAAACAGACCATTGTCCCCAGCAACCTACCCAGCCTTCAGGGGAACAGTGACCACAACACCACACAACCCTGCCACAGCAATCTCTGCAAGACGTGCTGGATCATTGACATGGATACCATTATCTCATGTGAGAACACCATCTACCAGATATATGAGACATACTTTTGCAGCTCGGCAAACATTGTCTACCTGATACACTGCAGGAAAGGATATCCCGAGGCATGATACATCAGGGAGACCACGCAGACACTACGATAACGAATGAATGAACACCACTCGACAATCACCAGCAAGACTGTTCTCTTCCTGTTGGGGAATACTTTAGCGGTTACAGCATTTGGTCTCTGATCTTTGGATAAGCATTCTCCAAGACGGCCTTCACGACACACAACAGCACAGAGTCACTGAGCACAGACTGATAGCCAAGTTCTGCACGCACGAGGACAGCCTCAACTGGGATCTTGGGTTCATGTCATACTATTTGTAACCCCCTGGACTTGCAAAATCTCACTTACTGTCCTGTCTGGAGACAATACATATCTCTTTAACCCATGCTTAATGCTATCTCCACTCACATTGTCTGCACCTTTTAGACTTGATTAGCTGTAAAGACTTGCATTCTAGGCGGTACTCTGTAAAATGACTGTGTCTTTATATGCCCTGTTTGTGATCAGAACTCCCCACTCAGCTGACGAAGGGGCAGAGCCCCGAAAGCTAGTGATGTTTGCTAACAAATAAACCTGTTGGACTTCTTACTCTCTGAACTGGCCAGTTTTGACAGCAATTATCTTTAGTGAAACAGCAACCACATCACATTTCCATCTGTAAACTAGAACTTTAGGCCATTTGAATCATTATTGTTAACATGTCACTGAGTGTACGTAGTACTTACAAACAGAGTACTCTAGTCGATAATGGTGTGATTTTATGGTTTAGAAACTGAAGTTGGAAATATAAATCATTATTTAAAAACAAATGCATCTTTCCTCAGGTTCTGGTATATCAGCAGGTGATAAAGCGATTGATTCCTCCTCATACAGTCAGGTAGGACTATTTTTGTAGTGAGAATTTTGCCATCATGCGTACAATGATATGCAAATATATGTGAATATCAGCAAGTTGTGCACTTTCAACTTTCTCGTGGTTATGAATTGAAGTTATACATTTGCTACTGAAGTGTGAACATAAATTTATACCACTAAAGTGTAAGTAGCTTTTTGTTTGCATCCTTTTTATAAATCCAAATATTCAAAGGTTTGTATTTGTCTAGTGCTTTATTTAGAAGTTGTTTTTATGTTGCACATTGACAGTTATTAAATGTATGTACTTTATTTATTTTATGGAGAATACTTTTATTTGTTTGCTGGACTGATAGTGGCGGATGCTGATATGCTTGGCCAAGTAAAGTCAGCCTGAGCCAGTCTTGCACATCTCAAAGCAGCTGCTAACAGTGCAGCATTGTCAGCATAAGACCTCTCTGTCCACCCAAGGACTGACCTATGATGAAAGAGAGAGTTTAATTTACTAAAACTAGACAAGGGAATGTTTGTATTGACCACTCTCATTTGATAACAAGTGAGCAATAGTGTACCAGTAGTTACCAGGATACCCAGATCCTTTAGCAGCTCAGGGCTTCTGTTCTATCTGTATTCAATTCAATTACTTTTTATGACAGATATTTCGTATTTACCCTAATCACTTCTTAATTTGTTTAACGTGTTTCTTTTTCTACTGGTTTTCTGTGAATTCTGTAGGTTGGAAACACAAACTCTCAGTGGTGTGAAGCACTTTATGATTTCAAAGCAGAATCTGCTGATGATTTGCCATTTAAGCGGGGGGATCGGATCCTCATCACAGAGCAGTTAGACTCTGAGTGGTGCAAGGGGAAACTGAATGGACGTGAAGGGACATTCCCAACTGTGTTTGTTCAAATCTGCTCAGGTACCTTCACTGTGAAGCTAAGAACTCACAGCACTGAAGTTGAAGAAATTGTCTTTTATCTTTTTTTTCATTCTTGGAATTTCTATATTTTTCAGTGCAATATGCTTGTAACTTTAGAACCAAGATGTTGTTTTGTAAAGTACTAGGATGAGAAGTTAGGAGCTGCAGAGTAGGAAAAATGAAGGGTTCACATATGTAAGTCACAATAAGCTAGTGAACACGTGTAAAAACTAAATTACAAAGCTAATGAAAGGTTCAGTTTCATGTCAGGGTGACTGGAACTCAAATGGATAGATGATTTGCTATAGTTAGATTAAGCTCTAATTAGACAGTATCTCAAGTACCAAGTCATTCTGGGTACCTGGTGACTTTGGCAGGGGTGCAGCATAAATTTAGTCTATGCAACCTGTCCTCAAGCTCTTTTACATCTGGCATCATACTGTTAGACTTAAATTGCCTTGAGTATAGAAGACTTGGGGGTATATAGCCGAGGTATTTAAAATGAATGAAGAATTTGATAGAGTCAATATCTCTAGTGAGGAAATAGAGAACTCTACCCACCTGCCCCAAAAAGTTACTGATGTGATATTGATTGAAAATTTCAAACCTGAGGTTGCTAGGTCTAAGGCAGCTAAATGGAATTAGGATATAGCTCAACCATTAAATTGTGGAAATGGTCAATTCATGTTCCATTTACCCTTTTGGATGCCCATTATTCAATGCCTGGTATAATTACAATGATTGGAGGAGCATTATTACTGAATTCGGGAAAATCAACCAATGTGATGTGTGAGAATCAAACAAAAGGCCATCCTAAGAGTTGAAAGGGGCACAAGTCCATTGACAGGGATGGTCACACTGCTATTTTATGCTCAATTGAGCATTGAATGTCATAGACAGGTCTTCCATCTGTCCTTAAACAGAAGTCCCACCTTGGAGAGCTATCTGCCAATCTAATCGACAGCTCTCCAGTCCCTCCAAGTGTAGCACTCTGGTGATCGGAAGAGTTACCTCAGGCTCAAGGCACGGTGCTATGTCCCAGGTGTGTGCTTAAGGCTAGTGAAGGGAGTAGGCTTCATGTGGATGTGAGTGGGAGTACCCAGGTCCCTGAGGAGAGGGTGCCCCAAATTTGAGGGGGCTTTCAAATTGAGAGAACTAGCTGAAATTCTAATCCACATGCAGCATAAATCATATTCATAAGCAACAAAGAATAACACAGCATGGGAAACAGGTCCTTTGGCCCAATGAGCCCGCACTGCCGTTTTAACATTGAGTGTCCTCTTCTACCTATGACCTTTGTCTACGCCTAATGGACTCCACAATAACAGAACCATAACCAGACTGAGGGACGACTAATGTAGGAACAATTTTTTTTAGCACCAGTCAGCCTTAGAGCACATTTTTGGGGTGTGGGAGGAAACCGAAGCACCTGGAGAAAACCCACACAAGTACAGGGAGAATGTGCAAACTCCCACAGACACTGGCCCAAATCCATGTATCTGCGCAGCAAACGGTGATAGTCACTGACCTATCATGTTGCTCGTCAGCTGGTCCAGTTTAAACGTACACTAACAATGTGAAGCACTAGGCAACTCTTGAAGCAACATCCAAGAGCGGTCCTCGCCCGACCCATCGTGTGTATGCCCCTTGTTGGACAACAAGGCAGACCGAAAACATGCACAACTTATACGGACATTCACAGAATCCCCAGAAGCTCAAAAGTAAGACGTGAGCCATAAAAATATGTTGGAAGGTCTGTAGGAATCAGTTGGTTCTCAGGAACATCCCAAGGCTCTTGATCCTTTTATTTAGAACAGTCTTCTGTATCCCTCAATGTCTAGTCCACTCATGTACTTAAGTAAACCTTAAACAACTCTAGCATGCCTGCCTCCACCACCCTACTTGGCAGTGCATTCCAGGCCCCCTCAACCCTCTGTGTGAAAAACCTCCCTCTAATATACAAATTATACCCCCCCTCCCCCGCCCCGCCCCGCCACTTCACCCTAAGCCCGTGGCCCCTTGTAATTTTTGTATCCAACCTAGGAAAAAGCTTACCACTGTTCACTCTATCTATACCCTTCGTAATCTTTTACACCTCTATTAGATCTCCTCTCATTCTGTCTTTCTAAGGAGAACAGCCCTAATTTGCACAATTTCTCCTCATAGCTCAGTCATTCCATATCAGGCAGCATCCTGGTAAACCTCGTCTGTACTCTCTCCAGGGTCTCCACGTCCTTCTGATAGTAAGGCGACCAGAACTGGACGCAGTACTCCAAATGCGGTCTAACCAATGTTCTGTACAACTGCAACATTAGATGCCAGCTTTTATACTCTATACCCCTTCCTATAAAGACAAGCATACCATAAGCCTTCTTCGCCGCCTTCTTCGCCACCTTCTCCACCTGTACTGCCACTTCAAGGACTTGTGTACTTGCACCCCTAGGTCCCTCTGTGTTTCTATACTCTTAATAGGCCTACCATTTATTGTATAACTCCCCCCTTACATTATTTCTTCCAAAATGCATCACCTCGCGTTTATCTAATTTAAATTCCATCTGCCATTTCTCTGCCCAATATTATCAGCCTATCTATATCCTGCTGCATTGCCTGACACTGCTCCTCACTATCAGCAAGTCCAGCCATCTTTGTGTCATCTGCAAACTTGCTGATCACACCACTTACTCCCTCTTCCAAGTCATTTATGTACATTACAAATAGCAAAGGTCCCAGTACTGAGCCCTGCGGCACACCACTAGTCACAGACCTCCAGCTAGAAAAAGACCCTTCTACTACTACTCTTTGTCTCCTGTTACCAAGCCAGTTCTCAATCCATCTAGACACCTGTCCTTGTATCCCATGAGCCTTAACCTTTTCCACCAATCTACCATGAGGGACTTTGTCAAACGCCTTACTGAAATCCATGTAGACGACATCCAAGGCTCGTCCTTCGTCGACCGTTTGTGTCACTCTTCAAAAAATTCTACCAGATTTGTAAGGCACAACCTCCCCTTAACAAAGCCATGCTGCATATTCCTCATCAGATCGCAACGCTCTAAGTGTGTATACATCCTATCTCTAAGAATTCTCTCCAGCAACTTCCCGACCACTGACGTCAAACTCACCGGCCTATAATTGCCAAGGTTATCCCTACTACCCTTATTAAACAAAGGTACCGTGTTCACTATCCTCCAGCCCTCTGGGACCTCACCTGCGTCCAAAGAATAGAGATAGATTTGTGTCAAAGGCCCAGCAATTTCATCTCTCGCCTCCCTAAGCAGCCTAGGATAAATGCCATCAGGCCCCGGAGATTTATCGGTTTTAATGCTATCTAAAAACCCTAACACTTCCTCCCTCGTAATGGATATTTCCTTCAACTGGTCTACAGCTCCTTCCAAGACGGTACCGGACATCAAGCCCCTCTCCTTCGTGAATACTGACGCGAAGTATTCATTCAGGATCTCCCCCATTCCTTTAGACTCTAAGCATAGTTCCCCTCCTCTGTCCGTAAGAGGACCGATTTTTCCTCTAACCACCCTTTTGTTCCTAGCACAGGAGTAAAATGCCTTTGGATTTTCCTTAATCCTGTCTGCCAAGACCATTTCGTGCCTCCTTTTTGTCCTTCCATCTCCCCATTTGAGTTCCCTCTTATTCTTTCTGTATTCCTCCAACGCTCTCTCTGTTCCCAGTTGTTTGGACCTAACATACACCTCTCTTTTCTTCCTGACCAAGTCCTCCGTATCCCTAGTTATCCACAGCTCTCAAATCCTACCTTTCCCAACCTTCCTCTTGACCGGCACATGTTTTTCCTGCAACCTTATTAGTTGTCCCTTAAAAGACTCCCACATGCTGAATGTGGACTTACCCTCAAACAACCTCTCCCAGTCAGTATCTATAAGTTCCTACCTAATCTGGCTGTAGGTAGCCTTCCCCCAATTTAGCACCCTTCCCTTTGGACAGCGCTCATCCTTTTCCATTAGTATCCTAAAGTACACAGAATTGTGATCACTGTTTGCCACATATTCCCCTACTGAAACCTCGACCACCTGACCAGGTCATTTCTCAGAACTAAATCCAGTATAGCCCCCTCTCTAGTCAGGCTAACCACATACTGCTCCAAAGACCTTCCAGTATACGCTTTACAAATTCCTCCCTGTCCAGACCCCCAGCAGACTGAGCAATGTTATTTCACACATCGCTGATGAATTCCAGGATATAGAGGCGACCAAAACAATGGGCAGTAGAGACTGAGGATTGGATATCAACAATGGTTGTATGTTGTAGATAATATTCATATTGATGTGGAATTGTGGAGAATACCTCTACCTTCAATATTTTTTATGCAACTCAATTCTTAATTCAGAAGTAAGCACAGCAAAACCACAGCCTTCGGGGAATAAAAGAGGAAAAGCCAAAGCACTCTATGATTTCATTGGAGAGAATGAAGATGAGCTTGATTTAAAGGTATGTAAGATAGCATCTCATCTATTCAATTCTTTGATTAGATTATAGAAACCTTTCAAAAGCCATTCACAAAAACTTGATATTTTCAGTAATCTTTTTGATGAATTATAGATTGGTTTCTGATCGAGGTTAGAGAATCAACCTGTTAAGGTATGATAGTTGAGTATGGTTAATCCAGATAAAGAATCGTGACATTTGCCACAAACAACAAAAAGGAAATATTATGATGACCTATGTGATGATGGAATAAAAATCATTATCAAAAGTTGTACTTTGTTGAGAGAAGTGGAAATGCCCTGATTTTCGATTGTATTTGCAACACTGCTGCACTTACCTGAAAATCACAAATCTCCTTTTGCCATACAGTGATATTTGGACCTCTAGTGCAATCCAGGCTGCAACAGAGATTAGATGACTTTTGTTTGTTTGTTAACACATTCTTCCATCTCGCTGTGAATGCTGACCTGGTGTTCTGTTTTGGCAAGGATATGATTCATCTGTTAAGAATGGTAACATGGTGGTTCATGCTGCTGCTGCACAGCGCTAGGGACCCAGGTTCAATTCCCCACTTGGGTCACTGTCTGTCTGGAGTTTGCACATTTTCCCTTTATCTGCGTGGGTTTCCTCTGAGTGCTCCAGTTTTTTCCCACGTTTTGAAAGACATGCTGGTTAGTGCATTGACCCGAACAGGTGTCGGACTTTGGTGACTAATTTCACAGCAACTTCATTGCAATGTTAATGTAAGCCTTGTGACTAAAATTTAATTTAGAAAGCTTTTTACTTGCTAACTAATAGACTATTATTTATATTCTATGAATGGTTGACTGCATTTAGACTGGTCATCCAGAACACTTGACTCCTAACTTGTTAGGATTCCAGCATATTGAATCTGGCAATGTTCCAACTCCATGCAAGTGTGTAATCATGCTCAGGAAGCTCTGACAAAAGGTTATTGATTTTTCCAGCATTTTTTCATTTCAGATTTTCTGAATTTGTTATGTCATTGAAATCTCTTTCTCATTCCCCATAGATGCCATCTGAACTGCTGAATATTTGTAGCGTTTTCTGTTTCTATTTCAGATTTTCAACATTTTCTGTATTTTGCTTTTGTATTCAATTACCTTTCTCATTCAACTTTACACACAGCAAAAAATGTTCTCAAGGAATTTAAAAGTCATTTCGCCTAAGGTTCGCCAGCTGAGGAGTAATAACTTGAGCTGTTTCTTGATATGTTTTCATTATGGCCATTGTGAATCTTGACTCCTGTCGTCAAGTCCTCACTTGGTAGAACAGAAATATGCGCAAAGAAACATACTGAAGGTCAGCACGAAAGGGAGAGATACCAAAAAACTGGGTGTAGGAGAGAATTATGACTGGAAGAACTTAAGGAGAGGGTGGGACATAGTCATTGAGAAATGTAAAAATGGCAATATGAAATTCAATGCTTTGGGATCAAAACGTTTATGGAAGTCAATGAAAACAGGAGCAGTGAGCATATACAACTAGATACAGGACAGGATACAGTCTGTCATGCTGAGGCTTGGCAAGCTGTAATTTATGGAGTGTGGGAGTGGATGCGGAAAATGAGAGGCCAATAGGACGTATGGTTAAGACTATCAGCATTGATGATGGAGAAGTGGAAATGAGCAGTATTGCAGATGTGGCAATAAGTAATCATGGTGACGGTGCATGGTGATTGATGGATAGCTAATCTCAAAATATGAGCAGATCTAGTTGGAGTATTAGTATGAGCTGATGTAACTGGATTACAATACTTCACTTAACTATTTCAAAACAGTGAAGATTCTGAATCACAAATAATTCCCTTAGCCTTGGATTCATGAAGAAATGTCTTTACATGGGAAAGACAACCATGAAGCCTTCAATTTGTTTCCTATCCCTACATCAGTACAACAGAAAGGAACTGGCCCATAAGATCTCCAAATCTGTTTTTAAATTATTTTATCTTTGGTTGATGGAGTTTGATCAGCCCAAGATATTGCCGCAGGAGTTCTTCAGGATAGTGTCCTAGGTACAGCTGCTTAATCAATGACCATCCATCCAATGTAAAGTCAGAAATGGAGAAGCTGCTGATTGTAACAATGTTCAGTTCCATTCAGATAATGAAGCCTACATGCAGCAAAATCTGGATAGTGTTCAGGCTTGAGCTGATAAGTGGCAAGTAACATCCATGTCACACAAGGGTCAGGCAATGACAGGAGAATCTCCCCCCTAACATTCAATGGCACCTCCATCATGAAGTTCCAAACGTCATCCCAGGGCCATCATTGACCAGAATCCTAAACAGACCAGCCAAATAAAAATGTGGCTACAGGAGTAAGTCAGAGGTTGGCTACTCTGATCAAATAACTCCCTCCTTCTCCCCAAAGTCTGTCTGCCATCTTCAAGATATTAACCCTTGATGAAATACTCTCCAGTTTCTCTCCAACACAACTTGAGAAACTTGACATCATCCAGGATAAAGCAGTCCATATAATTGGAATACCATCCACCAGCTTATATTTAATCCCTTAGCCACTTTGGCAGCAGTGTGTACCTTTCTACGAGATGCAGTGCAGCAGTTTCCCAAGGCTGCTTCAGCCAACTCTTGCCTCTGCTACCGGAAAGAACAAGTGCACCAAGTACATGGAAACATCATCACCTTGCAAGTTCTTCCTCCAGTTACAGATTATTCTGCTCCAAAAATGTATTGTTATTCTATGTTGCTGCGTTACAACCCTAGAACATCCCTAACAGCACCGTGGGTATCTACATCACTGCAAGGGTTCAGGGAGGTGCTTCACCACCATTTTGCTTGTGGAATCCTTAATCTTAACTTTTCTGAGTAATAAGGTTTTGTGATAAACATTTCAGAAAAAAATAATATTCCAATTTTATGTCAAACTTGACATTTGCTTTTGGAAAGAAGCAATCAAGGGCAATTAGCAATGAGTAATAAACACCAGCCCTGCCACCAACATCTGCATACCATGGATGAATAAAAAAAAACTTCTGGAAATAAAGCAATGTTAAGTAAATAAGTCTTGCCAAAAAAACTTTTTCAAGATTGACTGACTATGTGATAGCAATGCAAGCTTGGGCATAATTAACTTGCAGCAGCATTCCTAAAAGTGTAAATATTAACCAAAATCTGCAACTTTTCCTCCCCAAGGTTGGAGATGTGATAACCATACTGGAATCCAGAGATGCTGACTGGCTGAAAGGAGAACTGCAGGGAAAGGAGGGAATATTCCCCAGGAACTTTGTCCAGATTCTTCAAGACCCATTGTGAAATTCCTTTTATTTGGGATTGAGAAACAGTGTGGAGCAGAATTGAACTTTATCAGTCATTAATATGTCCCAAGGCACATCAAATATATGGACTATGTTGATCATGACAAACTGTAACAGATGTAGTTGCTTTTGGATAACAAATTTATCAGAATTCCATTTCCTGTGAACTGAGACACATGGCAGTCATCTGGGAGCAGTAGGTGGGTTAGTGGTCAGGGTTAAACTTTGACTAAATAAACTACAGATTATAATTTTGCTGTAAGACATTTATATGTTAGCATTAAATACAGATTCCAGTATTGAATCAGAAACCAAGTCATAATACAATTTTAGAGAAATCCATTGATGCCTGCATGAGCTGGTACTGACATCAGAAGGGCTGGTTTTCCCATTCTTGCTGTCATCTTTTAACTTGCATACAAATTGCAAAAAGATTTTAATGTAATCTCAATAAATAATACATAATTACATAGCATACTTTTTTGATTGCATTGTTTTTTGAAGGGAACATGTTTTTTAAATAAACTTTCTAAGATCAGAGCTTCATAATACTGCTGTGGTATTATTGTTGAGCAATAACTGGGCGTTGGCAGTGACATATTATTCTAGTGATACTAGTAATATTTCTAAGTACCATAGCTTTGTGATAAACTTTTCAATAAAAAATATTTATTTCAGTTTATGTAGAATTTCTTTTGTTTGTAAAGAATCAATTTAAACCTTCTCAGAACTCAGTATTTCGGGAAGCTGTCTTGAGTGATTGAATTTAGCAAATCAATTTTATAAAGTGTGGTGTTATTGCGTAGTATGCTAAATAATTGAGTATTTTGGCTCATAATACAAAACTAAAAATTCAACCTGTCTAGCAGCAGAGTGAAAGTTGACTTTAGCAGCATATATTGCCATCTGGTGGTCAAGACTCTTAATTACCAATTTGCCCTGTAACATTTATTACAAATGTATTTAAAATCCTATCCATTCCAATTTCGGATGGAATACACCAGCTGTATTCACTCTAGAGAAGGTACTTTTCAAAAGCTCTTTGACACAACTAATGATTTAAGGTGAACACGTGGAGCTAGGGGACAAATAATAGAATGACTAGCATGCTGGTTGAAATCAAAAAGATAGGTATTGAAGTTAGTTGCTCAGCCATATGGTTAATAGAACCACTGTTAACCATTTAATATAATTTGGACTCCAAATCAGAAGTAAAATTTCAAATATTTGCAGGTGACACTAAATTGTGAGGTGTAGGAAGTATAGAGGAGTGCACAAAATAGAGAAAGACAATATATTGATGAACAGGCATGTAATTAGCAAATTAACTTGGACATAGGTAAGTGTGAGGTGGTATATTTTAGAAGGAAGAATAATGATACATATTTGGAAAATGTATCTGAGTAGAGGGACAAAGGAAACTGACAATGAAGATACACAAAGGACTAGAAGTACTGACAAATTATTATCCATGGAATGCAAAACCCACTCTTTTGCCCACTTACCTGAATTCAAAAGTTGCAATCCAATTCCCAGTGGGAGAAGCAGCCTTTGGTCTTCAACAATACAATCTCCACAGGCCTCAGTGCAGCGCAGGAGGACTCTAACTCCTATGACAGAGCCAGCTTGGGAGTGCTCATTAAGATCTAGTTTGGAAAGAGCATGTTTATATTGAAGACACGATCAAAAGCATTTCCAGCTATTATAAAGGTACGTTGAAATTTTTTTTTGATTTTTCTTTTAAATAGTTAATGTTGTTATTATTAGCTCATTTAGAAGCATAAATGGCCTACTCCAATCAAATCTGGAGTTGACCATTTGGCCCTTTTGAGTTTGCTCCACCATTCATTATAATCATAACCTCAATAGCCTGATCCTGCCTTCTGTTGTTTGATCCTTTTAGCCCCAAAAACTTGAAATCTCTCAATGTTTTGACCTTAACCACTTGCTGAGATAGTGAATTCCATAAATTCCCCACTCTCTGGCTGAAGAAATTTCTCCTCACCTCAGTCCCAGAAGTTTTACCCCTTATTTTCAAACTATGACCCCCACTCCCTCCTAGTTCTGGACACTCCCACCACTGGGAACATTCTTTTTGAATCTACTCTGTCTAACCCTGTTGAATTTTAAAAGTTTCTATGAGATCCCCTCTCACTCTTCTAAACTCTAATGAATGTAATCCTAACCAATTTAGACTCTGCTCGTGTAACAGATCTGCCATTCCAGCAATCAGCCTGGTAAACCCTCGTTGCACTCCCTCTGTAGCAACGGCATCCTTCCTCAGATAAGGACATTAAAATGGCACACAATACTCCAGATGTAACCTTATCAAGAATTATACAATTGCAGTAAAACTCCTTATTGCTATATCCAAATCCTCACTATGAAGGTCAACATACTATCTGCCTTATTTACTGCTTGTTATACCTGCACATTTTCTTTTCAGCGACTGATGCACGAGAACTCCAAGGTCTCATGGCTATCAACCTCTCTCAATTTACAGTCATTCAAATAATATTTTCTTTTTATTTATGGATGTGGATGTCACTGACTGACCCATCCCTACATTTCCTTGGAGGACAGTTGGGAGTCACCCATTTGCTGTGGCTCTACAGTCACATGTAGGCCAAGTAAAGATGACAAATTTCCTTCCCTAAGGACATTAGTGAACCAGATGCATTTTTCCTACAATCGGCAGTGGTTTCATGATCATCAGTAGATTCTTTATTCCAGATTATTGTTACCGCAGTGGATAACCTACATTTATCTACATTATACTGCATTGGCCATGCATATGCCCACACCCTGTCCAAATCACACTGAAGCATCTCTGCTTTCTCCTTACAGCTCACCCCCCACCCAACTTTGTATCATCTGCAAATTTGAAGATAACACATTTAGTTCCCTCTTCCAAATCATTAAGCTATAACATGAACTAGTCATTCCTTGGCAATCAGAAAAAGACCCACTTATGCCAACCCTTTTCTTCCTATCTGCTAAACAGCTTCAAGTGTATTTTTTTATTTTTGATTGAAGCTGAGTGTTTAATATGTATAAATGAACATAAATTTTATTATTTGTTTTAAATCTGTAAAACTCCTATTTAAATCTGCATTATATTATTATATAACTGTGTGGCATGCTTAAGTGTTTGTATGTTTCAATTTAGAATATGGAAACTGAAAATGTAATTGGTAAGAAGAGAGGTCAGAACTTCTGGGCCTCATTTGAATATTTTATTGTGTAGGGGTTAAAGAAGGCAGCGTTCACACTTTGGGCGTGAGAAATCTAAATGTGTTTATCATTAGTATTCTTGCTTCATTTATAGTTCTCATATTTAACATCTGTTTTGATGTGTCAGCAAAGCATTTATATAATTTCATATTTAAATGTTTTAATGTTTCAATGAAGCAAAATTTTGTGAAGTTTAAAGGAAAACATTTATTAACAAATGTTATAATTACATGTTACCATTTAACTGAACATTTTAAGCAACAGCTGCACTAGGATGCATCTTTTTGAATTTCTTGCAATAAAATATATTCTTAAACACTGATTAGTAAAATATTTTTATACACAAACACAACAGTTCTGATATCTCTGTAAACAAGGAGGGGAGGGATATAGAGAGGGGGAGAGGGAGAAAAAGATTTGGACATAAAAATTGTACATCTTACATGTAGACTGACTCTGCTGCACCTATCAGTGCCTCAAAAAATCAGTGATTTTAGAAAGCCAAGCTAAAAGTATGATGGAACATGACTCCCGGACTAGGATTTATCAGCTATTCACATCAGTGGGACTCTCAGTTCCCACTGCAGTGAAGAGATTTGGCTTAGTGCCAAATTCCTAGTCTTCATTTGCGGCAGTGATGGGGCATGAATGACTGGAAAATTCTGGCCCAAATTTTCAATCTGCGCTGGGTTCAGTAATACCTATCAGAGAGGAGCTCACTTCAACTTACAGGAGACTTACATATGTCATTTTAAACACTTTTTCCTAAAGCATTTTGTAATAGCTAAGTTGCGTACTTCCCATTGTAATGCTAATTTCACCAGCTTCAAAGGATCAATTTTGCATCAAGGAGACCCTTAAAATTGGGATAAAACACTGATTAAAATACATAGCAAAATCCAAATGGACTTTAGCTAAAACTTATTCCAAACACTACAAATTCATCTTGTTATCCATGAATGTACTTTTTACTGGAATTAATATCTTTTAAAAACATTTACAAAAAATATAACTACCCAAAGAATGCCTACTGCCTCTACTTGCTGCAGCTAAACTAAAGTGTACAAATAAGTGTAAATATTTACTTATTTACACTCGGGGCAAGTAAAGGAAATTAGGGAGAGACCATAGTGCTTCAATATTGGCAGCTTTAAAAACAGAATCAGACCTCTCCATGCGCAAGGACTCCCGTATTGTCCCGATGTGCATGTGCAGCACACAATCCGTGTAAGTTGGGATTTGGGCCGGAAGTTATGGGCCTGTGTCATTAAGAAAGCAAACAAAATACTCAGGTTCATTTCCAGAGCAATGAAATTAAAATACAGATTGGTTATGATAAACTTGTATAGAACCTTCATTAGATCATACTTGGGCTTTTGAAAATAGTTATGGTTTTCATTTATTAGAAATATAAACACGTCTAATAGAATAATATCAGAACTGATGCACTTCAGGAAAGATTACACAAACTTGGTCTCTTTTCTCAAGAAAAGAGAAAACTAAGAAGTGACTTTATAAAGGATTTCAAGATTGTGAAAGAGTTTCATTGGGTACAGTAGGGAATGGTGGAAGTATAAATATAAGGGAAGAATGATTCAAGTGAAGAACGTACAATCCTAAGGTGTAGTTGAGGTAATTAGTATAGATGCATCTAAGAGAAAGATAGGTATGTTAATGGAGTTTGAAGTAGGTGGCAGCAGTCCTACATAGAGCATACGCACTATAGTGGACATGCTGAGCCAAAAGTCTTCTATATTGTCAATGTTATGTAAATAGTTCTTTCCTAAATTTTAAAAACATTCTGTGCTTTTGTTTACCTTCACTGATTCTCCAAATGGTTTTCAACATAGGGATATTTAATGATCAACTGAGGGAGGAAGATGGATGTTAATCAGAAGATGGTTTCATCCTGACTGTTTACTACTGTCCCATTGGTATAATGTACTTACTATCTGTGAGGAGAAGGAATTAAAAGCTGTCAGAAGGGCAAGCAGAAAAATAATTGACATCTTGGAGCAGGAAGTTGCCCAAAGGGAGAAGTAGGAAGGGAAACTTAATACAACAATTGTAGAAGACACTATACTCCTTGTACATCTATGACTATGAGGTCAAATTCTGTTCCAATTCGATTTTCAAGTTTGCTGATGACACCACTATAGTGGGTCGGATCTCAATGATGAGACAGAGTACAGGCATGAGATAGAAAGTCTGGTGAACTGGCGTGGCAACAATGATCTTTCTCTCAATATCAACAAAATAAAGGAAATTGTCATCAACTTCAGGGAGTGTAAAGGAGAACATGCCCCTGTCTATCTCAATGGGGACGAAGTAGAAAGGGTTGAGAGCTTCAGGTGTTTACTCCAGATCACCACTAACCTGTCCAGGTTCCCCCTTGCTGACACTATAGTTAAGAAAGCCCACCAACTCTTCTACTTTCTCAAAAGACCAAGGAAATTTGGCATGTCAGCTATCATTCTCACCAACTTTTATAGATGCACCACAGAAAGCAGTCTCTCTGGTCGTAATCACAGCTTGATATGCTCAAGACCACAAGGAATTACTAAAGGTTGTGAATGTAGCCCAATCTATTATGCAAACCAGCCTTTAACTCTATCTACACTTCCTGTTGCCTTGGCAAAGCAGCCAGCGTAATTAAGGACTGCATGCACTCTGGACATTCTCCCTTCCATCTTCTTTTGGGAAAAAGATATGAAAGTCTGAGGTCATGTACCAACTAACTCAAGAACAGCTTCTTCCTTGCTGCTGTTAGACATTTGAATGGACTTGCATTGCATTAAGTTGATTTTTCTCTGCACCTTAGCTACGACTATAATACTATATTCTGCATTTCCTCGTTTCCTTCTCTTTGAATGTTTTTGGCTGTCTGGTGTGCAAGAAACAATACTTTTCACTATATTATTACATGTGAGAATAATAAATCAAATCAAAAATAACATGAGGGACCAATAGCATCCTTCATAAACAAGATCAAGAGACTCATTTGATTTAGTGCCTGTCTAATAGAGGGTGAGGGACATCTTGGTCTCATTTAAAAGGTTATGGAGGGGGTGGGGAAGGGATCCAGTGTTATGGTCTATGTCAGAATCAACAACATAAAGAACAAAGAAAATTACAGCACAGGAACAGGCTCTTTGGCCCTCCAAGCCTGCACTGACCATGCTGCCTGACTTAACTAAAACCCCCTGCCCTTCCGGGAACCATATCCTTTTATTCCTATCTCATTCATTACTTGGCAAGACGCCTCTTAAAAATTGCTACCGTATCCACTTCCATTACCTTCCTGGCAACAAGTTCCAGCACCCCCATTCTCTGCCTTGTAATTCTGTTGTTAACTTTGTCCCTTGTACCTTAGTAATTGACACTTCTACCCTGGGAAAAGCTCTGACTATCCACTTTGTCCATGCCTCTCATAGTCTTGTAGACTTCTACCAGGTCTCCTCTCATCCTCCGTCGCTCCAGTGAGAACAAACCAAGTTTCTCCAACCTCTCCTCTTAGGTAGTGCCCTCCATACCAGGTGACGTCCTGGTAAATCTTTTCTGTACTCTCTCCAATCCCTCTGCATTCTTCTGGTAGTGTGGTGACCAGAATTGAACACTATATTCCAAATGCAGCCTAAGGTTCTATAAAGCTGCAACATACTTGCCAATTTTTAAACTCAATACCCCAACTGAAGAAGGGAAGCATGCCGTATGCCTTCTTGACCACCTTCTCCACCTGCAATACCACTTTGTGACCTGTGTACCTGTACATCCAGATCCCTTTGCCATTGAGTTCTACCATTTACTGTATATTTCCTGTCTGTATCAGTCCTTCCAAAATGCATTACCTCACGTTTGTCCGGATTAAACTCCATCTGTTATCTTTCCGCCCAAGTTTCCAACAATATATCCTGCTGTATCCTCTGATGCTTCTCATCACTATCGGCAAATCCACCAACCTTTGTGTCATCCACAAACTTACTGATCAATCCAGTTACATTTTCCTCCAAATTTTTTATATATATTACAAACAGCAAAGATCCCAGCACTGATCCCTTGTCCTCACTTGTCAAGCCCTTCATTCAGAAACGTACCCTTCCACTGCTACTCCCCGTTTTCTTTGAACAAGCTAGTCTTGTATCCACCTTGCCAGCTCACTTTTGATCCCAGTCTACTACAAGAGACCTTGTCAAAGGCCTTACTGAAGTCCATTTAGATAACATCCACTACCCTATCCTCATCAATCATCTTTGTCACTTCCTCTAAAAACTCGATCAATTTTGTGAGACATGATCATCCCTTCACAAAAAGGCTCTATTTGTAGAGTACCAGAAGCTGAACCAAACAAAAAAATCTTCAAAAATTGTAAACGTGAGCAAATTAGAATCGAAATCAGCAGCTTAAGAAGGTGAACATGTGGTTAGAGAATGACATCAGTACGAGGGCAAAAAGCCACAGATAATACAAATCCAGCATTAGGCAATTACTTAGCAAAAGCGGAATGGTTTTAGTAGGGGATTTTAACTTTTATGTAGATTGAGATAAGTAGACTAGAAGATAGAAACATAAATATAAGGAGTGATTCAAGTAAAGAACTTGCTACTCAAAGGAGTAGTTGACGTAATTATCATAGATGCATTTAAGAGGAAGATGATGTTAATGGGATTAGGAGAGTTGGAGCAGGCCTATATGGAACATAATGCACCACAGTGGGCATGATGAGACAAGGTCTTCTATGCTCTCAGTTATGCAAATAGTTTGTAGCATTTCTTAAATTTAAGCACATTGTGTGTTTTTGTTTACTTTGAAGTGGTTGAGGTAGGGACATTGACAAGATTTAAAAGGTATTTGGACATACACATGGATTGGAAAGGTTTAGAGGGATAGGGGCCAAATGCAGGCAAATGGGATTAGTTTAGAGGGCTTTTAGGTCAGCATAGACCAGTTTGGACCAAAGGGCTGGCTTCATGCTGTTGGTTCTATGATTCACTGATTCTCCCAACTGGTGTTCAACAAGGAAAGGGATACTTAGTCATCAATGAGACAGGAAGGTAGATGTTAATCAGAAGGCTGTTTCATCCTGAATATTTATCATTGTCCCATACCAACAATATACTGCGACTTGCTTCCTGTGTCTGAAATAGTTTTCTCCAACAATTTATCCTAGAATCATACGTGAGCAGGCCATTCATAATTTAGTAATGAGTACGTGAATATTTAATGAAAATCATGTCATTAGAGAGAAGGTCTTATGGCACACTGAATGGTGTCCCTACCTCTGAGCCAGATGCTCTGGGTTCAAGTACCACTCCAGGAGTTGATGGAAAATACATTAATAATGTGACTTAACATGGTGACTATCAATTAGCAAATCCTTCCAATACACCAATGGCAGGCAGTAAGAGCAGGAGTTCCCTGGTCAGCCATCTGCAGAAATTACTGATGGTGATTTTGGCGTAGCTATAATGTTACTAGACTATACTGGAATTTAACTGATGCCCAGGGGCAAGAGTCAATTCTATTCCAACGTTGATGGGTTTTAAATTCAATTAATTGAAAGCTAGTCTTCATAATGATTACAAACCAAATGGGGTTTTTTTTTACAGTGATCGACAATGGTTTCATAATGTCCTTTATGGAAGGAAATTTGTTGACCTTATTTGGTCAGGCCTACATGTGACTCCAGACTGCTTAAAATTCTCAAAAGGAATGAAACTGGACTATAGTAGGCACCAGAAATGACAATGCCAAACTCAGCCCTGTCATCCCTGTTTACTAACATCTAGCCTCATGAATTAGTTAAGCAACAGCTTGATATAGTCATACTCTCAGAATCCTACCTTTAAAGACATTTCAGATGCCACAACACCAGCCCAAGGCATGTTCTGTCCCATCGGAGTTTCTTCTTTTGTTACCATGGCCTGGATAGTTCCTTGCTAAGTGTACAGTACCATTCAATATCTCACGGTGTCCCCTGCCTGGTCCCTAATAGCCTTACTCTTCCTTCTACCTTGACTATTTATTTACCTATAGAAAGGTTTGGGATTCATTTTATGTTGGTTGCCTGTCTTTTTTCCTAATCCCTCTTTACTTCTCTAATATATCTCTTCACCTCTCCAGTGAAACTTCTTATTCAGCCTGGCTTTTAATTGGATTTCTCTCTGACACCTGCACGGTTAAGTGTGTCAATATTTCGAGCATGGGTTGTAAAAGAGCATTGCAAAGATCAGTTGCATGTCAATAACATTACTATATGTTTAAGGTTATATATAGATCAGACTGGGTACAGTCAGTATGTTTTATTTAGAACCATAAAAAATTACAGTTCAGAAACAGGCCTTTTGGCCCTTCTTATTTGAGCTGAACTATTTTTTGCCTAGTCCCACTTACCTGCACTTGGACCATATCCCTCCACACCCTTCTCATCCATGAACCCGTCCAAGTTTTTCTTGAATGTTAAAAGTGACCCTGCACTTACCACTTCATCTAGCAGCTCATTCTATACTCTCAGCACTCTCTGCGTGAAGAAGCCCTCCCCTAATATTCTCTTTAAACTTTTCTCCTTTTACCCTTCACCCACACCCTCTGGTTTTTTTTTTCCTCAGTGGAAAAAGCCTGCTTGCATTCACTTTTTCTATACCCATCAAAATCTTATACACCGCTATCAAATCTCCCCTCTTTCTTCTATACTCCAGGAAATAAAGTCCTAAACCTATTCAATCTCTATAACTCAGCTTCTCGAGTCCGGGCAACATCCTTGTGAATCTTCTCTGCACTCTTTCAACCTTATTTACATCCTTCCTGTAACTAGGTGACCAAAACTGTACACAATACTCTAAATTTGGCCTCACCAATGCCTTATACATCCTTACCATAACGCTCCAACTTTTATACTCGATACTTCTATTTATAAAGGCCGATGTACCAAAAGCACTCTTTACGACTCTATCCACCTGTGACACCACTTTTAGGGAATTCTGTACCTGTATTCCCAGGTCCTTCTGTTCAACTGCACTCTTCAGAGTCCTATCATTTACTCTGTACATTGTACTTTGGTTTGTCCTTCCAAAGTACAATACCCCACACTTGTCTGCATTAAATTCCATTTGCCATTTTTCATCCCATTTTTCTAGTTGGTTCAAATCCCTCTGCAAGCTTTGAAAACCTTTCTCACTGTCCACTACACCTCCAATCTTTGTATCATCAGCAAATTTGCTGATCCAATTTACCATATTATCATCCAGATCATTGATATAGATGACAAACAAGAATGCACACAGCATTAATCCCTGCGGCATACCACTTGTCACAGGCCTCCACTCAGAGAAGCAATCCTCCACAACCACTCTCTGGCTTCTTTCATTAAGAACTCAGTAAGAATTTAGCAACACCAATTATTAATCCAACCGATTTATTTGATAGTAAAAAAGCGAGCTTTCAACACTCCCGTGTCTTCATCAGGCAAGTGCAGTGTTCTGGTCTGCAATAGCACACATCAGCACAGACAGTCAGAGATTGCTGATTAGAATGCGAATCCCTACATCTAACCTGCTATTCAAGTGTTAAAGTGGCTAACAATGTGTGTGAAGGGAATCCTGAGCATTGGTTAGAGAATTGTGTATTTTCTCCAGACAGCACAGTAAGTGAGGTTTTTTGCTAACCCAGGCAAGGTACGGGGGTTACAGATAGTGTGTCATGAAGCCAAGATCCCTGTTAAGACCGTCCTCATGTGTGCGGAGCTTGGCTATCAGTCTCTGCTCAGCGACTCTGCGCTGTTGTGTATCACGAAAGCCCCTTGAAGAACATTTACCCGCAGGTCGGAGGCCGAATGCCCATGACTGCTGAAGTGTTCACCCACAGGAAGGGAACTGTTTTGCCTGGTGATTGTTGAGCGATGCTCATTCATCCGCTGTCGTAGTGTCTGCATGGTCTCCCTAATGTACCATGCTTCGGGACATCATTTCTTGCAACGTATTAGGTAGACAACGTTGGCCGAGTTGCAAGAGTATGTACCGTGTACCTGGTGAATGGTATCCTCATGTTTGATGATGTCGTCCATGTCTATGATCTGGCATGTCTTGCAGAGGTTGCTGTGGCAGGGGTGTGTGGTATTGTGGTCACTGTTCTCCTGAAGGTTGGGTAGTTTGCTGCGAACAATGATCTGTTTGAGGTTGTGCGGTTGTTCTGAAAGCAAGAAGTGGGGGGGGTGGGGATGGCCCTAGCGAGATGTTCATTGTCATCAATGATATGTTGAAGACTCCGGAGAAGATGTCGTAGCTTCTCCGCTCCGGGGAAGTACTGGACAACAAAGGGTACTCTGTCCACCGTGTCCCGTGTTCACCTTCTGAGGAGGTCAGTGCGGTTTATCGTTGTGGCACGTCGGAACTGTCGATCGATGAGTCGAGCGCCATATCCTGTTCTCACGAGGGCATCCTTCAGCGTCTGGAGGTGTCTGTCACGATCCTCCTCATCCGAGCAAATTCTGTGTATACGGAGGGCTTGTCCATAGGGAATGGCTTCTTTAACGTGTCTAGGGTGGAAGCTGGAGAAGTGGAGCATTGTGAGGTTGTCTGTCGGTTTGCGGTACAGTGAGGTGCTGAGGTGACCGTCCTTGATGGAGATGCGTGTGTCCAAGAATTCAACTGATTCTGGAGAATAGTCCATGGTGAGTCTGATGGTGGGATGGAACTTGTTGATATCATCATACAGTTGTTTCAATGATTGTTCACCATGAGTCCAAAGGAAAAAGATGTCATCAATGTATCTAGTATATAACCTTGGTTGGAGATTCTTTCATTAAGCCAGTGTCTAATCCAATTTACAGCCTCCCCATCTATACCTAGCGACTAAACCTTCCTAACTAATCTCCCATGAGGGACCTTGTCAAAGGCCTTGCTGAAATCCAGGTAGAACAACATCCACCACCTTCCCTTCATCCAATTTCCTGGTGACCTTCTCGATAAACTCTAATAGATTGGTCAAACATGACCTACTATGTACAAAGCCATGTTGATCCTAAGGGATATTAGTGAACCAGATGGGTTTGCATGTTAAGCTTGGAATATGACTATTATTAATTTTAACTTTTTACTCCAGATTTATTTAACTGAATATTTATTTCCCAACTGAATATTTACTTTCTACTGGTGCAATTTGACATTGTTTCCAAATGTGGGTTATACACAAATTAATATATTTATTTACCACCCGTAGTTAGCTTGCAGAAGTGTGATTGGCCTTCTTTAAAACATATATTTATATCACACCTGTAATATAATGGAACGTCCCATGGTACACTATAAAACAAAGTATGGCGCAGAGTCACAGTAAGACCATAATGAGTCAGATAACCAAAAGTTTGATCAAATAATACGCAAATTTGCTCAAATAGCACGAAGGGTCACGGGCTTAGGGTGAGGGGGGGGGTAAGGTATAATTTGGATGCTAGAGGGAGTTTTTTCACACAGGGGGTGATGGGGATATGGAATGTGCTGCCAAGTGGTTGAGGCAGGCACTCTGGAGTTATTTAAGAGATACTTAGATGGGCACATGAACAGAATGGGAATGGAGGGATATAGAAAGCCAATTTAAAATAGGTATCATGAGCTTTGGGAGTCCCTGGGAAGTGTGTAAATAGACGATGATATTGATGTACTTGTTTTTATCCTACAGGTACTTTGGTCTGCCTTATTGTCTAACAAGGTGCATACATGTGATGGGTCGTGAGAGGGCTGTTCTTGGATTTTTTTTCGAGAGTATCCTAGCGCTTCACGTCATCAGTGTACACTTGACCTGGACCATTTGATGAGCAACACGACAGCTCAGTGACTATCGCTGTGCTGTGCAGATACGTGGATTTGGGCCTGTGTCTGTGGGAGTTTGCACATTGTTGCCATGCTTGCATGGGTTTTCTCCGGGTGTTCCGGTTTCCTCCTACATCCCAAAGACGTGCTCTTAGGCTGATTGGCAGAACAAATTCTGCCTAAATTGTTTAAAATTTGGTTGCGATCCAAAGATCTATAAACATAGACAGGGATCACGGGTAGAAGTGGGAACATCGAGGTGGTGGCATGGACTCGTTGGGCCGAAGGGCCTGTTTCCCTGCTGTTCAAAGCATATTTTACACATAATGCAATTATTACTCGCAATTATAATCCCTGTGCTACTACTCTCAAATCAACTGGATTTGTAAATCTTACTTATACAAAACAACGTTTTGTTCTTTGTTCTTTAAATAATAGATCTTGTGCCTTAAAGGAGAAAAATGAGGTAGAGGCAGAGCAATATAAAATGGTATTTCCGAGCCTGGAGCCTAGGCAACTGATCATGTGGTCTCCAATGGTGGAACAGTTAAAATTGGAAATGTACAAAAGCCAGAATTAAAGTAGAGAGACTATCTCAGAGCATTATGGGTTGAAAGACAAAGAACAAAGAACAAAACAGCACAGGAAACAGGCCCTTCAGCCCAACGAGCCCGCACCGCCACCCCGATGTCCCCACCTCTACCCGTGATCCCTGTCCATGTTTATAGATCTATGGATTAAAAACCAAATTTGAGACAATTTAGAGAGAATTTGTTTTGCCAATTAGCCTAAGAGCACATCTTTGGGATGTGGGAGGAAACCGGAGCACCCGGAGAAAACCCACGCAAGCACAGGGAGAATGCGCAAACTCCCACAGACACAGGCCCAAATCCATGTATCTGCACAGCACAGAGATAGAACATAGAACATTACAGCACAGAACAGGCCCTTCGGCCTTCGATGTTGCGCCGACCAATATAAAAGCAATGACCCTCCAAACTAAACCATTCTCTTCTCCTCCATATACTTATCAACTAACCTCCTAAACGCCACCAAACTTGGCGCATCTACAAGTGCTGCAGGCAGGGCATTCCACTCCCGAACCACCCTTTGGGTAAAGAACCTACCTCTGATATCCGTCCTATAACTATCACCCCTTAATTTAAAGCTGTGTCCCCTCGTGCTAGCTTTCTCCATCCTAGGAAAAAGGCTATCACTGTCCACCCTATCTAAACCACTAATCATCATATATGTTTCAATAAGGTCCCCTCTTGGCCGCCTCCTTTCTAACGAAAACAAATAGTCACTGAGCTGTCGTGTTGCCCATCAGATGGTCCAGGTCAAGCATGCACTAACAACGTGAAGCAGTAGGATACTCTCGAAAAAGATCCAAGAGCAGTCCTCTCACGACCCATCGCGTGTATGCCCCTCGTTAGACAACAAGGTGGACCAAAGCACCTGTAGGATAAAAACAAGTATATCAATATCATCATCTATTTACACACTTCCCAGGGACTCCCAAGGCTCATGATACCTATTTTAAATCAGTTTTCTATACACCTCCATTCCCATTCTGTTCATGTGCCCATCTAAGTATTTCTTAAATAACTCCAGAGTGTCTGCCTCCACCACTTTACTTGGCAGTGCATTTCATACCCCCACCACCCTCTGTGTGAAAAAACTCCCTCTAGCATCCAAATTATATCTTACCCCCCTCACCCTAAGCCCGTGACCCCTCGTGCTATTTGAGTCCATCCTAGGAAAAAGCTTAACCCTGTTTACTCTATCTATCCCCTTCAAAATCTTGTACAAGACGTTGCATAGATCGGGGTTAGTTAAAAACATTAGAACACCAATGAGAAATTTTAAGTCAAGATTTTACGAGTAGGTCAACAAATTCAGAGCAGATTGGTGAAGGGCATTTGCTGCGAGTTTAAGACCTTGGAGGCGATTTTCCGAAAAAAAATTCTAAGTGTCAAACTTGTGTACAGACTAGAATAAATCACACTGGTGTTTTCAGCAGGAGTTTCAAATTGAATCTCCCATACTCAGTACTAGTATGAATCCTGTTGAAAATCATGGGGTGGGGCTTATTCCCCTAGAGAGGCTGGCAGCAAAGCACTGACTGCTTCACTGCACATGTGCTGATCTATTATTGCTGAGATCAATGCATAGTAGCCCTGCATTGCCTACGTCCCGATTGTTGGCCAGCTCCGCGATCCCTCATGTCACCGGCTGTGCAAAGCCCCTGCCGCAGCCTGATTGCTGACCTCCACCCAAGATATTTCTGAGCCAACACTGACCTCTCCCAAACCCCACTGCAGCCCTAATACCCCATCTGCCATGCAGTCCGAATACAACCAGCAGGCGGAAACCCGTCACCCTAAAACCCAGTCCCAATCGCTGGCCTGTCTCTGTCACATGGCCAAATGGTAGCTGCCTCCCACCCACCCACTAGAGGCTCCATCCCGTTAGCCCCTGCCCCTTTGCACTGCCAATATGTCTCCTGGGCATTGGCACTTTGTGCAGTACCAGGAGACACAGGATAGCACTGCTAAGCTGACAATGCTCGGGGGCACATCCCCTGTTGGAGTCTAACCCTATGTGGGGAGGAGGGGCTTGCTTATTCCCCTTTACTCCAGCAATCAAGCCACTAGCTCCCCCCGCAAATGAGGAGCTATACTAAACCCTGCTGGAATCACTCCCCACTCCTGGGCAGGGGTTGATGCTATTAGGCCATGATTTCAGCCCTGGACCCACTGATGATATTTAAAACATATGGTAATGAATATTACCATAACTTATGCAGTCTGCATCACTTTCTGGTGCTGAAAATTCAAGGTGGCCGTGGCACCTAGTGGGGGGGCCTGCAATACAACCTCTGCTCCAGTCTCTCAGCTTGCTGTACCATCGATGTATTACAGTTGGATGGGAGAATCACATCCCTCAAATGTAACTAGAATATAGGAGACTAACCAGGATTGTATACTGAATTATTCATGTCTGGACCTAAAAAAGGGCATTAGGGTTTCAGCAGATAAACTGAGCTAGGGATGAGGTTCAGTGATGTTACGGAGTTGGAAATGGGTCGTCTTAGCAGTAGCTATGAGGAGATCAAAATAGCACCTCTGAATCAAATATATCACAATTGCTGATAATCTCAAAACTATTGCCAGGAAAAGGAATATAGTCAGCACTGAGAAAATGGGAGTTTGGAAACTAATGGCTTCAATTTTTGAATATATACTTGGAAGTACAGAATGTTGCATATGCAGTCTGACATTTTAGCAACAGTGAAGTAATCAAGAGATAGTGGTAGAGCTTGGTGTTGTCAAGATTTATTCAAAAACTAAAGCTGTTCTTTTGATGAGTTTAACAGAGCTAATGGTGTGGCAGCAGGAAGATAAACCACTGCAAGTGATTCTTTGGCCACAATAAGATGGATAAGAGTGGAACTGTACAAGTACAGTCCTACCCAGCTAGATAACAGTGGAGAGGTATTGGAGAAAGATGGTAGAGTTAACTATATCAAAGGTTGCAAAAGATATGGAAAGATGATTTATCTAGCACGTACCAAGTTTCAGCAAGTTTGCAGACGATACAAAGATGGCTGGACTTGCGGATAGTGAGGAGCATTCTCAGGCAATGCAACAGGATGTAGATAGGCTGGTAGCTTGGGCAGATAGATGGCAGATGGAATTCAATCCTGATAAATGTGAGGCGATGCATTTCGGGAGAAAGAATGTATGGGGGGAGGTATATGGACCTATTAAGAGTATAGAAACATAGAGGGACCTGGGGGTGCAGGTGCACAAGTCTCTGAAGGTGGCAGAGCAGGTGGAGAAGGTTGTGAAGAAAGCATATGGTATGCTAGCCTTTATAGGAAGGGGTTTAGAGTATAAGAGCTGGCCTTTAATGTTGCAGTTGTATAAAACGTTGGTTAGACCTCATTTGGAATACTGCGTCCAGTTCTGGTCGCCTTACTACCGGAAGGATGTGGAGACTCTGGAGAGAGTGCAGAGGAGGTTTACCAGGATGCTGCCTGTATGGAAGGTCTGAGTTACGAAGAGAGGTTAGGCAAATTGGGACTGTTTTCCTTAGAAAGATGTAGACTTAGAGGAGATCTAATAGAAGTGTACAAGATTGAGGGGTATAGATAAACAGGGCTAAGCTTTTTCCTAGGATGGACTCGAATAGCACGAGGGGTCACGGGCTTAGGGTGAGGGGGGTAAGGTATAATTTGGATGCTAGAGGGAGTTTTTTCACACAGAGGGTGGTGGGGGTATGGAATGCGCTGCCTAGTAAAGTGGTGGAGGCAGACACTCTGGAGTTACTTAAGAAATACTTAGATGGGCACATAAACAGAATAGGAATGGAGGTGTATAGAAAACTGATTTAAAATAGGGATCATGAGCCTTGGGAGTCCCTGGGAAGTGTGTAAATAGGTGACAATATTGATGTACTTGTTTTTATCCTACAGGTGCTTTGATCCACCTTGTTCTCTAACAAGACGCATACACGATGGGTCGTGAGAGGGCTGCTCTTGGATTTTTTCGAGAGTATCCTAGTGCTTCATGTTGTTAGTGTACGCTTGACATGGACCATTTGATGGGCAACACGACAGCTCAGTGACTATCGCTGTGCTGCGCAGATGCATGGATTTGGGCCTGTGTCTGTGGGAGTTTGTGCATTCTCCCTGTGCTTGCGTAGGTTTTCTCCGGGTGCTCCGGTTTCCTCCCACATTCCCAAAAATGTGCTCTTAGGTTAATTGGCAAAACAATTTTCCCTAAATTGTCTCAAATTTGGTTTTTAATCCATAGATCTATAAACATGGACAGGGATCATGGGTACAGGTGGGAACATCGGGGTGGCGGCGCGGGCTCGTTGGGCCGAAAGGCCTGTTTCCCATGCTGTTTTGTTCCTTGTTCTTTGAAAACATAATTGACCTCAGTTTGAAAAGTGTGGACTGTAGATTTCCAAAAAGTATCATAAAAGGACGTTTTGATTCAGAATAAATTACAGTACCAGTAACTTGCTGTTATCTGACTAAATAACTGATTCAAAAATAATGTGCCAGAGTATTTCACTGAATATTAATTTTACTTTAAAAATACAAAATTTATAATTCATCCTTGTGTACCTGTGTTTTAATTTATAAAAACTTAACATTTGTTTAATAGTGTCACAAGTAGGTTCACATTAAAACTGCAATGAAGTTACAGTGAAAATCCCCTAGTCACCACACTCCAACCAGCATCTGTTTGAGTACACTAAGGGAGAAGTTAGCATGGCAAATATACCTAACACGTCTTTCGGATCGTGAGAGGAAATCCAGACACAAGGGGAACATGCAGAATCCACAGTGATTCGAGCTGGGAATCAAATCCGTGTCATGAAATGGTCTTGGCAGACAGGATTAAGGAAAATCCAAAAGCATTTTACTCCTATGTTTGGAATAAAAGGGTGGTTAGAGGAAAAATTGGTTCTCTCGGAGGGGAACTATACTTTGAGTCTGAAGGAATGAGGGAGATCCTGAATGAATACTTTGTATCAGTATTCACAAAAGAGAGGGACCTGCTGTCAGGTACTGTCTTGGAAGGAGTTGAAGCCCCATGAGAAGAAATATCTATTACGAGGGAAGAAGTGTTAGGATTCTTTGGTAGTATTAAAACAGATAAATCTCCAGGGCCTGATGGCATATATCCTAGGCTGCTTAGGGAGACAAGGGATGAAATTTCTGGGCCTCTGATGCAAATCTTTGTCTTTTCTTTGGATACAGGAAAGGTCCCAGAGGACTGGAAGATAACGGACGTGATACCATTGTTTTAAAAAGGGTAGTAGGGAATAACCTTGGTAATTATAGACCGGTGAGTTTTACGTCGGTAGGAGGGAAGTTGTTGGAAAGGATTCTTAGGGATAGAATGTATATGCATTTACAGTGTGGCAATTTGATTAGTGATAGGCAGCATGGGTTTGTAAAGGGATTGTCCCTTACAAATCTGGTAGAATTTTTTCAGGGGACGAAAACGGTCGACATGAGATGAGCCGTGGATGTCATCTACATGGATTTCAGTAAGGTGTTTGACAAAATCCCTCATGGTAGATTGGTGGAAAAGGTTAAGGCTCATGGGATAGGACAGGCATCGAGACGGATTGAGAACTCGCTTGGTAATAGAAGGTCTGTAACTAGTGGTATGTTGCAGGGCTCAGTATTGGGACTTTAGGTGACATGGAAGAGGGAGTAATTAGTGTGTTCAGCAAGTTTGCATATGATATGACGATGGCTGGACTTGCTGATAGTAAGGAGCAGTGTTAGGCAATACAGCAAAATATAGATAGGCTGATATACTGACAGAGAAATGGCGGATGGAATTTAATCCAGATAAATGTGAGGCGATGCATTTTGGAAGAAATAACATAGAGGGGCATTACACATGGTAGGCTTATTAAGAGTATAGAAACGCACACGGACCTGGGGCGGTGCAGTAAACAAGTCCTTGAAGATAGTAATACAGGTGAAGTGGATGACAAAGAAGGCTTATGGTATGCTTGCCTTTATAGGAATGGGTACAGAATATAAAAAAGCTGGCATCAAATTTGCAGTTGTGTAGAATGTTGGTTCTTGGAGTAGCGGTGCGGGCTTGTTGGGCTGAAGGGCCTGTTTCCCGTGCTGTTTTGTTCTTTGTTCCCACATTTGGAGTACTGTGTCCAGTTCTGGTCGCCTTAGTACCGGAAGGACTTGGAAATCCTGGAGAGAATACAGAGGTTTACCAAGATGTTGGGGCAAACTGGGGCTGTTCTCTTTGGAAAGCCGGAGAACAAGTGGAGATCTAATAGAGATTCCTATATTGGATATAATGTAATGAGGGGCATACACGCAATGGGTCGTGAGAGGGCTGCTCTTGGATCTTTTTCAAGAGTATCCTAGTGCTTCACGTCATTAGTGTACGCTCGACCCAGACCATTTCATGGGCAACACGACAGCTCGGTACCTCTGTGCTGTGCAGATACATGGATTTGGGCCTGTGTCTGTGGGACTTTGCCATTCTCCCTGTTCTTGCATGGGTTTTCTCTGGGCGCTCCGGTTTCGTCCCACATCCCAAAGATGTGCTCTTAGGCTAATTAGCAAAACAAATTCTCCCTAAATTGTCTCAAATTTGGTTTTTAATCCATAGATCTATAAACATGGACAGGGATAGCAGGTAGAGGTGGGAATGTTGGGGTGGTGGCATAGGCTCGTTGGCCAAAGGGCCTGTTTCCTGCTGTTTTGTTCTTTGTTACAAGGAGCCATGGAGTTTAGGGTGGGTGGGGGGGGGAGGCAAGGTATAACTTGGATGTTAGAGGGAGGTTTTTCAGAGTGGTGGGAGCCTGGAATGCACTGCCAAGTAAGGTGGTGGAGGTAGGCACACTAGAGTTGTTTAAGGCTTACTTAGACAGGCACGAGCAGACTAGAAATGGAGGGATACAGACTTACACAGGAGACTTTTCTGAATAAAGATTACATGCCTTGGGACATCCCTGGAAATCAATTGATTCCTATGGACCTTCCAACTTATTTCATGGCTCACTTGCTTTATTTCTGTGCTTCCAGGAAATTCCGTAAACGTCTTAAGTTTTTGCATGTCTATTGCTGTCTTTTCTTTTACTTTGCAGGTGATTTAGTCTGCCTTGTTGACCAACAAGGGACATACACACATTGGGTCGTGTGAGGGCTGCTCTTGGATGTTGTTTTGAGACTTGCCTAATGCTTCACATCATTAGTGTATGCCTAAATTGGACCATCTGATGGGCAACTTGACAGCTCAGTGACTATCACTGTTTGCTGTGCAGACACACAGATTTGGACCAGTTCCCCATGATTGAGTGGGTTTTCTCTGAGTGCTCCGGTTTCCTCCCACATCCCAAAATGTGCTCTTAGGCTAATTGGTCTAACAAATTGTCCCTAAATTCCTTCAATCTTCCGTGATAGGTGTAGACATAAAATGCCTCGGTCAGAGTTGCTATACTGATCTTGGAGGGATATAGCATAGGTTCACCAGTATGATAGGTGACTTAAAGGACTATATTACAAGAACAGGCTGCATAAATTTTTAACTCAGTGATATAAATATTATGTTTTAAAATTCTATAACATTGAAGGATAAAACAAGAGTCATAGAAGAGGTGTTTTATTATACATATTTAGACAGTTTCCTGGACAGGAGGTTCATATCCATCAGCTCGATCTACTTTAGCACCAGTTTCTTCACCTGCTGGTTTGCTTGAGCCAGTTCCTCCTTCACCATGCAGTTCCATCAGTTTCCCCACTAGAAGGAAAAACGTTTTTCAGTCATTTTAATCATACACCACAATCAGGTCAGCTGACTGTAAATGCACACTTAACTAGCTTATTTTTTTAAAGTAATGTTTCAGACAGAACATTCATCCATCCATTAAACCACAGGATGAAACTATATGAAGCCTTAAGACCACAGTAAATTACTGTAGGATTCACAAAGTATGAACAGTCAACACCTTTTAGATAACTTTGTAATCCAACAGTTACTGGTCATAAATTCCTTCCACTTAATTCAAGCCATTTTCTGCTTCCAAACAACTGTAGATTTTAAGTTGTGGCACCAGCCTCCCCAAAATCTTTTACCTCAGCAATAAGATAAAATATGGTCTGATAACTCTCAGAAATTGAAAAGGTGGGGGATTGTAATGGAGTAATGAATGAGTAATAATTTCTCTTTCCAGGTACCAATATTTTTTCAATGTGTTTTCAATATTTTGGCTTGATTTCAGATTTCTTGTATTTGCAATTTTTCACCTGTTGAGTTAAGAGCAGACCAATGAGACAGTCAGAAAAATCTAGCAAATTTTCTTTTGGTATTTCATTTTTAAAATCAGGTATATAATTTCATAAAAATGTAATAAGCACAAAATTTAACAACATGAAGTCCCTTATGAAATAAATGGTGTTTCACATAATATTTTAATGGTTCTTAAATCAGTTAAATAATAAGTCCTCTGTGTTATTGATCGATTTGAACCTGGTCATTTCATGCAATGTGTATAATAATATCCCTTTGAGGATAAATTTTAACCATGGGAGATTGGGACTCAGCACAGTCCCTCTAGCAGCCTCAACAATTCGATACACAAGCCAGAGATACACAGATTTGCCAGACACACTACTGCTACAGTTAGGCTGGTTCAACAACAGCTTTATTGTTCTTCAAGCTAAACTTAAAACTTCCAATTTTATTCATTGCAGGTAATGTGTCTATACAAATATAAAAGATTTTCAGAGGTGTATTGGAAGGCTGAGCACTTAATAATGACACCGACAGCATGTTGTACACAATTGTACGTATGCACACCAGCCATCTTGCATTAGTATGGGAGAGAAGGATCAAATAAGTAAATAAGCCCAGTTTATCTCAATGGTTGTAGTAATCCTTAGTATAATCAAAAATGGCGAGACTGAACGTTGCATAATCAAGAATGGCCTGTATAATCAAGAATGTAGTATAATCAAGAATGGCCAGACTGAAAGTAAACAGCATTTGAGAAACATTACATTTTTGAATAATCTGACATTGACAAACTATACTTTGATTTATTTGCTTGTGGCAGCAAAGGGCAGAGCTCTGACTGTGATCATATGTAGCTTCAACCATGTGCAAGTATGAGACACTGAGCCTGACTGATTATTTTAAATTGGTTTTCAGTATGATGATTAGCACACAATTGTTTAGCAAGTGTGAGCCAATCATGGAAATCACATCTAATGCTGGATGCTATGTTTTGAGTTTTGTTAGCAGCCTGTTGCAAGCAGCTGAATGACGTGCTATTTGATAAGAATAGTAAGCCTTTGGGATGCACAGCCTTTGTACCTGGCATCAGATTGGCACTGAAATTCATATACCGTAGAACTGATTTGCATGGTAGACCTTTGGCTTGACTATAGCATCCTGTCAGTGGAGAATATGATACAGTAGCAGCCCAGCGTGTAACAGTGCAAAACAGTTAGCTTCACCTGTTGCTCAAGTCTGAGATGCAGGGTATTCTGAGGTAAACCCAACAGGCACTTCTTGGACTGAAGATTGTTGTCTTAGACCCATTCATGAGCTTGCACAGAGCAGTAATCTGATTATGACAGACACTGTTCCACAGAACCGTTAGGTGCGCTCAATTTTAGCTTCAAGCTTGTGTGGTCAGCAAATGGCTCAGGTCTCATTAACAAGTTGCCAACAAGGCTAATCTTGTAGCTTACAGACCCATATGAATTCCAACATTATATTGACCAGTGAAGGTAAGTTTGCAGTACACAGTAGCAAAAAACCCACTGACAAATTTCTCAACTAACACATTAAGGAAAGGGAGTTTATTTGACTGCTTCAGTTGAAAGGTGAATCGAGTGCAGGATGGAACCTATTGAAGTATGCAAGGTAGCTCTCACATGCAGCAAATATAGCAAATGTAGATAGTGCTCCAAAATCCCTCTCATCTTCTTGTCCTGACTCCAGCAAACCACACAGAGACACATGAAAGCATCTCTGCTTTAATAGGTACTCAACAAATCCAAATCAGTTACTTTTCTCATTGAAAACTGATATCCAGAAGAAATTTCTATCCAACGGAAGACAATTATTCTCCAGATCTAATCTCTCCATTTTAGACTTCCATATACATAATGGTCTTTTTATTTTGTTTAATGCTATTCATGATTCGATGTACTTAAAGGTTTAAATACAAGTTTAATTTCAAATACCAAAAGGCAGCAGTCAGTCATACTTACACTCAAACTTGGGTTTCTTTAGCATCTTGACTTTCCGAACATATACATCATGCAGAGGATAAATGGACTGGCAAGCTTTCTCAATGTCCTTACCAATACTGTCTGGGATTCTAAAAGCAAACAATCAGACTGCTAAGAAGACAGGAACTACTGACATTCAGGTTAAAGTTACTTATTCATTGATTACATGTTATATATAGGTCAAACAATCTCTTTCAGCCTTTACAGTTCTCGATTCTAAAAACTTCAGCAAACAAAGCTCAATGAGAATTACGCTCAATGTACTTGCACATTTCAGACTTAATTGAAGATAAAGATTTAGAGAATACTACAAGGAAAGTTTATAAATGCAGGACAACTTAAATAGAGACCTGTGGCTATTGACATTTACACCATTCACATTAAGACTTCATCACAGGTGAGGAGTGGTTTGAAATCTGAACTGTGCTGAATTCTATGCTGACGTCAAGTCAGTCACAGAACTGGATGGTATCCCAGACTGAACCTTGCTGGAAAGCAGGTAGCCTTTAGAAGAGAATGGCTACAACTATGATATGTCAATTTCTCTTCAACAAACACTTCATTTCACAAGAAAAGGGTTTTTTTTTAATTTAGATTAAAAAAGATTTAAGCTTGTAACAAAGCCTGCTGCATAGGAATTTATTTGAGCAAGAACAAAGCCAGCAAAGTCTGGGATATAAAATGAAACAAGCATTTTTATTGTAGGCTAATGTTTTACTTTTCTACAATTCCAATTAATGTACTTCAAAGCTCAGCAAGAGAAGCTCAGGAGTAAATGTATGCCATATTGTACAAAACACAAAAGATCTAGTAGCACACAATGGATTGCTGCACTGTTCCATGGCCCAGGTCGTGAAGAATATGGCAGAAATGTGCTATGGAACTATACCCCAGTAAAAATGAGGCTCAAGGAAGAAAATGAATATCAGCATTCGATAGGTATCAGGAAGCGTGTGTGCAGGCTAAAAGGATATGTTCAGCAAAGCAATCATCCATTCAGTGTTTTCCAAACCGAACTGTGTTTCGGATCACCACATCGGCACACTGGCAGAGTGGTTACAACTGCTGCCTCATAGCTTCAGGGACCCAGGTTCAATTCCTGACTTGGGTCACTGTCTGTGTGGGTTTCCTCTATGTGTTCCTATTTCCTCTCACAATCCAAAGATGTGCCAGGTTAGGCTGATTGGCCATGCCAAACTGCTCCTTAATGTCCTGGGATGTGTAGGTTAGACGGATCAGCAGGATGCAGGTTTCATGAGTCAAATAGCCTCCTTCTGTACTGTAGGGTTTCTATGATATCGGTAGCAGCCAAAATAGTACATTGGGAACAGATCCTTTGGAATGTCAGGCAGGAAAATATTTGATAGTGAACATTGTTCTGGAGAAAACTTTGAATGTGAGAGGATGGGATGGTCTATGATGAGGACAAAAGCAGCTGTACCTAGCTCCTAAAGGGACAGCAAGATGTGGGGATCTGTTTGGGATTAGAAGAATATAATTAAGGGATCCATCAACTCCAGTGCAGGAGAATTGAAGAACAGGCACTGGTATGAAAGATGACAATCCTTAGAACAGATGCGATAGAGAAATTGGGAGAAAGAAACAACGTCTGTACAGGAAGTTGGAAGGAGGAAGAATAATTGACATCGTTGTGGAGTCAGTAGGCAAGAAATAAATATGGAGTCCTCACTGATAGCCAGAAATGGGGAGAAATAAAATCAGGGAAGAGCGGAGCCTTTATTCCCACATTTACAAAGTCCAATCAAGTGCAAATGGGAGGCAAAGATAAATTAAACTTTCAAACTTCAAAAGTAGGAACCAGCAACAACAGTCATCAACATGTAAGAAATAGAGGACTGGAAAAAGGAATATTCTGTGCATCTCACGATGAGCATTGCTAAGACTAACAGGTTTCAATGATAATGCCTTTACTTTGGAGTAAGTTAGTAGCAAAGTTATTGTGCATTGCAAAAACAAGCTGAGAAACAGAGGAGGAAGGTGGTATATAGGCTCAGCCATAGGCCACCCTGATGGGAATGAAGGTACCAAGCAACTGAATGTCCACAGTGAAAAAGATACAATGATAGTCAAGAAGGAAATGGGTGAGGTGATCTCTAGGTTTGCGGATATAGGTTGGATGAGACTGGATGAGAGAAGCACAAAATTTCTTACTCAATACTGGCAAAGCCCAAGCCATTCCTTTAGTCTCCACCACAAGATCTATTCAGTAGACTTCATCCCTCTTCTTGGCTCTATAAAACTTAAGACTGTTTGCAATCTTAATATCATACTCAACCCACTGATGAGCTTTCGATTAGATATCTGTGCCAGAGACCCACATATTTCTATCTCTGGAATCTCCCTCTACCCTCGTTTCAGATCACCTACTGCTGAAGCTCTTAACAATGCCTGTACTCAGACTTGCCTATTGCAACATACTCTTGGCCAGCTATCATCTTCCATCCTTCAGACATTCAGCTATTCAAAACTCTGCTGCCATGACCCAGTTCCTTGTTTGAACCTCTCCAGCCAGGTTCCACATCCATGGCAGTACAAAATGACTGAAACAAAGTTAATAAAATGTCCATGTGATAGTGGCACATTACCTCATCCTACTACACACTACTTCAGCTTTTGACATGATCAATTATCTCCTTTCAATGTTACATTCTTACAGTTCCAGATGCAATGGCCAAATTTTAACTTGGGGATCTCTAGAAATAGTTTATTTCAGTCAAGGTACCAAACTCAGCTTCAGTGCCTCTTGATGGCATCAAAGAAACAAAGAACAATACAGCACAGGAACAGGCCCTTCAGCCCTCCAAGCCTGCATCGATCATGTGTTTTAATAGACTATACATTTGTATCCTCTATTTCCAGTCTGTTCATGTAGTTATCTAGATAAGTCTTAAATGATCCTAGTGCATCTGCCTCAACCACCTTGCTTGGTAGTGATTTCCAGACCCCCACCACCCTGTGTAAAATACTTCCCCCACATATCTACATTGATCCTTGCTCTCCTTCCTTGAACTTGTGATCCCTCATCTTTGCCATTTCTGACCTGTGAAAAAGCTTCCAACTGTTCACCTTATATATGCCCTTCATAATTCCATAAACCTCTATTATGTCACCTCTCAATCTCCTTCCTTCCAGGGATAACAACCCTAGTTTATTCAATCTCACCCCACAGCTAATACCTTCCATAACAGGCAACATCTCGCATTCTCTCCAAAGCCTCCATCACCCAGAATGGGACAGCTGTACGCATTCACTAATAATAATCAACTTCACTTTTTCCCAATAATCTTATCCCTGAGGGGATCTGGCTTGTGAAATTGTTTGCTCACCATCCAACCCTGTAACCTCTGCCAGCTTTGAAACCTCACCACACCAAACTTCACTACAAAATGGTTACAGCACTGGTGGTGGCATTTGGCCTGCCGTCAGCTTTCTACAAGAATAACCAGCTAGTCCCAGTCTTCTTCTACCTCCCCCCACCTCCATTCCACGTCCAACAAGAAGGTTTTTACTATGTTGTCACTGATTCTTCTACTAAATCACTTTAAATTTGTATTCTCTGGTCCCTGGCCTTTCTGCATTCTTCCCTTTGGAACCCTCATGATTTTGATCACATCAAATCTTCTTACGTTATCAAATGACGAGTTCCTCAACAGAAGACCATTACCACAAACTGATCTTGGAAATATCTGTGCCCCTATTTATGAAGTCCAGGAACCTCTATCTCTTTTTAAAACACTCAATCAGCCCTGTTATCTTCAGCAATTTGTGCATTTGACCATCCACCTGCACTCCTTTAGATCATATGTTTTATGTTGTACGCTTTACTTCTGAAGTTATACAGACTCAAAACATTAACTTTTATTTCTCCCTCCACAAATGCTGTCAGACCAGATTATCCAGCATTTTCTGTTTTTGTTTGATTTCCAGCACCCACAGTATTTTGCTTTTGTTATTGTCCCTCATTCTTGCTATGAAATCCTATTGCTTCATAATTCTCTGCATTAAATTTCGTTTTCCAGATGTCTAACTTATGTCCTCTTGAAACCCATCACTACCTTTGTCACAGTACATTATATTTCTAAATTTTGTGTTATTCATAGCTCTACAAATTGAAGTCTAGGTCATTATTGTACAGAGTAAAGCAGTGGTTCTAACATCAACCACTGGAAGTCCCCTCTGTACATAAGAATAGAATCCCTGCAATATACTGCAGGGAGAGGGACCTGATGTCTGATGCTGGCTTTGAGGATTTTGAGGACCCGTTAAAGGAAATAATCATTACGAGGGACGAAGTGTTGGGGCTTTTAGGTAGCATAAAGACTTATAAAGCTCCGGGGCCTGATGGTATTTATCCCAGGCTGCTAAGGGAGGTGAGAGATGACATTGCTGGGCCTCTGACGCAAATCTTTGTCTCTTCTTTGGACACAGGTGAGGTCCCAGAGGACTGGAGGATTGCAAATGTAGTACCGTTGTTTAAAAAGGGTCAGAGGGATAACCCAGGGAACTATAGGCCGGTGAGCTTGACTTCAGTTATAGATAAGCTAATGGAGAGGATCCTCAGGGACAGGATGTATGAGCATCTGGAGCGCTGCGATCTGATCAGGGATACGCAGCATGGCTTCGTTAAGGGGAGGTCGTGCCTTACGAACCTAGTGGAATTTTTTGAAGAGGTGACAAAAACGGTTGATGAAGGACAAGCCGTTGATGTCGTCTATATGGATTTCAGTAAGGCGTTTGACAAGGTTCCCCATGGTAGGCTGATAAAAAAGGTGAAGGCGCATGGGATACAGGGCCAGGTATGTAGATGGGTTGAGAACTGGCTTGGGAGGAGGAGACAGCAGATTGTAGTGGAAGGCTCTTTTTCCAACTGGAGGTCAGTCACTAGTGGTGTGCCACAGGGCTCAGTATTAGGACCTTTTCTATTTGTGATTTATATAAATGACTTGGAAGAGGGGGTAGGTGGTGTGATCAGCAAATTTGCTGATGACACTAAGATACTTGGATTGGCAGGGACTGAGGAGCAGTGCCAGGCAATACAACATGACATAGATAGGCTGGTAGATTGGGCAGATAGATGGCAAATGGAATTTAATCTGGATAAATGCGAGGTGATGCATTTGGCCGGAATAATGTAGAGGGGAGTTATAGGATAAAAGGTAAAACTATCCGGAGTATAGAGACGCAGAGAGACCTGGGGGTGCAGGTTCACAAGTCTCTGAAAGTGTCAGTACAGGTGGAAAAAGTGATAAAGAAAGCGTATGGTATGTTAGCCTTCATAGGAAGGGGTATAGAATACAAGAGTAGGACTCTGATGTTGCAAGTGTATAGAACGTTGGTTAGGCCTCACTTGGAGTACTGCGTCCAGTTCTGGTCGCCGTACTACCAGAAGGATGTGGAGTCCCTGGAGAGAGTGCAGAGGAGATTTATCAGGATGCTGCCTGGTATGGAAGGGCTGTCTTACGAGGAAAGGTTGAACGCACTGGGATTGTTTTCCCCTGAAAGACGTCGGCTGAGAGGGGATCTATTAGAGGTATATAAGATTATGAGGGGTATAGATAGAGTAAATGGTGGTAAGCTTTTTCCACCATTAGATTCGGATAGAACGAGGGGTCACGGCCTTAGGGTGAGGGGAGCTACGTATAAGACTAATATTAGAGGGCATTTTTTCACACAAAGGGTAGTGGGGGTGTGGACTGCACTACCAAGTAAGGTGGTGGGAGCAGGCACGCTAAGGTTGTTTAAGGGTCTCTTGGACAGCCACATGAGCGGTCTGCAGATAGAGGGATATAGGAGGACTGTTTAAATACTTTAATTGTTTCCACAGGCTGTTCGGTCCACCTTGTTGACCAACAAGGTGCATGCATTCGGCAGGTCGTGTGAGGGCTGCTCCTGGATGTTACTTCAGGAGTGGCCTAGTGCTTCACGTCGTTAGTGTATGCTTAAACTGGACCATCAGATGGGCAACATGACAGCTCAGAGACTATCGCTGTGCTGTGCAGACACATGGATTTGGGCCTGTGTCTGCGGGAGTTTGCGCATTCTCCCCATGGTTGCGTGGGTTTTCTCCGGGTGCTCCGGTTTCCTCCCACATCCCAAAAATGTGCTCTTAGGCTGATTGGGTAACAAATTGTCCCTGTATTGGTCTCTACATGTCATTAAGACGTTAGGATGGCGGCACGGGCTCGTTGGGCCGAAGGGCCTGTTTCCCGTGCTGTGTTGTTCTTTGTTCTATATTAAGAGTCCACTTGGCCCATTAAGTCTGCACTGACTCTCCAAAACAGTACCCACCCAGGTCTTGCCCTCAAGCCCTATCCCCGTAACTCCGTGCATTTATCATGGCCAATCCACCTAACCTAAACATCTTAGGACTCTAAAGGGGTAATTTAGCATTGTCAATGCACCTAATTGCATGTTTCTGGAGTGTGGAAGGGAAGCAGAGCACCCAAAGGAAACACATGCAGACATATAGCAAGCATGCAAACTACGCACAAAAAGTACCCAAGGCTGGAATCGAACCAGGTCCTGGGTCGCTGTGAGGTAACAGCGATAACCGCTGTGAGGCATCAGTGATAATCACTGTGTACCAAACCTTTACTCTAGACCAAACAACCACTGATGTTTCTTATCTTTCAGTCAACTTCATATCCATGCTGCCTCTCTCTTTTATTCCATAGGCTTCAACCTTGCTAGTTACTCCCGAGATACTTCATCAGGCTCCTTTTAGAAGCCCATATACATGTTAACCACATTACCTTCATGAACCATCTTGTAACCTCAAAAATCTCAATTAATTTAGTGAAACACAATTTGCCCATAGCAATATATGCTGGCACTCCCTAACTTAATTCACGCTTTCCCAAGTGACTATTATCCTGGATTACTGGTTCCAAAAGCTTTCCCACCATTAAAAGTTAAACTGACAGTTCTTAGTTCTTGGCCTTAACTTTTATTTTCCAGTCCTCTAACACCACCCATCATTTGAGGAGGATTGAAAGATTATGGACCATACCTCCATAATTTGCACCCTTAATTTTCATCGGCATCAGATACATCCCATCTAATCTTTAGGTGATTCATCAACTTTCAACATAGCTAATTTTTAATACATCACCAATTTTCACCCATAACATATGAAATAAGAGTAGGTCATTTAGCCCCTCGAGCCTGCTGCACCATTCAATAAATTCATGACTGATCTGACAGTGGTTCAGTTCCACTTTCCTGTCTGCTCCCCATAACCCTTAATTATCAGAAATCTATCTACGTATGACTTAAATATATTTAATGAGGTAGTCTCCACTGCTTCAATGGGCAGAGAATTCCAAAGATTCACTTCCCTGAGAGAAATTCCTCCTCAACACTGTTCTAAATTGACTCCCCTTAGTTCTTGTTTATTTTATAAATGTAAATACTCTCTCTGCCTAGCCCATTCATTATATGTCTCTATAAGATCTCTCTCAGCCTTCTAAACTCCGAGTACAGGCCCAATCTACTCAATCTCTCCTTATAAGCTAACCCCCTCATCTCAAGTATCAACTTGGTGAACCTTCTCTGTACTCCCTCCAAAGCCAATATATCCTTTCACAAATAAGGGAACCAAAATTGCACACAGTATTCTAGTTGCAGCGTCAACAGTATCACGAACAATTGCAGCAAGCCCTCCCTACTTTTATATTCTATCCCTCTCGCGATAAAGGCCAACATTCCATTTGCCTTCTTGATCACCTGCTGCGCCTGCAAACTGAGTTTTTGCAATTCGTGCACAAGGACCCCCAGGTCCCTCTGCACAGTAGCATGTTGTAATTTATACCATTTAAATAATAGTCCATTTTATTATTATTCCTTTCAAAGTGGATAACCTCACTTGTCAACATCACACTCCATCTGCCAGATCCTTGCCCACTCACTCAACCCATCCAAATCTCTCTGCAGATTTTCCACATCCTTCATGCAATTCACTTTCCCACTCATCTTTGTGTCATCAGCAAACTTTGTTACCCTACACTCCGTCCCCTCCTCCAGATCGTCTATATATATATATGGTAAACAGTTGAGGACCCAGAATCGATCCCTGTGGCACATCACTAGTCACAACTGCAACCGGAAAAGCACCCATTTATTCCAACTCTGCTTTCTGTTAGACAGCCAATCCTCAATCCACACTAACACTTTACCCCCAATTCAGTGTACCTTAATCTTTTGCAGCAACCTTTTGCGATGCACCTTATCAAACACCTTCTGGAAATTTAAAAACACCACATCCACTGTTCCCCTCTGTCAACTGCACTCGTTAGTTCTTCATAAAAATCCAGTAAATTCGTCAAACACGACTTTCCCTTCATAAATCCATGCTGCGTCTCCTTGATTGAGCCATTCTTTTCCAGGTGTCCTATTTCTTCTTTAACGATGGATTCCAGCATTTTCCCAACTACAGACGTTAACTACAGGCTGATTAGCTTATCTGCCTTTTGTCTACCTACTTTTATAAACAGTAGCGTCACATTAGCTGTTTTCCAATCAGTTGGCACCTCCTCAGAGTCCAGCGAATTTTGACAAATTACAACTAACGCATCTGCTATTACTTCTGCCATTTCTTTTAGTACCCTGGGATGCATTCCACCCGGGCCCAGGGACTTGTCTACCTGCAGTCCCATTCGCCTACCAAGCACTACCTCTTTAATAATAATCATTTTAAAGGACCTCACCCCCTACAGTCCCACAGCCGTCAATTTTCGGTAGAGACCGACACAAAAAACTTAAGGCCTTGGCCGTCCTATCTTAATCTCACTATGGATTTGCATCATCTTCCTTGGTAAAGAGCAGTACAAAATTGAAATCTAGCATAAATAAAAGCGAAATACTGCGGATGCCAGACATTTGAAATAAAAACGAAGTGCTGGGTAAGTTCAGCAGATCTGATTGGATCTGTGCAGAGAAAGAAATAATCAGAGTTCATATGATTCTTTTTCAGAACTCTTCTGTCAGAGATACATGGACTCAAAACGTTAAGTGTGAGCCTTTCCACAGATGCTGAGTTTATCCAACATTTTCTGCTTTTTTAATAGAAGGGATTCAGTACCTCAGCCATACAGCAAGGGTTGATACATCAAACTCATTTTTGATCACTAATTTATCCATCCCATCTCTCGCCACCCCTTTACTATGTATATGCTTATAGAAGATTTCCCTTTTATGTTAGCTATGAGTCTCTTCTCATACACTCTTTGCCCTTCAAGTGCAAAAGAATATATATTCATATATTCAGTGTGTTTTTGGAAAACTAATAAAAAGGGCAGGAATAGGCCATTTGGTTCCTTGAGATGCTCTGCCATTCCACGAGATCATGGCAGATTTTCTACCTCAACTTCATTTTCCCCCACACAATCCCCATACCGCTCAATATCTATCGATCTGTCTTGAACTATATCAAAATACCCGAGGGACAAATTAAGAGACAACTCCCCAAAACAAAACCAAAGCAGAAAAGAAACTTAAAACATCAACCTAAAATGTGATTTAAGGGATTGATAATACTCTCTGCAATGCCTAAGAAGCAGAGGGCCTTAACAACGCATAGTCTCTCACCAAGGATACTCAGCCACGAACGAAGCCGCAGTAGAGGATGGCATGAAGGCCCACTAAAGGTGTATCCAGGTGATAGCGAGGACAAGTAGTGAAGGTGTGCAACAGCAGCCCGTACAGGAAATCCCCCCCATGCAATGGCAGGAAAATACAGGAATTAGTCTGTGTAGGATGGGTTCAGTTAGCTTGAGGTTTCTTTTGTATCATTTTCTCCATTACATGTTGAGTACCATTGTGTGGATTGGAAGTCACTTCTATGCTTGAAGTAACATTACTGGTTTCCTAATTAAAGTGCTGGTTGAGACAGGGAGGACATCAATGTAAGTGGGCTGTACTATGGATCTTTTAAAGGACAAGGCTTCACCATAAAGAGCAGGGATAGAATCATAGAATCCCTACAGTGCACAAGAATGCCATTTGGCCAATCAATTCTGCACCGACTGTCCAAAAGAACATCTTACGCAGGTATTTACCTCGTCAATCTCCCTATACAACTAGATATTGAGGAGGGGGGATTTTTGGAACCTGGGACGAAACCCACACACAGGAGAACGTCTGTGGAGTTTGCACAGTCATCCAAGGCCAGAAATAAACCCACATCCCTGGCAGTGGCAAAAGAGTGAAACTTTAACAGAAGTGGGTGACTCATGGGAGAAATAAACTAGGAGAGCACTCAGTGAGGAGAATAATAGTAAAGGGCAATAGTAAAGGAATAAGAGTGGGGATGTAAAGAAGTGCAAGAGTCAAGGAGAGACATGTGAAGAGCAAGACACCAACCAACCAGAAGCACCATGTTTCAAAATCAAGATTTAACAGCAACAATTCACTGAGAAAAAGTTATGAAGGGCAGGGCTTCAGGGGAGTAGCGAGAGAGCATTTTGTATAAGGGTGATGTCAGTGAGAAGAGCACAATGTAAAGAAACATATTTCGGAGAGAAAAACAAGGCTGTCTATGAAAGAAGTTTTCAACACAGAACAGGATTAAAAAAAAGACTTCATTGAGGAGGATGGGGGCCTCCAGATCCTTTATCCTTATCCTTACTGGCCGGCGCAACATCAAGGGCCGAAGGGCCTGTACTGCGCTGTAATGTTCTATGTTTATGTCCACAGGGAAGGAATTTAATGCCACACTTATCCAATAATAACTCAGTACTGCATTCCAGTGTCCACCTATTTTATGCATTAAGCCCCTGAAGCAGAGATGAATCTAGGTCTGATTCAGACAAAGGAGTTATCTGTGAATATCTATACTCATGAAAATAAAATAAGGATTCATATGGGTTGAAGTTTTAGTAAGCATAGGAGTAGAAAAAAAAATCTTGCAGCTGTAAATAGCAGGATTTTAGCAAGGAGAGCAGAGCTAAAGTTGAAGTGGATGTGCTGTGGAATTGTTTGTCTCATTGAAGTGTGCCACGGTACTGAAAAAAAGTTGAGAACCACTGGCTTATATAATATATCAGCAGAGTAACTGAAATTCTACTGCTTCATCATTCTAAGCAAATTAATTCACTGACTCCCTCTATGACCTCCTTTTTCCCCAGCACTGGAATAATTCTAAAGTAAGCAAAATACTGTGGATGCTGCAATCTAAATCATAGCAGCATGCCTGAATGTTTTTGGTTCTACTTTAAAGGCACAGCATAAATAGTTACTTAGTCTGAGTAGCGAAGTACACAGCAAATATATTTCACGGTGGAGACAACTGGGCATTTGAACACACTTTATACCCAATGAAAAAGAATTTTGAAAAAAGGTTTCAGTACATATCAACTGCAAACATGTTCTCCCAATTTGGTTAATTGAAACAAAGAAAATCGATCTCCTCCATTACTGTAATGTCAGTCAAAATACCCAAATCTACAATCCTGTAAAGTGTAGCAACCCAACTCTCAGCCTCTGGATCAGTCAGGTGGCTTAAAAGTAAAATGGAGAAATTTCTTCAGAAGTTGGTGAACCTGTTAAATTCTCACAATATACTTAAGAAGAAAATAGATCTCTTATCATTTATATTTCGATACTTTCTGGATAACTAATGCTAAGACATAGGTCAATTTCACACATTAACAAGTCTACCACAGCAAAAAGAACATGAATTCCAGATCACTCACTAAGCCGCTTATTCTGTGCAAACCTGCAGTTGCGAGCACCCAATTATCGCTACAATATTGGAGTTGCAGGAAGGGGATAAAGCCTGACTGAAATGAGACAAAAATTGAGTAGATTTAGCTGTGAAGATTTGAAAATTTAGAATAGTTTTCACGAATCATTTCAAAAAAGGGAATCGGACAGGTACTAGAGGATGGGAAGCTTATAAGATTATGACCAAAAACAGGGTTATGGGACTAAGCACAGCTATTCTTCCAAAGAGCTAGCTTAGGCATGTTGCATCATTTGATTTGCATGATATTTGAACCACACATAGGAGCACCACAGGCAACATTAAAGTGAACCTCGGCAATATGGAAAAACTAGACAAACTGGAGATTTTCATGGCTAACAAAACAGCCTTTTAAATACATAAAAACAGATAAAAGCTTTAAAGTTGTCAAGGAAATTTCTTTATACCAGACAGTGATAAGTAGCTGAAAATGGCTGTTTAAGGTGGCAGGACTGGACATAGGGAAATTAAATCAACTACAGCTGTACTGATACATGACATTTAGAGATGTGATATCACAACACAAACAGATTCATGGTACACTTTAACAATAGGCACAAAGTTTTAACGGTCAAGCCTGTATTTAAAAAAACCTAGTTGGACATGCCTTAATCAACAAGACAGTTGTATTAGCAGATAGAAGTCAAAGTATTTCAATTCAGTTTCCAAAATCAAGTGCCCCAACATCCAGAAATAGTTCTCTAGTAACAACCAATGCTGAAGTGATTTCAGGGTTGCAAATGCCCAGATTTGCCAATTGCTGTATATTTAGTGCTTGTATTTTTACTTTACTTCAGGTAAAAGGAACCAACTAGAGGCAGCCTAAAAATGTTAAAATAAAACGTGTTTGTTAAATTACTCACAACTTGTTGACAATCTCCTTGAGATCATTGGTTTGCACCTCGCGAGTCATGATCTCCACCATCTTCTTGCGGATTGTGCGGACTTGCTGGTGCTGCGCATATGAAGTTTTACGAATCTGATTGGTGCGCTTCTTCGTGAATCCTACACAAAAGAGGCGCAACAAGTATCCATCTGTGGTTTTGACATCAATATGGGCTTCAATCATGGTCTAAAAATAGAACAAATTAAGAAATGACATCAGTACATTCACTGTCAAGATTCACAAAACCTCATGTCACTTCACATCCATACAACAGTGACTATACTTCAAAAAAGTTATTAAAAGATGGTGCCTTTATTTATGTATATGCATATGTCTCTAATTAACTTCAAGCCTAATTCACAATCTGATTTCAGCTATACACAAAGATCAGTCAATGAGAGCAATCCTCACTGCCACCAACACAGAGGTGCAAAGGAAAGCAAGTAAATGAGCGCTACTAAATTGTAGACATCAGTGAAATATAGAAATGCAACATCTAATCTTCATATGCAAGGACCCAGGCCATCTGTTTCCTCAGCTGAGGAATAAATATTTGCAAAAAGGTCAGAAAACTGCATGTTCTGCTAGCTGGGCCTCCAGATCATTTATGTTCACTTCCTAGGAAAGCAATTTAATGTTTTACTTACTTAACACCTCCCTATAGTAACTTAGTACTGCACTGCAGTGTCAACCTATCTTGTGCATCAAGACCCTGAAGCAGGGTTCAATAACCAATTAAATCAAAGGAGCAATCAATGAATAAACTCAATATTCATGAACACAAATGAAAGGATATTCCTGATCCCATTAGATGTGAATATAATGGGTGGAATTTAATGCTCACCCACCATGCAAGTTTGGAGGCCTTCCTACCTAGATATTAAATGAGGATTTCAAGTTGGCAATTAATGCCCCTTTAAGAGCTTCATTCTGCTGCTGCTGGTATGAGGTCAATAGCAGGGATGGGACTGAGCACTCAGTACCATTAAAGCAAACTGTCATTAGGTTGACTTATGGGTTTCCAAGTGGGGTGGTTGTCCCTCACACAAATGGCACTTAATGCCTGACTAAAGGTTCCAACATTGGAATGGGATCAGGATGTTGAAACCCTGTGACCTCCCACCCATCCCAACCTGCCCTCACTGATTGGCCTCAGGTACCTCCATTGCTAGCTTGCCATCGCTCAAGCAGGATTTAAATTCTTCAAAGTTCTTTTTTCCCCAGGAATATCCAACAGTAATTACTTCAATATGGACCTTGACAACAGGTAACAATTATTTGGGTGGGATTGCCTCCAATGGCAAGCAGCTTCCCAGAGTTCACTACGTTCAAATGAAGAAAGCATTCAAGTGAGGGTAGCTATGTGTGACAATACAAAGCCTCTGGGTGAAGTTGGAGAAATGGAAGATATAAAGCACTTCAGACAAAAGTACATTAGATCATGGATTTTCAAAAGTAGGGGTCGCAACCCACAAGTCGGTCACTGGTAAATTCTTGTTGCACTTTAAAAGAACACTGTTCAAAACAAAAGGGGATTCTGTGATCCTGTTCAAAAAGGCCACAGGATTTTTTTTTGTTTATAATGCACATTTCATAGAAGGCAGTCTGATAATGAGGATCTCTTGTGAATGAGAGCTAGCATGAGTTCTTTTGTTGTGGAGGGAAAGCTTAATATTGTCTGATATAATTCAAGTTACATGCACTTTATGAAAAGAAAAAGATAAGAATTAACAGAAGTGTATTTTAAATGTATTGTAAATCCTCTTTAAATGGCCTCTGTAGTTGCAGTTTGCACAGTGAACTCTGCTTGAGTCTCGAATTTCCCACCATAAAGGCAGGCTGTAATGTCAGAGCTTGACAAGTATAGTCATTATCTCACAATCCAATTCATTATTTTTCCCCTTTGTGCAATAAAAAAATTGCTGTTGAATCAATTTCAAAATAAGATGACGTCTGAAATATAGGAAAACCATTGAGATTTTCTTTTTAATTACAGCTGTATGTGAAAAAGGATACTCGACATATTGACCAGATTTCAATAGATGTAGCAAAATGGATATTAACAGAGATAATTGCGACCGCCCTAGGTTTCCACTAACAGCAGTATGTCTGTATTCCAAAGGTACATTTTAAATGAGAAATCTCTCACAAATAAATAGCAATCAATTTTCTGTGGATGGCTGATACACAATAAGTGTATTGTATGATTTCAGACATTTATTCTGAATGTAAACGTTGACAACAGAAGTTTGCACAATATTGTCATCAATTCTCTTTGTGCCAGGATATGGCCTGAATTGGAAAACTTATCTGAAACTGACTCCCTGCCTCAATATTTAATTGAACATATGTTGTTAGTACAAAGTGGAAAGATTGTATTTCGTTACTCATTTCACACGACACAGATAAAGAGGAACTGCCACTTGGTAAAAGGGAGTCATCGCAAAATGGTCTGACAAAAACTGGATTAGATCATGGAAAGTTCAAAAACAAATCAAGTTTATCCCATTCAAATGTAATACTTTCATGAGGCTAAACATATATACGAAATATAGGCGTCCTTCCATACTCCAGAGATTCTATTACTAATTAGTCATTGGAATAGTTGCTTTGGTCCTTCTAGTTGTTTCACATTAACTACATCGCATCTCTGAATTCACCGCGTTGAACTAGCACAATAAAATTTAAAGCAGTGAAATTCATAACTCAAATTGTGAATATCTTAGAAACTCTTAAAGTATGCTGATTGATAAACTTACCTGCCATTTTTTAACCATAGAGCACATCTTATCACGTGTTAAGTCCATGCCATGAAAGTTGGTCAGGCAGTTTTTGCCCTGAACGTCCTCCACGATCAGTTTAAATTTACGGAAGGCCACTTCATCGTTCTGCAGATCAGCAAGACTCACCTCAAATACACGGCCTTTCAAGCCTTCTGAGGCGATCTCTACATAATTGTTGAAAAAAATAAGGCAAATGAGCACATTGGAGAGTGTGACAACACCTACCTCACAGCAATCAGTTTTACAAAAATAATTTTTTAGATGTTAATGGGAACATCAAGATGGTTTAAAATTGTCAGGTCATCCGGGGCTTAAACGAGATGTCTATTTCCATTACCATACATAAAGGCCAGCAGGATCTATAATGTTGTACTACAGTTACTGTACTTCAAAAGTATTTCACTAATGGTGCTTTAAAAAAAAGGAGCTACAATTTAGATGCAAGCTCTACACTTCCACCTGCACCCACAAAATCTTTAGGTCCTACTTTTAGTGCAGAAATTCAAACTAATTAACTTCTATTTTCAGGAATTATTTTTAAAAATCCATGTTTTATTTTTTGAAGGTTTAAATGAGCTCAACCTCATTAAGTCATTCTTAAGGAACTATTTTTAAAAATTCATTTTCAGTATGTGGACATCGCTGGCTAGGCCAGTATTTACTACCCATCCCCAATTGCACTTGAGATGGTGAGCTGCCTTCTTGGGCTGCTACAGTCCATGTGATGTAGGTACATCCAAAGTGCCATTAGGGAGTTCTAGGATTTTGACCCAGGAGCAAATACTTCCAAGTCAGGATGTTGTGACTTGGAGGTGAACTTCCAGGTGGTGGTGTTCCCATGAATCCACCCTTCTAGATGGTAACAGTCGTGAGCTTGGAAGTTGCTGACTTAGGCGCCTTGGTGAATTCCTACAGTGCATCAAAGTAAATGAGGGCAGTGCAGTTGATGTTGCCTACATGGATTATAACAAGGCCTTTGAAAAGGTACTGCACGGTAGGTTAATGCATAAGATTAAATCTCACGGGATCCAGAGGTAGCTAAATGGATACAAAACTGACTTAATGACAGAACCCAGAGAGTGGCTGTAGAGGGTTGTTTTTCAAATTGGAATCTGTGACCAGCAGTGTGCTTAGAGATTAGTGCTGGGTCCACTGATATATGTCAATTATATTAATGATTTGATCGAGAATATAGGCAGCATGGTTATTAAGTTTGCAAATTACATCAACATTGGTGGCATAGTGGACAGTGAAGATTATCTGGGATTGTAATGCTGTCTTGATTAATTGGGCCAGCAGACTGATGAATGGAAGATGGAATTTAATTTAGATAAATGCGAGATGATGCATTTTAGTAGACTGAACCAAGACAGGACTTACTCAGTTAAATGGTAGGGCTTTGGGGAGAATTACAAAACAAAGATGTCTCAGGGTAGATATTCATAATTCCTTGAAAATGGAGGGTGGACAGAGTGGTGAAGAAGACATTCAGCATGCATGCTTTCATTGGTCAGAACACTGAATACAGCAGTTGGGATCTCTTATTGAAGTTGTACAAGAGATTGGTACAGCCACACTTGGAATACTGCGTACAGTTCTGGTCACCCTATTACAGAAATGGTATTATCAAACTTGAAAGAGTGCAGAAAAGATTTACTGGGATGCTACTGGGTATTTGAGGCTCTGAATTATAAGGAGGCTGGATAGACTGGGATTTTTTTTCTCTGGTTTGTAGATGGCAGAGCGGGGCGTAGATCAGCAAGAAAGTCAATATCTTTTCCCAAAAGTAGGTGAGTCTAAAACTAGAAGCATAGATTTAAGGTGAGAAGGGAGAGATACAAAAAGGTCCAGAGGGGCAGTTTTTTCACACCGAGATCAATGAATGTCTGGAACAAGCTGCCAGAGGTAGCAGTACAAATGACTATAGGTGTCTTTTAAAAAGCATTTAGACAATTACAAAAGTAATATATACTGACGAATATAAGCCAAACGCAGGCAATTGGGACAAGCTTTGGGATTTAAAAAAAGGTGGCATGGACAAGTTGGGCTGAAGGACCTGTTTCCATGCTGTAAACCTCTGGATTCTATCTTGTAGATGGTACACAGTGCTACCACAATTCATCAGTGAAAAGAGTGAATGAATGTTTGTGAATAGGGTACCAATCAAACAGGCTGTTTCACTTTTGATGCTGTCAAGCTTTTTAAATATTGTCAAACCAATCTCATCCAGAGAACATGGCATTATGCTCCTGATCTTGTAGATGGTGGACAGATCTAGGAGAGTCAGGTGAGTTACTCACTACAGAACTTCTCGGCTCTGACCTGCTCTTGTAGCAGCAACATTTATGTGGCTAGTCCATTTCAATCTCTAGTTAATGGTTACCCATCCTCCCAAGATGGGGAGGGGGAAATTCAGTGATGGTAACATCACTGAATGTCAAATACTTACTAGTTCCTTGTGTCCTGGTAACCAAGGTTTTGCCTATGTTTCTAATGTTAAACATCGCTGGAGCTTTAACATCATACCAATCCTTCTTGGAGAAGGGGTCCACTCTGTAAAGAAAAGGCGAAATGACATTAGGAAAATGCTTGAATTGTAGTTTCCTGATTCGGTCACAATCGCCTCTCAATTGAATGCGAATGTCCTACAATACTCCATTAAAAACCCCGAAGTGCAGCCGCAACTGGCAATAGCTCTTTACACCGGGGCTCCACATCTTGCTCCGGGAGCCTGCGCTCTCTAAACTCTGAGTTTTTAAACTGCCAAAACTCGGCCGTCTCGATTACACCAGACATTTGCTTTGAATTTCCAGATGCCTAATCACCACATCCAGCTACACGTACCCCCATTACCGATTATAAAACAGGTTCACAGCAGGCTGGCAGCGCAGGCCCGGCGGCCTCTCCCCTCCCCACACTCAACATCATCACAATCCCCAAAATATCAGTGCCATCCCACGGATTATCTCCCACATCACGCACAATCCCGAATGAATAGGCTCAGCAGATGACTCCGCAGCCAATTTTGCCTCACTTACATCTTCTTCTTGGCCCCTTTCTTGCCTCCTTTGGTCAGCCTCTTGTTTTTGCCCACAGCCATGTTGCTCAGAGAGCTGAAAAGAGGAAGAGGAGAAGTTCTCGCGAGATTTTCTCCCGCGTAACAGGGCAAATGCCGCGAGATCTGGGAGCGCCGAAAAGGTCTGATGGGAACCCCTTCAACGCCTGCGCAGTAATAGTTTGTCGTCAAGCTCAAGTACCTGCTGCAGTTGGAGACCCTCCTCTACATAGTGAGAAGTCTTATAATATCAGGTTGAAGTCCAACAGGTTTATTTGGCAACAAAAGCCACTAGCTTTCGGAGCGCTGGTTGGCCTTTCGCCTGGTGAGTGGGAGTTCTGTTCACAAACAGGGCATATAAATACACAAACTCAATTTAGAAAAAAATGGTTGGAATGCAATTCTTTACAGCTAACCTTGTCTTAAAGGTACAGGCAATGTGAGTGGAGAGAGGGTTAAGCACAGGTTAAAGAGATTGTACTGTTTATTCGACGTGCCACAGTGAAAAACCGCACCAACCTCCTCATAAGACTAACACGGTACACGTGGACAGAATATACTTCACCATCCAGTATTGGAGCAGAGAACCTATGACATCTTCTCCAAAGCCTTCAATATATCATTGATGAAGACGAACATCTCGCCAGGGCTATCCCCATACCCCCACTTCTTGCCTTCATACAACTGTACAACCTCAGACAGACCATTGTCCACAGCAAACTACCCAGCCTTCAGGAGAACAGTGACCACGATACCACACAAGCCTACCACAGTAACTTCTGCAAGACGTGCTGGATCATCGACATGGATGCCATCATCTCACATGAGAACACCATCCACGAGGTAATGGTAATAGTCTTGCAACTTCGCCAACATTGTCTACCTGATACGCTGCAGGAAAAGATGTCCCTGAGGCATGTTACATTGGAGAAACTATGCAGAGGCTATGACAACAGATGAATGAACACTGCTCAACAATTACCAGACAAGACTGTTCTTTTCCTGTTGGGGAACACTTCAGCAATCACATACATTCAGCCTCTGATCTTTGGGTAAGTATTTTCCAAGGCGCCTTCACAATACATGACAGCACAGAGTCGCTGAGTAGAGACTGATAGCCAAGTTTTGCATACATAAGGACAGCCTCAACCGAGATCTTGGGTTCATGTCACACTATCTGTAACCCCCATGACGTACTGGATTTGCAAAATCTCATTAACTGTCCTGTCTAGTGACAATACACATCCCTTTAATCTGTGCTTAATGCTCTCTCCACTCACATTGTCTGTACCTTTCAGACTTGATTAGCTGTAAAGAATCGCATTCCAATCATTATTCTGCAAATTGAATTTGTGTCTTTATATGCCCTGTTTGTGACTAGAACTCCCATTCACCTGACAAAGAGGCAGCCAGCGCTCCAAAAGCTAGTGGCTTTTGCTACCAAATAAACCTGTTGGACTTTAACCTGGAGTTGTGAGATTTCTTACTGTGTTTACCCCAGTCCAATGCCAGCATCTTCATATCACGACCCCCTTTTACTGCAGGAGGTGGCACTGTGTGTGTGAAAGTCCTTGATATTTGGTCACCTTTGTAAAAGCCTGTGCACAATAAGATCCGGCAGTCATATGATTATGTTGTAGATCTTATTAATTCTGTGAAAGAGTAAGAAAATCATGGTGTAATTGAAATGCCAAATTATAATTTGCCCTACACCTTGACACCATTCCTCTGTTACTGTTGTCCATATTTAAGTTAATTATAGTTCTTGGTATTTTTTTTAAAAGATTAAATGCCAGTTTTCATACTGTTGTTACCATAAGGTTATGGTACCTGCACTTGTCAAAAAAGAAACTAGCCTTGTTTAACCCACTTTCCAGAAATGTGGTCAGTAGCCTTGCAGGTTACAGCAAATCGGATGCAGATCGAGGTACCTTTTAAAAACTTTTTCAGACACAAGCACCAATTTAGGCAGTGAATTCCAAATGCTCTGGGTGAAAATATTTTCCTTGTGACCTTTCTATTCACCTTAAGTCTATGCTCCCTGGTAATTGACCCCTCAGTTTGGGGAGACAAGGCTTTTTCTGTCTACCCTGTCCAGATCCCACATAATTTTACACAGTTCAATTGGGTCTTCCCTTGACTCCTCTGTTCAAAGGAAAACAAGCCTAATCTATTCAATCTCTCCTCATAGTTACAATTTTCAAGCCTTGGCAACATTCTTGTAAATCTTTTCTGCACTCACTTTAGATCAATTCTTTCATTATTGCAATGCAGTGACCAGAACTGTACACAAAAGTCGAGCTGGATTCTAATCAACATTTTATACAGTTCCAACATTACATTCCTAGTTTTGTGCTTGATACCTCACTCAATAAAGGAAAGCATTCCATGTGCTTTTTTTGACCACCTGTCCTGCCACTTTCAAGAACCCATGGACTCCAATTTCTCTCACTTCCTTAACCCCGCCATAGTATCTTCCTGTTTACAGAGCATTCTTTTGCTTTGTTGTCCTTCTGAAATTCATTACCTTAATCTCTTCCTAATTGAATTAGTTTTGCCAATTCTGTGCCACTCAACCAAATCGTTGTTTTATTCTGGAGATGACAGCAAACCTCTTCACTATCAACTATATGGTCAATTTTTGTATCATCTGCAAATTTTCCAATCATTGCCTCCCACATTTAATCATTAATATATACAATAAACAGCAAGGGCACCAACACTGTGGAACATCATTGGATCTTAGGTTCATGTCATACCATCTGTAACCCCTATGACTTGCCTGAACTTGCAACATCTCACTTACACATCTCTTTAACCTATGCTTAATGTTATCTCACCCACATTGTCTTCACCTTTAAGACTTGAATAGTAGATTAGCTACGTAAACTGCGTGTGCCTTTATTGCCCTGTTTGTGATCAGAACTTTCCACTCACTTTACGAAGAAACAGTGTTCCAAAAGCTAGTGGCGTTTACTACCAAATAAATCTATTGGACTTTAACTTCATGTTCTGAGACTTCTTATTGTGTGGACATCATTGGGAACAGTGTTCCATTTGCAAAGACAATGGATGGATAATAAACAATCCATTGTTTATTATCACATAGCATTGTGAAGCGGGAGGAGGAACTCTGAAAGCTACCCAATAACCTTGCCTTTAACACCCCTTCCTCTCCCTCCTGCGACCCTCATCTCACTTTATTCACCTTTGGCCACCCATTCCTTCCCAAGAAACCCTTGGCCTAGCAACAGAAGGCAGCCTCAGGATTTTCACACTTGGCAGTTTTCCCCCCCACCAGCAAGGGGAGGCGATGGCTCAATGCTGCTCATCGGTGACTCCTACCCCGCACACAGACTCCAGTACCTTCAACTCAGACACTGGTACCCCACGTCATATCTCTCATGCTCAGCTCCAACTCCGGTACCTCTGACTCTTACCACTGGCACACAACCCGAGTCTTACTGCTCACCCCAAGTCCTTTGCCATACCCCAGAGTCATGCCTCCTTATCCTGAGTCGTACTACTTAATCACTAAGTATTTTCCTTACGCCCTTCTTGCCCCTGAATATGTCTAGCCTTCTGCAAGTGCAGCACGTGCTTCTGAGTTCCCCTCAGAGGTCTGCTCTCTAGGTACACGTCTTTTGAAGCCAGTCATGTGTTGCACTGTTGTGGCATGACAACGTCATGGGTGGATATTTTGATGGGTGGGTTAACAATTCCTTCTTAGACATCCTATTAAATTCAGATGAATAGAAATGAAGTTTCTAACATTGCATGATGTGACATGCATGTGCCACTATGAAGGAAGGGGAGGATTGTGGCAAGCTTTCCTGCTGATATAAAATACAACGTTGGCCTTAGAATCCTTATATTGCAGAAAGAGGCCATTCAGCCCATTGAGTCTGCACCAACTCTCTGAAAGAATACCCCATCCATACCCTTCCCTCTGCATTATTCCCTTAACCCCATATATTTAACATGACTAATCCACCTCACCGGCATTTCTTTGAACACAAAGGGGCAATCTTGCACGGCCAATCCATCTAACCTGCACATCTTTGGACTATGGGAGGAAACCAGAGCACCCAGAGGAAACCCACGCAGACATGGAGAGAATCTGCAAACGCTGCATTGACAGTCACTCAAGCCCAGAATCAAACCGAGGTCCCTGGCACTGTGAAGCAGCAGTGCTAACCTCTACCACCATGCCATCCTGCAAGATTTTCCATTCCAATTACTAAACTTGTGTAAAGGAAATGGGAGCAGCAAATCCTACCTCAAGTCTTTTCCAGAGCTCACAAGGATTCCTTCAAACATTGAAGGAAGAAACACGTAGTAAATGTATGCAATTATCAGTGTTAATGTCCTCAGCTAATTATCATTAAAACTGGCACCTGTTGAGCAAGAAGATTTTGTATTCTCCTTTTCTTTGATGTTGTATCATAACGTGTAAATGCAAACTAACACATTTCCTTGCTGTGAAACTCTTCCTAATGATTATCAACTTTATAAAATATTAAATAGGTGTTTTGATGTTACCTCCCTTCTAACAATAACTCCCCTTCATAAATAATGGAAAAATGGTTTTTGTCAGCCATCTCTCAAAGGGCAGCAGTCACATCTCTGCACAATTCAGGGCACAATTAAGTCACACTCTGGAAATTTGAGCATGGCTAACATTAATCCAGGCAAACATTTCCAGAGGCAGTGAGGGATATTTAAAAAATAGTCATTTCATTGGCCACTGAGAAAACAGTGCCTCTTTCAATCAATTCCCATAGTACAACAGCTCCCCTCACTGGTGAAGATCAGTGGTGAGATTTTGGAAAATGTGGACCACTTTCCATATCTTAGGAGCCTCCTCTTGACAAAGTTAAATATAGACAAAAAAAATTCATCATCACCTTCATTATGCCAGCTCAGCCTTCAGCCAACTGAGGAAAAGAGTATCCAAGGACTAGAATCTCAAACCTGGGACAAAGGTCATAGTTTACCAGGCAACTGTGACCCTCGTGCTCCGACTCATTTCGGAAACTTGAACAACGTGTAACAGACAACTCAAATCACTGGAGAAGCACCATCCTTTAAATCTGGTGGCAAGAAAAACAGTCCAACATGTCTCTGAAGCCAACATGCCCAGCATTGAGTCACCAATTATTCTAAACTAGCTCCATTGTGTAAGAAATATGTATGAATATCTGACACCAGACTATCTATGCTACTATTCAACTGAAAATTTAATCATGGCTGGAGAATCCCTTAGCAATGTTCTGAAAGCATCCCTGAAGAGATCAAATATACCAGCTGACTTATAGGAGTCTGAGGCTTGTGACTGAAGAGAATGAAGAAAGCTTATTCAGAAATACACAGAATATAATGAGAGACATCATCAGAAGCATAAGCATAAGGGGCAAAGTTGAGAGAACACACAAATCTCCAAACAATTTAGCGGCCTAATCCTTCAAGCACCACCTTCCCTGTATGTGGTAGAGTTTGCAGATGGTACTTTACCAGCCTGCTCATAACCCATCGAAAAGAAATAAGTTATCCTCAATCTCAAGGAACTGCCAGAAAGAAGATTCCTGAGGGAAAGAAGATTACTGTGGAGCTATTGTCTTTCAGATAACGTGTCAAACCGAGGCCTCATCTGTTCTTTCAGACAAACGTATAAGATCCCAAAGAAAGGATTTTTCAGACACTGGAGTTTCACAAGATATTGTGGCAAACACATCACTGCTGACATTCACTGTCCCACAGCCATTTAGTTGACTGGAGATGGGATTTCCATCCTATCACAAGCCTCAGACAAATTTCAGAGAGCTGCTGGCCAATCTGATTGGCAACTCTTTAGTCTCAGTGGCACCAGAAGGGGCAGTGAATGGAACTGGGTCTACAAGCAGCCTCCAAAATCAAGCTCCTGTAAGTCTAGGACTGGGTAAGTTTTGGGCTTTCAGAGCAGGGAGGTGAATTGAAGGCTGGGGGCTTCGGCAGCGCGGAGTAGAAGTAGTAGTGAAAGAGGCCGCAGTGAGGAAAAAGCATCTCAGGGCCATATGTTTTGGTGGGTTGCCCAGTGATAAGAGGAGGCTGTTGACGGAGGCCCCACTTTCCGTCCAAAGACTGGCCTTAAATTCTTCTCAGTAGCCTGAAAATTGAGTCTGGATGGCAAATGACCCTTATGTGGTTATTAAATAGTTCTAAAGTTCCTCAATTAGGCAAGGCCAGGAGGGGTGGGGTGGGGGAACTGACTGAGGTCTCACTGTGGCAGCGTTAAATTGCAGAGTGATTGGGGTGGGTGAGAGCCCACTGGGAAAGCCATCTGAATAATTTTACAGTCAACCCATCCTCCCAAGACTGCAGGGTGAATGTATAATTCTGTCCCATGAATCTTATTTCGAGAAGATCAGAGGCTTTCTCCTTTGTAATAGCCACTATTTATCCCTCAACCAAAAAAGAACTTTAAGTTTGCCATTTGGTGAAAACAGTGCCCTTTTTAAGAACAGCATTTAAAGAAGGATCCTTAAAATTTAGCAAGATATTCCATGTGCACTTTCCATTTACTCCATTATAATGTTTGAACAATGCACCAATAGGTGGCATTGTGAGTATGAAACTTATTAACTCAATCCAGAACAATTTTCAAGACTGCACAACACATAGGATAAACAATGCTAATGATTTTCTAACATACAGGTGACCTTTCATCTTTTAAGCTAAAAAGATTGAGATTATAACACTCTTCTTACAGTTTCATTACAAATATACCACATTTCCCTTCATTTAATGTTTGAACAAACGTCTAAAATTGTTGAGATAGCAGAGTTAATCACGTGATTAGAAAAGCAGATGACTTAATCACATGCAGTAAAAATGAAAAACAGCTCATCAGATATCATAATGTACCGCTTGGTTATTGTAAACAACTGAAGTTATCCCCTATGGGATCTGAATAAAACTCAAAGGAACATTCAGTCTTTTGGTAATAAGTAAACTATATCACATTGCTTAGTGCAAAGTACTCACCATCAGGAAGACTAAAATACAAGGAATATGTACCCTAACCTTTTTCATAAATATTATATTTGGTGAAGAAGAAATTGAACCATCTTATTTTAGAATATTCAAAAGTCTTAATTGTAAAATTTATTACAATCAGACTTATTCTTTGGCTGCATTTTTCATATTATGTGTTATAGTTTGCTTATTAGATTTTATTACAAGGACTTAAACATTTACATCTTTTGACAAGCCACCAATTACATTCTTTTTGCAAAAGTATACTTTATTCATAAAATATCTGAAAAAAAACTACTATTTTAAATGAAAGCAAAGTGCTACAAATGCTGGAATCTGAAGCCAAAAGGAAAAATACTGGAAAACCTCAGCAGGTCTGGCAACATCTGTAAGCAGAGAAAAGAACTGATATTTCAAGTCCAGATGACTCTTATCAAAGCCAATGACTTAATCACATGCAATAGAAGTGCTTTGACAAAGGATCATTCTCGACTTGAAACATCAGCTCTTTTCTCTCCTTACAGATATTGCCAGACTTGCTGAAATTTTCCAGCTTTCTCTCTTTTGGCTTGTCATGTTAAATGACCATCACAGAAATTTCAATACTATTCAAGTTTTCTACATGAATTATGTTGTACTTTGAGGTGCTTCAATACATTCAATAAAACATTACAAACCTTTCAAAATGGTCATTACAGAAAGTGCAATGACATTCAAGTTGTCCACATAGATCATGTTGCACTCTGAGGTGTTTCAATACAATCGTAATATTCACTGTATGCATTCAATGTGAGTCATACAGCTTGAGAGGGTGTGTAAAATTCCCAGGCCTTCAGTGCGTTATGCCTGAAATGTCTTAGACAACAACCTTTCCCCACTGTGTCTCTGTGGTTGCTGCCCCAAGCTTCAGAGCATACTTCAATATTTGGTCTTATTGGTAGTTTCAAAATCACTTAGTGTGACTATCATTTTGTACTTTGAATTAATATGTTCTTAAGTATTTTCTCCTAAAATTGATGCAAGCTCTTTTAATAAAATCTAAATCAATACTATTGGAAACCAGTCAGGTTAGTTAAGTGAGACAATTAAAGAATAAATTCAAAGATATGTAGGTTAGATTAAAACTGCTGCCTCCCAGCGCCAGGGACCAGGATTCCAATCACAGCTTGAGTCATTTTCTGTGTGGAGTTTGCATGTTCTTCCTGGTTTGCATGGGTTTCTTCTGGGTGCTCCGATTTCCTCCCACATTCTGAAAGACATGCTGGTTAGGTACATTGACCCGAAAAAGACCAAACTGTGGCAACTACGGAAATTTCACATAACTTCATTGCAATGTTAATGTAAGTCTTACTTATGATTAATAAATAAGTAAATTTTATTATAATAAGTAATAAATACATGTGGTTATGGAGACAGGGCCGGGAGTTGGAATGGACCTGGCATGATGCTCTTTCAGAGACTCATTCAGACTCAGGCTGAATGAAATGCACTATAGGAATTCTATTGTTCTAAGTAATTCATTAATAGATATGCTGGAAAGGTTGGAAATGAATTGACTGCTACTCTTTGCAGGAGATTCACTGTCTCCTTTCTCTGACTTCAGATTGGGGGCCACATAGCCCTCGGACTGGCCCTATTATCTGTGACTTCTTTCATTTCACAATAGAAATGGCTGCACATTCTGACTCCTGTTTGTCAGCAGCTGAATGTAAATGGAATTTTTGACATAGTTCACATTTCCAAAGGACACGACAGGCAACATACAACTTCACAAAGCACTGCAATCCTGACCTGTTTAGTGTTTGTACAAATCATCCCCAATGTGCCACAATATCAGATTACTAACCCATAATCTGCCATCTGTGGTCATCCCCTTCAGTAAAACAGGTGCTAACCCTTAGATCCTCTTGTTTCTCTGCATGCCATGCAGCCTTGATGGCATTGAGCTTCCCTCCCTCTGCCTTCCATTGTTTGTCCTCTTCATCCAATTCTTTGCCCCTCGGTCTGGCATTGTCAGCCATCACCCTTTCACCCCCCGCACTGCTTGCACAATCCTCCTTCCACATTGCCCCCCTTGTTTTCATCTGACCACCCTCATCCTATGCCTTTACCATGCAACCCACCCTCAATCAAATTTTGGATCTTTGCTGCAGTGGCTGAGAGTTTCACAGCAAAGTGATGTCCAGATGCAGACACCAGTATGTGGAACCGGGGAGAAAGAGACCCTATACTCCCCAACCCCAGGTGCAGTATGAATCCAAGATAGTGACATAAGAAGGTTCATGAGTCCAGAGCACATGAAGACAAGCTTGGCAAGGGCTCGGAGGGCAGGAACTCGTCTGCCCCAGCAGACTGGTTTACAATGCATCAGAAGCAGTGCAGTACAATGGCAGATAGGCTTTGCATGTTGCATTCACCTCAAATTCTCTGGTAGACTTTATGTTGTCTTGTGCATGCCAGCCTTTATCAATTGGGTTTGACACCAACATGATTGCCAGCTGGCATGATGCAAGATCAGAAGGCTCCTGGGAGCAGACAGCTGTTTTAAGGAGCTTTCATGAGATGCAAATTAATACAAATCATGTTTGTGCCACCTGCCAGTGATAAGAGTGACCCATCATTAATCTGCTGTAGAGAGAATTTCAACTGGAATTTACACTAGTGGGTTTCTGACTTTTGACCTCACCTGCTTGCCACCATACCTGCTACAGGCAAATTGGGTGTATTCTGCCATTAACATGAACCATAATTATGAGCTGGAACATAGGGGAGGCATTGGAATAGTGGTATTGTCACTGGATTAGTAATCCCAGGGAGCCTCAATGTTCAAATTGCATGAAGGCAAATAGTGAAATTTGAATTCAATAAAAATATAGAATTAAAAATCTAACAATGATCATGAAACCACTTTTGATTGTCATAAAAACTCATCTAATTTACTAATGTCCCTTAGTGAAGGAAATCATAGAAACCCTACAGTACAGTAAGAGGCCTTCAGTCCATCAAGTCTGCACCGACCACAACCCCACCAATCTGTACATATTTTATTCACTAATCCTCTGTAACCTATGCATCTATGGTCAATTTAGCACAGCCAATCAACCTAACCCACACATCTTTGGACTGTGGGAGGAAACCGGAGCACCCAGAGGAAACTCACACAGACATGAAGAGAATATGCAAACTCCACATAGACAATGATCCAAGCCGGGAATCAAACCTAAGTCCCTGAAGCTGTGAAGTAGTAGTGTTAACCACTGTTGCTATCATGCCGCCTCTGTTGTCCTTACCTGGTCTGGCCTGCATGTGACTCCAGATCCGCAGCAATGTGGTTGACTCTTAAATGCCTTCAGGCATAGACAATAAATGCTAGCCCAGCTAGCAACACCCACATGTGAATGAATAAAAAGAGATATTTATCACAGATAGCATGTACCAAAAGGAATATGTCCCAGAGCAATGGAAAAATAATTCACAAAGGAATGTTTGAATACCTTTGACAGTTCAAGTATTTCTATAACTGATTTCATCCTAACAACTTCACTGATAGACCAATCAGATGTTTAAAATTCATGCGATTGATAAGGGATATGAAGAAATAATAATAAAACACAAAAATAATAAAACACAATAGTATTGGGAAAAATAATATAAAAGACTGGTTGTTGGGAAAAAAGTCTTAGAATCTGATGAAACCTGCTTAGTCAATAATTTTATCAATCAAACATATGAGGTGGGATTTACTGTGCCACACGGTGCATGTTTTATGGCAGCAGAAGATGCCCACCATTGGCTGTGGCAGGATATCCTGGTTCGGTCAATGTCATTGAGATTGTGAATATATCCTTTATCACCATGAAACCTGCAGTGGGGGAGCACCATCAGTGGGATAGGAAGATCCCACTGGCGTGAATAGCCAGAAAGTTCTAGCAATGATTTCACTGATTTAAAATTTGCAAGGTTTTTCTATAAATGCTGCTGCTAAGTGTATATTTGAAGGAGAGATGGTGGCATAGTAGTATTGCCACTGGATTAGTAATCCAGAGACCCCCAGCAAGATTTAGGGTCTTGCGTTCAAATCCCACCATGACAGATGGTGAAATTTGAATTCAATTAAAAAATCTGGAATTAAAAAGCCTAATGGTGATCATGAAACCATTGTCAATTGTCATGAAGATCCATCTGGTTCACTAACGTTCTTCATGGGAGGAAATCTGCCATCCTTACTGCTTCAGCCTACATATGATTCAAAACAGTGTGGTCGACTCTGAAACACCCTCTGAAATGGAAAGCAATTAGGGATGGGCAACTAATGCTAGCACAGCCAGTGACGCCCACATCCATAAATGAATTTTAAAAAATAGTTATAATCAGAAATAATTATTACCATAAACTTGATCTGTGAACATTTGTCTGCAGTACTTTGAACCTGTATTATTTTTAAGGGTAGCTTGTAAGTAAGAACATCCATCCTCTAACAATACCATAAGAATGTAATTGTCTTACGTTTGACAACGCAATGATGTTTTTAAAGCAGCTCTCCAGTTTGTATAATTACTGTAAACTGGTATTCCCTCATGCTAGAATAGCGTGCAGCTGCTCATTGCCCTGTCTGACGCATGAGAATTGCCTCCTGATTGAAACAACAGAAAACTTTTTGCACCTGTGTCACAGCCTTCCGAAAAGGACAAGAGGGGGAAAACGGAGCAAAATTCTATGATGTACAAAGATATGCATGTTGGAGTAAATAATAAAATACATAACTATGATCTCCAATGATTGGGGTTCCAGCATCATCTGTTGATTTATTTCCCCACAGAAAAGATCAAGTAAAAGTACAATGGTAACATGGTGGTACAATGAATCACACTGCTGCCTCATGGCACCTGGAACCCAAGATTGATTCCAGCTGACTGTGTGGGGTTTGCACATTCTCCCCGTATCAATGCATGTTTCCTCTGGGTACTCCAGTTTCCCCCACAGTCCAAAGATATGTAGTTAAATGGATTGTCCGTGCTAAATTTCCCCTTAGCGTCTCAAGATACGTAGGTTAAGAAGATTACTGGGATGAATACATGGGGTTACAGGAATAAGCCTGGGTGGAATGCTCTGTCAATGAGTCGATATAGACTATGTGCATCCTTTTGCACATTGGGATTCTATTCAATCACATGAAGGAATTTATGTACCTAGCTGGTGACTTGTATTCAGTTCTATGGGACTAGATTGGCCCAGACCTGCCAGAAGTGTATAAGAGTACACTTGTAGCAAGCAGCAAAATCCATGAAGAAAGAGACCAGTATTCTCACCTTCAAGTGGAAGAGGGGAAAGGGAGGAAATTAGAAATTAGCAACCCATTCTACTGTTGAATATGGACTATAAAATTCTCTTCAAAATCATCATCAATTGGATAAGATTTGTTCTGGAGTTGGTGAAGTAACCTGACCAGACCTATAATGTATCCTGGCAGGAAGATCTCTGACAGCTTTGTACTACTCAGGGACAGAAGTGCCTATGTATAAGGCATGGGTGTGACCACCTGCCACATCAATCTGAACCAGGAGAAGGCCTTTGACAGAGTATTGCATAACTACAGGATGAATGGGTGAATGTGGTTTCCAAAATGGGGTTTGAAAAGGAAATCCACAGTTGGATACAACTGCTTTACACAAACGTCAGTAGTGCAGTTTCAATCAATTGGTGGGAATCAGAAAGCTTTCCAATTAAATTCTAAAAATCCTGTCCTGTTTGTGTGTTCCATAGAATCCTTTCTGATGAACTCATCCTTTGCTGAGTCTCTCAGGTAGGATTCAGGCATGAGAGGAGACTATGGGGATGCTCAGTTCAAAGTCTCTCTATGCATGGTAAATGTTACTGTTTTCTGCTTGGGTCCACAATCAATACAAAAAACTGATCAACATCTGTGACCAGTTTGAACTGACTGCCTGAAGATGCTGGAGATCTGATTTGAAGGATCAGGGCTTGCATTAGAAACTGAAAGAAGTAGCCAGGATAGAATAAAACTGGGCAAGTGAAACTGTTGCTTCATCTCCTTTGATGGTGATGGTGTTTCCCTGAACAGACTTTCAAAAGTCATTTGGAAAGCAATGCCTCATTGCTTTCAAACAGGATGTGGTTTAGCTAAAGGTGAGAAGAGCCCCCCTCCCTCACTTCTGCACTGTGGCAATCACCCATGCCATTTTCCACTTTATCTGGAGGTTAAAAATGGACCATATTTGCAGAGAAACTATGTACAAACCTCTAGATAAAGTGGGGGGAAATATGCCCAATATTGCCCTCATTCTGATGGCCACCCTTTTGCATCCTTTGTGGCCCGCATCAAACTATGCAGAGACCCTCAGTAACAAACATTAAGTGTTGCTGTGTGCTGACATTCTACCTTGTAGCTGATGTTGCAGATGATTGGTCTAGCCGTGCTGTCATGGAATGCTCAAAGTAATTGGATTGTGCTGTACCACTTGTCCCTCATGAAATTTTTATGCAGAAATACCAGAAATTGCCTGGATTGGGGGACATGCCTTATGAAAATAGGTTGAGAGAGCTAGGTGTCTTCTCCCTGGAGAGACGAAGGTTGAGAGGCGACCTGATAGAGGTTTATAAGATGTTGAGAGGAATAGAGAGAGTGGATTCTCGGAGGCTATTTCCCAGGGCTGAAATGGTTGCTACGAGAGGACACAAGTTTAAGGTGCTTGGGGGCAAGTACAGAGGAGATGTTAGAGGTAAGTTTTTCACTCAGAGGGTGGTGAGTGAATGGAATCGGTTGCCGTCAGTGGTGGTAGAGGCAAACTCGCTGGGGTCTTTTAAGAGACTTCTGGATGAGTACATGGGATTTAATGGGATTGGGAGTTACAGATAGGTCTATGGCCTGGTAGGTATGGGTACGATCGGCACAACATGTGGGCCGAAGGGCCTGTTTGTGCTGTAGTGTTCTACGTTCTATGTTCTAAATACATCTTTGAGGACAAGTCCATCAGGCAGTGATCTGGATACAACATCATAGAGACCTATGGGAAAAAGAGATGGTGTTTCCCTGAACAGACTTTCAAAAGTCATTTGGCAGAATGCCTCATTGCTTTCAAACAGGATGTGGTTTAGCTAAAGGTGAGAAGAGCCCCCCTCCCTCACACCCCCAATCTCACCATGTACACACATTGTCTGATAGCTGTGGTGGAGAAGAAAGTGCTATCCACCTCTTTGTCTAATGTGCCTTTGCAAAGGAGTTGTGGAGAAAGATGTAGTGGTTTTTGTCAAGTTCTATAAAGCAGAACACTGCTCAACAGGTAGTTCCCAGGAACACACACTGAGACAAACATCAACTACAGCTAATGGATTATCAACTTGGTGAAAAACACTCTATGGTCTGCCTAATACCTGTTGGTCTTCTAAAGAGCAATCATTGTAGTCTTAGTGCATCTAAACTGCAGAGAGGGGAAAGGCTGTGTACTTCAAAGGAAAACTGCAGAACTCGATGTGCAGGGCTGTCCTAAAATCATGGTAACTGAGCATGGTGAGGTCCATATTGAGCTGCAGAGGGAATGATGATGGTCTCAGGGGGCATCTGCAGCCTGTAATTAGGGAACACATAGGGCAGGGGATGTGAATAATTGTTAATAATGGTTCACACAATCTCCAAATGGGATAGGGAAAGGGCCACATGAGGCTTGGATGCCTTGCAGGTGATTGGCTTGGGGTGGAGTTGGAGGGCAGGTCAAAGTTCACTAGCACAACAGGATAGTGGAGGAGGTTGGAGAATTATTGGTTGCATAGTCGGGGGAGGGCGGGTGGTGGTGTTTCAGCACCACCATCTTTATGGAGTATTCCAAAATCAAAAGTAAGATCGCTTCTAACTGGGAGAGCTATGAAGTGTGGGAGGATCATGAAACTGGCCTCTGGGCTCCTTCTGGCAATGCATACTCATTTGTTGGTGCCACTACTGTGCACAGGGTCCAGGTTAATAATATAGGACCCATAGCCTTTTTCCAAAGACTCTAGGGCAAGCCAGATTTCTAACTTCTCACTTTTAAAAGGATGAAAACAATTCAATAAGCAGACGTTAAATTTTTAAAAACAGAAGAAGGCAATGCTATAGACAAGAGGGCACAACTACATCAATTCTGCCATCCCATCAGCGAAGGGGAGTCACATGTTAATAATTAAAACCATTCATCTCTAGCCAAATAAATTCCATTCATTCACCATGAGCAAACAAACACTCATTGTTATCCCAAGTCAATGAGTGAAGTTCAGGGCCACATTAGTTCAATGATGTAATTCACAAGTTCTCACTCCTGCATTGAGCTTCAGATGTAACACCTGTGGAATGGAATGCTACTAACCAATATGTGTGCTAGAATCATGGAATCCCTACAGTATAACTGAGGCCATTCAGCCCGTCAAGTTGGCATCAACTCTCTGATAAAGCATCTTACCCAGGCACACCCCCCACCCCCTCCCCGTAACCTCACATATTTACCCCACTAATCCCTCCAACCTATACACCATGGAACACTAAGAGGTAATTTAGCATGTCCAATCCACTTAACCTGCACATCTGTAGAGCATGCAGGGGAAACCCACAGCAACACAGGGAGAACATACAAACTCCCTCACACAGATAGTCACCCATGGCTGGAATGGAACCTGGGTCTGTTGAAGGGTTATCCTTACTCGAAACATTGGCTCTATTCTCTTTCCACAGATGCTGTGAGAGCTGGATGAATCAGTTGCTAGCTCATCAGGAGAGTCAGAGGGGAACTTCCCTGTGCATAATTGATGAGATTTCAATTGCTGAATCTGGTGTGGGATCGCACCATTCTGACCAGCAATATAAGCACTGCCAGAGCAGCCGCCTCCACACACCATTTCAAAATGGAAGAATTTTATCCAATATTTTAGAATTAATGTTTTATACTGGGAAGATTGTTCCAAAGGTAAGAGGTCAAGGCTCATGGGATACAAAGACAGGTAGCTAGATGGATAAGTAACTGGCTTAGTACAATAAAGAACAAAGAACAAAGAGCAACACAGCACGGGAAACAGGCCCTTCGGCCCAACGAGCCCACGCCACCATCCTAACGTCCTAATGACATATCCTTCTCTTTAGGCTATGCCTATTGTTGAAGATTCCCATATAGCGACCAATATAGGGACAATTTGTTACCCAATCAGCCTAAGAGCACATTTTTGGGATGTGGGAGGAAACCGGAGCACCCGGAGGAAACCCACACAACCACGGGGAGAATGCGCAAACTCCCGCAGACACAGGCCCAAATCCATGTGTCAGCACAGCAACAACGATAGTCTCTGAGCTGTCATGTTGCCCATCAGATGGTCCAGTTTAAGCATACACTGACGACGTGAAGCACTAGGCCACTCCTGAAGCAACCTCCAAGAGCAGCTCTCGCACGACATGCCACATGCATGCCCCTTGTTGGTCAACAAGGTGGACCGAATTGCCTGCGGAAACAAGTAAGACTTAATTAAACATGCTAAAAAAAAACTAAGACATTCCCGAGACGAAACTAAAAGATAGTCTACTACTATTTGGTCCTCCCGATATTCAAACAGTCCTGCTATATCCCTCTATCTGCAGACCGCTCACGTGGCTGTCCAAGAGAACCTTAAACAACCCTAGCGTGCCTGCTCCCACCACCTTACTTGGCAGTGCATCCCACACCCACACTACCCTTTGTGTGAAAAACTGGCCTCTAATATTCGTCTTATACATAGCCCCCCTCACCCTGAGCCCATGACTCCTCATTCTATCCATTTCTAATGGTGGAAAAAGCTTACACCATTTGCTGTATCTATACCCCTCATAATCTTACATACCTCTAAAAGATCCCCTCTCAGCCGACGTCTTTCAAGGGAAAACAACCCCAGTCTTTTCAATCTTTCCTCGTAAGACAGCCCTTCCATACCAGGCAGCATCCTGGTGAATCTCCTCTGCACTCTCTCCAGGGCCTCTACATCCTTCCTGTAGTACGGCGACCAGAACTGGACGCAGTACTCCAGATGAGGCCTAACCAACGTTCTATACACCTGCAACATCAGACTCCTACTCTTGTATTCTATACCCCTTCCTATGAAGGCTAACATACCATATGCTTTTTTTTAACACATTCCCCACCTGTACTGACACCTTCAGAGACTTGTGAACTTGCACCCCCAGATCTCCCTGCATCTCTATACTCCGGATAGTTTTACCTTTTATCCTATAACTCCCCTCTACATTATTCCGGCCAAAATGCATCACCTCACATTTATCCAGATTAAATTCCATTTGCCATCTATCTGCCCAATCTACCAGCCTATCTATGTCATGTTGTATTGCCAGGCACTGCTCCTCAGTACCCGCCAATCCAATCATCTTAGTGTCATCAGCAAATTTGCTGATCACACCACCTACCCCCTCTTCCAAGTCATTTATATACACCACAAATAGCAGGGGTCCTAGTACAGAGCCCTGTGGCACACCACTAGTGACAGACCTCCAGTTGGAAAAAGAGCCTTCCACTACTACCCGCTGTCTCCTCCTCCCAAGCCAGTTCTCAACCCACCTACATACCTGGCCCTGTATACCATGCGCCTTCACCTTTTCTATCAGCCTACCATGAGGGATCTTATCAAACGCCTTACTGAAATCCATATAGACGACATCAACGGCTTGTCCTTCATCAACCGTTTTTGTCACCTCTTCAAAAAATTCCACTAGATTCGTAGGGCACGACCTCCCCTTAACGAAGCCATGCTGCGTATCCCTGATCAGATCGCAGCGCTCCAGATGTTCATACATCCTGTCCCTGAGAATCCTCTCCATTAGCTTACCTATAACTGAAGTCAAGCTCACCGGCCTATAGTTCCCTGGGTTATCCCTCTGACCCTTTTTAAACAACGCTACTACATTTGCAATCCTCCAGTCCTCTGGGACTGTAATAGGAGACAGTGAGTAATAGTGGAAGGGTGTTTTTAAAGCTGGAGATCGGTCACTAGTGGTATGCCACAGGGCTCAGTACTGGGACTTCTTCTATTTGTAGTATATATAAATGACTTGGAAGAGGGAGTGAGTGATCAGCAAGTTTGCAGACTATACAAAGATGGCTGGACTTGCGGATAGTGAGGAGCATTGTCAGGCGATGCAGCAGGACATAGATAGGCTGGTAGCTTGGGTAGATAGATGGCAGATGGAATTCAGTCCTGATAAATGCGAGGTGATGCATTTTGGGAGAATGAATGTAGGGGGGAGGTATATAGTAAAGGGTAGACCTATTAAGAGTATAGAAACGCAGAGGGACCTGGGGGTGTAGGTGAACAGGTCTCTGAAGGTGGCAGAGCAGGTGGAGAAGATTGTGAAGAAAGCATATGGTATGCTAGTCTTTATAGGAAGGGGTGTAGACTACAAGAGCTGGCTTTTAATGTTGCAGTTGTATAAAACGTTGGTTAGACCTCATTTGGAATACCACGTCCAGTTCTGGTCACCTTACTACCGGAAGGACGTGGAGACTCTGGAGAGAGTGCAGAGGACGTTTACCAGGATGCTGCCTGGTATGGAAGGTCTGAGTTACAAGGAGGTGTTACGCAAATTGGGACTGTTTTCCTTAGAAAGACGTAGACTTAGAGGAGATCTAATAGAGGTGTACAAGATTATGAGGGGTATAGATAGAGTAAACAGGGTTAAGCTTTTTCCTAGGATGGACTTGAATAGCATGAGGGGTCACGGGCTTAGGGTGAGAGGGATAAGGTATAATTTGGATGCTAGAGGGAGTTTTTTCACACAGAGGGTGGTGGGGGTATGGAATGCGCTGCCAAGTAAAGTGGTGGAGGCAGGTACTCTGAGTTATTTAAGAAATACTTAGATGGGCACATGAACAGAATGGGAATGGAGGGGTATAGAAAACTGATTTAAAATAGGGATCATGAGCCTTGGGAGTCCCTGGGAAGCGTGTAAATAGATGATGATATTGATGTACTTGTTTTTATCCTACAGGTGCTTTGGTCCACCTTGTTGTCTAACAAGGGGCATACACGCGATGGGTCGTGGGAGGGCTGCTCTTGGATTTTTTTTTTCAAGTATCCTAGTGTTTCACGTCGTTAGTGTACGCTTGACCTGGACCATTTGATGAGCAACACGACAGCTCAGTGACTATCGATGTGCAGATACATGGATTTGGGCCTGTGTCTGTGGGAGTTTGCGCATTCTCCCCGTGCTTGCGTGGGTTTTCTCCGGGTGCTCCGGTTCCCTCCCACATCCCAAAGATGTGCTCTTAGGCTAATTGGCAAAACAAATTCTCCCTAAATTGTCTCAAATTTGGTTTTTAATCCATAGATCTATAAACATAGACAGGGATCATGGGTTGAGGTGGGAACATTGGGGTGGCGGCGCGGGCTCATTGGGCCGAAGGACCTGTTTCCCACGCTGTTTTGTTCTTTGTTCTTTGTAACTAAAATGCTCAGCCTTGGAGATTGTCAAAAAACTTAAAAGAAAATGGCAGTTCAGAAAGTTAGCCATGTTTGTTTAATAGAACCTGAATAGAAGAAATGGAGGCATGGTGGCACAGTGCTAGCACTGCTACTTCACAGCACCAGACACCCAAGTTCAATTTGACTTTGGGTCACTGTCTGTGTGATGTTTGCAATTCTCCCTGTGTCTGCATGGGTTTCCTCGGGGTGCTCTGGTTTCCTCCCACAGTCCAAAGATGTGCGCTTCGGTTGATTGGCCATGCTAAATTAACCTTAGTGTCGAGGGATTAGCAGGATGGAATATTGGGGAGTTGTGATATTGGGGCTTGAGCATGATTGTAATCGGTGCAGACTCAATGGCCTGAATGGCTTCTTTTTGCAATGTAGGGATTCTATAAATAAAACAGCAAGTGGGCTTATTTAGCTGAAGAGTTGGACATATTGGGCGAAATCTTCCAGTATCAGTAACAGCGGGACAACGAATGCAGGGAATCTTAATTTGACATGAGGCCAAAAACCAGTTTCCTGACATTTAGGATGAACTTTTGGAGTTCTGTTGTGTTCTGAGGACTTTAAAGGCAGATCGAGCTTCCAGATGATCATTGTCAGGAAGCCTTCAGCATGCACTAGCATGTCATGCAAAGCCAACTCGCTAGAATTAAGTTTCCCTGCCAAATTACATTCCCCATCAATCAGAAATTTGAATACTCAATTTTAAGCAATGTGCCTCGCGATCTTGACTTATTCTGTAACTTTGAGGACAATAGATGCTGCTTTCACCTTGTCGGGAATTTGAGTTATATCAGTTGTTGGTAGCAGAAGTTGCACAAATGTTGGAAATAGGAGTGGGCAAAGAGTGAAAAGGGTGGAGCAGAAGTTGGACAAGATGGCCACACAAAGGCTAGAATGGGGGTAGAGTGGAGCAGAGACCTGATATTTTTGGGCATCCCAGTCAGATTGGAGTTGGCATTCACTCTCCTGCCCTAATCTGAACTGACATTTGCACTTCCTACTTCCCCACATCAACTGAAGCTAGTATATAGTCCCCACCCTTTTTTGGAACTGGCATTTCTAACCTCCCCCCCCCCTTCTCCAACAACAGTTAGTACTGGCATCCCCCCATTCCCCCTGAACATCTGATGCCCTTTCTGCCAACTCCCCTGTCTATACAGTCAATGCCAGCATCCACCCTAACTAACAACTATCGCTGACATCTCCAGCTCTGAAGACTACTCCCTCCCCCACCACTCTCCCCAATGAGGTACTACTGAGGTCCATTCCGGCCGAACTCCTTGGCACAGGTTAGCACTGCCAGATGGCACTGCAAGGTTGGAATGTTGCCAACCTGACAATGCCAGATAATGTTTCACTGAATGTCATTACTCTGCGACTACATAATGTTGCTGCTACAGGACTGAATTCAATGCTTCCTCCCTCACCTCATTGTGCCTCAGATTTACTCAAGCTTTACAATATGAAGGTAGAGCTTTTTCTGTTATTCTTCAATGTCCCCCAATAATAGTGGATCCCATAATTGTTGTGGTAGTTATTTCTACCTTCTCCTCGCAACTATCACCTACAGAGTACCCATGCCGTAGGGGAACTTCCAAAAGCCATGTAGAGGTTCTACATACCCAACTACGAAAGCTTCACAAACATTCTCCATTACTATGAGGATTACAACAACAATAACCCTCCCAAACCGCATTACGCACAACTTCTGACTCTTTGTGTGAATCATCCCTCATGTACCACAATAACAATCCCAATAACCCTACTTTTTGGAGTCTGTGTGCACCTCCTTTCAGTAAATCCACTAGCCCTTTGACCTTATTTGTCAGCATTTAAGGCACCTTTGTCAGCATCCAGCTTCTCACCTCTCCATCTTCCCTCTCCCTGCCATTATTCATCATCCTTCTCTACGTCCTTGTCCTTCTGCATTCCTTTGCCCTTACGCCTGCCTTTGCCAAGCCTGCCTTCCCTGTTGCCCCTTGTCTTCATTAGCCCCATCCTCACCTTGCATCCACCCGCAGTCAAACTTTGAGTAGGTCAAAGTGGAAGCTGCCTGAGTCCCACAGCACAATGGTGTCATATAAACAACATTGTCAGTCACTGGGAGCAGAAAGTCCCGTAGTCCACAACCATGGGCACTATACTGGTCAGTTTCTGAAGTGAGGCTGCATGTATACCACAAAGCAATGATGCCTTATAGACATCGTCAGAATAGAGCAGGAGGGCACAAACTGTTCAACCCCAATAGCGTGGAATTGAACACAACAAGAGCAGCACAGGGTTACAGCAGATGAAATAGACAATGCACATCGCACTCACCTCAAAGTTGGGAGTGAACTCAGACCCAAATTGCACATATCACTTATTTTCAAACAGGTTTAAGAATGACATAATTTCGCAGTGGTGTGATACAAAATTTGAAAGTTATGGGGAAATTTCGGCGAGCATTAATGAGATATAAACAAATGCAAAAAGCATTCACACCACAGGCAGCAGGATAACTCACCCACCATTAACTTGTCATCAGGAGAATTGCAATCTGTTTTTACGCCAATGGGTTTTGTGTTTTTTTGACTTTCATGAGATTCTCTGCTCCCAATCACCACAAAATCCAAGGTGGACATGATGGGAATATTCTAACATGACTTACTCTTTGTTCCCAGTGTTCTGTGTTTCATTATTGATAGTGACTTCCTCATTTACTTTTACTCCACCCTCTTAAATTCCACCCTGATGATTCAGTTTTAAAACACTCAATCTATTCCTGTTTTTAAAATGCTTATTAAACTCTTCATAGTTTTAAAATCATCTTACATCCAGCTTGGCATTTGCAAAAAAGCAATAAAGAAAAATAAGTTGCTGTTGTACTATTCAGTTTTAAAAGTTGAATACTTTGGCACAACAGAAAAAGTAGACCAATATCTTATCTGTTCAAAGTTCAACAGCTTTCAGTAAAATTACATATTGTAGCATTGTGTATGCATTTTTTATAGCTGTGCCCTCTTGTTTTTGCAGATTTTACTGGAAAATTATCAGTTTCGGCAAACATATTCTTTAATCTTACCACAGTATGTTAATTTTCGAACACGATGTTCTGAGAATGATGGAGAGGAAAAAAGCTTTACAATGAGAAATTAATTGAAAAGATAAAAACATTGAAATTAACAGCAGAATCAGCAATTCAGAGAGAAAAAGAAGCTGAGATTATGTGTAAGAACAAGATTGCTGAATTGATCACAGGAATGGAAAACAGCAAAAAAAGTTGCATGGAAGAGGTCCATGCAATACCATATTTGGAACTGTATATAGTTAAAGCCTATCAATAAAAGTGTTTATGTTTGAACACACAAGCTTCAAGACCTCATCAATGTGCTATCAACTTTGCAACAATAAAAAGCCCATATTAAGTACATAATAGACCATAGTGCCATAAAATTATTAGGTAACGGATCAAGTTAAATCCCTGGAATTATTGTATCTGTGACCGGATTGAGCTGCTAGGCAATTGAAATACTTATGGCCTCAGTTAATGGTGAGTTTTGGAAAAGTAGACACATTTTTCAGTATAACTTGGGTTCTCACACTGTCCAGGGCATAGCATCACTTCAGATGTCTTCAAAACAGGATGTCAGAGTGCTAGCAAAGCCTGTTCCACATGCCAATATAAAACACCAGGAAAGCTGCATGTGATCTGTCCGTTACTGAATACATTCTTGTAGAGGTATACCTCCCTGGATTGATGTCCAGGAGATTTCTTGTGTAGTTTTGACCTTTTTGTGAACATCTCAATTTCAATGCATGCACTCTCTTTCCATTTGCCTGACCAAAACTTACCTATCCCAGTGAGTCTGCCAGGTGTCTTCTGGTTTCTGTGTGTTGCCAACCGTTATTAACTGGATAATATAAGCAGATGCATCCTTTTAATTGGTCACCTCTTGGAAGACTGTGCAAGTAGGGCCAAAAATGATCCAAATGCCTGTGAATTTTTTAAGTCCAAAGATTCTAATCTGAGTGTCAGTGTTATTCTTCAATCTGATTGGCTGAAGAACCTGGCTCTTTCTTCTGGCACTCACAGATGTCCTGTAGAGGGTGCTGTACTAGACCAGACATGGATTAAAACAGGGTTACCCAAACTTTTCCAGCCATGGAATCTCTTTGATCTCCCAAGAGTACTGAAAGAACCCCTGAGAAATATTTTTATTTTGTTGAAGACTAAACCACAAAAAATGATTGTTTTCACGCAATAGGTACAAATATACAAAAGCCTAATTTATAGAAGTCTTTTCTATTTCTTTTATATATACATTTACTACAATTAAAAAGTTATTTTATAAAGAAACATATTTAGACTTTAGCTTTCTGTTATTTTTAATGGGAGGGGTGTCACTGCTCCTTTGGTTCAAATGAAAAGAGGGCTGTTGGAATACTGGATTCTCAGAATGGCAGACACACATGCCCACACTCTCACCTCACACACATTCATCACATACACACATTCTCTCATCACACATACACATACACACACAATCTTACCACACACATAAATTGCATCCTCACACCACACACGCTCATCTCTCTTTGAGGCTCCACTCCTCTCCCACACTCTCTCACAAGAATAACACCGTTCTCCTCCATTCCCTTTCACAGGTTTCCCCAATCTCGCAAGTCATCCTCCTTTTCCCTTTGAGAGGTCTCACCCAACTTCCTCTTTTGGATCTCTCGTTCCTTCTAGCAATTTCGGCTCTCATTTCTCTCTGCTGCCCGTGCACAACCTGATCTCAAGATTTGAGATTCATGCTGTTTCCAACTCTGTAATTAAAGATTGGATTCTGAAGAAGCCAATCTCTGATGAGGTGAGCTGGAAACAATACAAAAGTCAAATTGTACAGATCAGCCTGGCCTACCATGGAACCCCTGGATTAGAGCAATCTTTAGGAAGAAGCCCATGAAAATTATAGACAGAAATATCCCCTCCTGTCCATGTTTTCATGGTAGGTGGAAGAGGAAAATTTGGAGACAGTCCAAAATCCTGCCAAAGAAAAAATGATTTGGAATTCTCCTCCCATTTCTTTCATGACAGGATGAATTTCTTGTTGATCAGTATTGGGAATGCCATTTGCATTTATTACTATCTCATGAATGTTTATTAAATATATTACTCACTGGAAATACTCTTATCACTCCAATGGGAATTCACTGTTTAACATAGCACAAAGGTCCAATAATTTTATTGTATTAGGCAAACACCACATGTATGTAAGGCTTTCAAAGGGAGGAGAATGATTGAGTGGAAGCATGTATCTGAAGGCACAATGCCTTCAAATCATAGATCATAGCAATCATAGAATTCCTACCATGCAGAAGGAGGCCATTTAGCCCACTGAGCCAGCATCGACAACAATCCCATCCAGGCCCTATCCCTGTAATTCTTCTAATTCTGCTCATGCTAAAGGGCAATTTAGCATGGCCAATCAACCCGCACATCTTTGGACTGTGGAAAGAAACTGCAGCATCCAGAGGAAACCCACTCAGACATGGGGAGAATGTAAAAACTCCATACAGACAGTCATCTGAGGTCAGAATTGAATCCAGGTCATGGCACTGTGAGGCAGCAGTGCTAACCATTGTGCCACCATGTCCCTCCATTGACCAGATCATTCTCATTAACAGCAAATGTATTTACAAGTGTACAAAATATGTAAGTCATTGAACCCAGAAGTGACCTTGATGTAATATCAACATTTCTTAATTTTTATAACCCTACTATTACACTAAGGTGCAGCCCTGACATCCATAGCAGAGGTGGAGCCAGCTTGCTGTTGCTACACCCTGTTGACCTAGGCCGACATCCTCTGGTGAAGTCTGATAAGCTCAGTAAAGTTTGACAACACCAATTTTAAATCCAACCGATTTATTTGATAGTAAATCTGTTTACTATCAAATTTATTTGATAGTAAATCTGGTAAGCGCAGCCCTGATAAAGGTTTCCTGCTCAGGAATAGATGTATTTTCCTTTGCCTGATTAGCCGTTAATGGGGCAGTGGGGATTCTGAGCGGCTGGACACGCTTGGAGTGCCCTGTGTGGCTCCAAAAGTATCCGGCTGATGTTTGTCCTCCTGGTGAATGTCCAAATGGCCCGTTTCTGATTTCTTGAGGAGAAGTGGCAACTGAAAGGAAATTGAAGTGCCCCATCCCCTTCTTGCCCAGCCACTGATGGATCCCACTGTTACTTATAGCCATGAGCACAGATCTGAACGCAAATCTGACAAAATCTATTGGATCAGAATCGCCAAGGCAGTTATCATCTTTCCTATGGTGGCCTTGAACACTCCCATATCAGAGTCATCTGATAAATGCAGATTGACTTTTTCATCCTTCACTCACAATTGCGCCTGATGTTCCCCTCTTGTTTTATCTCTAATGTTGTCTCGCAGAGACCTATCATCTGACGTAGTGTTAGCAGTGCCTGATCTCTAACAGTCCTCTCAGTTCCAACGACTGTGCATTCACTGCTTCTGATTGCTGTGTCAGTGTGGTGTTCTGCAGAAAGTGACCACAAGCCTAATCTAGAACTTTGAGCCACGAAGGTGTGTGTCTCTGCAATGATGAAGGGTGAAGGTGCACATAGTGACAGACTTTCTTGTGTTGCCTCCTCAGTATCCTCCTCTAAGGGGGGGTTGGATCTTATATTGGCCAGAAGATAAATTTAGTTAATGAGCAAGTTAATGACAAGGTTGTATGTCATTATTGAATGTCAGGATGTGATTAGCTCATAGAGGTCTCATCCATACCAGATTGCTGGGAGAGCCGATTTTGCATTCCTCTTCAGCCAGCTCAGCAGCATTCCTCTCAAACTTAGTGACCTCCATGAGTCCCTCCTCCTGCCTGAAATTTTCCTCTTCTATTGTGGGCAAGCTTAGCCTGCATGAAGATGAGACATAATGTGATGAGAAGGGAGAGACCAAAGGTTAGTAAATATACATGTGGTGAGCCCACCCAAAGTAGGGCTAAGGATGGAGTTTGTGCAACATGATAAATGGAGATAGGAGATGGTAGTGTCGGGAAAATATTTGAGACAATCAGAACTGTTGTGTGTCCCCTGCTAATATTGTGTCAGATCCTTAAACATGAAACTCTTTGAATACATGATGCCATGATGAGAGTTTGATATGAGAGAGAGTTGAAGGTTAATATACCCTGGCAGAGTGGATGGGATCATTCATCCACTTCCTATACTTAACTGGGCAGATTGTCAGCCACAATAACTTGCTCTGCGACCACTTCCCAGGCTAGAGAGGTGAGGTTGGTGTGCTTCCAGGAGCCATCCTAGGGCAACAACACATCCTGTTGTTCACACAGTCTTCTAATTAAAGCATCCAAAGTGTCATTGCTAAACCTTGGGGCAGTCTTCTGTGTAGACATCTCTGAAGCTCTCCTGAGGACAACTGGGCTGGAGAGAGTGATATGTGTTTCAGAAGGCATTTAAATATGGTGCCCAGACCTTGGACCCCATTAGATAACAGCGGGGTGGTCAAAACAGTTCCTGACCAGCCATGTTATTCAGAAAGGTACTTGCCTATGCAAATTACTTAGCTTTTGAGCATCCACAACCTGTTTCAGTCTGTATGTTTCAGAAGTTCAGGCCTGAATTTTTGGTCTCCCTCACTCTCCAAAGGCAGGAACAGGGATGGAGGGGGCCATGAAAGTGGAAGTTGCCATACCTGTCTATCGGTTACAGGGTGCAATTTCTGTATATTGGCAATGTGAATTAGGGTTATGGAGGATAATGCAAGAGTGCTGCTCTCATTCTTTGGAAGCTAATTAAGTTCATTAAAAAGCTAGTTATGAGTTTAGTAAAGGGTAGGGTAGAATATTTAAAACGTACATGTTTCACAGGCTCTCAGTTTTTGATCAGCTGAAAAAGATGAGGAAATAGTCATTGCCCCAGGGCATAATCCCTGCCCATAAGACAGTCAGCAGAGCTAATGGGGACTTCAAATTTAGTAATGAAGTATCTTTGGTACAGTATGGGTGTTGGGGAGAATGGGCACTCAGCGCTGAGGTACGGAATGAGATCACCACCCTCCTGAGCATGTCATGGACAACTGGGTGACCATCTGTCCAAACAAAAGACTGAGGTTGGAAATGGAACATGAGCACCAGAGTTTGGGCCCAGCAGTGATGAAGGGCAAGATCCACTGCCATCAGCAGGGCATAGGAGGAAAAAAGAAATAGGAAGGCCACAGAGACCATAATCTAACACAGGACCAACTGCTGAAGCTGGAGATACCTGGAAAATACTGAAGCCCATTGCTCCAAGTCATTGTGATTCTCCAAGTAGATAGTCACAGAAATCTGTAGCTTCATTGCCAATGATCTCACGTCCTACAGCACTAGTCATCTTGTCCTGCCGACGAATGTCAAAGACATTGTGGTTTGACTTCTTTATTTCTGACTTCTCCCAAGAAACACCTTCATATCTTAGCGGCATCTTGAAAAGGACTGCACATTGCTACATTTCAATAGTCTCTGATGCCCTCTTTGCCAAAGCTGGACAATACACTTATTTTAGACGGTCACAGCCTCACAAATACAGAGGGTTATATCAGATTTCATTTCCATCACAAGATTCCTCTAGGCAGAGGGTATCACCAATTGCATCCATAGGATCATCAAGGTACCCAGTGACTGGCCAATAAGATCCATCAACAGGACCAGCTTTCAATCCCTCAGTATCCAACTGTCTGTGATCACAAGATTTTCCTTCATGTGTCCACTTGCTTGGTTGGCAGCTGCCATAATTCTCGTAATCCAACAGTCCAGACTGCCTCAGGCCTTCATTGCAACCCCCCAAAGTGCATGAATGGATCCTAGGACACAAGGGAAAAAATGGTAAATGAATTCTATGGGAGCCCCTGGGAGAGGCACAGAGGTAATGTCACCTGCTCATAAGGACAATAATTGAGCAGTGTATTAGATTTCTGAAGATGTGATTCTGTTGCTTGGAATAGTCTGGTGGTACCCTTCAATGCCTTCCTGCAAGGCTCTCAGTCAGTATGATGGCCTGCTGCACATTTCATAACATGGTCCTTCAGAAATGTGTAGATCTCAAAGCCCATGTGGTCCTGAAAGGAGGAATCTTAACAGGGAGAGAAGAGTTCAGTGAGGAGAAAGAAGAGGTGGCAGAGAGTGATGATGCTGAAAAATGAAGTGCCCCTGCTGACAAAGAGGTAGCTTTTCCTGTGACCCTTTGGGAAATTCCTCCCCTCTGTCATGGTCTCCAGCATTAAATCCAGATTGGCATTGTTGAAGTGAAAGGCAACCCTGCCCTGGGTGTAAGTCCCCCGACTCCCCTGTAACATCTCACTTATCTCTGGTGCACTGTGACTCTGACACAAATTGCAGATCTTTCTCTCAGGACAACCTACAGCCTCAGTGATCATTGCCATGGGAGTCAAAATCATTCCTTTACTGCCACCCATGGATCTAAGTGGACAGGAAACTCATTGCCATAGCAATGAAGGACTTTCCCATATGAAAATCTTAATTTTATTCAGTTTTCAACTGGAGGTGGATATCTGACCCAGTTCCTATTTCATGCTTTTGCGGCAAAAACTCAGCCCATAGTTCTATATCCATGGGCCATTTGCAAACACTTATCCAGTACTTTAAATAGATAATCCACACAGTATTAACTACTTTAGCTGTTAATCTGCTACATGTAAACTTTCGGCTTTTGGTATCAGATTCCATGCTCAAAATCCAAGCTTATTTACATTCATACAGTTTTAAAATGGAGGACATATTCTAAAAGATTTTTCTCTTGAATGAAATTTGCACTTAACTTATCTAAACAATTTAAAGCTGCAAGTACTGGGATATATTTTTTATTATCTTTATCCTATCCAAAGCGTTCAAACACTTATGAATGTATAAAGATCAAAATGAAACACAATATTCCATATATAGCTCCACCAGGTTTGCAAAACTTGTTTTGACTTGTAACAAAATGCCCTTGAGATCCATCCTTGGATTTAATTAACTTTGTTGATAACAGTTTCACATTGACTGGAGACTTAAAATGAATGATTCAAGATCAGGCCGATACTTTCTATCTACCTTTGCAAATTGGCAGTACTTATTACACTAGCATGTGTCAATTTTCATTTAAAGTGTGCCAATCTGGAGCTGATGACCACACAGGAATCAACGCTGCAGGTTCATTTTGGGCATTAGAAATTTAAGTTTTAAATTTATTTAATAGTGTCACGATTTGGCTTACATTAACACTGCAATGAAGTCACTGTGAAAAACCCCCTAGTCACCACACTCTGGCGCCTGTTCAGAAGAATTTAGCATGACCAATGCACCTAACCAATAACTCTTTCGGACTGTGAAAGGAAACCAGAGCACTTGGAGGAAACCCAAGCAGACACGGGGAGAATGTGCAAACTTCACACAGACAGTAACCCAAGCCGAGAATCAAATTCAAATCTTTTCACTGTGAGGCAGCAATGCTAAGCACTATGCCACTTTGCCACCTCGGATCTCCATAAAGACCACTGAAAGATCACAAGAAACCGCAAAAAGCCATAAATGTAGCCCAATCCATCACAGAAAGCAGCCTCTTATCCATTACTCTGTCTACACTTCCTGCTGCCTCAGCAGAGCAGCCAGCATAATTGAATATCATACACACTTCTCTTCCACCTTTCTCTGTTGGGAAAAAGATACAAAACTTACCAACTGACTCAAGGACAGCTTCTTCCCTGCTGCCATCAGACTTTTGAATGGACCTATCTTGCACTAAGTTGATCTTTCTCTATGCCCCAGCTATGACTGTAACACTACATTCTGCACTCTCTCTTTTCCTTCTTTATGAATGGTATGCTTTGTCTATATAGCACGCAAGAAACAATATTTATACTAATGTATACACATGTATACTAATATATGTGACAATAAAAAAATCAAATTTTAAAAAAAGTCATTCTACTTCCAGTACAAATAGGTGCAGTATGCACATTCCTTATTTGAAACTTGTGTTGGGGTCAGATCAATATACAGCTAAATTTAAGTATTAATAAGACTTCTAGCTACAAACATAAACAAGAATGCAGTAATTAGGAGCAGAAATAGGCCATTTGGCCTCTTAAGCCTGATTTGCCATTCAGTAAGATCACGGTTGCACTTCTACATCAATCCCACCTTCCTGTTTGATCCACTTATCTTTCAAGTGCATATATTCAAGACTGCACATTCACAACACTCTGGGTTATTCAGAGTTGAATGATTCTAAGTTTAAGGAGGTTGAAGTGAATTTAATTATTATGAAGGACAATCTACATGTTTGGTTGGTTGAAACATTTTCTGAAGGTGTGGACATTTAAAAAGATGCAGAAAAAAAAGAAATCAGGAATTGAAAATGGAACAAAGTGGTTCATAGTCTGTTTCAAACAGTGGAAATTCTGATGACAATTTAATTTCTAGCTTCAAAGAAAATTGTGAAATTTGGAGAGTGAAAAACATTATAACAGGTGATTTCACCTTAGATTCTAATTCACAAATGCCAGTACCCAGGACCAGATGGTTTACCAGCAATCAGAGGTGTTGTTCTTGACAAAATGAACAAGACCAAACAAATTGTAAACTCTTTAGACACATCAGAAATGCTATCTCAGGCTGTGCACAATTCAATTAAGATTTGAAAACAGCACCCTGAAGTGTGCAAAATCAAGGTACTAGTCTACATGCAGCATAACCCAATGGTGTTCCTTTGAAATCAAAGGCTGTTCTGATAGAAATTAATGTTATTGTTATTTACACTTAAAATTAAGCATATTACCAGCTATAGCAATGTGATTTTGCATGATAATAATATCTTAAAGCCAGGTAAATGTACTGGGTTTTATGACATTGTAAAATAACACTACATGTTTGTAATGAAGTGTGTTTTCTAAATACAAATTATCATTGTTGTTACCAAAGTAACATGTGGCAGCTAATTGTTAAAATGTTTATGAAGTTAAGAACTTGTTGTACTTCAAACATGTGTTAAAAATTAATTCATCGGATGTGGCCAGCATCACCCATCCCTGGTTACCCTTGAGAATGTGGCAGTGTTCGACCTTCTTGAACCACTGCATTCAGTTGTATGAATGCCCATGGTGCTGTTGGCAAAAGAAGTTCTAAAATTTTAAACCAGTAACAATGAAGGAAAGGTGATATAGTTCCAAGTCAGAATGATGTGTGACCTGAAGGGGAACTTGCAGGTATTGGTGTTCCTAGCATCTGTTTACCTTGTCCTTCTGGTAGTAGAGGACATGCGTTTGGTGCTATTGAAGGTGCCTTGGTGCCCAGGATATTGATAATGAGAGATACTGTGTTGGTAATGACATGGAATGTCAAGGAATAATGGTTAGATTCCCTCTTATTGAATATAGTGATTGCCTGGCACTTGCGTTGCACGAGTGTAACTTGTCACTTATCAGCCCAAGCCTGAATATTGCCCAGGTGTTACTCTGCATATTGATGGACTGCTGGTAAATAAAATCACTTAAGCAGCAAGAAGAATGTATAATTGATTTAAATGTGGAATCTGTTTAAGAAAGTTTGAGAAGGATATTAAAGATTTTGCATTAATTATAGGAGGAATCAATTGTAATTTTCTTGGATGATAAGAAAAGCTAGTCCTTCTGAAATGGCATGCTGAACCTTTACTTTATTTTACTATTTTTCATCAAGAACTTGGCAATAAATAGACAAGAGCAGCACGGTGGCCCAGTGGTTAGTTCTGCTACCTCATAACGCTAGGGACCCAGGTTCAATTCTGCCTTGAGTCACTGTCTGAGTGGAGTTTGCACTTTCTCCCCGGGTCCACATGGGTTTCCTCCAGGTGCTTCCTCTCAGTCCAAAAATGTGTGGATTAGGTTGATTGGCCATGCTAAATTGCTCCTCGTGTCAGGAGGATTATTAGGGTAAATAAGGGTTATGGGAATAGGGCTTGGGTGGGATTGTAGTGGTACAGACTCGATGGGCTGAGTGACTTCCTTCTGTACTCTAGGGATTCTATCAAGATTCACCCTTGTGATACCTACCAGCTCACTAGAAACACAGGACTGGTGGACATTGTATGGAGATTTTTTGAGTATTGCCTACAACCTCACCATCCAAATTTAGCTTGTTAACTGCAGTTTGGGAAGAGCTTAATCCTGCAGAAATATTAGTGGTGGATTTTGATTGATCTGGTCATAATACTATTCCACCTTGTAGATGCATCCTATCATGTCTCTCAGTTCTATGCAGGACATCTGCAGAGATTGTTATTTTTCCATCCCACACTGTTTAATTTGTGTTAAGTCAATTTAGGACACTCATATTTCTCCCCGCAACCTATATTTTTAATGATGTCACTTAGTGGAGTCGCAGCTCCAAAACATCACTTTAGAATGTTTTGTTAATTAAAGCGGCTACACAAACACAAGTCACTGCTGATAAAAACTGGGACCCCTGCATGATATATCATTAACATGTCAGGGTGAGTTTCAAGTAGAGTCCAAGATTGCTGTAAAATGGATGGATCATTTTGAGGTGTGTGCCTCATTTCCCCAGCAAGGGTGAATTGTCAGTGTGACATCAGCTTGTAAATTGAAACTCACCCATTGTGGGGAAAAGGAGGCAAGAAATCAGACAGGAGTTCCATGACTTATGGCAGCCTGCACTTCTTAAAGGGATGGTGCTATATCAAATTACAGAGCTGTTGCTGCAGCAAGTAAACTGTCTGCTACCAGAATTCCTCATTTTTCACTCAGTACCTCAGAGGTCTTATTTTGATGGATGTGGATCTCCACAGACAAGTGCAGCAGTTCCTAGCAATGATTTGGAAAAAAAGGGTTGTCTAGCAGAGTCTCTGAATTGGGGTGGAAACCCTGGCCTCTTGATAGCCTAAGAGTGCTGTGACCAAATATAGTATCTTTAGACTATCCAGTTAAGATCTGCTAACTCAGCATAGACAAGGATGGAAACTTGCATCTTTTTGACATCCACGACTTTACTGGAGAAATATATTAAGACATTGCGTAATTGATTATTTATTTTCTATATTACAACAATAATGTCCTAATGCTGTGAAAGGTGATCGGGAACATATGATCTGGTAAAAGTAATGATCCAAGACTAAGTGCCTTCACATTAATGAAAGTGAGAATAATGAAAAGCAATTGAACTTGGGCCATTTTACATAGCATACCTGATTGCCATTGGCAGAGGCAACTGAACAGATTACCTAGCTGTCTGCTCACTGTGAGATAGTTTAATTTGGATGAAAAGAAGAAAACTGAATTATATTTTCTTGTGATATAATGTATGAATACACTCATAGACTACTAGGACAACAAGCATTTTCCTCACCTTTAGTATTACTCAACATATGCAGACTTGAATTATCAGGCAAGGCTTTCCAGGTCTTCCTATGGGCGAGATCTCCTAGTGCTGCCAAAGTAGAAAAGTCCTGTGGTGGGATGGGTGAGCCATGCAAATTGCCAGTGACTTCCGTAGGATTGGAAGACTGTCCTGGCAGCTAATGATGAGCTGCTACCACCATGGGAAATCTAGGGTGGGGGGGGTGGCGTTGGAGAGGTGGCTGGAAAATCCCAGCCATCATTTCAGTCAGCTGAGTGTGTCGTCAGCACCAGTACACCATCAGTAATTAGCAGGAATGATCCAAGAGCAGACATGCTTCGTATTTATTTGCAAGGAAGTTAACTGGGTGAGCTCTTCCAGCTTTTCATGCAGGTGGGTTCTTCTGGTCCTGTTGGCACCTTACCCTTGCCATGTGCTTCCTAATAGCTTGAGTGGAATCAATGGGAAATTCCATTGACAATGGCAGGATCAGAACATTCCACCACCACCCAATGGTGGACCACCTCTTGTCCTGAGAAAATCGCTGCAGGAGGCTAGAAAATCCCGACAATTGTTTTCACAAAGGTCAGGAGTTCCAAGTGTTTATGTCTTTATATAACTTCCATTGACTTCCTGTAACACAGGTATTTTTTCTATATAAATATTAATGTCATGTTGAGCAAGCAGAAGAACATTACTTTTATTTCAAACGGCATGTCCTCTTTAAAGAGGATACTGCTGATCCTTAAGATGGCTGCCACCATACTTCACTTTATGACTGGAATTGCAGGTTGATCAAGCTTCTGGAAATTTCTAGAATTGGGTTATGATGTATATGCCTAGATAATGTCCTAAGGGAATGTCACAAGTGCCATTGTTGGGGCTTACTCCAAAATAAAAAGGACAACAATTCTTTCTGATATGATTTGATTTGATTTATTATTGTCACATGTATTTTTTCTTGTGAGCATATTGTACATAGGAAAGGAAAGAGTGCAAAATGTAATGTTACGATCATGCTAGGGTGTAGAGAAAGATCTACTTAATTCAAGGTAGGTACATTCAAAAGTCTGATGGCAGCAAGGAAGAAGCTATTTATGAATTGATTCGTACATGACCTCAGACTTCTGTATTTTTTTCCCGACAGAAGAAGATGGAAGAAAGTATGTCTGGGGTGTATGGGGTCCTTGATTATGCTGACTGCTTTTCTGAGGTAGCAGGAAGTGTAGACAGTGTCAATGAATGGGAGGCTAGATTGAGTGATAGACTTGGCTTCATTCATGACCCTTTGTAGTTTCTTGTAGTCTTGGACAGAGCAGGAGCCATACCAAGCTGTGATACAACCAGAAAGAATGCTTATTATGATGTATCTGTAAAAGTTAGTGAGAGTTGTAGTGGACATTCCAAATTTCCTTAGTCTCCTGAGAAAATAGAAACATTGGTGGACTTTCTTAACTGTCAGTGTGGAGGGACCAGGACAGGCTGTTGTTGATCTGGACACCTAGAAACTTAAAGCTCCCGACCATTTTCACTTCATCCCCATTGATGTAGGCAAGGACATGCCCTCCACTATGCTTTCTGAAGTCAATGACTATCTCCTTTGTTTTGTTAAAATTGAGGGAAAGATTATTGTCGTTGCACCAGTTCACCAGATTCTCTATCTCTTTCCTGTACTGTGTCTCGTCATTTTTGAGATCCAATCCGCAGTGGTGGTGTCATCAGCAAACTTGAAAATTGAATTGGAGGGGAATTTGGCTGTACATTCATTGGTGTATAAGGAGTATAGTAAGAAGCTGAGGACACAACTTTGCAGAGCACCAGTAGTGAAGATGATCGTGGTGGAGGTGTTGTTGCCTATCCTGACTGACTGCAGTCTGTGAGTTAGGAAGTCTACAATACAGTTGCAGAGGGAGGAGCCGAGCCCCAGGCCATGAAGTTTGAAGAAGAGTCTCGTCAGAATAATGGTGTTAAACGCTGAGCTGTAACTTATGAATAGAAATTTGACATAGGTATCTTTGTTATTTAGTTGTTCTAGGTTTGAGTATAGGGCCTGGGAGATGGTGTCTGCTGTGGACCTATTGCAGCAATGGGCAAACTATAGTGGATCCAGGCAGTCTGGTAGGCAGAATTAATTTCTACCAATCTTTTGCAAATCTGCCAGAGGTAATGAACCTATACACAAGTAAATATAAAGGCTATCAATTGAATATTGATAGCTCTATGTATAAGATAGATGCTACTTCATTAATATGAAGACTTATTTATTGCTTTACATTGTGTATCAATGGCCAATGATCACATGATGGAATCTCTGATTTCTTGCAAGTCTTTTATTATAAAGTCCTGCTGACTTTGCAAGTAACCATATGAAAAACATCACTGCAGAGAGTATAACATCTGGCCTTTCCAGAGACGTTATGCTTAAATGTTGAAAACCTCTTTGAAACTTGTTTTGAAAGATTCAGAATTCACCTGGAAAAGCAAACCGGTCCTCCAGCTACAAGAATCACCATGGCTACCTACATTATCTATTGTGCATCTCTTATTCCAAAAGAAGCTTCACAAAATTCTTTCTTTAGCCATCTAAATGTATCTCAAATTCAATTCCAGAATGGAACCAGATGCTAGAGTGTGGCGACTAGGGGGTTTTCATAGTAACTTTATTGCAGTGAAGCCTACTTGTGACACTAATAAATGAATTTAAACTTTAAAACACCTTCCCCTTCTCACTGGATTCTCATAATCACATGAAATGATGCTGACACAGTGGTTAGGACTGCTGCCTCACAATGCCAGAGACCTAGGTTTGAATCCAGCCTTGGATGACTGTCTGTGCAGAGCTGCACATTCTCTCCATGTCTGCATGGGTTTAGTTTGTGTGCTCCTATTTTCTGTCACAGTACTAAAGATGTGCTGGTTAGGTGCACTGGCCATGCTAAATTCTCCCTCAGTGTTCGCAAATAGGTGCCAGAGTGTGGCAACAAGGGGATTTTCATAGTTACTTCATTGTAGTGTTAATTTTAAGTGCCTATTTGTGACATTAATAAATAAACTCTAAACTATTCTGTTTGGTCTTAATATTTTAGAACACAAGATATAGAACACTACAGCACAAACAGAACCTTTGGCCCACAAGTTGCACTGATCATATCCACACCTACCGGCCTATCTATAACTCTCAATCCCATTAAATCCCACGTACTCATCCAGAAGTCTCTTAAAAGACCCCAACAAGTTCGCCTCTACCACCACTGACGGCAGCTGATTCCACTCACGCATCACCCTCTGAGTGAAACACTTATCCTTGGCATCTCTTCTGTACCTGCATCTTAAACCTGTGTCTTCTCGTAGCAACCACTTTAGCCCTGGAAAATAGCCTCCGAGAATCCACCCTATCTATACCTCTCAATATCTTACAAACCTCTACCAGGTCGCCTCTCAACCTTCGTCTCTCCAGGGAGAAAAGACCTAGCTCTCTCAACCTATCCTCATAAGACATGCCACCCAATCCAGGCAACATCCTTGTAAATCTCCTCTGCACCTTCTCAATAGCTTCCACATCCTTCCTGTAGTGAGGCGACCAGAACTGCGCACAGTACTCCAAGTGGGGCCTGACAAGGGTCTTATAAAGTTGCAGCATTACCTCCCAATTCCTAAACTCAATCCCTCAATTAATGAAGGCTAGAACACCATACGCCTTCTTGATCACTATCCTCCACTATGAGGCCGATTTAAGAGTCCTATAGATCTGGACCCCAAGGTCCTTCTGCTCCTCAACACTGCTAAGAGTCCTACCCTTGATATTGTATTCCTTCATCCCATTGGTCCTGTCAAAATGGACCATTCCACATTTATTTGCATTGACGTCCATCTGCCACTTCTCCGCCCAGTCTTGCATCCTACTTATATCTTGCTGCAACTTCTGATATCCCTCCAGACTATCCACAACACCACCAACCTTCACGTTGTCGGCAAACTTACTAACCCATCCCTCCACTTCCTCATCCAGGTCATTTATGAAAATGACAAATAGCAAGGGTCCCAGAACAGATCCTTGCAGCTCTCCACTGGCGACTGACCTCGATGCAGAAGAAAACCCATCCACAACCACTCTCTGCCTTCTGCAGGCAAAATGTAGAGATGCCGGCATTGGATTGGGGTAAATACAGTAAGAAGTCTGACAACACCAGGTTTAAACCCAACCGATTTATTTGATAGTAAACTCACAAACTTTCGACCTATGGTCTTCGTCCCATAGGTCGAAAGCTTGTGAGTTTACTATCAAATAAATCAGTTGGATTTAAACCTAGTATTCCGCAGGCAAGCCAGTTCTGGATCCACAAGACAATAGCCCCTTGGATCCCATGCCCTCTCACCTTTTCAAGAAGTCTTGCATGGGGGACCTTATCAAATGCATTGCTGAAGTCCATGTAAACCACATCCAACATTCTTCCTTTGTCAATGTGTTCAGTCACATTTTCAAAGAACTCAACTAGGCTCGTAAGGCACAACCTGCCCTTGACAAAGCCGTGCTGACTATTTCTGATCATACTAAACTTCTCTAAATATTCATACATCCTGTCCCTCAGTATCCTCTTCATCAATTTACCAAACACTGAGGTCAGACTCACCAGTCATAATTTCCCAGGCTATTCTTGATCCCTTTCTTGAAAATAGGAACCACATCCGCAATCCTCCAATCCTCTGGAACCTCTCCTATCTCCATCGATGACACAAAGATCATCACCAGGGGCTCTGCAATCTCTTCCCTCATCTCCCGCAGTAACCTGGGATACATCCCATCCAGTCCTGACGACTTATCTATGTTGATAGAATTTAAAAGTTCCAACATATCCTCTTTCTTAACGTCCACATACTCAATCTTTTCAGTCAATCTTTTGTAGAAAAGAGACCCCACTTCATTTACTGTATCTTTATTCTGTGTACATGATGCATGTGAAGTAACAATAAACCTTTCTGGGAAACGTGTGAATAATAATACTCTTTGTTTAAAAATCCATGGAAGTTCACTACTGTTGATTTTGTAAAAATTAGCCACATACAAACAAGGATTTGAAAATATACTTAGCCTTATCAAAATTAAACCACTCTGACTATGGAAAGAAGGTAAGAAGAATTGGGGAAGAGTCTGTCTCTTTCCCCTCTCTTTTACATCAGTTGCAGAATTACAAAAAAAGTTACTTATCCTTAAATATTCATGCTTCATGATTAAATGTCTGTAATTTAGAGAGTTAAAAAAATTACTTGAACAGTATTAGCATATAGACTACATACCATGGTTAAGATTATATGTCCACTTGCTGTACAAATAACATTGAAGCTCTCTTTGTCATTATATAATTTTGCAGGGTTAATAGTGACAATGTGCTTGTTATTCACACCTCCACTTCCTTGGTGTACTTCTACCTATGTTGTCAATGAAGGAATTGCTCTGTCGGTTTTTTTGTTTTGGTGTTGATAGTCAAATTAAAAATTTATCCACATCTGGCATTTTATGTTTTTAAAAGGTAAAAATTATAAAGTTGCGCCTGGAGGTAAAAGGCATACCTGGAACCAGAGAATGCTGTGTGGGAATAGTCCTTTCAACTAGCCTGCGAACTGTAAAGATATGATCTCTAATTGAGCCCCAGATTCCTTTTGTATAATTGAGAGGAGGTTGTGGCAGGACTGGCAGGGAGCAGAGAGATTGATGTTGATGGTTAACTAGATAAGTTGCACTCCCAATTCTTCCTCCGTGAATTCAGCCTAAATCAAAGGCTCTGCTGCCCTGTCCAGATTACAGCTGAGATTGTTATTTAGTCATCTCTGGTGGCTGTTCCATTAGCCCATGAAACTGAAGGCTGGGCAAGACAATTTGTCATACTTCTCATGATCTTATATGTTTAAAGCAAGTGACATGTTACACTTTTAAATTTCAATGAATAAAATCGTAGGTCTGTCCAATCTTTCCTCATAAGATAATCTACCATTCCTGGTATGAGTTCAGTAAATCTCTCAACTGTTTCTAATGCAGCTACATCTTTAGTAATTAAAGTACTGTACAAAGTATGCCAGATCTGGTCTCACCAATGTTCTGTACAATAGAAGGATAACCTCCTAAAGTTTATATGCAACTACACTCATAATAAACAACATTCTATTGGCTTTCTTAATTACTTGCTGTACCTGCATTCTAGCCTTTTGTGATTCATGTACTGGAACACCTAAGTTCATCTGCATCTCAGAGGTCAGCAATTTCTCAATATTCAGATAATATGCTTCTATCTTATTAATATTAAGGTGTCATACTTAATTTACCAATCAGATGAGGGCCAGGATATTTTTAACATTTTTTGATTCTTGCATTGTGATTAAGGCTAGTATTTATGCCTATCCTGAGTCAGTGCATGTTTATTACATGTTAAAGGTACAGAAGATTAACATGTGCTCAGGTTCTAAAACATGTTCTCCCTTTATTCAAGGTGTAAGAGCTATTTAAATGGATAAATGACAAATAACAGAATACATAACTGTAAATGCATATAAGTACCTGATTTGGATTTTTAAAAATTCAACCATCAGCTTCAAAACAGCAATATCCACAAAGTGATCATTCAGAACATCCTTTCTCAAGTCAAAAATAATGATTGAAGAACACCAAGAATGTGGAGGTGTAAGTAACAAGTATATTAACTCTGCAGAATCAAGCAATTACAAAGACAGCTACTTATATTTCAGTTCAATTGTACTCGAAGTGGAGATATACCTCAATGACAATGTGTTAATTTGTGTACAAATACTATCCAATGAATATTTGAAACCGTCCAGACAATTAATTATCAAGAATGAATATATTGGAAAAAATATTTATGTTGTGATATGGTGAGTGGGGGATGGGGGTTATCAGTATAATTTATACAACATGCAAAGAGTGGGCCTCAGAAGCATAAGGATCTCCTGACCTTTGGAACCTTTGTTTCAACAATAAACTTACATGCAGACAAATAAAAACCATGTCCTACTTAGTTGCATTATATCAACATTCCTCTGGATAGGTTTCAATTACCATTCACTTTACAGTGACCTTTCTGAAGTTTACACATATTGGGATTGTGTTAATTTGAGAATGGGTGCTGCCTTATTTTGTCAGAACAAAAAGATTAGTTACTTTTGCCTATATATCGGCAGACTCATTGAAGCCTTCTTGTGGACCTTTATTTAGTTGTAGACCCCCAAATGAGAATCCCAGAATGAGAATCAGAAGGATAGGTAATAACATCCCCTCCATGATTATCCTCAACACTGGTGCCCCACAAGGCTGTGTCCTCAGCCTCTAAATATACTCCTTAAACACTTATACCTGTGGGGCCAAATTCCCCTCCAACTCAATTTTCAAGTTTGCTGATGACAATGGGTTGGATCTCAAACAATGATGAGATGGAGTACAGGGAACAATCTGTGAATTGATGCGATGGAAATAATCTCTTCCTCAATGTCAGTAAAATGAAGGAGATAGTCATTAACTAAGGAAGCATTAAGGAGGACATGCCCCTGTCTACATCAATGGTGATGAAATGGAAATGACAAGGAGCTTCAAGTTTCTAGGTGTCCACATCATCAATAACCTCTCTGGTCCTTTCATGTGGATGCTATACTTAAGAAAGGCCATCAATACCTCTACTTTCTCAAGAGGCTAAGAAAATTCAGCATTTCTGCTACATTTGTCACCAGTTTTTTATAGATGTACCCGAGAAAGCATTCTTTCTGGATGTATCACATGTTGGTATGGCTGCTACTCTGACCAAAGCCACAAGAAACTATAAAGGATTGTAAGTATAGCCCAGTCCATTAAGTAAATCATCCTTCCTCCATTGACTCTGTCTACACTTCCCGCTGCCTTAGAAAAGAAGCCATCATAATCAAGGACCATACGCATCCTGAACATACTCAGTTCCACCTGCTTCCATCAGAAAGATGATATAAATGTCTGAGATCATGTATCAACTGACTCAAGAACAACTTCTTCTCTGTTACCATCAGACTTTTGAATAGACCTACCTTCTCTAACTATGACTCTAATACTATATTCTGCACCCTCTTCATTTCTTCTCCCTATCAACTGTATACTTTGTCTGTATAGTGCACAAGAAACAATACTTTTCACTGTATAGCAATAGATGTGACAATAATAAATCAAACCAAATCAAAATCCTTGCCAGAGATACAGATTTGAGGTCTACTATTCCTGATCTTTCAAAAGCAGTTGAGAAAAGCTCAACTATGACATAGTCAGATGAATTCCAACTGACATCTATGGAGCCATAAATAATATAGGGATTTACATAAGCATCTCTTAAGCAATCCCCAGGAACTAGTTAATATGAAAATCAAAGAAATCAGGAAAGGATGATTCTATTGAGCATCCAAAGAAACACCATCAAGGGTGGGGTGAGGACATGAGCAATCTTTATTTCACAAACTTCGAACAGCAATCAAAAGACTTAAAACAATAGAAATAGTTTTTAAAACTCTTGGGATCTTTAAAAAAGTTACCACACACTGTAAGAATAGTGACCTCAAGATTGTTACTTGACCAGGTTACATCAGAAGGGATGTGGCCTCACCACTCCATCTTATCAGCCCTGCTGCAGTTTCTTTCAACAATACCTCATTCTGGGACAGAACACTTGGCTGGAAGGTTACAGAAAGATTTTAATTATGCTCAGTGTTAACCACCATGGCATTCTGTTGACTGGATGATCTGGGCCAATAGAAGCAGACTGGACAGGTCAGCTAGCATTCAGCTAGATTCTAAACATAGCAAAGGCACATGTAACCCTGTCAATCCTTGGAAGTCCATACTAACAGCCAAGGACTTGTGCCAAATTGAACATTTTCAAGTAACAGCCTGGCATACTAATACAAAATTACACCTCCTTCCCACCAGCTGGCCAGACTTATTAGAATTGAAGACACAGTGGTAAACAGTTGATATAAAGTGACTGTGGGCCCTATGAATTCTCATAGCATAAGATCAAACATGGAGAGAGAAACCTTCTTCTGATATTACCAACTCTTCTCCCTGAACTGATGAATCACCACTCCTCTATGCTGAACACCACTTGGAAGAGCACTTGGAAGTAGCCAGGGCTTAAAATGTAATGTGTGAGGGTTACATCAACAAGAATGGCTTTGTAGTGCCACTACTAACTGAGTCCAGATCGGGCCTATGCAGATTATAAGAGAATCAATATGAGTTACTTGACCCTATCTTCACCAATCTATCTGCCACCAATGCATCTATCAATGATATATTGATAAAAGACCTCGATGGTAGTCATGCCCTGTGTTATGATGGCCACAGGGATCATTCATAGGTCTCTGCATGGGCCTTGGTGAATATGAGCTCTCCTCTTAGGTGAATGGAGTCTTGTCCAATAAGGAGCAGTGGGGATTTAAAATTAGTTGGCTCCACTTAGGCTAGCAGTTGATAGATTCGGGAATGATCTGCATTCTGTAGCCATTGCGTGGCATTCAGATATCACTGTAAATAAAAATGTATCCAAGTATACCACATCTATTAGCTCCCCTTTAACTTCACCACCAGCAACGTCCTTAAAAAAAACTCTGCTAATTTATTAAACAGGATTACCTTTTGTACACCAAACATTAATAACCTAGTGTGCATGCCATTAGGACGCAATAACTTATTTCCAACCTGTTCTACCAATTATGCTTTTATGAATCCCTTTTCTACAGCTGCCTCTGACAATTAATCCGCATTTTCCTTTAATACATGTATAGTCTTAATTTCACATATTTATTTTGTGTTTTAAGAATGCTGGCAATGGTGGCAAAGCCACATTTATTTCTCAACTGCGATTACCTTAAAAAGGTTGTTTCTTAAATTGGTTAGGCCTTGCAGTGACAGCACTCCCACAATGGCATTAAGTAGAACCATATGGGCGTATCTACGCCACATGAACCGCAGCGACTGAAGGAATTGGCTGACCTCCACAATTTCAGGTGAATTAGGAGATGGACAACAAATGCTGCCCTTGCCAGCAACACTCAATGACTAAAAAAACTAAAAAATCCAGAATATTGGTCCAGCAAAAGTGAAGACATTGCATTTGCATTGCACCTTTCATGTACTTGTAATATAGCAAAGCACTTCATAGCCAATGACATACTTAAGTGTAGCCACTGTTTTAATGCAATGCAGCATATAATTTGTGCACAGCAATATTCCATAAATAGCAATGAAATAAATATCCTGAAAATTTGTTTTTGTGGTGTTGAATGGAAGATAATTGTTGGGAGGGCTTTTTTTTCTAATTGTGTCATGCAATATTACATACTTTTTGCTCTGCAAATGGGGCCTCGTTTTAACAGCATCCAAAATACTGCACTTATGAGTATTCTCTCAATGCTGCACTGAATTGTCAGGCACTGTATGTGCTCAGATTTTTGGATATGGGCGTTGAATCCATAACCTTTGTACAGATAAGAAGTGTTGACACTGGCCGAAGATAAACATCTGTTATTTTTAAGTAAGTGATAATGAAAGAAAGAATAACATATTATGGCACCTTTATTGATCTCAGGATGTCCCAAAGTGCTTTCACCATCATCATGATGTGTGCTCTACTTGAAGGCAAATCTTTGACTCATAGTTTTCTCCATGTCTTTCTGATCTGTGCCAGTCTTTTAATTTTCTATTAACTTTCTTCCATTTTCAAGCCATACAGAAGAGGACAAGAGGATATCCTTGTCCTCTTCTTCCTTGAAAATTTTTCTATATATTACTAGTTAATTTCCTCTGAAAATGTGTCCCATCTCTCTTTTTTTAATTATGCTCAGCAAATTTCTTTGGTTGTTCGTGTTCCAATACTTTTTTGTATTTAGCTAATCCTTTACATTCTCCTCCAAATCTACATTTTAAAGTTATATCGCAGATCAGTTCCTTTTTTTCCATAGAAAACTGCATTACTTTATAAGTCACTCTTTGAGTTATTTAGTCAGCTTTCCAGTTAGCAACTGTCTTCTTACTAAATACAGCATTTCCTATCTTTATTCTTATTTCTTTGCTGCAATTTCTATCTGCAGATATTATGCTTTCTAAACATTTGAATGCTTGCATTTGGCCTAGTTATTTTCCTTCTACGAAGATATGAATATTTCTTGATGATTTTGAGATATGCATCGCTTTTATTTTGTCAATGATCACTTCCATTCCAAAACTCAAGCTGTCATTAGTCTATTTCATAGTTCTTGTAACGTATCTTGTAATCGATCTGTTAGCAGTGCTGCTTCAGAGGCCAGGAACCTAGCTTCAATTCTGGCCTTGAGTCACTGTCTATGTGGAGTTTACACATTCTCCCCGTGTCCGCATGATTTCATCTGGGTGCTCCAGTTTCCTCTCACAATCCAAAGATGTGTGGATTAGGTTGAGTGGCCATGCTAAGGAAATACTAAGGGATACCCTAGTTTCAGGGGATTAGAGGGTAAATATAAGTGGGAGGGAGGGGGGTTATAGGAACATGGCCTAGGTGGGATTGTGATCAGTGTGGACTCAACAGGTTAAATGGCTTCCTTCTGCACTGTAGGGATTCTAATGATTATGTTACAAATGCTTGCAAATCTAACTGATGTTATCATTTGCCACTCCCAACCTTATTGCCATATTCTGTGTCTTCTTCATAGACAATGAAGAGGACCAGTGATAAACAACAACCTTGTCAACCTTTTCCCCCAATTATACATGATTTTGACTCCCCATCGGCTATTCTCATTGTTGCTGTTTGTCCCTTGGACAGATTTCTATGCCGTTATCTCTCCAGTTTATTCCAATGTTGTTTAGCACTGTCAAGTGCTTAATCCAATCAACCAAATCAAATGCTTATTCAAAATCTACAAAACATATATTTGCTGTGCCAACTCTAAACTGCATTCACTAATTAATCTTATATTACTAACTGATTTTCGCATCCCTCTTTCTCCATGGAATTGAAATTGGTCATCTCTGATGTAAAGTAGAACAGAATAGAATCCCTAACATACAAAAGGAGGCCATCTGGCCCATCAAACCTGCGCCATCAACAATTTTCTTCACTATTAACCACTCTACCAATCTTTGTGTTGTCTGCAAATTTGCTGAATCTTCCCCTCACATTTTCATCTGTATCATTTATGTATATAACAAACAATAAGGTCCCAGTATTGATCCTTGTGGTACATTACTGGACACTGGCCTCCAGTCACTTGAACAGTCTTCTACCACCACCGTTCATGTTCGATACTAGGTCAGTTTTGGATCCATCTTGCTATGTTTCTCTGAATTCCATGTGTTTTAAACTTCTTAATCTCTTATCTCTAAACTTTAAACTTACTTCTACCTCTTTTAAGATCAAACCAAATAGACAAATTAAATTAGGACAAAGTAAAAAGGGAAGCTCCCCAAAAGGAAGGGGAATAGCCCGAACAAAAACAAAAGTACAAAGGAAACTTAAGATACGTCAAATCAAAGTGTGATTGTTGGAGTCTATAATGCACCCCAGCCCCTGCAGTGCCCTGCGGACACGGAAGGTGTCAACTGTGTGCACAGACACTGCATGCTTCCTCTCCAGGGAACTTGGCCACGAATATAGTAGTAGAGAGGCAGACAGTTGGGATGGACGACCCCGTCAATCACCTGCTGCCTGGACTAATTGATGACGCATCTCATCAGGCCCAAAAGCAGATTCATGAGGAGGTTGGCATCCCTCCCCTCCCCTCTCCGCACCAGGTGTCTGTAGATCAGGAGTGTGGGACTGAAGTGCAAATAAAACATCAGTAAAAGGTGTTTGAGAAAACCAAAAAGGATGTGCAATCTATAACATGAAACATTAACATGGTCCACGGATTCCATGAGGCCACAGAAAGGGCAGCCTTTTAGTCTCCCACATGTAACCTTATCAAAAGCTTACCAAAATCCATATAAACTACATCAAATGAACTTCCCTCATCCACACACAATCACATTTTTGGAAAATTGTAACAAGTTTGTTAGGCATGACTTTCCACTGACAAAGCCATGCTGACTATCTCTAAAAAGATGTGGAGATGTGCTGCTCCGAAAGCTAGTGGCTTTTGCTACCAAATAAACCTGTTGGACATTAACCTGGTGTTGTGAGACTTCTTACTGTATCTCTAATAAACACATAACTTTCCAAGTGAATACTAATTCTCTCCTTCAGAATTTTCTCCATTAGTTTCTCTACCACTGACCTGAGACTCGTTGGTCTATAATTCTCTGCTTCCTCTTTACCACCCTTCTTAAAAAGTGGAACCACATTAGCCATCCTCTAGCATTTCTCCCATGGCCAACAAGGAATTCAAAACTTGTGTCACTGCACCTGCAATTTCCTATAGCCTGTGATGCAATTCATCTAAGCCTGGGGATTTGTCCATTTTTAAGCCTGTCAAAGCTTCCAATATATCCTCACTTCCTATGTCAAGCTGTTCAAGGTCCTCATAATTCCTTTCTTGAATTCTGTACCGATGCTCTTTTTCTGAGTGAAAACCAATGAGACGTATTCATTTAACATTCTTTTAATGTGCTGCAGCTTCATTCACAGCATGCCCTCTTGTTCTCTAATGGGCTCTACTTTTTCCCTAGTTAACTTCTTCCCTTTAATGTACTTCAGAAAAACCTTAGAATTCTCCTAATCCTGTCTGTATGTCCCTTTTCGCTTTTCTAATTGCTTTCTTAAGTTCCCTCTTGCACTTCATATATTCTTTCAGGGCTGCAACTGCATTGCTCCCTTGGGATATGCTACAAGCCTTTTTCTTCTTCCTCATTCAGTCCTGAAATGTCCTAGACATCCAGGGTTTCCTGAACTTATTGCTCCTACATTTTCCCCAAAGAGTATATGTTGATCTGTACTCTTCCCAGTTACTTTTTGACTGTCCCCCACTGTTTTGCTGCAGACTTATCCACAAGGGCTACGCAGTGGCACAGGGGTTAGAACTGCTGCCTCACATTGCTAGGAACTTGGTTCAATTCCAAAAGAAAAAAATGCTGGGAAATCTCATCTGGTCTGGCAACATCTGTAAGGAGAGAAAAGAGCTGATGTTTCAACTCCAGATGACCCTTTAACAATTTTGATTCCTGACTTGGGTCACTAAATATGTGGACTCTATATGTTCTGCTTGTGTCTGCGAGGGTTTCCTCCACGTGCATCAGTGTCCTTCCACAGTCTGAAAGACACCTGGTTAAGTGCATTGGCAATGCTAAATTCTCCCTCAGTATATCTGACCAGATGCTGGAATGTGGTGACTAGGAGATGTTCATAGCGCAATCATTGCAATCTTACTATAAGCCAACTTGTGACACTAATAAAATAAACTTTAAGCAAAGGAGCTGTTCCCAGTCAATGTTGGCTAGATCATTTATTTTAATAAAATCTGCATTCCCTCAATCCAAAGCCGCATTTTGCAAGCCAGCCTTTCCTTGTCTATAACAAATGTTGTACTGTGTTGTAGTCAGAATTACTAAAATGGTCCCCCATTGTCACATTGAACACTTAACTGGCATCATTCCCCAGAACAAGATCCAGCATTGCGCCATTCATTGTTGGGCCTTCTACGTATTGATACAAAAAACTGCCCAGGATACATTTCAAGAAATTCACCTCCTCTAAACCCTTAACACTATGAATACCCCAATTTATGTTGGGAAAGTTGAAATAATTACCCGGTTATTACTCTTAAACACCTCTATGCACTGTCAACATACTTGCTCCATATTTCCCGCTCATTCTTTGGGGCCTATGAATGTGGCTGCCTCCCTTTATGTTCCTAAGTTCTCACCACATCGCTTCATCAAGGTATCAGCTCTCCTTATTGCAGTAATTGACCCTTAATTAATAGTCTTCCTTTATTGCACCCTCCTCTTTTGCCTAAGGATCCTATACCCCAGAACATTGAGTTGCCAGTCCTATCCTTCCCTCAACCATATCTCCGCTGGCCACACTATCCTACTTCCATGTGTCAATCCACGTCTTTAACTCGTCAGTCCTATTTATTGCATTCCTAGCATTAAAGACTTGCCTTACTCCCTTGACATTCAACATAGCTGAACTCACTTTGACTTGCTTCCTTTACTATAGCATAATGTGTCTCTGTTTTACCAATATTCTCTGCCCCTTTCCCTGCCAGAATAGTTTAAACTCCTCCCAACAGCACTTGCAAATCTACCCACTACGGAGTCGGCCCGAATGTGGCTTAGGTGCAGACCGTCCCATTTGTACATATCCCACCTTTCCCCAGAAAAAATCCCAATGATCCAGCTCACTGCCCCTCAATCACTTGTCCTATTTTCGCCCTACAGCCTCTGACGAACGATCCACATTTTAAATACACTTTCCTGTTCCACCGACGCTGACAGACCTAACCCGTAATGGAGACATCACCTGTTTTAATTTACCACTTCTAAGAGTTGAATTAGCCTCTTCTTAAAAATACTGTGTTTACTTAATTCCGATCTTCTAAACAAAACGTCCCCTTAAATTCGCAAGGTGGGAGAACGTCAAGGTTGTTCAAGTCTGCCCACGCAGCAGATGGCGCTACCATTGATTCACAGACAGTTTGCAGACCTCCCTCCCTTTGCCTTTTCCCATTTCCCTCTCAGATTCCCCTAAACTCTCCTCTCAGATTTCCTTCGTCCTTGCAATCTTTGAACTTCCGTCCCCAACCACAAGCACACACCTTCATTTTACCTGTTGCCACACCTGGGCTACGTGCGGGCCAATCCCTGGACAGCACGCATGCGCATTGTCTCTCCTCCCGCCCGCGAGCTGCCCCGGCTGGCGCGTACAGTCGGAAGCTCGAGCTCGTTGCTTTGACGCTGTCATGGCGGCGCGAGGCTGAGACGAACGAGGAAAAGAATTCAGCCGTTAGTCCGCGAGACACCGACCGTTTATTTAACAAAAGCTGAGCGCGACACCAAACGAGCTGTGAATTTGGTAGAGGGAGGAGGATCACGGAGAGACACAGCAGCAAGCGTTTCTCTTTCTAGCCCGGGGAAGGCTCAGAGTAGCCACCTGACCCTATCCTGGATTCTTATTAAAGTTCTCTCGCCGGTGGCGGTTTTCCAACATCTTCGCTCTTCTCTTTCTCTCTCCTGCGGGGAAAATCGCCATGTCCAAAGAGGATGGAAACCCGCAGCTCGCAGAGTCCGGGGGAGGTCAGCCAATGCCGGCATCAGGGGAGCAGGCGGTGGGCAAGGGTCATGTTTCTCTCCCCTCCACCACCAAAACCCCGCCGGCTGGTGATGCAGCCGTTTCCCTGGGCCTCAACCCGCCTGTACCTATTCGAGGGATCCGGATGAAATTCGCCGTACTGCAAAGTCTTTTACAAGCCGGTGAAGTGACTAATCGAGACATTGTGGAAACCATATTTAACCTGGTAAGAAAGCGCGTCCCCGGTAACCCCATTTCCTCATTCACACACCACACATAGTCACTTACAGCCTTTGCAACACTATTTTTTACATCTTAAAATTGTGTTTGAAATTTGAGTTTTATTTTGCTTCATAATTATAGTAATGAACTTTTAAAATTATTCGAGGTTGAAAGTTTTGACAGTGGCACAACCTAACCTGGTCACCTGCAGGATACTGAGGTTGGGAAACTTGAAGTTTTTTTGTGGTATTGATTAGAGTTTACGAATTGTATTTTTGCATACATGAAAGATGGGCCAATTATTCGATAAGGTTCTGCTCGCGGCCTAAAACGTGAGCACCTGATGTCGGTTTGTGAGAGTCGCAGACGCGGAAGTGAAATTATAAACGCGCGGACCACAGTGTCAGACTTCAGTATCACTGCGTAAGGTACCATTGGAGTTTGGCTCTGGGAAAGCGCTTTGTCATTAATTGGTCCGGTTTAAAGGGGACGCTTATCGGAGATTTTTTAAATATCTAGTTCATAGTGCTGTAGTTTAGGTTGTATAAACACCAATACACGTGCTTTTGTAACAAATTATGCAACACAGTAACATGTTTCACTCCCCTAAAAGTTATTTTCTAGTGCAGCAGTTATTTTGCTTTCCAGTGTTGGGGTGGGATCGATTTAGCAACATGATTACTTCTCGGCAAATACTGATGAAAAATAAATTTTGTTCGTATCCAATAAATCAACCGAGTTAGGCACAGTAACATAAAATTGTGACAGTTGATGCGGCTGAAAACTCGTTTGTACGTTTTTGGAGATACAAATACACTGATGCAGATATAGGTCACTGGCACAGAAGGTCATAGGTTTCAATTTGGATCAAGGGTATTCATGTGATAAAAGAAAACAAGTGATACAAGTTTCCATTTTACTAATTATTAAACTAAGGATGTAAGATATGGAAATACAGAATATGCAACTTCAGTGGAAAATGAGCAATTATGTAAATAGAATATATTGCATTACTTAGTAAAGTGTTACATTGTCTTCAATTTTGCAGCAAAATACATCAATAGTTATTTTTTAACAAAGACTAGTTGTTGCTTGCAGTACAGGTGATACGCATACTACTAATGTTGTACCGTTGTTTAAAAAGAGTAGTAGGGTTAACCCTGGAAATTATAGGCTGGTGAGTTTGACGTCAGTGATAGGGAAGCTGTTGGAGGGGATTCTTAGGATGTATAGGCACTTAGAGCATTGTGAACTGATTAGGGATATGCAGCATGGCTTTAAGGGGAGGTCGTGCCTTACAAATCTGGTAGAATTTTTGAGGAGGTGACGAAAACGGTTGATGAAGGGCGAGCCGTGGATGTTGTCTTTATGGATTTCAGTAAGGTGTTTGACAAAGTCCCTCATGGGAGGTTAGTTGAGAAGGTCAAGGCTCATGGGATCCAAGGATAGGTAGCTAGATGGATAAGTAACTAGCTGAGTAATAGTGGAAGGGTGTTTTTCTAGCTGGAGGTCGGTCACTAGTGGTGTGCTGCAGGGCTTGGTACTGGGACCTCTTCTATTTGTAATATATATAAATGACTTGGAAGAGGGAGTAAGTGGAGTGATCAGCAAGTTTGCAGACGATATAAAGATGGCTGGACTTGCGGATAGTGAGGAGCATTGTCAGGCGATGCAGCAGGACACATAGGCTAGTAGCTTGGGCAGATAGATGGCTGATGGAATTCAATCCTGATAAATGCGAGGTGATGCATTTCGGGAGAAAGAATGTAGAGGGGAGGTATATGATAAAGGGTAGACCTATTAATTGTATAGAAACGCAGAGGGACCTGGAGGTGCAGGTGCACAAGTCTCTGAAGGTGGCAGAGCAGGTGGAGAAGGTTGTGAAGAAAGCATATAGTATGCTAGCCTTTATAGGAAGGGGTATAGAGTACAAGAGCTGGCCTTTAATGTTGCAGTTGTATAAAACTTTGGTTAGACCTCATTTGGAATACTGCATCCAGTTTTGGTCGCCTTATTACCGGAAGGACGTGGAGACTCTGGAGAGAGTGCAGAGGAGGTTTACCAAGATGCTGCCTGCTACGGAAGGTCTGAGTTACGAGGAGAGGTTAGGCAAATTGGGACCGTTTTCCTTAGAAAGACGTAGACTTAGAGGAGATCTAATAGAGGTGTACAAGATTAGGAGGGGTATAGATAGAGTAAACAGGGTTAAGCTTTATCCTAGGATGGACTCAAAAAGCACGAAGGGTTATGGGCTTAGGGTGAGGGGTTAAGGTATAATTTGGACGCTAGAGGAAGTTTTTTCACACAGAAGGTGGGGGTATGGAATGCGCTGCCAAGCAAAGTGGTGGAGGCAGGCACTCTGGAGTTATTTAAGAAATACTTAGATGGGCGCATGAACAGAATGGGAATGGAGGGGTATAGAAAACTAATTTAAAATAGGGATCATGAACCTTTTAAGTCCCTGGGAAGTGTATAAATAGATGATATTGATGTACTTGTTTTTATCTTACAGGTGCTTTGGTCCACCTTGTTGTCTAATGGGGGGCATACATGTGATGGGTCATGAGAGGGCTGCTCTTGGATTTTTTTTTCGAGAGTATCCTAGTGCTTCCTGTCATTTGTGTACGCTTGACGTGGACCATTTGATGGGCAACATGACAGCTCAGTGACTATCGGTGTGCTGTGCAGATACATGGTCTATGGGAGTTTGCGCATTCTCCCCGTGCTTGTGTGGGTTTTCTCTGGGTGCTCCGGTTTCCTCCCACATCCCAAAGATGTGCTCTTAGGCTAATTGGCAAAACAAATTCTCCCTAAATTGTCTCAAATTTGGCTTTTAATCCATAGATTTATAAACATTGACAGGGATCACGGGTAGAGGTGGGAACATTGGGGTGGCAGCGAGGGCTCGTTGAAGGGCCTGTTTCCCGCGTTGTTTTGTTCTTTGTACTTCATGCATGTCTTCACAAATGCATCAGTCATTGTAAACATAGAAATGTCTAATTTTGACAGTTGAGTTTTGAATGTCTTGAGTGAACCCCAGTGTTCTAGATTTTATTGTGACTGCACGTTTGACTCACTGTAATGGTAATTATACTTTTAGATAATAGAAAAAGAAAAGGTCCATCTTACTAAATTAAGCATATTGAAACAAACCAAGTTCAATCTTCTAATTTTTTTGAGCCAGTTTTGTAACATGTGGATGAGGATTGCAACCGAGGTACAGTGTGAATATTAGTTGCAATCTTCTGTTGAAGTATTGTGCAATCAATTTGCTGAAACTGTCATTCATTGAGATGGTGTATATCCATTTCAGATTAGTTGCGATTATGCGCCTTCTCATTTTATGTCAGTGTGTCAGCATGATGCTATGTGTCACAATACCTGTTTCCCAACAGTAAAGCTCAAATCTGTGCTTGTTAGTTGTCCAATGACCATTTGCTGATCTAGGCTGACTCTCCAGTGTTGTATCAGGGGAGAACTGCTGTGTGGGAAGTGCCATCTTTTGGATGATATATTAAACTGTTAAACATTGGCCCCCTCAGATGTACATAAAATTGCCATGATACTGTTTTGAAGATGAGCTGATTTTTTTATTTCATTTATTCATAGAATCATAGAACCCTGCAGTGCAGAAAGAAGCCCTTCGGCTCGTCGAGTCTGCACCAACCACAATCTCAGCGGGGCCTACCCCCATATCTCTACGTATTTTGTTCATTAATCCCTCTAACCTAAGCGTCCTAGTACACCAAGGGACAATTTTAGCATGGCCGTTCAACCTAACCACATCTTTGGACTGTGGGAGGAAACCAGAGCACCTGGAGGAAACCCACTCAGACATGACGAGAATGTGCAAACTCCACACAGTGACCCGAGCTGGGAATCAAATCCAGGTCTCTGGAGCTGTAAAGCAGCGGTGCGAGCCACTGTGCTACCGTGATACCCTGCCGTTCATTTTGGTCGAGGCTGATCATCAAATTCAATATCCTGATTTCTCCCTTCCTTTCATATCCTTCGATCCCTTTAGACCCAAGAGCTATATCTACTACTTGAAATCAGACAATGTTTTAGTCTCAATTACATTCTGTAGGAATGAATTCCACACTTTCACCACCCTCTGGGCGAAGAAATCCCTCTTCACCTCAGCTCTGGAAGGTTTACCCATTAAAGTCATACTATATAGCAAACAAAGAACAATACTTTTCATGTATATTAATACATGTGAAAATAATAAATCAAATCAAAAAATGGAATACAGTGTGGGAAAGTGTGAGGTTATACACTTTGATAAGAAAAATAGAGAGAATGGAGATCGAATTCAGAAATTCGGAGCACAAAGGAACTTGAGAGTCCTAGTTCAGGAATCTCTTAAGGTTAACTTGCAGGTTGATTTGGTAGTTAAGGAGACAAATGTAATGTTAGCATTCCTTTCATGAGCAATAAAATACAAAACAGAAGTGTACTGCTGAGACTTTATAAGGCCGTGATCAGATCACATATGGAGTATTTATTGTGAGCAGTTTTGGGTCCCATATCTAAGGAAGGATGTGTTGGCTCGAGAGAGGGTCCAGAGGAGGTTCATAAGAATGATTCCAGGAATGAAAAACTTGATGTATGAGCAGCATTTGACGACTCTAAGTCTGTACTAATGTAATTTAGAAGGACAAGGGAGAATCTCATTGAAACTTTCAGAATAATGAAAGGTCTATATAGAATGGATCAGAGGGAAGGTGCTCCTATTAGTAGGAGAGACTAGAATCCAAGGACACAGCCTCAGAATAAAGGAACTTTAGAACCGAGATGAGGAGGAAGCTCTTCAGCCAGAGGGCAAGGAATCTATGGAATTCATTGTCACAGACAGATATTGATGACTTCTTGATTGGTAAGGTGATCAAAGATCATGGGGAAAAGGTGGGAGAATGGGGTTGAGAAATTTATCGGCTATGATTGAATGGCAGAGCAGACTTGATGGTCTCACGGACCATCACAGAAATGACCTAATTCTGTTCCTAGATCTTATTTTTCCTCAATATCGTTCAATATTAAACACCATGAATATTAAACATCTTCCTAACCTTGAATGCCTTCACCACTATACAGTTTTATAAATAAAGAGGTGCAGCTTGATATTAAAAAAAGTCGAATTAGAACTGTGGCCTAAATCAGATTAAAGACCAAAAGCATATAACTAAATTTAATTAATTAACAAGATTAAAATTGCTAATCAGATAATTGAGAAATATTTCTCAACCTGTAATCTAATTAAATAAAACACAATAAAGATGCAGACAGGTGATGTGTTGCAGCTGCAGTATGTGAACAGCTGGAAACACCTGTGTGATCTTCAACACCCACATCTGCAATAAGTGCCTGCAGCTTGAGGGGCTGAGAGTTACTGGGCTGGAGTCTGCGTGGAGAGAGGATAATTAAACATTTGACCAACCATTGTGCACTGTCAGCCAATCAGCAGCAAAAATGTTAATATTCTCATTGTTATAAATATATTAGCCTGACCAATTAGGAGGTAGATCCTGCCCATATTCCCACGTTAATGAACATAGGGTGAGCTGCATTGCAAACAATGGATGTAGTATGTACAAGCTGAAATAAGCTTTCCTACAGTATACCATGAATAATATTGTTTCTTGTGAGTTGTACCGTTCATAGAGAAGGAAATGAAAGAGTTCCAAATGTGGCATTGCAGTCATAGCTGGGATGCAGAGAAAGACCAACTTAGTGTGAGATAGATCCATTCAAAAGTCTGATGGCAGCAGGGAAGAAGCTGTTTTTGAGTCAGTTGGTACGTGACCTCAGACTTTTGTATCTTTTTCTGAATGGAAAAAGGTGGAAGAGAATGTCTAAGGTGCATGGGGTCCTTAAATATGCTGGTTGCTTTGCCAAGGCAGTGGGAAGTTTAGAGAGAATCAGTGGATGGGAGGCTGGTTTGCGTGATGGATAGGGCTATGTTCATGATCTTTTGTAATTTCTTGTGGCCTTGGGCAGAGCAGGAGCCATACCAAGTTATGATACAATCAGAAATAATGCTTTCTGTGTTATCTGTAAACGTTGGTGAGAGTTGTAACTGACATGCCAAATTTCCTTAGTCTTCTGAGAAAGTAGAGGTGTTGGTGCGCTTTCTTTATTATAGAGTTGGCACAGGGGGACCTGGATAAGTTGCTGGTGATCTGGATACCTAAAAACTTAAAGCTTTTGACCATTTCTACTCTGTCCCTGTTGATGTAAACAGGAACATGTTCTCCATTATGCTTCCTGAAGTCAGTGACAATTTCCTTCATTTTGTTCACATCATGGGACAGTTTATTGTCATCGCACCAGTTCACCAGATTCTCTATTTTATCATTATTTGAGATCCAACTCAGTATGGTGGTGTTGTCAGCAAACTTGAAAACTGTGTTGGAGGGGAATTTGACCACACAGTCGTGTATAAAGAGTACAGCAGGGGCTGAGAACATAGCCTTGTGGGCGCTGGTGTTGAAAATGATTGTGGCGGAAATGTTGTTGCCCATCCTTACTGATTGTGGTCTGAGTGTTTGGAAATTCAGGATCCATTCACACAAGGAGGAGCTGAGGCCCAGGCCATGGAATTTGGAGATGAGTTTTATAGGATCAGTGATGTTGAAGGCTGAGCTGTAGTCAATATAGAGTCTGACATAGGTGTTTTTGATATCTAGGTGCTCCAGGTTTGAGTGCAGGGCCAGGGAGATGGTATTTGCTGTGGATTTGTTATGGTGGTAGGCGAATTGTAGTGGACCCAGGCAATCTGAGAATTGATTTGTGCTTGACTAATCTTTCAAAGCACTTCATAATGATGGCTATCAGAGCCACTGGACAATAATCATTAAGGCATGCTGGGGAGTCCACTCTAATTACTGAGTGATAAATACAGCCCAGGAAAAAGGTCGCATGCTGATCATCTGGTCACTATCATATTGCTGCTTGTGAGAACTTAGTGTGCAAAATTTGACTATAGTTCAAAATTATTTCATTGAGCGGAAAGCATTGAGGTGTTCCAAAGTTGTGAAAATCATTACATAAATATTTTTTCCTCTATTTCTGGAGTTTAATGGTGTTTCTGAGGCTGTTAGCCAGATGGAAAGATTTGGTTTAAGATTATATCTCTAGTTGGGCTTACTTTCACATTGTACTGAAGTTACTATGAAAATCTCTGAGTTACCACATCTTGGCAGGTGCCTGATCAAGTACACCACAGCATTCACGGGCAGCATAGTGACAGAGTGGTTACTACAGTTGATTGTCAGCAGCAGGGACCCAGGTTTGATTCCCAGCTTCGGTCACTGTGTGGGGTTTGCATGTTCTCCTTGTGTCCACGTGGCTTTCCTCTGGGTGCTCCAATTTCCTCCCACAGTCCAAAGATGTGTGGGTTAGGTTAATTGGCTATACTAAATTGATCCTAGTTTTGGGGGAATTAGCAGGGTAAATAAATGGAGTTATGGGGATGGAGTGGGATTTTTGTCGGTGTAGACTTGATGGGCAGAATGCCCTCCTCTACTGTAGGGGTTCTGTTCTCTGATTCTGTACTGTCCTTAAAGTTCAGAATTGGGCCAATACCATGTTGCAGATATTCCAATATTTGAGCCAAACAAATTCATGCCAGGCAGATTGACAGAAATTTTGATTTACCAATCTGATAATTTTGCTAATGTAGGAACGTGGAACAACTCCATGTAATGCTTTCCCATTGGGAGGATGATCCTCACTGAAAAAGCAGTGGGAAGCTTACCAGCATTGGTAGATTGCATTTGATTGGTTAAATTCTAGCTGCTTAATGCATTGGTACTGTTGCACTTGGAGATGCCTGGGTTTGGCTTTATCAACTTGTACATAAGCACAGCAGACTTTGCAAGTGAGGCCCAATGACAGACTTGTCAATTCTATATTGAATTAACAGAAACTTATAAATTTTGCAGTTATGATATGCAATAGTAGGTTTCAGTGCAAATTTAAAAAGTTTGACTGCTTTTTTTTTTGTGATTTTGTCTGTAAGACTATGTAATTTGAGGCAGTGGCTTGTATTTTGTGGTCAGTGACAAACAGTGCATAGTGAGCAAAAGATGCCTACCGTTCATTAAGCTTATGCATATCCACAGATATTGTGTGTTTTTGAGCTGCAACTTAGTCAATGGGAGTCTGATACAGTGTGGAAGCCTTGGCAGGGAATCTGGGTAAGTATAGTGTCTTTTCAAATAATTAGACCGAAGAAGCCTTTCTTGAGACATGCAGAGTCTGAACCAGGAAGTACAATTTAGAATTTGTCAACCAATGTACAGAAAGGAAAATAAAGGAAAAGAAAAATGGATTGCACGAATAGATTAAGAAAGTAAAACTTTCTTAAGGCCTCCTACAGTAATTACATTGTGAAAGAATGAGACTCAACTTGTAAAAGTAATTTTTCAAGTACTTGTATATTTCCAGAGCCAAGGTGATTGTTTGGCAGTAATTAAGAATTACCATGCTGTTTTTTTTTAAAAAACTTGCACTTGAATGGATAAAACCCTATTTTCCCAGTAATTAACTGCTGCAATAGCCTGCCCTTCATATGTTTCACACTTAACTGCACGTATGCAAACACTGAAAGTTGCTTTCTGATTTACTTAATGATAATGAGTGCTAACGACATCAGAGTTGTCTGAACAATATACAGGCAGGGATATGGAAAGGTGCTAGAATTCACTGGTTATATCTACAGTGTGCTTATTCTGTCTATCTGAGACAGTTGTAATCTCTCTCAAAGGGCAAAATTGTCAAAAGGTAAAAATCAAAGACGCATGGTGTTCTACCAGTTGAGTCAGTGCTACATAACATTTTAACTTTAAACCTTCATCAGATGCCTAAAATGTTAGTGTTGAATCAGTTCTGATCATTCCGACATTATAATAGCACTTAATTTGGCTATAAAGCACCAAACAACAGCGAGGTTGTGAAAGAATAAGCTTTTCGTAAATCAAGCAACTGTGCACTTTTTTAATGTTTTAATTTGATTTCCAAGATTTATTTTCAGTTTTGCAGTTAAAAATTTATTATTTTTGATCACCAAATTTTAATTATTCACCAGAAACTGTCTAATAATAATTTCTACATTATTCCTTTTGGTAACATCTACAACTACTTTGTAGAGAACATTTATAACTTTATGATTAATAGCCAGTAATACTATAGGAGAGAATGCACAAATGTTAACATGGAAATCAGCCCAAGAGAGAATCTAATGATTTCTCCTTGACCTTTAGTGGCATTGTTATTACTAAATGACCCACTGTAAACATTATGACTAGAAACTAATTGGACCAGCCATATAAAGTGTTGCTGCAAGAGCAGGTCAGAGACTGGGAATTCTGTAGAGAGTAACTCACCACCTGACTGCTCAAAGCCTGTCTATCATTACAAGGCACAAGTCAGTGATGTGATAGGATGCTGTGTGCCTGAATGAGTACAACTCCAGAAACACTCAAATTTGATACCAGGGTGAGACAGCTACTTGATTGGTGACTCATATATCACTTAAACATTCATTCCCTCCCATCACCGATACACAATGGCAGCAATGTATACCATCTACAAGAATCATTGTAGCAACCTCCCGAAGGCTTCTTTGACAGCTTCGTAATCTGCCATCTCTACTACCTAGAAGGACTAGGGCAGTATGTGCAAGGGAACACCAGCAATTACAAGTAATGTTAAGGATTAACAAGAGTATGTATAGTGAATACTTAAACCTTTTTAAGCTTTTGTTATCTGCTAGCAAGGAGAACAGACACAGTGAACTTCACAGTGTTCTAACAGTTCTGCAAACAGTGTTGGTTATAGCACTTTTCCTTCACTAAGAGAAAACATGCCAGTTAAAACACTAATAGCCTGACAATTTGTGTACTTTCAACAGTAAAATTTATAATTCATTTGCATATATAGTCCATGAACTATAGCATAAGTTTTTGCCCTTTCTTGTTTAGTAGAAAACTATTTCCTTAATCAGTGTAATATGTCAACTTAGCTTGTTTTTTGATATTTGTCACAGAAACTTGTCTTTGTTTTCGTCCTGTGGCCAAGCCCTGGAATATAGTGTTTATGAAACTGACACAAGGTTAGATTAGTCTCTTTCCAGAAAGTGCAACTGCTGACCTCAAATGAGGGCTTTTTTGACTTATTGATTGAGTTCCCTTGTAAATTAATTTCCACACTTTTCTCTCCTTTTTGCCCTTTAAGGATAATCCGATGGGACTTTCACAGATTTTAAGCGCATTAGTTTCTAAATTCTTCCTCTGCTGATTGGTAGGCCAGGAGGAGAGGGAGGAGATGGGGAGCTGGACTGTGGATAGGACCAAGAGGGCAGCAAATAGAATGTATATGGCAAGGAAAAAAGATGGATTACTACATACAGGACAAATGAGTAAAGCAAGGCCCACAATAAGGAATTTGAAAAGGTTCTTAAAAAAGATCTCCAAACCATCCATCAATGTTAGGGAGCCAATCACCAGTCAAAAGCACTTGCTCCTGAATGGTATGTATGTCGGTCTCAATCCCAAATTCCTGATTGACGTAGAAGCAGCATATCTCATTGACAGCTGACACTCCCCCTTGCGCTGCTAATAAAACCATTCAGGGTGAGGTTGTATGATCACTGGCAATCACATGCATCCTTGGTGTATGTGAGTTTAACTTCCAGAAGTGATGGCCTGTGAGAGACATAAGGGATTGTCATTCATGCAATTCATGTATAAGGATGTCATGGGACAGACAGATTGTGGAAGTGAAATCAGGCTTCCCAGTAGTCATAATGAGCAAGATAGGTACACAAGCTCAATGACAAATCATCCACCGGAGTGTAAAGATGAAAATTATTCTTCCTAATACACAGTCGTGCATTAATGGTCATGAATGGGCTGTTGCCTCCAAATTGATGCATGCCAGATAAGAATCATGACGCATTCTGTGGACCATGCAAGGTCTGATGGGAAGGACAAAAAATGTTTCTCCGATGAGGGTGTAATAGGGGAGGTGAGTACAATCCAATATTGAATCTGGTTGCCTTGTGAAGCGACAGTCTGCAACCTTCATACCACAGGATTGTTAATCCATGCCTCTGCAAAGGGTGGTATAACCAATAACAATAAAAGGGTCCACATTTCGAACAATATCGAGTCGTTGTTTAAGTTCCTTCTTCCAAGGGTGGTGCTCACTTGACATGTAGCATTTATCCACAGAGGTTTCCCTTTCACCTTCACGACTGTGTGAGTTGTCAGTAGGACTTGATAAGGAACTTCCCAATGAGGTTCCAGACAGTACTTGCTCTGGAAGACCTTCATGAGGACTAAGTCTCCTGGTTAGTACGTGTGATATCCTTCAGTTGATAACTCTCTTCTGCGCCTCAGTGACCTGAGAATGCAAACTTTTGAGAGTTAGTTAATGCTATGCAATAATCCAACATTCCTTCATGCATGGAGTGGATAGCCATCTGTTTAATGTTAAGGGGTGGGGAGACAAGTAAGCACATGGATCATCCCATTACTTTCTCATAAGTAGTAACAGAGGTGGTACAATTGGGATGAGAGCACATGGCTATCCAGGCCAAAGGTAATGCCTCAGGTCACTTCAGTCCGGTTTCTTCACACAGTTTAGTTAGCTTATTTCTGTTCCATTCTGTCTTTCTACAGTTCCAGTGGACTGTGGATGATGAGGGCTAGGCAGGCGAGATTTGCACTGTATTGCTTTTAACAGTTCCTTAATTACTTTTCCTGTAAAATGGAGACTGTTGTCGCTGGAGAGGACTTGCAGTGTACCAAATCTAGATGTGTATTCTCTGAGCAACAGTTTAGCCACATTCACAGCATCATTTCTCCTAGTTGGGTAGGCCTCCACTCATCACTCCACTAAACACAGTACAACAAGCACATAGCTATATTCCACATGTTTAGGCATCTGAATAAAGTCCATTTGTAAATGGACAAAAGGGCTCCACAATAGGGTTCGTCGGAGGTGTTTTTCCGGGGTTATGATGTTGACAAAGCAGACATTAAGTAGCATGTTTTTCTGCCATGGTGGAAAATCCCAATGCAAACCATGCCTGCTGTGCCATCCTGATTGCTCCCCCCTTGCCAGTATGGGTAAACTCACATACGTGCGGGCAAGCCAAGGCAGGAGTGAGGCACAACACAGTCATCTGGGGAGCACAAAAGAATGTCAGAATGCTGGGAGCATTTGGCCTGCAACCGTGCATCTTGTTCTGAGTAGGGCGCTTCAGATTGTAAACGAATAACACCAGAGAAATAAGATAACTGGATATGGGTGGCAGCCTGATAACAAAGGAGAACCACTTGTCTGTATGAATAGGCTGCAGCTGTTCATGAAGTAATATCTGCCCAACCATTATCTTGAATAAGAAAGTTATCATTGGTGTGAACAGCATACTTAATAACAGCAATATAAGATGAAAGTTGGAGAGCCAAAAGGAGATTGGTGATGAATTGTCTGAGTCTGACTAGGCCCCAGATGAGGTAAGGAAGTTGCGGAGTTTCCAGAACTGTCCGAAGTCACAAGCGACACGAAAAGTGTAATGAGAGTCTATGTAAATATTAACTGCTGGAGGCAATGCCGCATGTACGAGTAAGGGCAAACAGTTTCAGCAACCTGCGCAAAACAAGGTGGTGGAAGTCTCTGGAGTGGAGGTTACAAATAGCATTTCTAGTCTGAAGATCTCCATTCGATGCTTGGATAGAGGAGCTTTCACTAAACAGAACAAGATCTGAATTATGTGGTGGTTAGTTCTGCAGATGTGGTTGGGATAGGATAGACAATTGGATGACTGCTTTACAATCATAAGGGTTACTGTTGTCATCCATGGACAGTAGAGTTCTGGAGTTTAAAGTAGTATGGTGGACAATGGTCACCCAAGAATGTGGTTTCATATCTAGTTACTGTAGCGGCTGTGAAATGTTGGGTGGTGGAGCAACAGGAGTACATTCTGATAGCCAAGTGTCAGGCTCTGTGCAGAAGTAACAGCAAGGAAAGCTGCCGCAATAGAGTGGAGGCAGGTGGGTATTCCCACACAGCGGGGTTGAGATGGATGCTATAGTAGGCTATAGGTTGCTGGACCTCTCTGGGATGGGGTGAGTACAGCTTGAGAGAACCCACTTATTGTAGTCTGGCAGCCCTAATACAGGTGCAGAGGTTAGAGTGGTCTTCAAAAATATGAAGCGGCCTCCGAATCAGAGTCCCAGAGGACATTGTCAGGGGCTATGGGGAGGGTGAGGTCTTGAATGAAATGGCTGAATCCAGCATATTTGGGGATCCATACATATATTTACATTTGATAGAATCTGTGCCATTGAACAAGAGGGACAAAATAACTCGTGAGTAGTGACAGACAAGACGGTAGCAGTAGGAAGCTATTCTGAACTTTTGACACAACCTAATAAGCACTATGGCAGCTGAATTTACTTCCAATTAACACTATACAGTTTTGTTGTAGATCATGAATGGTCTAGGGTCAATCCACCACAAGTGTCATGTTGAAATCTGTGCTTAATGTCACACATATTTCTATGCCAGAAAGTAAACTTTCTATATATAAAAGTTGGCAATTAGGGTTAACCCTTAATGTGCTAATGACAGTAGCTTATTTTAACATTAAAATATAACTCAACCTATATGACACAATTTGGCATCATCTGTAATTTCAATAGCAACAACACTGTGACAAAAGTACAAAGATTCAATAAAATTAATTTATGGCAATAGTGTAAGAGGACAATCACAGTTCACCTGTTACACCTCCCTCCTAACTTTTCTATCTGAGGGGTGTAAAATGAGCAGCAGATCCAAAATTGCTCATTTTAGGCAAATGATAAAAGTAAAAATTGCCCAAGTCTTTCAATATTGAACACCAAAAGCAATACGATATTTCAGACAGCCATTTTTTAATTATCACATTTTTATGGAGTTCCTTGTGTTATTTTATTGGATTTAATTACACATTATTTTAGGTGTGTTAACAAATGCACTAAAATAATGCACAAATGAATTTGTGCTAGTTACAATTATCACTGAAAGCAATTCATCCCATAACGACAAATCAATTCATTGTCAGGACAAAAACACAAATGGCCAGTTTGCCACCAGGGTAGTCATTAACAGAATATTGAGGTTCAATCATTGATCTCATTTGGGTTTTGGGACATTGAGTGGAAAGAAAGAACTTGCCTCAAACAGCTAATGAAATGTTTCTTCTGTTGTGATGTAAGAATTCTCATTTTTGTAAAATACATTTTTATATAGGTAAAAAGATATACATTGAAAGATTAGTACTTTCATCACCTGATTTGATTACAGTGATGCCAAATGTGTAATAGTAGATGAATTTAAGATTAACATAAATCAATGTTAAGAAGAGACAGTTTAGAATTATCACGAGATAATTTTCTTCCTCTAAATATTTACAATAAAGTTGGGATTAGATTTAAACCTCTCTATCACAAGTTCCATTGCTGAATGTATGTCTTTACAAAAATTAAAATCTATGCTAAACAGAACAGTGAGCGTAATGGTGTCCCAGTAGGGTTGGCACCAGCCTTAAGTAAAAATAGCAACTGATGGATGATCACAAATCCCCTATCCCAAATGACAGATTTTTATACTTTGCAATTGTTAAAGCGTGGCCATTTCTGTAACAGCAGTTATAAACATTTGTTCATGCACAAGAATGTCAAATAGTAGTGTTTTCCCAATTGTCAGAAACACTTGGATATCATAGGTTGCTATTCAAAAAAAAATTCTAACAGTTATGGGTCCCCCACTCACAAGTACAAACTGATGACTGAAAGGAAAAACTTCACTACCAAGGGTCTCTGAAGAAAATGGTACTTAAATTCCAGAATAATACTGATGCTAATAATGCCAAGGTTGCGGGTCGTGAGATTATTTAAACAATGCATTCAAGTTAGATTGACAGAAAAAAGGGCTGTCTGTGTTAATCTGACAAACTGCATCTGCAACTTCTATCATAAAATCTGGAGTGGATCAATAAATATACACACACTAAGTGATAAATTAAAACAACACAGACCCATGTAATACACAGCAAAAGAGTCAAACAACTAAAACTAACATTGCCATAAAGATTAATGTGCTTTTCTTCATTTCTGATCATTTTAAGGACCAAGCGTAGTGTGCTTGAAAGTTAACAGTAACGTTTTATATGCTGTGATATGCAAGATTAAAATAATTTTCTTTAAAGTGTGTATCTTTATAAAACAAAATTCTATCACGAGCAATATTTGCATAGTAAATTATACAATATTTTAACCAGCAGTCGCATATAACAGCATTTGACTAAATTGATCTTGTATTTGTCACATTTAATGTCCATATTTTTTCATCACTTAACATTGTTCGCAATCCTTTCACTGAAGATTTACAACGCCTATTATTATATTACTTTGTTTATCTGTATAATATATGTGAACATCTGTTAAATATTTTAGAGAATATTTAAAAAACAGTACAATAGATTAACAGCTGCAGTAAACTGTTCTATGCTATCACAGGGTTGTGATATGCAAGATCCCTGTGCAGTGCTGAAACAGGGTCTCTAATCCCCATACAGTACCCAAGTGGGGCTTCTAACCCCCTTTGCGATACTCAAATGGGTCCTCTAACCCGAGACATGGTGAGTACTTAATGGGCCATACCCAAACAGAACCTCCCTCCCAAAGGACGACGCTAACCTTCCTTGATTGACATGGCTCTTAACTCAAACCATGCAATCCTCAGATGAAGCGTACAATCCCAAAACCATGTAATACTCAATGAGGTGCCACGCTTTTCTCCTGTGTAGACATTTCGGGGGTTTACTATCTTGGTGGAACTCAAAGATGCTGTCAGGGATTAACCAGGGAATGCATAGTGAGTACTCCAATCTTTTAAGCTTTTGTTACCTGCTAGCAAGGAGAGCAGACAGTGAATTTTAATATGGTGTTCTAAAAGAGTTCCTCAAACAGTGTTAATTATAACATACTTTTGCCAATGAGAAAGAACTACCAGTTAAAACACCAATAGTCTTACAGTTACTTTCAACCAATACATTCATTTGCATATATAGTCCACCAACCATAGCATAGCTTTTTTTGCCCTTATACAATAAGCAACATCTCCTTCATTAGCGTAATATGTCACCATATCTTGTTTTTGGTATTTGTCATGATAACTTGTCTTTGATTTCATTCTATTGCCAAGGCCTAGAATGCAGCACTTATGAAACTGACACAAAGTTAGACTAGTCTCTTTCTTGAGTGCACAACTGTTGATCTCAGATGAGACCTTGTTTGACTTGTTGATTGAGTTCCCTTGTTGTTATAACTTAATTTGCACAGTAACCCGAATCCCGGAACTCCTTTCCTAACAGCACTGTGGGTTTACTTGCACCACAAGGGTTGCAACAGTTGGGGAAAGTGGCTCGCCACCACCATCTTGAGAACAAGCAATGCCCACATCTTGTGAAATAATATTTTAAAGATCTGTATTTGTATTTATTCTACAAATAAGCAGATGTTCTATTTCAACATGCTTGCCTTGTTCCCCTTTCTCTTCACCTTATTCTTAAATGTTGTCAAGGTCTTTGCTTCAATCAGTAACTCAAGTAGTGGATTGCAAAGCTTCACAATATTCTGTGCTAAATAATTCTCTTCACTCTTGACTCTTGCATCTAAGTTTTGTACTCAGTCTTGGAAAAAAAGTCTTTTGATATCAATTCTGTTGCATTTGTTTCAATAATTTTTAACAGTTCTGTCCAATTATCCTGCAATCTCTTATCTTATAATGAAAGTACCCTAGTTTTCAAATCTTTCTTTGTATTGTTTCATCATGAAACTGCATGTACCCAATTTCATCAGCATTGTTTATGTAGCTTGAAACAAGAACTGCACATTGTATACCAATTCTCGTTCTACTGAAAGCTTTATAGAGACACTCTATTACAATTCATTTTTATTTTCTATACCTTTTGCAATAAAACCCAGTATTCCATTATTATTTTTAAGCTCATCCACTTCAGATGCTTTCTGAAATATTTTTGAACCTGAACCTTCAAGTCCCTCAGCTCTTAATACCACTGACCTTCCCAGGTTCAAAGTACAATTTTATGACCTCAAAATCACAGAAAATTGAATTCCGTTTGCCACTTTTTTTGGCCTTTTGACCATTTCATTAATTCCCTCTAGTAGCTTTCTTTATAGATTTGTAATGGTTAGAAATGGCTCACTGGTATATTCCAATTTTAAGTTGTGATTTATTCAAGGTTAGTTTAAAATCATTAGTATCTTAAGTAAAACAATAATGTAACTTGAGATGTACTGTTTATAAACACCTCGGCACTGTTGCCTGACTAGATATTTGGAATCTCTTGCAGCAATACATCTCGATGAGTATTATCACCCACTGTTCATCTTTGCTCTTCATGCAATCTCCTCTCTTCCCTCAATTCCAATACCTTCAATTTTGGCAGAGATTTCAATTGTTTAAATTGCACCTTCAAAGATTTGGGGAGACAATGACCTCGTAGTATTATCGCTGGACTTTAATCCAGAAACTAAGGCGGTATTCTGGGGACCAGAGTTTGAGTCGCACCATGGAAGATGGTGGGATGTGAATTTTAAAAGAAATCTGCAATTAAGAATCTACCAATAACCATGAATCCATTGTTGCTTATTGGAAAAACTCGTATATCATTCAATTTAAGGAAGGAAATCTGCCTGGCCTACATGTGTCTCCAAAGCTACAGCAATATGAACAAAGAACAAAACAGCATGGGAAACAGGCCCTTCGGTCCAACGAGCCCATGCTGCCACCCCGATGTTCCCACATCTACCTGTGATCCCTGTAATGTTTATAGATCTATGGATTAAAAACCAAACTTGAGACAATTTAGGGATAATTTGTTTTGCCAATTAGCTTAAGAGCACATCTCTGGGATGTGGGAGGAAACCGGAGTACCTGGAGAAAACCCACGCAAGCACGGGGAGAATGCGCAAACTCCCACAGACACAGGCCCAAATCCATGTACCTGCACAGCCCAGCGATAGTCACTGAGCTGTCGTGTTGCCCATCAAATGGTCCAGGTCAAGCGTACACTAACGATGTGAAGCACTAGGATACTCTCAAAAAAATCCAAGAGCAGTCCTCTCATGACCCATCGCATGTATGCCCCTCCTTAGACAACAAGGTGTACCAAAGCACCTGTAGGATAAAAACAAGTACATCAATATCATCATCTATTTACACACTTCCCAGGGACTCCCAAGGCTCGTGATCCCTATTTTAAATTAGTTATCTATACCCCTCCATTCCCATTCTGCTCATGTGCCCATCTAAGTTATCTTAAATAACTCCAGAGTGCATGCCCCTACTACTTGGCAGCGTATTCCATATCCCCACCACCCTCTGTGTGAAAAAACTCTCTCTAGCATCCAAATTATACCTTAATCCCCTCACCCTAGGCCTGTGACCCTTTGTGCTATTTGAGTCCATCCTAGGAAAAAGCTTAACCCTGTTTACTCTATCTATACCCCTCCTAATCTTGTACACCTTTATTAGATCTCCTCTAAGCCTATGTCTCTCTAAGGAAAACAGTCCCAATTTGCCTAACCTCTCCTTGTAACTCAGACCTTCCATACCAGGCAGCATCCTGGTAAACCTCCTGTGCACTCTGTCCAGAGTCTCCACGTCCTTCTGATAGTAAGGCGACCAGAACTGGACACAGTATTCCAAATGAAGTCTAACCAATGTTTTATACAACTGCAACATTAAGGGACAGCTCTTGTACTCTATTACCCCTTCCTATAAAGGCTAGCATACTATATGCTTTCTTCACAACCTTCTCCACCTGCTCTGCCACCTTCAGAGACTTGTGCACTTGTACCCCCAGGTCCCTCTGCGTTTCTATACTCTTAATAGATCTACCCTTTATCATATACCTCCCCGCTATATTCTTTCTCCCAAAATGCATCACCTCGCATTTACCAGGATTGAATTCCATCTGCCACCTATCTGCCGAAGCTACCAGCCTATCTATGTCCTGCTTCATCACCTGACAATGCTCCTCACTATTCGCAAGTCCAGCCGCCTTTGTATCTTCTGCAAACTTGCTGATCACTCCACTTACTCCCTCTTCCAAGTCATTTATATATATATTACAAATAGAAGAGGTCCCAGTACTGAGCCCTGCGGCACACTACTAGTGACTGAATGGTTGACTCTCAACTGCCCTCTGGCAACTGGGGTTGAGCAATGAATGCTGGTCAGCCACCAATGTCCATGTCCTTCGAATTAATAAAAATATTACTCCCTTTTTCATTTTATCTGCCACTTAGCATTTTTTAAAAGACATTGTGTTACCATATTTATTTATTAGCGTTACAAGTAGACTTGCATTAAGACTTCAGTGACGTTATTGTGAAAATCTCTTATGAGAAACAACTTGGGATACATTGTTAAAAGTGTTAACCAGGTGCAAGTGTTTGTACTATTAAACAAAATCCTTACAATGTCAGTTTGAAAATGCAGGATCCCAAATGTGAGCATGCATCATTAGGAGTATGTTTTGCCTTTGAAATGGTGTGCAATTTAGTTGCATTGTGTGTGTTGTGCAATTTGGCATACTTCTGCTGGGTGGAAGAGAAAAACATAGCTGGTGGTGCCAGCATTAGAAGAATTATTAGAAGTTATTATGACAGGGGCAGAGTAAAAAAAATGATAATTTTAAAATTCTGTCTGAATGCACCGAATATTTCTGAACAGATAGATGAACAGATAGCACGAATAGAAATAAATGGGCATGATATGGCCAATACAGAGACATAAGTGTAAAGTGAGCAAGGCTGGACACTGAATAGCCAAGGCTATTTAGCATTTTGGAAGTATGAAGTGAAAAGAAAAAGATGAGATCAGACCATTGTGACAAATGATCTTGGTTGGGTAAATAAAGATGTATAATCTGTTTAGGAGGATATAAAAAATAGTAGAGAAAATAAGTCAATGGCCAAAGTACTTTATCAGCTCCCTAACAGTGGGACTGAATGTTAATTAAGAAATAATGGGGGCTTGAAAGAAAGATATTGCAATAATTATGGGTGATTTTAATTTTCATGTAGATTGGACAAATGGCTAAAGTAGCTTTGAAGAAGAGCTCTGAGGAGAAATTTATTTGAACAATTTGATTGGGATCCATAAAGTGAATAGGCTTTTGGACCTAGTAATGTGTAATGAGATAGAATAATTCATGTCATAGCTAGGGGATTTTCACTGTAAGTTCATTGCAGTTTTAATGGGAGCCTACTTGGAACTAATAATAAACTTTAACGTCAATGTATCTTAGGCAAGTGTGATCATAACATGATAGAATTTCACATTATGTTTGTGTGAGAGAAACATAGGTCTAAAACTGTTGTTTTAAACTTTAATTCAGGCAGTTAAACATCTGAAGATAGAGTTAACTATGTAGATTAAATAGTAATATTTAATTACTTTAATATTTAATTAGTAAAATAGCAGAGAAGATATTTAAGGAGATTGAACAACTGAACAAATATATATTCCATTGAGAAAGAAAGTTGGAGAAGGCCTTGTTACTGATGAAGTCAATGATTTCAACTTAAAAGAAATGTAACCCGTTGTTAAGATTCCCAATAGAAGAAACAACAAGCATCCTAAGATTAGTAGAAAATGAAAGTTTTAAGTTGGCCCTTTTTACCCTATCTCTGCAGGAAAGTGCAAGGCGACTAATGAGGCTAAATACTTACAAGTCCCTGGATATGACAGCCTGCATTCTCGAGTCTTAAAATAAGTGGCTGAAATGATAATATTGTTGCACTGAACAAAGAACAAAACAGCACGGAAAACAGGCTCTTCGGCCCAATGAGCCCATGCCGCCACCCCGATGTTCTCACCTCTACCCATGACTCCTGTCTATGTTTATAGATCTATGGATTAAAAACCAAATTTGAGACAATTTAGGGAGAATTTGTTTTGCCAATTAGCCTAAGAGCACATCTTTGGGATGTGGGAGGAAACCGGAGCACCCGGAGAAAACCCATGCAAGCACGGGGAGAATGCGCAAACTCCCACAGACACAGGCCCAAATCCATGTATCTGCACAGCACAGCGATAGTCACTGAGCTGTCGTGTTGCCCATCAAATGGTCCAGGTCAAGCGTACACTAACGACGTGAAGCACTAGGATACTCTCAAAAAAATCCAAGAGCAGCCCTCTCACGACCCATCGCGTGTATGCCCCTCGTTAGACAACAAGGTGGACCAAAGCACCTGTAGGATAAAAACAAGTACATCAATATCATCATCTATTTACACACTTCCCAGGGACTCCCAAGGCTCATGATCCCTATTTTAAATCAGTTTTCTATACCCCTCCATTCCCATTCTGTTCATGTGCCCATCTAAGTATCTCTTAAATAACTCCAGAGTACCTGCCTCCACCACTTTACTTGGCAGCGCATTCCATACCCCCACAACCCTCTGTGTGAAAAAACTCCCTCTAGCATCCAAATTATACCTTATCCCCCACACCCTAAGCCTGTGACCCCTCATGCTATTTGAGTCCATCCTAGGAAAAAGCTTAACCCTGTTTACTCTATCTATACTCATAATCTTGTACACCTCTATTAGATCTCCTCTAAGTCTACGTCTTTCTAAGGAAAACAGTCCCAATTTGCCTAACCTCTCCTCGTAACTCAGACCTTCCATACCAGGCATCATCCTGGTAAACGTCCTCTGCACTCTGTCCAGAGTCTCCACGTCCTTCCGGTAGTAAGGCAACCAGAACTGGACGCAGTATTCCAAATGAAGTCTAACCAACGTTTTATACAACTGCAACGTTAAAGGCCAGCTCTTGTACTCTATACCCCTTCCTATAAAGGCTAGCATGCTATATGCTTTCTTCACAACCTTCTCCACTTGCTCTGCTGCCTTCAGAGACTTGTTCACCTGCACCCCCAGGTCCCTCTGTGTTTCTATACTCTTAATAGGTCTACCCTTTATCATATACCTCCCCCCTATATTTTTTCTCCCGAAATGCATCACCTCGCATTTATCAGGATTGAATTCTATCTACCCAAGCTACCAGCCTATGTCCTGCTGCATCGCCTGGCAATGCTCCTCACTATCAGCAAGTCCAGCCATCTTTGTCTTGTCTGCAAACTTGCTGATCACTCCACTTACTCCGTCTTCCAAGTCATTTATATATATTACAAATAGAAGTACCGAGCCCTGCAGCACACCACTAGTGACCGACCTCACTGGTTGTAATCTTCCAAAATTTCAAGATTCAGTAAATCCGAGTAGAACAGAAAATCAGAAATGTAACAGTATCTCTATTCTATAAAGGAGGGAGGTAGGAAACTTTAGTTCAGTTAGCTTGTCTTGGCGTAAAATGCTGGAATTCATTAAGGAAATAGTAGAATGACACACACACAATGTTATAATTTAGTCAAGCCGAATTAACATGGTTTTGTGAGGGGGCAATCTTATTTGAGTCTGTAAGCATGTAAATAAATCAAGGGGGGCAGTAGATGTTTTGTATTTAGAAAAGGCATTCAATAAATTACCATGTAATGGCACACTCTCCTTCCTCATAAATATTCTTATTTAATGTATGCATTGTCACATTGTAATTTAATTGTATAAACTGATTTATAGATCAATTTCTTTTAGGGTGATTCACAGTAAAACATGTTAATTTTGGGTTTATTAACAAAGATACAGCAGCATCTTAGTCAAATGGAGGCTTGTACCCAAACAATATGTGTGCATTGAAAGCTTGAAATAATTGGTAACTGCAATTTTTGAAAATCATTCAGTTGCATCAGGAGGAGTTCAACTCATTGTTTTTGTAACTCTTTCATGTTGGAGAATGTTCAGGCAAAATGTATATTTTATTCAAAAACCAGCAGCGATCTGCAAAACGTTTATGGTTGGATTAGTACCTTTATTGTGACAGTATTTCTTTAAACGTAGGATTTTTCTTATATTTTCATAAAAAAAATTTTAGCAGTTGAAACTTCTCACTCTGACAAAGCTGCAAAAAGTTGTCCATATCTAAAATCAGGCCCAGTAATGTAAGTTTATTTATTAGTGTCACAAGTTGGCTTACATTATATTGCAATGAAGTTACCTTGAAAATCCCCTTGTCGCCACATTCCAGTGCCTGCTCAGGTATGCTGAGGGAGAGTTTAGCATGGTCAGTGCATGCCTCTCCGACTGAGAGGAAATTAGCGTATCTGGGTGAAACCCACGCTGGCACTGGAGAACATGCAGACTCTGCATATACAGTGACATAAGCCAGGAATTGAACCTTGGTCCCTGATGCTGTGAGGCAGCAGTGCTAACCACTGTGTCACTATGCTGCCCGTAAATACAAATGTTATCAGGATCCTGGCCTTGTGGCTTGTTTACGGTAACAAGATATAAAAGTCTAATTGGGAATTGTTTTCTCCTGTGTTCAAAAGGCCAGTATACATCCCATAGACTCAAAATTCAAGAGATCAACACTATTGAAATCTGTCTATTATTTAATACCTATCGCTCAAGAAAATGGTTTCTTAACGACCAATTGTATTCTATTACAAGCTTTTTATTTAGAATTCAGGTTTCATAGCAACATAATACTTCCGCCTTAAGTCTAAGTTTATGCAGTGGCATGCCCAGTAAATTTAGACTTTGTAGAAACTTTGAAAAGGAATAAATGCTGATCTATTCTTTAAATTCGCGTTACACTTTAAACCTTTTCATTCAAAAATTCATTTTTAACTGAAAGAACAGCATTAAAATAACTTGTATCAAATAAGCATTCCTGCTGTTGTGCTATACAAACGGTTCTGTCATCTGACTGCCTGCTATCCCGCCACATGCCGTTTCTTAAATCCAACCGTTCCTATTGCATCCTTATGGATGCAAACTCTACCGTCAGAGAAACTTTGGGCTTTCCTTATCTTCTAACACTGAAAGAGAGAGTCAGTCACCTGGATTCGAGACGCCAACTCTTTTCTCTCTTTACAGATGCTGCCAGACTTGCTGAAATTTTCTATCATTTTCTGTTTTGGTTTCAGATTCCAGCATCCGCAGTAATTTGCTTTTTTCCCTTCTGCTTGTGTTCTCTATTAACAACCCCACCACTACCATGGGCCATTGGCAGCTACATATTTGTCACATATCCCAGTCCTTGGTGCACCTTTCATGCTTCTGCATGAGCCAGGTGCTGCCCACCAAATAAACTAACCAACAGACATTCCCCTTAAAATTAAAACCATTTGGACAGACGAAAATTGAGCACCATTATTGTCATGACAGTGGTGTGGTAATGTATAGAGCTGACTTCAATGGCATTCTTTATTGACTTGCCAGTTTACTTTGATTTAGGCCATGGCAGCTGTATGTGGGATTTATTAACTGTTGCAGCTGCTGACGTCCCTTGAAATGTACAAATTCATGTGTTTACTGGTTTAATATCTTGATGCTTGTCCATGTATTTAAAATAATCTTGATGCAAAAACGACACTTGCAATTTAGTTTGTGAATGAGCTAATAATTTAGAGCTGTAATTTGTTCAAATTAATGTTGGAAAATACCATGCTGGAATACTTGCCCTTTCATATGGTTACAAAGTTTATTTATAGTAAAACATCTTTTATAAAATTAATGTTATTACTGGTTACAGGAGTGACTTCTAGAGAACAATTATTTTAAAAGAATTCAATGAAGGCACCATTTGTAATTGCAAGGTCAACAATACCTGGATTTTCATTAAAATTTTACAGTAGTGAACAATGATTTGTAAGCCTCTATGTACTTTTTGGATAAGAAGATGAGGGAAATGTATTTGGCATTGACAAAGGTTACTTCCTGATGACTATAAGTTGGGCACATTAATTATTCCTCCCAAATTCATTGAGGTTAAAAAAATCTGCATTTTGAGATTTCTAATTTAAGTTATACTGTTTAACAGCTCACGACGTATTTACAGTGTTATTTATTGCTATTGAAAGATAATGCATCAGATTTGTCCTGTGATTCATGTCTTCCTAAAAGAATAGCTGAAGAATCGAAAGGACATAACAGTTGAAGGTTTGGTTGGAGATAAAGAGAAATACTCCTCAAGTAGTTTGCAAGAAGCTGGAATTCCTCAAATATCAATCCTCTGGGACGACCTCCCCCTCCCCCTCCGCCGCCACTACCACCACCTCCTCTGCTCCTCAGTAAAACTGGAGGGCAGCCTGGAAGGAATGAGAGGTGGGGACGGGTGTTTTACTACTTCTATCAATTGCTATTTGCATTGGACTAAACTATACTTGCTGCAATCTCCAAGTTGTAATTATTTGCAAAATTGGAATGTTGTGCTTGTCCTAGACCATGTGAGGGAGCTAAATGAACATGTACTAAAGAATGGCATTTTATTGAAGTCAATCCAAGTCTTACTGAATGTCAGTAAGACTTGGATTGAAAAATTCATTTATTGACTAAGAAATTGGTTTCAAGATATGCAAACATCATTTAAGTCATGAAGTAACATAAATAGACATTCAAAAATTAACAGGAATATGATGGATGGTATATTAAAGAAAGGGTAATGTTTAATTAAAATTACAAATCATTTTACATTATTGATGCAAGTGTATGTAAATGTAATCATTTAAATAGTTAATTGAGGACTTTGCCATGTAAGGAATAGGGCTACATTGGTACTTTACCATTCTGCACATTTTTTCGTTGAATTTGGTTAAACTTCCAAGTTTACTCTGGGATTTGAGGGTAACCAGCTCTGAAACAGTCGATTTGCAGAGGGAATTTTCTGACTTGTATTCAGGGATTTTAGGGTTTTGAGCTTTGTGACATGATGTGTGTTGTTGTGTAACTGATGCTGAGTATCTAAGATCAATCACACATGCTTTTCTGTTCTTTCAGTCTAGACCATATAAATGTTTTGGATGAGAATATAGAAGGCATGGTTAGTAAGTATGCAAACGACAGCAAAATTGGTGGTGTAGAGGACAGTAAAGAGAGTTATCTAAGACTGTAATGGGATCTTGACAACTGGGCCAGTGTGCCAAAGTATGGCAGATGGAGTTTATTTCAGATAAATGCGAGATGTTGCATTTTGGCAACTAGAATAGGACTTACCAGTTGATGCGCGTTGTTGAACAGAGACAAGTGCAAGTACATAATTCCTTGAAAATGGCATCACAGATAGACAGAGTAGTGAAGAAGGTATTTGGCACACTTGTTTTCATCGGTAAGAGCATTGAGTACAGGAGTTGGGACATTACCTTACAATTTACACAAAACATTTGCAAGGCCACATTTGGAGTACTGCATACAATTCTGGTTGTCCTGCGATAGGAAGGATGTTATTAAACTGGAAAGGCTATAAAAAAGATTTACAAGAACATTATGGAGTGTGGGAGGATGAGAGGTGACTTTATTGAGGTTTATAAAATCATTATAGATAAGGTAAATAGCTGTGGTCTTTTCTCCTCGAAAGGGGAGTCCAAAACTCGAGATCATGGTTTGTTAATTTTTTTTATTATCACAAATAGGTTTGCATTATCACTGCTGTGAAAATCTCCTGGTCGCCACAGTTCCATCTGCCGTAACTCGGCTCACTGGTCCCTTTGATCAAAATCCCATTGTAGTCTTAGATAACATTCTTCTTTGTCCACTGCTTGGGTATGCTGAGGGAGAATTTAACATGCCAATGCACCTAATCAGCTGTTTTTTGGACTATGGAAGGAAACTAGAACACCCTGAGAAAACCCGTACAAACACGTGAGAATGTGCGGACTCCGCACAGACAGTGACTGAAGTTGGGTTTGAACCCTGGTCCCTGGCACTGTAAAGCCTCAGTGCTGATCACTCTGAAGCTGAGAGGGGAATGGTTTAAAAGGGACCTGATGGACATCTCTCTCATGCAGGTTGGTGTGTATATGGAATGAGCTCGTGATGTGGTGATGCCGGCTTTGGACTGGGATAAACACAGTAAGAAGTCTGGACTTAAACCTGGTGTTGTCAGACTTCTTACTATGGAATGAGCAAGCACAGTTGTAGCACTTAAAATACATTTGGACAAATACATGGATAGAAAAGATTTAAAGGGGTATTGGCCAAACACTGGCAAAAGGGGTTAGTTCAGTTTAGGAAACTTGTTTGGAAAGACGAGTTGGGCCAAAGGGGCTATTCCCATGCTGTATATCTCTGACTGTAGATGGTCTGTCTGTGAAGCCAGGGTATCTCAAATGCACAAATGTATTTAACAAGCGATGATGTAGTCTACATATTAACAATATGTCATGGACAGGGCATTTTGAACAAAATCTGCAGTCTGAGAATGAACTTCTGTTTATTTTTTTGATATGCTATCTACTTGGCTATCCCAAATTAAAATATACTGTTGGAATAAGATTGTAGAAAAATTCCCAATTAATGATTGTATTGTTAATTTAACTGGAATATATCTGTGACTTCAATGGTTTCCTGTGCACAAAAAGTAGTAAGTTGTCTTGCAACACCAGATTAAAGTCTAATAGGTTTGTTTGGTAGCATGAGCTTTTGGAGCACTGCTCCTTCATCAGGTGAGTTCAGGATTTGTTTCACGAACAGGACATATGTAGACACAAACGCCTTTACAAGATAAAGGCTGGAATGTGAGTCTTAATCAAGTCTTTACAGACAATGCGAGTGCAGTGAGGGTTAAGCACAAGTTAAAGAGGTGCAAATTGTCTCAAGCCATCACAGTTAGTGAGGTTTTGCAAGCCCAGGCAAGTTGTGGGGGTTATAGATAGTGTAATGTGGATTATAAAATTCTGTCCAAGGTCATCGCCAACCAGGTCAAATCTGCTCTGGGGTCAGTGATCCATCCTGATCAAACCTGTGCTGTACCTGGCAGGAAGATCTCCAATAGCCTAGTGCTACTTTGGGATACGATTGCAGGACAGGCAGGTGGATACATGCCTCTTCAGCCTAGACCAGGAGAAGGCATTTGACAGAATATCACACAGCTACGTGATGGATGTGCTCTCCAAAATGGGCTTTGGGGAGGGAATTTGCAATTCCATCCGACTGCTCTACATAGACATCAGTAGCGTTTCATTCAATGGGTGGGAATCAGTTTTCAGATCAGATCTGGAGTCAGGAAGGGCTGCCCTCTCTCCTCCGTCCTTTTTGTCTGTTGCATTGAACCTTTTGCAGAGGCCCTCAGATGTGACCCAGGCAGTGGAGACATACGGGTCAAAGTCTCCCTGTACGTGGATGACATGGCTGTCTTCTGTTCGAATCCCTCGTCTGTTCGCAGGCTCCTCCCAGGTCTGCGAGCAGTTTGAGCTGGCTTCAGGAGCCAAAGTCAACCAGGGTAGGAGTGAGGCCATGTTCTTTGGGAACTGGGCTGACAAATCCTTTGTCTCCCTTCACCATCAGGGCAGATTACCTGAAAGTGCTGGGGATATGGTTTGGAGCGGCAGAGGCATGCGCCAAAAACTGGGACGAGCGCATCGCGAAAGCAAGGCAGAAACTGGGTTTGTGGGAGTAATGTTCCCTCACCATGACAGGAAAAAACCTGGTGATCAGATGCGAAGTGCTAGCTGTGTTATTGTACGTGGCGCAGGTGTGGCCTATCCCCAAATCCTGCACTGCAGCAGTGACACAGGCCATCTTCAAGTTTATCTGGAGATCATAGATGTATTGCGTCAGAAGGGAGGCGATGCACGAATCTCCAGACAATGGAGAGAAAAACAATCCCAATGCCGCCCTCGTCCTGATGGACACCTTTGTGTGCGGCTGCATCAAGCTGTGCGTAGAGCCTCAGTACACTAACAGCAAGTGCCGCTACTTTGAGGTTCTACCTGTTCCAAGTGTTGCGGAGGGTGGGTCTGGACACACTGCCACGGAAAGATCCAAGTAGTTGGACCGTACTGCAGCACCTGTCCTTCGTGGAGAAATTTTTCCGCAAACACACCTTTGACTGCATAGTGGTTAAGCAGTGGTCAGCGCGTAACGCCCTTGGAGCCCTGAGAGAAAAGGAGATGGTGGATCCTGTTGGATGGTTCCCTGAGAGACTGTCAGTGTCATTTGGCAGAATGGCTCTTCACCAGAATTCTCAAACAAGCACCAGGATCTGACTTGGCTGGTGGTGAGAAGGGCATTCCCTGTCAGATCCTTTATGCATGCTTGAGGTTTCAATATCACTGCACGCTGCCTCAAAGTGGCTGCAGGGCTGATGAGATAGTCGCACACTTCCTCATGGAATGTGCCTTTGCAAAGAAGGTCCAGAGTGAGATGCAGTAGTATTTGTCGAAGTTCGCCCCGAGCAGCTTGGTGATGCAGGACTCTGTGCTCTGTCGGCTGTTTTTGGGGATGCACACTGAAACAAATATCAACTGCTGCTGGAGGGCATCATCTTGGTGAAGGACGCACTTTGGTCTGCACGAAATTTGCTGATCTTCCAGTTGAAAGAACTGTCCTTGACTGAGTGCAGACTGGCACACTCCAAGGTCCAGGACTATGTGCTGATGGATGCGCTGAAGCTTGGGGCAGCAGCTGCAAAGGCACATTGGGGAAAGGGCACACTAAAGCCTTTTAACAGAGACAGACCGAGGGCCTGGGAACTATGGGATACCCTCGATCTGTGCAACTGTGTGCCAATCTGAGAAATAATGGGACACAGTAAAATTTGAGGCATGTTTATAGTTTTAAGTTTTGAAATGTAATGACTGTAATTTGTATACAATAGTAAAAAGGTTTTTATTCTGCACTATTGGCAACTTCTAGACATGCAAATTTGCAATAGTTTAATTGAGCTTTTTATGAATAAAGTATATTTTTGAACCAAAAAAAAATGAACCCAAGATCCTTCTTGGCCTTTTGGCTAAGATTAAATGTTGTATCGACATGCTGTACTTGGTTGAAGTCATTGGGTTACATTTTAGCTTCATTTGAAGCAATTGTTTCAAGTGGCATTTTGGCCTTTTGGCTGAGATGCAAATGAGATCAAGCCTTGGAGGAGGAGCTACACCTACTCCAATCAGCTTGGATCATGTAGATCAAGCCCAAGACAGGAGGTGAGAGTCCTGTCTTGTCAGCTTGGATCAAGAATGTCCTAATTTGTTGGGACTCAGAATTGGATTTGATTTGATTGGATTGGAATAAAATTTAAGAAAAAGTACAAACCCAAGATCTTGATTGAGGCCGTCCTTGTTTATGGAAATTGGCTATCAGTTTCTGTTCGGCGATTCAGCATTGGATGCCTTGAGGGCCACCTGCGAGACCAGTTCCCCCAAAGATCAAAAGCCCCCGACTGCTGAAGTATTCTCTGACAGGAAGGGAACATTCATGCCTGGTGATTGTTGAGCAGTGTCCATTCATCCATTGTTGTAGCGCCTGCATTATCTTGTCAATGTACCATGCCCTGGGACATCCTTCCCTGCAGCATATCAGGTAGGTAACATTGGCCGAGTCGCAGGAGTATGTACTGTCCACCTGATGTCTAGGTATGCTACCCCTTCTGCCCCTGTCTCTGCAGTGATGTTCAAAAGGTTCTGGGATGTAAGCCAGTGTATTTCTAACTGATTTTGAAGAGCGGTTTTAAATCTGAGGAATGTTTCTTGAATTGGCACTAATAGAGATAGTTAGCAGTTAAAATTTATCATGTGTAAGTTTTTCAGTTGTTAAAGTTAAGCTAATTAATGTGTTATAGTTAATTTGTCTTCAATGAAGTTTGTTTTGATAAAAGCTACCCAGTATGTCAGTAGAATTGTGCCTGGAATGAAACACTTTATCTTGACAATAATGTTGAAATAGCAAATAGTTGGAGTCTAGTCTAACCTGATAATACATCTTGGGGTTTCTGATCAGTACTCTAATACATTTATTACAGTACCACTGCAGCTTTTGATCTACCTGACCATCACTCTTGTCTCTTCGATGATTTGTGAGCGATGTAGAGAATGGAATGTTTAAGAGGCTCTTGTAATATGATTTAATTGTACAAGGTACTTTGCCCCTTAGAATGCATCCCCTTGGCAACACTCCTGAACCCCACTCCTAACATCATCATCTCCTCTGTCTTGACATCCATTTCAGTCTGACTATTTGATGTGAAGAGCTGGGGAACATTGTTCTACATAAAAGGTGCTTTTTAAATGCAAGTATCTCTTATAGGGCAGTAAGAAAAAGAGTGATGGGTGAATGAGGTTTGACCCAAAATATAGAGTATAAGCAGGAAAGTTTTGGATGTAGTCCAGCCGGTCAAGTGATGGATTTGAAAACTAGTTTTACGTAGATGCACTCAAGTCAGAGTAAATTGGGGGTGGGGCATGATCAGGGTGGAAGAGAATAAGCAGAGCCAATTCTAAATGGCCGAACAAAGTTGTCGCAGTGTCATTTGATAGTCACCTCCATAAGTTCTCCTTTAAAGGGCACCACTAATACAACCTAATGTAGTCAAATTAAGCTGAAAGATGAATACCGTACACTTCAATTTCAATCAATGCAATAGATCCTCATATAAGTAACCAGATTATTACAGGCAATTATTAGACAATCCATGCCCTAAGTGTCCACTGGTCACAGAAAGCCTTTGGAAGTTTAGAGTTGGAAGATTGAAAATGCAGTTGAATGACTTGAGTTTTATTTTGGGGTGAAATAGGGTTGGAGGAGATGGGGCAATGTTGGTCATGAGAGATACTGGGAGGAAACCAGAGATGGCCCTATCAGTGAGAATAAAGAGCAAATGTCAGTAGGCAATGTCGTGATGGTTACCATGGATTTGGGTAGGAGAGCGTATATGAAGAGAGATTTTGAGAAAATGGGAGAGCAGTGAAATCAGAGGGCAATGCGAATTTAGATGAAAGTTAAAATCTTAGATGATGGTGGCACCCAGAAGCTGAGAGAGAAAAAGTTGTATATGTGAGAAAAATCTGGGGAGGTTGGGAAAGATGGTGAAGGAAGGTGGGAGGATCAAGAAAGGAGAGGTGTTTGAGAAGAGGATACCTGATAAGTAGGGGAAGAGACTAAGCTGTGATTTGGTGAAAAGGATTATAGTATTGGGTCAGCTGGTGGAAATTTTGTTGGACATTCTAAAAGAAAATGAATGGAGAATGACAGTCAGCAGAGTGAGGTTGAGTATAGTGGGGGTGTTCAGTAGAACAGGAAGATAATAGGCAAGATTAGTCCTCGCTGAGCATATTGCGCAGGAAGATAAGTGAATTGGGTTGATGGGGGCAATGTTGCATGCAGGACAAGTTTAGGGAGGGAGCCTGATGACGGATGGAAGAAAAAAAAATGTTTTCTTTTCTTTTTAAGATTACCCTGTAACAGTGCTTGGTTGTGCAGAGGAGAATCAGTCTCAATAGCATTTGATGTGATAAAGGATTACCTGAGTTGCTTCACAATTTCTGGTGGTGCTTCAGCCTTGCGCACCTGATCTTTGCCCATCCAATGCCTAACTCTGCTTGTATTTTGCAGCTACATTAGTGTGATGATATTGCTGGAAAGAGAATAAATGGTGTCAGCCAGTATGTTTGAAACCTTGCAAAACAGGATGTTTGGAAGATGGTGAGGGGGAAATTGTTGTGAAGCTTGATGTAGTTATTTCCTTCAACTGGCTTTTTGGAATAGAACAAGATACATTCATGACATCCCATTCAATTTACACTCAAGTCTCTCATTACTTGTATAACAGTTTCAGGATAAGACTGGTATGAGCCACATTTTTATTGTGAATTATTGCATTGACATAGCAAGGAAGCTATGATTGATGCTTTTGGAGAATACTGAGACCCAGACAGATGGAGTGTTTGGGTTTATCTGAAGGGAATTGAAGCTTATGGCAGAGAAATTGTGTTAAGCTTGGGATGGACTTAGGTTGGGAGAAAAGGTCACCAATAGGGACAAATGAAAGATTGCCTGTCTGACTGACAGGGAGGGAAGAGGACAACATGAAAATTTAAGACAGCTTATGTTCCAATCCAGAAAGCCGGTTGATGAAGGACAAAACTGGAGCCAATTTTTATATGCTTTTTATAAACACTTATTTACACTAGAGTTTCCCAAACTTGTCCAGCCATGGAAGTCTTGATCTCCCAAGAGTACTAATGGGATCCTAAAGGAACATTCTTATTATGTTGAAGAGTTAAACCTTAAAAAGCATCATTGGTATGGTGCAATAGGTACAAACATGCAAAAATAAATTTATAAAAGTCTATATGACTTTTAATAAAGGGAGTGATGCTCATTTTTTTGCTCCCAAATGAATTTAAGATTGGGATGCTGCAGCGGCTGGATTCCCATTGCAGATGTATTCACACCTTATTTGCACAAACTCTCCTTCATACAAAAACACTCCAGTGCATACAAATTTCATTCTGTTTGCAGAAAAAAATTTTCCATTTTAGTATCAAATGTTAATTTTAAAACATTGTCAAAAGTGAAATAACTGAGATTGTGTTCAATAAGTCTTATTATTATCAATCAGTGTTCTGATTGGTATTTTCTATTAATATACATTGTTTTATTTGCATTTAGGACTCATTTACTCTTTGCCAAAATTTTCATATATTATTTCAAAGGAATGTCTGCAATTTTTTGCAGCGAAACCTCTAATGCATCTTTGAAAAACTACTGCTTAGTTAGGAGAGTGCAGAATAATGGTATTAAGTTTTTTTTTCTCTGTTACATGTTTAATAACAAACAGAAAACACTGGACATAGGTCTGGCAGCATTTTTTGTGAAGAGTGAAACAGTTTAAAATTTGAGGTCCATATCTCTTTTTCTCTTTTGACAAATGCTGCCAGAACTACTCCCAACAAATATTTACAGCATTTTCTGTTATTTCAGATTGCTAATATCCAGTGTTTTGCTCTTGTTACAATGGTTGATTCTGAGGAATTAATTTGAAATGCTGATGTTCATAATTCAGATGCATGAATGAAGAAACATTGTCTCATCATTCAAAATATTGATTGTAGAGGCTGTGTCATGAAAGAGAATTTCTGACGATATCCATGAGTAGAATATTCCTGTCCTGCAACTGTGAATAATTACACGAGATGATCCTGTATTTCTGAAGCTAACAATGGGAAGCAAAATTTCCAACTAGCCTGAAAGCGAACTAAGTAGGGATGTACTATTTTGCAGCCAGCAATAATTAGTCCTCAGATTGTTTTGAAATTAAATTTGTCCATTTGCATTGGAATATTCCACGTAACTGATGCTGTTTGAGCAGACATAGAACATTACAGCACAGAACAGGCCCTTCAGCCTTCGATGTTGCGCCGACCAATATAAAAAGCAATGACCTTCCAAACTAAACCATTCCCTTCTCTTCCATATACTTATCAACTAACCTCTTAAACGCCACCAAACTTGGCGCATCTACAACTGCTGCAGGCAGGGCATTCCACTCCCGAACCACCCTTTGGGTAAAGAACCTACCTCTGATATCCGTCCTATAACTATCACCCCTTAATTTAAAGCTGTGTCCCCTCGTGCTAGCTTTCTCCATCCTAGGAAAAAGGCTATCACTGTCCACCCTATCTAAACCTCTAATCATCTTGTATGTTTCGATAAGGTCCCCTCTTAGCCGCCTCCTTTCTAACGAAAACAACCTCAAATCCCTCAGCCTCTCTTCATAAGACCTGCCCTCCATACCAGGCAACATCCTGGTAAACCTCCTCTGTACCCTCTCCAATGCCTCCACATCTTTCTTATAATGCGGGGACCAGAACTGCACACAATACTCCAAGTGCGGCCGCACTAGAGTCGAGAGGAAAGAGTATTCCGAGACTTCACTTCCTCATTATAGGGTGAATTGGGGCTTCCCAATGAGTCAGTTACGAACACACTATTCATGCAGTTAATACATTATGAGCTATTCAGATGAGATTGACTCTAGGTTTAAATTCTGCTCTACGTGAAGATAGCTGTTTTTATCCATTATATAGTAAAGTGTTACACATAGCTTCTTTCCCTCTGTGTTTTAGAGGAGAAAATTATTGTTTAAATATTTTTGTGGCCTTGCATCTTTCAACCTAAAACCTCTTCCAGAACTCTCAATCCGATTTCTGATCTTGTCTTTCTGATTTTGATCTGTCTTGTATTGCTGTCTCCCTAAGCCATATCTTTCCACCTCCCTCTACTCTTAAGCCACTCATTAAAACCTAACATTTTATTCGAACTTTTGGTCACTCAATCTCTTTATTGGTTCAACATTCTTTGTTTTCCCTGTATGTCTAGAAATGCTTTGAAACTTAATTAAGAATGTATTACAAAGGCAAATTGTTTCTTCTGGATAATGTGTATTGTGTGGTATTGAGGGAAAAGTCAGTTTTTTTTTTAAAATGTTGTAACAAATGGTTAACATTAAGACAATGAAATTTCACTAATGAAAAATGCATAGTTCTTCAGATTAACATTTAATATTTTGCTGGTGGGTTTTTAACCCATTGGTCATCCTGTTAAATCTTTGTAGGCTTGGGTTTGCCTTTTTCAGGAAGAAAAGCTAATTTATTCCAATGCAATGTGATTTACTGTAATTCTAGAATGGAAGTATTTCTATTCAACTATCGATTACATACCACATCAGTTCACCACTTTTGGAAACTTCTTGATTAAGTCAATATTTCAGTCTGTTTTTTAAAATTGCACCAGCATGTGTTACCCTACCAATATCCTGGGGGTTACCTTGGACCAGAAAATGAACTGAACCAACCAAGTCAATCCTGACTACCAAACAGGTCAGCGGCTGGGAATTCTGGGGACAGTAACTCATCTGACTACCCAAACTTATCCATCATCTGCTAGGCACAAGTCAGGAATGTAATAGATTGCTGTCTTGTTATCTGCTTGAGACCTGTTCCAGGAACATTCAAGAAGCTTAAAAAAGTAACCTGCTTAATTGGCACGCCATCCACATTTAGCCCCTCCACCATTGATGTGCAATGGCAGCAAGTGTGTACCATCTACAAGATGCACTGCAACAATTCAACAAGGCACCTTTTTGACAGTATCTTCCAAACTTGCAATATCTGTGATCGAGATGGACAAGGACAGCAGACACATGAGAACACCACCTGCAAATTCTTTTCCAAGTCACATACTATCCTGACTTAGAACTATATGCATGATCAGTCAAAGTTCTGCAACTCATTCCTAATAGCACTGTAGGTCTACCTACACTACATGGACTGCAGCAGTTAACAAGATTGGTGCGCCATTGCCTCCTTGAAGACAATGAGGAGTGGGCAAGATATGCTGGCCTAACCAGCAACTTCCACACCGTTAGAATGAGCCAATAAAAAAATCTTCCATCCCCACCAATGAATTGTAGTTCTGAATGTCACAGGTTCTTAAAAGTTGTGACCTACATTTATTAATATATTTGGCAAGAGAAATTGGTAAATAGAGGTCAAGTTTCTACTTTAAAGAAGAGCTGCAAATTCCATTGCTGTAATAATTTTTAACTGGTAGAAATTTACATTGCATTTTGGATTCAGCAAAACATCATTTTTCATCCTCTTTTAGCTCCACCTTCTGAAACTATTTCAGGCCTTGAAAATTGATCATTGTCTGGATTCCTTACTTTCTTGATTCTAGCAGACTTCTCAAATGACCTTTGTCATGATATTGATATTTTCAGTTATTATTGTGTATTTTAGAACACAAATCAAAGCACATTCTACAATGTTTTATTAAAACAAAAGTTTGGAACCACTTGCAACAGTTCTGTGCAGGGAGCAAGTTAATATTTCAAGTTAACTTCTTTCTCCAGAAACGTTGCTTTATCTGCTATGCATTTTTATTTTTTACCATTATCCATAATATTTTGTTTAAGTATTATGTAGATCATTGGTATTAATTACATTTTTTGTGAATCAATATGATTATTTTCAAAACAATTTGTTTTGAAAATATTTCAATGGTTCCTAATATTTCAGTTATCTGGAAGATCTTGTATAAACTCCATTTGCAAAGAAACTGAACTTGATTTTCAAACAAATTCTGCAATGATAAACTCTTGTGATATGGGAAATCTAAAATGGAATTGAAAATACACAAAGATTATTTTATATTTGATCTTGTCTCCATGTCACTTGAAAACTTCTTGAGATGCACATGTTGTCCTATGTCATAATACCTCTATTAAAGGATGTCTTTAGAATCCTGGGAAACTGTGAAATGCAGAATATGGACTTGGTAAAACACCAGAACAAGAATAAATGCTAATAATTATTGGCAAGGTGCAATATTTTAGAAGATATGAAGGAAGATTGCTATGTAAAAGGTCCTGAAACCTATCTAAATAGATAATGATACTTGAGGCAAAGACACTGAACTGGTTTCATGAATATACAAGCTGATTCCTTGGTTACTTGAGCAGTGAAGTCTGTACTGCTGCTTTGAAAGTTTGGTCACGTGACAATGTAGGATTTCATTACAAATTTTGCAGCATTGTTTACACTTTGACACACTCGATTTTGCTGATTTGTTTTACCATGAGCAGCGAACAGGGTTGGAAGTGAGATTGGAGAAATACAGAGCTATATTGAATTGATATGTATATATTGTATTACAAAATATTGGACCAAAAAGAATTTTTCCATAAAACATGTTAAACTTTAAATTAATAGTTTTTGGAGACATACCGCTTATAAAGCAGAATACTTCTGGCACATGTTCTGAGCTCATCTTGCCTATGATTCCCACCACCTACTCCCTCGATTTTCATTTCCACTAAATAGCTGACCATCCGTTTTTCCCTCCTGGTATGAATGTTAACTGATGTTTTTAACAGCTTTCTCACTTCAGGTGTTGGTTGTCCCTCTCTCCTTTAAATCTCCTGCAATTCCGCTTTCCTCAACAAACTAATCCTTGAACCCACCATCCTTGCAAACAATTATTGCATCTTCAACATCCCTTTTCTCTCCAAAGCACTGGAATGTGTTGTCACATTTGAAATCTGTTGTCATTTTACTCAGTATTCCATTGTTTGAATACTTCAGTTGGGTTTCTGCCCTGCAATAGTACTGAAATAGCTGTTTCAAAGTCAAAAATGACATCCTATAAATGTGTGACAAAGGTAGAGTTTGTCCTTCCTGACCTGGTATTGATCTTTGACATAATTGACCAAATTATCTCCCACCAGCACCTCTCTTCTCTGTCATCCAGTTGTGTGAAACTGCTCCAACCTGGTTCCATTCTTATCGGTCTAATTATAGCCAGAGAATCACTTGTAGTGGACTCTCTACCTGCCTGCTCCTGCACTGTCAGTTCTGCCTGTCCCATAAAGATCTGTTCATGCTGTCCCCCTCCCAAAATATCCCCATTTGTAATCTGTGTGCTGCCCCTTAGTGACATCATTTGAAAACAGTGTCAGCTTTCACATTAAAGCTGACAATGCTCAGCTGTTCTTTACTCTCTTCTGACCTCTGTACTCTTGCTAAACTACCAGACTTAGCAGTTTGTACTAGAGGAAAAATTTCTTCCAGTTGAATGTCAGCAAAACAAAACATATTGTTTTCAATTCTTAGACTCCCATTTTCTAGCTACTGATTCTACCCCTCTCTGTGGCAACACTTTGATTGCAACTTGGTATTGCATTTGACCCTGAGCTCATCTTCCAACTTCAGTTGTGCTATCTTGCAAATTTCTGCGACTGCCTATTTCCAACTCTAATATTTTTGATTTTGGGTCTACTCATTATCTGCTGCTAAAATCCTCAATCATACATTTGTTACTGTAGATTTTGACTATTCCAATATACTCCTGGCTGGCCTCCCATGTACTAACCAATGTACACTTGAAGTCATCTAAAATTCTCTTTTCCTTTTAGCTCCTTATCAAGCCTTATTTGCTTATTGTGCCTACATTCGTTCCTAGTTGAACAGCATTTTGATTTTAGATTCTCATCAATATTTTTGAATACCTCTATGGCCTCACGCCTTTCTCTCTATCTCTGTAACCTCCTCCAGAGCCACAACACTGATATCTGCAGTCTCTATCTGCTGCCTCTTGGGTATTGTGGTAATATTGTGCCTTTAAGAAATATATTTGTCATATTTTTTGTGCAGGGTTTGTTTAAGCAGTTAACCGGTGCTGCTTTGCCTATAACCAGTATACCCAGTAGTCCCCATTATTGCAGCAGTATAATTGATCTTAATTGCCAAAGTGTTTGTTTTAATCTGGACTAATGCAATTCTGTTATTTGTGTTCTCCCTGGAATTTTTCTGTGTGAGGCTTGAATAGATTGGCAGAAACTCATGACTGGACCAGACTCGGCATGCATACAGAAATCAAGTTAATTGCTGTTTGGAATTGTTAGAAAAAAGTGCCTCTCTTTCTCTCTTTGGATTTGGAGACTGGATCTGGCAGAAAATAAATTTTCTTCTGTAGTAGGAGGGGAGAGAGAGGAACAGGAAACCTTTGAGGGGTTGGAAGCAGGTATCTTTCTGTATCTACCCAGAGGGGTTAAGATATTGGAAATCTAGCATCCACAAGACTGTATATGGTTTTCGTGTGCTAACTTAGTCTGAACAGGGATTTATGTCGATGGGACTATTGCTTACATTGGAATTGTTGAGATAATTAGCAGTTTGTATTTTCAACTGAACAAAGAACAAAGAAAATTACAGCCCAGGAACAGGCCCTTTGGCCCTCCAAACCAGCATGGACCATGCTGTCCGGCTTAACTAAAACCCCCTACCCTTCCAGGGACCATATCCCTGTATTCCCATCCTATTCATGTACTTGTCAAGACGCCCCTTAAAAATCACTACCGTATCCGCTTTCGTTACCTCCCCGGCAACAAGTTCCAGGCACCCACGACACTGTGTATAAAAAAAAACTGCCTTGTACATCTCCTTTAAACCTTGCTCCTTTGCACCTTAAACCAATGCCTTTTAGTAATTGACTCTTCCACCCTGGGAAAAAGCTTCCCACCCTGTCCATGCTTGTCATAATCTTGTAGACTTCTATTAGGTCTCACCTCAACCTCTTGTCACTCCAGTGAGATCAAACCAAGTTTCTACAACCTCTCCTCATAGCTAATGCCCTCCATACCAGGGAACATCTTGGTAAGTCTTTTCTGTACCCTCTGTAAAGCCTCCATATCCTTCTGGTAGTGTGATGGCCAGAATTGAATACTATGTTCCAAGTGTAGCCTAACAAAGCTTCTATAAAGTTGCAATGTGACTTGCCAGTTTTTAAACTCAATATTATGGCCGATGAAGGCAAGCATGCCGTATGCCTCCTTGACTACCTTTGCCACTTGCATTGCCACTTTTAGTGATCTGTATACATGTACTACCTAGATCCCTTCTGCCATCTCTCCCCGCAAGCCTCCAACTGATCTATATCCTGCTGTATCCTCTGATGTTCCTCATCACTATCCGCAAATCCATCAACTTTGTGTCATCTGCAAACTTACTAATCAATCCAGTTACATTTTCCTCAAATCATTTATATATATTACAAACAGCAGTGGTTCCAGCACTGACCCTTGAGGAATGCCACTTGTCACAGCCCTCCATTCAGAAACGTATCCTTCCACTGCTACCTTCCGTCTTTGACGAGCCAATTTTACATCCAACTTGCTAGCTCACCTCTGATCTCACATGACTTCACCTTTTGCACCAATCTGCCATGAGGGACCTTGTCAGAGGTCTTACTGAAGTCCATGTAGACAACATCCACTGCCCTACCCTCGTCAATCATCATACGCACTTTCTGGAAAAACTCAATCAAGTTCATGACACGACCTCCCCTTCACAAAACCATGTTACCTCTCACTAATATGCCCACTTATTTCCAAGTGGGAATAAATCCTGTATCAAAGAATTCTCTCCAATAATAATCCTACCACTGATGTAAGGCTCACCGGCCTGTAATTACCTGGATTATCCTTGCTACTCTTCTGAAACAAAGGAACAACATTGGCGATCCTCAATCCTCTGAGATCTCTCCTGTAGCCAGTGAGGATACAAAGATTTCTCTCAAGGCGTCAGCAATTTCTTGCCCTTCCTCTCTCAGTATTCTGGGGTATATCCTATTGGGCCCTGCTGACTTGTCTGGTAAAAGTTATGCTCATTATTTTTGTTATAAAGAACAAAACAGCACAGAAACAGGCCCTTCAGCCCAACGAGCCCGTGCCACCACCCTGATGTTCCCACCTCTACCTGTGATCCTTGTCATTGTTTATAGATCTATGGATTAAAAACCAAATTTGAGACAATTTAGGGAGAATTTGTTTTGCCAATTAGCCTAAGAGCACATCTTTGGGATGTGGGAGGAAACTGGAGAAAACCCACGCAAGCACGGGGAGAATGCGCAAACTCCCACAGACACAGGCCCAAATCCATGTATCTGCACAGCACAGTGATAGTCACTGAGCTGTCGTGTTGCCCATCAAATTGTCCAGGTCAAGCGTACACTAACGACGTGAAGCACTAGGATACTCTCGAAAAAAATCCAAGAGCAGCCCTCTCACGACCCATCGTGTTTATGCCCCTTGTTAGACAACAAGGTGGACCAAAGCACCTGTAGGATAAAAACAAGTACATCAATATCATCATCTATTTACACACTTCCCAGGGACTCCCAAGGCTCATGATCCCTATTTTAAATCAGTTTTCTATACCCCTCCATTCCCTTCTGTTCATGTGCCCATCTAAGTATTTCTTAAATAACTCCAGAGTACCTGCCTCCACCACTTTACTTGGCAGCGCATTCCATACCCCTACCACCCTCTGTGTGAAAAAACTCCCTCTAGCATCCAAATTATACCTTACCCCCCTCACCCTAAGCCCGTGACCCCTCGTGCTATTTGAGTCCATCCTAGGAAAAAGCTTAACCCTGTTTACTCTATCTATACCCCTCATAATCTTGTACACCTCTATTAGATCTCCTCTAAGCCTACATCTTTCTAAGAAAAACAGTCCCAATTTGCCTAACCTCTCCTCGTAACTCAGACCTTCCATACCAGGCAGCATCCTGGTAAACCTCCTCTGCACTCTTTCCAGAATCTCCACGTCCTTCCGGTAGTAAGGCGACCAGAACTGGACGCAGTATTCCAAATGAGGCCTAACCAGCGTTTTATACAACTGCAACATTAAAGGCCAGCTCTTGTACTCTATACCCCTTCCTATAAAGGCTCGCATACTATATGCTTTCTTCACAACCTTCTCCACTTGCTCTGCCACCTTCAGAGACTTGTTCACCTGCACCCCCAGGTCCCTCTGCGTTTCTATACTCTTAATAGGTCTACCTTTTATCATATACCTCCCCTCTACATTCTTTCTCCCAAAATGCATCACCTCACATTTATCAGGATTGAATTCCATCTGCCATCTATCTGCCCAAGCTACCAGCCTATCTATGTCCTGCTGCATCGCTTGACAATGCTCCTCACTATCCGCAAGTCCAGCAATCTTTGTATCGTCTGCAAACTTGCTGATCACTCCACTTACTCCCTCTTCCAAGTCATTTATACATATTTCAAATAGAAGAGGTCCCAGTACTGAGCCCTGCGGCACACCACTAGTGACCGACCTCCAGCTATAAAAACACCCTTCCACTATTACTCTGTGTCTCCTATTAGTAAGCCAGTTACTTATCCATGTAGCTACCTTTCCTTGTATCCCATGAGCCTTGACCTTCTCAACTAACCTCCCATGAGGAACTTTGTCAAACGCCGTACTAAAATCCACATAGACGACATCAACGGCTCGCTCTTTGTCCACCGATTTCGTCACCTCCTCAAAAAATTCTACCAGATTTGTAAGGCACAACCTCCCCTTAACAAATCCATGCTGCATATCCTAATCAGATCGCAATGCTCTAAGTGCCTATACATCCTATCTCTAAGAATCCCCTCCAACAGCTTCCCTACCACTGATGTCAAACTCACCGGCCTATAATTCCCAAGGTTATCCCTACTACCCTTTTTAAACAAAAAAGGGTTTAAAAAGGTACAACATTAGCTATTTTCCAGTCCTCTGGGACTTCACCTATCTTTTAATTCTGTTCGTAAATAAACTTTAAGAAAAACTACCTAGTGGGTCAATCAAATCATATCTGGAGCAAACCATCCTCTGCTAATACCAAAATCAAAAACAAAAGTTAGGGTTTAAGCTAACTTCATAATACACCTCAGAGTTTCTGATCTGGCTCTTAACAGATATCCTTGATTTCAATCCCTCCGTCATGGGTGGCCATGCCATCAATTGGTGGGGCCTGAAATTCTGGACTCCCCATACCTTGCTATCTTTCTAACTTGCTTTCCTCCTCTAAGAGACTCAATAAACAACTTCTATGACCAAGCTTTTGATCATCTGACTCAAATCTTTTTGTGGTTCAACGCCATATGTTTAATAATGTTCCTGTGATGTACATTGGGATGTTTTATTTCATTGAAAGTGTCATAGAAATATGTGGTTGTTAAAACTTTCCTTCAGTTTTCCTCCTCCAATACCACTTTTACCTAAATCTACTGAATTATATTGGTGCGCAGATCTGTATGCATCTACAGAATTCATCTGTAATTAATCCAGTGCCACCGCTGCCATTTCCTTTCTCATTTTTTGTGTTCTTTGTTCGGAAAACATGTTTTCTGTTTGCAGCATTACCTGAAGATATTGTTTCTTTCCACAAATATACTGATACCCAGTTTCATTTCTCTTAATCCTACTATTGGCTCAGCATTTGATTGTCTGATAATCAGTTTGAGAGGAACTGTAATTTCCTCCAGTTGGAATGAGCAAAGAAGTCATCTTTGGCTATTGCTACAAATACCATCCCCTTTTCAATCTCCATCTCAATGTATTTACAACTTCAGCATTCTGTTTGATCCTGAGTTTATTTTTGGACCTCATTGTCTCTATCGCAAAATTCAACTCCTTACATCTTTAACATTGTTGTCTTTACCCCTGCCTCAGCCTATCTGTGAATGAACCCCTTCTCTCATACTTTGTGGTATCAAGATTCAACTTTTCAAAGATCTGTTAACCATTGAATAATTCTTTATACTCTCAAAGTTATGCTCATTTTAAACTTTGCTCTTATTCGGCACCGAGTCAGGTCACCCATCATTTCTGAACTTGACTTCTATGCTAAAATCTTTTAGTAGCCATGTTCTACACTATTTGTGATCTTCTTGAGTACCAAAATTTCTTCTGATTGTCTTACCTGTCCACTTTCTTTTGCTGTACTACCATTTGGTCAATGTCTTGAGCCCCATAAACTCCACACATGCCCTTGGGAGCTTCATTTCTAAGTACCTATGCTTCTTAAGGTCTCCATAAAACCTATTAATTTGACTTAGTGTTAGTCTCCCCATATCAATCTTCTTTGATATGTCCTTTTTCATCATTACAGCTCTGAAATGTTTTTGAGAGATTCTTGCTCAAGTGTCACCAATTCTCTTAAAGCCTCATTAGTGTTGCCAAAAAGATAGGTTTTAAGGAGCATTTTAAAGGAGAAATGTGCATTGGGGAGGTTCAGGGATGGAATTCAGGGATCTCAGCAGCTGAATGTGTGGACATCAAAATGGATTGATTAAAATCAGGAATGCTCAAGGGGTCAGAATCAGATGAGCAAAGACATTTTGGATATTTGTGAGGCTGGAGGAATGTACAGGGATAGAGAGGGATGAAGGTGGGGAAGAATTTGGAAACCAGAATGCAAGTTTTAAAATGAAAAAGGTTACATAATGGGAGTAAAAGTAGGCTAGCAATAATAGGGGAACAGAACATCATGCAAGATAGGACATGGGCAGCAGTAATTTGGATTGTCTCAAATTTAGGATGGGTAGAATGTGGAAAACCAGCCTATATTACTTTGGAATATTCCAATCTGAAGGCAACAAATGTAGGAATGAGGGTTTCGGAGCAGACGAGCTGAGACAGGGTCAAAGTTGAGTACCATTAGGGAGTTGAAATAGGCATTGTTTTTAGTGGTGATATGAATGTATGGTCAAAAATTCAGACAGCGTCAGAGAGATGAATGGATTCAATCAATCAGGCATAAGTGATTCAGACTTCCCAAATTTTAGTTGGAAGAAATTTCCAGTGAACTTGGGCAAGCACCCAAAACAATGAATAGATCAAGAGGTAGGCGGTGAGGAAAAACTGGGGGTTTTGTTAGCACATTAAAATTAACTTTGGGATGACTTTGCTGTGGCATTGTGAAGTAGGAGGGACCAAGGATGATCCTTGGAAGGTGAAAGAGAAGGAAAAGAAGGTATTGCAAGTATTGTGCTGGCTACGATTAGCTAGATAAGAATGGAACCAGGTGAGAGCAGTCCCACCCAGTTGGATGATAGTGGAGAGATATTGGAGGAATGTGTCAAGGACTGCAGACAGATGAAGAATGATGAGGTAGGATAATTTGCCTTTGTTACTGTTACCTTGGATGTCATTTGAAACTTTGAGAGTTTTGGAACTCTGGGGCAGAAATCTGTTTTTAGCGATTCAAACATAAAATTGTGGGAAAGATGGGTAAGGAATTTAGAGCTGACAATACATTAAAGACCATGTAGAGGAGTTTGATGGCTGATTTAAAGGAGAGAGAGAGAGAGAACATCTGAAGAGAGAGAATTGTCAACTACATTGGCCAACATTGCGATGAGGAGAGAAGTTGAGTGATCAGTAGTTTAGTGGAAGTACGGTTGAGGGATCAGAAGGTGGATCTCATAAACATAATAGGCTTGGAGGTATGAGAGGAGATGAGAAAAACCAGAGAAAGATGCAGGTTCAGGACTAGGATATGGTGAGCTTGATAGGAAGCTCAGTGGCACGTAGCAAAGGCAGCTAATTGGATGGTCTCAATCTTAGTGACAAAGATATCCATGAGCTCCTTATACTTATTGTTGACAATTGAACATGGAAGAGATATGAAAAAGTAATTTAGAACCATGGAAAATTTACAACCCAGAGCAATGCCATTCAGCCTACTGTGCCTGTGCTGGCCAAAAAAAGAGCAGGGGAAAAAACTAGCTGCTCATTTCAATCCCACTTTCTGACCCCTGGTCTGTACCCTTGCAGGCTGGAGCACTTTGGGTGAAAATCCCAGGTACTTTTTAAATATGTTGAGCATTACTGCTCGACTGACAGTTTAGGCAGTGAATGCCAGATGTTCACTACTGTCTGGGTGGAAAATCTTTTTCCTGGTGTTCCCTCTGATCCTTTTACTAATCATAAATCTATGCCTCCTAATTAGAGGAAACAGATCTTTGCTGTCTTTGTCTTTGCCCCTCATAATTTTGTATGGTTTTCAAGCCGTGCAATATTCTTGTCAATTTCCTCTGTCCCATTCAAAAGAAATTGTCCTCCTTGTAATGTGGTGACCAGAATTGTGTACACAAATCCTGCTGTGGGCTAATCGGTGTTTTATACAGCCTTGTGTACCTACTTGCATATTCAATACTCTGTCCAATAAAGGATAGCACCACTGTCTTGCAATTTTCAGGGATGTGTGATCAATAACATCAAGATGTCTCACTTCCTCTGCCTCCCCTCAGTATCCTCCCATTTACTATGTATTTCCTTGCTTTGTTTACCCTCCCCAAAAACAATATTGCAGAATCTCTGGATTGAATTCTATTTGCCATCTTTCTGCCCACTCAACCTGAATATCATTCTAGAGATAGTGACTAACCTTATCATCATTAACTACATAGCAAATTTTTCTCATCTGCGAATTTCCTGTATATGCCTTCCACATTGTCCAAATTATTTATATGTACAAAACAAGACAGCAAGGACCCCAACATTGAGCTCTGTGGAACACACTGGAAACTGTTTTCCATCTGCAAAAACATCCATTGAGCTTGTGTTTTGTTTCCTGTGGCTGAGGTAGTTTTGGACCAACTTGTCACCTTTCCTTGTGTCCCATTGGATCTTACTTTTCTGACTCATCGGCCATGTGGGACCTTGCCAAATGCCTATTAAAATCCAAGTGACAACATCTGTTGTACCCACGTCAATTCTCGTTCTTACTTTCTCAAAATATTTGAGTAAATTAGCAAGACGCAATATTCCCCTAACAAAGCCATGTTGCATATCCCTGAACAACCTCTGCCGTTCTAAGTGATCATTTAACCTGTCTCAAGATTGATTGCAACAAGATTGATTCCACTGCTGAAGTCAGACTGACAAGCCCATGTCCTTTGCATCCTTTTTAAATAATGGTACAATGTCACAAACTTCCAAACCTCAAGCACCTCACTTAAATCTTGAGGATAGTGCAGTTTCCTTACTGGCTTCCTTTATCAGCTGGGATATAATCCATCTGACCCTGATGTTTAATAGTTTTTAAAAATGTCAGTCCCTCAGTATTGCCTCTTAATGCTTATTTTATCTAATATTTAATACTTTAACTAGGATATCTGCATCATACCTCTCCATGATGAAGACAGTGACAAAGTATGAATTGCGAATCCTGCCAATAGCTTCTGCATCAATGCATAAAGTTGGCATGTACATGTACATCCTATCCTTTTCATTGTTATTCTGTTGCTTGTAAAGTACTGATAAAACACCTTTTGGGTTTTCTTAATTGCAGCTGTATTTTTGTTGTGTTTTGTCTCTGCTTTCCTGATTTACTTTCTTCCCTGAACTTTCCATATTCCCTTAGGTTTTTCACAGTATTAGACATTTTGTGATGGTCATAAACTTTCTTCTTCTGTTTTGTTAGCCTGTATTTTTCTAGATAAATAGGAAGATAGGAGGGTCTAGATTTAGTAATGCCACCTTTTTTTGTGAGGACATGTCTACACTGTGCTCATAGAATCCTGCCGAATAGAGCCATCTGCCACTGGGGAAGAGCAGCTGGGAATTTTTTTAGTACCCCAGATGAACCTGGAATAATGAGCAGTTTTAGTTGGTGAGAGCAGGATGAAATGATCCTTTGTGATCAAGCTAGATCTGACGGTGGATTTGTCTACGAGATCCTTTCAAATTTGTGGCATTTGGACCAAAGGGTCCAGAAGGAAGGTCATACCAGTGGGAAATTATCAGATGAAGGAAAATAGTGGTTTTATTGGAGACTAGCTCATCAAAGGGGGAGATGACAGTGCAACTGAGCAAATGAATAACTGAAAAAATGTTTTGGCAAATGGCGAGCCGAAGACTTGATGGTATAGATTTTTTTAAGTGTAGTTGCAAGTGAATCGAGAGAGATCTTTTTCCTGTTGAACTGGAATGTTGTTGATGAGTGATGGAAATAATCAATGAGGAGGACTATCGATGATTGATATGATGGAACTAACAAATATTTGAGATGGCAAAACCAGTAATGTTTACTTGAGTTAGCCATTTCTTAAGGCTTGTGTCCTCAACATTGTTGCTTTAACTGCGAACATTGCTGGGAAAGCACTAGACTTGGTAAAAATGTTTTCAGTTAGAAAACCACTGATTATGAGCTTAATATTTGAGAGTCCTTCAAGGCATGTCCCATGACACAAATCATGCATCAAATCTAATCTCTTGACTTATCCACTCTGTTCGGTGTTATCTGGTGAGTAAGGGGAAGATGATGTTAGGCGGTGGTGAAAGATAAGTAGCCCCTCAACTCTGTAACAGTAGCTACAATATAAATTGGCAAATAATGAGGATGTGATAATAATGCTTGATGGCCACCAGGTTAACAACAACTATTTCTTAACTAACTCAATTATGTACAGAGTGCTGCAATAAGCATCTTGCTGCAGGACAGTTTCAGATAGTAAACACCCACACTTATGGGATTCATGTGCTCCCACCTTATTGGATGATGACCTCCTGACACATGCCCCTGAAAAGGGCTTGTTGCTACATCCCCCCTCCTTTAAATCTCTTATTACGCAATGTCTTGTAAAGTTAAACTGTATAATACACAAAAGCAAAAAATGTTGGAAAATCCCAGCAAATCTGACAGAATCTGTGGAGAGAGAGAGAGAGTCAATGTTTTGTGTCAGGATGACTGTTTGTCAGAGCTGGTGTGTCTCTTGTGTCAACAGAAACCAAAATGAAACCAGAAGGAAATCGTCAATGTAGTATTTACTTATAAAAGTCCTAGCAGAAAAAAGTGTCAAATCGGGATATACTGAAAAGTGTCTAGTTTTTGGGGAAAATGTTTGCAAGATTGTGGAAGAAAGTTTGCAACAAATGATAAATTTGGGATTAATAAATCATATTTACCAAAATATGGTGGAAAAACCTGATCTTGCTCAGGAAGGAGAACAAGTGGATGAGCCACTTTTTTTGCTGTTGATGGAACTACATAGTTTGTACGGTGAATCTGAAGTAACAATAGAAAATTTTAGAAATCAGCAAGTTGGGCAACATTAATAAAAAAGGCAGAGTTAATGTTTCAATTTCATAATGTGTCAGAACTAGAAAAATGGTTAGAGATGTACATATGTTTTAAATGAGTCTTGAGGGTGAAGGGGTGGGGAGGAAAAAGTTATCAGTGATTGGAAGTCGAGAGATTAAATAGATGATGGTGCAAAAGGGGATAGTAATGGATTGTGAAGAAACAAAAGTTTGAAAAGTTGTAAATGAAAATAGCTGAATTATCACCGATCTACCATCTTTAAAAAAAAGGGGCATTTTTGTGATCTGAAATTGTTGAATTCAGTGAGTCTAAAAAGCTAAGTATCTAATTGAAAGATTAGGTAGAGTTCTTCCACCTCAGATTAGGCTCAAAGAAGAAAATTTGGGGCTTGATTTGATTATTTTCTTCTGGTTCAATTAATGACTGTTGTTCAAGTGGGTCCTTTTTTTCCTGTGAGCTGTGCAATAGGTAGTTAATTTATTAGGCACTGATAATTGAATAGAGAATATTCACTGTATCCTAGCATGTTGTTTGTTCTACTTGCCACTGGTCAGCTTTCTCAACTTAAGACAGTATAAATATTTCACTAGTCTGCAGACTTGGTTTACAACAGGTTGATTACCTAGTAAATGGATAGGTGAATAGGAACAATAGGAAACTAGATTTACAATACACAGCCAACTAACATATATAATTAATGTATTCTGCCCTAAACTACAACATCAGCTACTCCAGGTCCTTAAATGTGGTAATATGTTGCTATTTTTTCATCTGTATCTTGTATATATTTCTGTGTTAGATGGACAATTTAATTTGAACAGCAGCTGAGAAATACTTTTCGATATGTTAGGAACCAGATCAGAAATTCTAAGGTATGTTATGCAGTTAGCCTAGACTCTAACATTTTTTGATTTTAGCAGTATGGAGAGCATAAGATGTTTTGCTGCGGATATGATTTGATTCACTAGGAACATTTTATTAAAACAAACTTTATTTAAGAACATAGACTATAACAATAAAAATTAGCATAACTTTTACCGATTAAAATACTTAAACATGGCAGAAATAATTCTGAATAGCTGTCCATCTCTAATTCCAATTTAATTCCTCTCTGACATAAATGCCTCTTTAGAATCAGTACAAAACAGATATGTTCACATGCATGTTGTTTCCAGCCTTTTAACCCTATAAACATACAGAAAGACACTGGTCTTCTGACTCCTATACAGCAATTCCTGGAGAAGGATATATCCTCAAGCAGCAGAGCTTCAGAGAAATGAACATAGTCTCTGGCAGATCCCAGTCCCCAGACTTCAGAGAAAAAAAGGCTACCTTTCTCTGCAGCTTTCATGCAGCAACTGACTTAATTTTTCTGTCAAAGCTTAGCTTTGCTTAGTCACATGATATTACTGTCAATCAACCCATTCAAGCCTATTCTGCCAAAATCCCAGGGGAAAACAGGATTCCCCTCTGCATTAGTCCTGCTGGATCCTAGAAAAGATGGCACCAATAATAAAACAAATCCTGCACAAGAAACATAACCCCAAAACATTTTTTAAAGGTACAGTATTGTCACAAATATGTGACAGTAGAAAAAAATGCATGTTTTCAAACTCCTATCGCAAAAAATGTGAAACCTATGTCTGCTGCCCTTTGGTCACTTGGCCAGACACAGTGGCTGTACTTGAGCTGTCTAATCAAAAGTAACTGGGCTGTGTCCTGTCTGTGAACCTGTTTTTTAACCTTGTAGTATTATGTGCAGAAAATAATGGATATTTTGGTACAGCGAAGATACAGGTACTTAATTTTACTTATAGAATTCCTCTAGTGCAAAGACCACCATTTGGCCCATTGAGCCTGCACCGACAACAATTCCAGCCTAACTCTATCCCTGTATCCTGTTAATCCCCCTCACACTAAAGGACTACTACCAGAAGGACGTGGAGACTCTGGAGAGAGTGCAGAGGAGGTTTACCAGGATGCTGCCTGGTATGGAAGGCTTGAGTTACGAGGAGAGGTTAGGCAAATTGGGACCGTTTTCCTTAGAAAGACGTAGACTGAGAGGAGATCTAATAGAGGTGTACAAGATTGAGGGGTATAGATAGAGTAAACAGGGTTAAGCTTTTTCCTAGGATGGACTCGAATAGCACGAGGGGCCATGGGCTTAGGGTGAGGGGGCTAAGGTATAATTTGGATGCTAGAGGGAGTTTTTTCACACAGAGAGTGGTGGGGGTATGGAATGCGCTGCCAAGTAAAGTGGTGGAGGCAGGTACTCTGGAGTTATTTAAGAAATACTTAGATGGGCACATGAACAGAATGGGAATGGAGGGGTATAGAAAATGATTTAAAATAGGGATCATGAGCCTTGGGAGTCCCTGGGAAGTGTGTAAATAGATGATGATATTGATGTACTTGTTTTTATCCTACAGGTGCTTTGGTCCACCTTGTTGTCTAACGAGAGGCATACACGCGATGGGTCGTGAGAGGGCTGCTCTTGGATCTTTTTCGAGAGTATCCTACTGCTTCACATCGTTAGTGTACGCTTGACCTGGACCATTTGATGGGCAACACGACAGCTCAGTAACTATCGCTGTGCTGTGCAGATACGTGGATTTGGGCCTGTGTCTGCGGGAGTTTGCGCATTCTCCCCGTGCTTGCGTGGGTTTTCTCGGGTGCTCTGGTTTCCTCCCATATCCCAAAGATGTGCTCTTAGGCTAATTGGCAGAACAAATTCCCCCTAAATTGTCTCAAGTTTTAATTTTAATCCATAGATCTATAAACATGGACAGGATTCGCGGGTAGAGGTGGGAACATCGGGGTGGTGGCTCGGGCTTGTTGGGCCGAAGGGCCTGTTTCCCGTGCTGTTTTGTTCTTTGACAATTTATTATGGCCAATCCATTTAACCTGTATATCTTTAGTGTATGGGAGGAAACTGGAGCACCTGGAGGAAACCCACACAGACATGGGGAGAATGTGCAAAATTCCACCAGAAAGTCCCTGAGGCCAGAATTGAACCCATGGCGCTGTGAGGCAGCAATGTTAATCACCATTCTCCCTTAATAAAAGAACTCCATTCCCACTCCAAGAACGAACACCATTGACCTGAATTTCAAACTACTTGTGGTGGCATTATTAAGAGAAATAAATCCAGGCATTTGTAGGGAGAGTGAAGCATAACTATATTGGCTGAAATTGGGCACGTGAGGTTCAAAAAAAAAACTGGGAATGGGTTCCAACTGATGAGAAAATGTGCATGATTTTACTTTAGTATTCTTTATCTTGAAGGATGTAGATGAGATAAATGCCAGTGATAAATATGTGGCCAAAAAAAGGCATGCTTCAAACTTAGAAAATAAAGATTGTAAAGACACTTTGGATTGAATTATTTCATGCAGAGGGAGACAAATGCATGAAATCGACACCAAGTGTTGCAGCAGGTGCTGATCTGTACCAGCAAATTTGAGAGAGTTGGATTAGCTGCAGTGATCTTTTCTAGATTAATGCCAGTTCTGAGTTTAGGCTCCCTTATCAGTTCCCTCTTGGTAACCTTCTTTAGCCTCATTAGGCTGCTTCTGATCACTTTAAATTGTTAAAAAGTGACTTCAGCATAGCATAATTTATGATAATGCTGCTTTTTTCCTGCAGAATCCGTGTCAATCTGTATAACATATGTAATTGAAGAAAAGCTTAATTTCTTCTGTACAGCTTTGGTTTATTTGGACCAATTGTAATTGTGCTGCAGTGTTGGTGCCCAGTTGATCAAAGAGATCTAATTAATTGGTCTTGCCTATATTTCTGATTTGTATGCAACCAGCCTTTTCCTCATATCCACTTAGCTTCCTCCTTCTTGATGCTGCAAAGTTCTAGACTCATTTTTGTGAGAAAATCAACCAACAATTAATTCCATCATCTTTGATATTGTGGGTCATTGGATTGATAGGTTTATCTCCATTGTCCTGACCTATATCAATGGCTTTTGCACTTCTATTCTTTCCACTTATGCTAATCTTTTTATGGATATTTTGTATTTCACTCCTTTCTTCTGTCAAGTGGCATTACATCTTTATTAATTAATTCCTGCTGTTATATCTTCTATAAATTCTGCTGGGTGTCTTGATAAAGTTGAAACATACCAAGCCCCCTGTTGCACTTTCCCATGAAACTGCAGAAGGTGTAACACCTGCTCCTTTACCTCTTCCATGCTTACCACCCAAAGCCCAAAACGCTCATTCCAAATTAAGCAGTGTTTCACTTGCATCCCTTTCAATTTGATCTATTGCATTCACTGCTCCCAATGTGGTCTCCACTATATTAGAGAGACCAAACATAGACTGGGTGATTGCTTTGCTGAACATCTTCCGTTTGTCTGCAGTCGGGACCTTGACTTTCCTGATGCTTGTCATTTTAATACACAATCCTATTCCTATGCCCACATGTCTGTCTTTGGCCTGCTGCAATGTTCCAGTGAAGCTCAACGCAAACTGAAGGAACAGTATCTCATCTTCCAGCTAGCCATTTTACAGCCTTCTGGCCTCAACATCGAATTCAATAACTTCAGATGATTAGCTATACCCCACCTTGATCCCTTGTTTTTGTTTTATTTAATTTTTAATTGTTCTCTACCTTTTATTTTTTTCTTGTCTTTCTTTATTTTTCTTTATCTCCTGCTCTTACCCCCTATTTTGTCCCCTTTCCTTTTCTCCCCTTGCTTCAATATTACCTCTGTCCCATCCCCATCCCCCCCCATCCCTGCACATCTTAATTTGTCACAGTTTACCCTCTGATTTCAGTTTCTCCGTTTGGTCGTTAATATCTTTTACTCTGTCTATGGCCTGCCATTAGCAGCCTTTCCCCTTCTTCTTGTGGCTATGACTCATATTCATTCCCTCACCCTGCAATACAAGTATCTTGCATTTTCTATGCCTTTTAGTTTTGGCAGAAGTTCATCTGAATCCAAAATGTCAGTCCTTCTCTCCTTACAGATGCTGCCGGACCTGCTGAGATTTTCCAGCATTTTTTTCTTTTGCTTTCAGATTCTATTATTCACAGTAATTTGCTTTTTCGAAGGCCCCCAACTTGATTTCTGCTCCTATAAAGCTGAGTCACTGTTCACAGTTGTCAAAAGCAACTTCATTCAAAAAAATGCAATAGTAATCTTTGTGCACCTACTGCATCAAAACTGATTTGTCTGGACTTTCCTCAAAATTGTTGTCTCTGTGGATTGTCCATTGGTGTCCTTCTTCATGAGGACAGATGTGAAAACGAAACAACTCAAGATTTACATTGCTGGAGGAGATGGTCAGCATTATCAGAATTACTGTGCTGATGAGGGAAATGACTAAGTTTATTTGCTCAGTTATGCATGCTGGTAGAGAACTGAATCATTGCTATACTGACTAGAATTTGGAGCTCTTCTGTAGTATAAAAGTGTAAAAAAAAAGGGAATTTGGAATTCCTTTTGTTTCAGTGGAGATTAAGTTTTGAGTGTTAGCAAAGTAATGAGACTGGTATTGAGGTGTACAGTTTGGAAGAGCCAATTTAAATTCCTTTTCAGCATATTGATTGCAGATGGTCTCTATATCGTTGAGCCCTGGAGATGTAAACCAAGAAGTTACTGATTTATTATTTGTTGTTTTTCACATTAATCTTCTAACTTGCATTCAGAGAGCCTGCAATTTATAACATAATGTGCTACAAAATTTATTAATAATTTCCTCTGCTTTAAAATCAATTAACTAATTTAAAACTTGAAGTTTGAGTATGTTCCGTTATGTGTCAGTACAATATAATATTGTTTTAAGTTATTATACTTGCTCTTTGCTTGTAAAGCTCTTAAGTGGTTATGTAGGACTTGGACTTCAAGGGAGCTTTTATGGTAGAAAATGACCTATCATTTGCTCAAGTATATATATAAAAAAATGCAGGTGCCATCAAAGTGAAAACTAGATAAGATGCACAGTTTTATAATTCCCCATTATAAAAGAAGTGTTGGGCAGATGTCAACTTTGTTGCTGGTCTGGTTTCTCTTGTGGACCTTTATTACTTTTCTAATATGGTGCAATGATCTTTTTCCTCCTTTCCTCTCTATCTCGATTTTGTTGTCAACTTCTCTAGATTACACATACACCTCAAAAAAATTTGATGAATTCAGATACTATGCAGAATTCCTTGAACATATTTCCCCAATCCAAATCAATGGAGAACTTACTTCTTTTGGGAATAATTGAAAATTTTAAATTGTTTCTTGATTTACAAATGTTAAGATAAATTTGATGGATTTGGCTTTTTGAATACATGTTTTAAAACATGTTCTAAAACCACAGGGGGTTTTTTAACATTAGCTTCTGTGTAAGATTGATAGAAATAGAAACAAGATATAGGAGCGGAATTAAGCATCTGGCCCATCGAGTCTACTCTGCCATTCAATCATTGGCTGACATTTTTCTCATCTGCGGTCTCCTGTCTTTTCCCTATAATCCCAATCCCCTTGTTAATCAAGAACGTATCCATCTGTCTTCAAGACACTCAATGACCTGGCCTCTATAGCCTTCTGCGGCAAAGAGTTCCACAGATTCACCATTCACTGGTTGAGAAAATTCCTCGTCATCTTTGTCTTAATGGATCATCTCTTCAGCCTGAGGCTATGCCCTCCGGTTCTAGTTTTGCCTACGAGTGGATATATCCTCTCCATGTCCATTCTACCGAGGCCTTGCAATAAAATAATCCTGTAAGTTTCAATAAGATACTCCCTCATTCTTCTAAACGCCAATGAATACAGACCCAGAGTTTTCAACCTTTTGTTTATGTGACAAATTCTTCATTAAGAATCTGGCAACACCAATTTTAAATCCAACCAATTTATTTGATAGTAAATCTGCGAGCTTTTGACTTTTTGTCTTCGTCAGGCAAATGCAGTGTTCTGGTCTGCAATAGCACACCTATCAGCACAGACAGTCACAGATTGCTGATTTGAATGCGAATCCTTACACATAACCTGCTATTCAAGTGTTAAAGTGGCTAACAATGTAAGTGAAGCATTGGTTAGAGAGATGTGTATTTTCTCCAGACAGCACAGTAAGTGAGGTTTTTTGCTAACCCAGGCAAGTCATGGGGGTTACAGATAGTGTGACATGAAGCTAAGATCGCTGTTAAGACCGTCCTCGTGTGCGGAACTTGGCTATCAGTCTCTGCTCAGCGACTCTGCGCTGTCGTGTGTCACGAAGGCCCCCTTGAAGAACATTTACCCGAAGGTCAGAGGCCGAATGCCCATGACTGCTGAAGTGTTCGCCCACAGGAAGGGAACTGTTTTGCCTGGTGATGGTTGAGCGATGCTCATTCATCCGCTGTCGTAGTGTCTGCATGGTCTCCCCAATGTACCATGCTTCGGGACATCCTTTCTTGCAACGTATTAGGTAGACAATGTTGGACGAGTTGCAAGAGTATGTACCGTGTACCTGGTGAATGGTATCCTCACGTTTGATGATGTCGTCCATGTCTATGATCTGGCATGTCTTGCAGAGGTTGCTGTGGCAGGGTTGTGTGGTATTGTGGTCACTGTTCTCCTGAAGGTTGGGTAGTTTGCTGCGAACAATGATCTGTTTGAGGTTGGGCGGTTGTCTGAAAGCAAGAAGTGGGGGGGTGGGGATGGCCCTAGCGAGATGTTCATCGTCATCAATGATATGTTGAAGACTCCGGAGAAGATGTCGTAGCTTCTCCGCTCCGGGGAAGTACTGGACAGCAGTACTGCCTATTTTATCAGTACCAGTATGTACCACGACCTCTGGCTGTTCACCCTCTCCCTTCAGAAAGCTTTCTATCCATTCAGAGACATAAGAACATAAGAAATAGGAGCAAGGGTAGGCCATCCAACCCCTTGAGCTTGCCCTGCCATTCAATAAGATCATGGCTGATCTGCAGTGGTTCCGTACTACTTTTCCACTTTCTCCCCGTAATCCTCAATTCCCTTGTCAATCAAAAACCTATCCACTGTTGACTTGAACATATTCAGCGAGGAAGCCTCCACCACCTCATCAGGCAGAGAATTCCAAAGGTTCACCACCCTTTGTGTGAAGAAACTCCTCCTCAACTCTGATCTGAACTGCTGCTGCCCCCCCCCCCCCCCCCCCCCCCCCCCCCACAATCTTGAGGCTGTGCCCTCTAGCCCTGCTATCTTTGCTAAGCAGGAAGAGTCTCTTAACCTCTACCCTATCCATCCCCTTCATTATCTTATACATCTCTATAAGATTCCATCTCAGCCTTCTAAACTCCAAAGAGTACTAACCTAGCCTATTCAGTCTCTCCTCATAATCCAACGTCCTCATCTCCGGTATCAGCCTAGTGAACCTTCTCTGCACTCCCTTCAAGGCAAATATATCCTTCCTCGAATGCAGCGACCAAAACTGCACACATTACTCTAGCTGTGGCCTCACCAGTACCCTATACAGCTGCAAAGGCACCTCCCTACTTTTATATTCTATCCACCTAGTTATAAAGGCCAACATTGCATTCGCCTTCTTAATCACCTGCTGCACTTGCATACTGTGTTTTTGTGATTCGTGCACAAGGACCCTCTGCACTGGCGCATGCTGCAGCTTTTCGCCATTTAAGTAGTAATGCTTCCTACCAAAGTGGATAACCTCACACTTGCTAACATTATACTCTATCTGCCAGGTCCTCGCCCACTCACTCAACCTATTCAGATCCCTCTGCAGGCTTTCCACACCCTGCATGCAGTTTGCTTTTCCACTCACCTTTGTGTCATCAGCAAGTTTTGTCACCCTGCACTCAGCCTCTTCCTCCAGGTTGTCTATGTCAATGGTAAATAGTTGAGGCCATCCTGGACCCTAGCACCAGGAAGGCAACATGCCATCTTGGAGCCCTCTTCATGTCCTCAGAAATGCCTATCTGCTCTAACTGTGGAGTCCTCTTTGTCCCTCCATACTTAACAACAGAGCTAGCTGCGGTGCCACTGCATTGGATTCTGCTGTCCCTTGATAGCCCAGCTCCCCCAGCAGTATCCAAAACGGTATACTTGTTAGAGACAGGAAATGACCACACGGACATCAGTGCTGGGTCTGCTGTTATTTGATCTTTATATTAATGATTTGGATGAAAGTAATAGAAGGTATCGTTATTAAGTTTGCAGATAATACTAAGACCACTGACGTAGTGGACAGTAAAGAAGGTTATCTCGGATTGCAACTGGGTCTTGATCAATTGGGCTAGTCGGCTGATGAATGGCAGATGGTGTTTAATTTAGATAAATGTGAGGTGATGCATTTTGATGGATTGAACCAGGGCAGGACTAACTCAGTTAATGGTAGGATGTTAGGGAGAGTTACCGAGTAAAAAGATCTAGGGGTACATGTTCAAAGTGGAGTCACAGGAGAACAGCGTGGCGAAGAAGGTATTTGGCATGCTTGGTTTCATCGGTCAGAACATTGCATACTGGAGTTGGAGTGTCTTTTTGAAGTTGTCCAAGAGATTATTAAGGCCATACTTGTGTACAGTCTTGGTCACCCTATTATAGAAAGGATATTATTAAATTAGGAGTGTAGAAGTGATTTACTAGAATGCTACTGGACTTGATGCTTTCAGTTATAAGAGGCTGGATAGACTTCGACTTTTTTCCTCTGGAGCATAGAAGGCTGAGAGGTGATCTTATAGAGGTCTATAAAATAATGAGGGGCTTAGATCAGCTAGACAGTCATAGCTTTTCCCAAAATTAGGGGAATCTAAAATTAGAGGCTATAGGTTTTAAGGTGAGAGGGAAGAGATACAAAAGAGTACAGAGGAGCAATTTTTTCAGAGGGTGGTGAGTATCTGGAACAAGCTGCCAGAGGTAGTAGTACGGGCAGGTTCAATTTTGTCTTTAAACAAGCATTTAGACCGTTATGTGGATAAGATGGGCATAGAGGGATATGGGCCAAATGCAGATAATTGGGACTGTCTTAGGGATTTAAAAAAAGAGGTGATGTGGACAAGTTGGACTCAATATCAGTTGAACTAGTTACAATATTATCCAAAAATTGGATGTCAGATGTAGCCCTAATATGGTAAATTGGTTTGGGGACTTCCTGATCCTTTTGAGACCATTGCATTTCACTAGCAGGTGTTCCATCAGTAGAGGTAACTTTGGTTTGAACCTTAATGGATGGGCGCTTAGAAATATAGAACAATACAGTACAGGTCCTTCAGCCCTCCATGTTGTGCCAAGCTATGCCCAAATCCAAGATCGAGCTACCCACTCCCTATCATTCTGGTGTGCTTTGTGCCTATCCAATAACCGCTTGAAAATTCCTAACGTGTCTGATTCCACCATCACAGCAGGCAGTACGTTCCACACCCCAGCCACTCTGAGTAAAGAATCCCTCCTATATTTCCTACCATGAACCTTATAGTTATGCCCCCTAGTAACATCCACCCGAGGAAATAGTCTCTGAACATTCACTCTATCTATCCCCCTCATCTTATAAACTTCTATTAAGTCGCTCCTCATCCTCCTCCACTCTAAAGAGAAAAGCCTCAACCTTTCCTTACAGGACCTACCCTCCAAACCAGGCAGCATCCTGGTTAATCTTCTCTGCACTTTCTAATGCTTCCACATCTTTATAGTGAGGTGACTAGAACTGCACATAATATTCCAAATATGGTCTCATCAAGATGCAAAGATGCATCAGTGCAGATAACTTCTCCAGTTCCCACTAGAACACTACTTGGCTCTTCCTCGGATAGCTTGCTGCTGCATTATTTTCATTGCAGCAGTATAACTGACAGACGCAATAGGGGTGGACTGCCCTGTGGTTCCGTGTACAATTCTCTCCTTTTCAAATGGTCCAGTTGCTTTTTTTTTTTGGACAACTATTTTATACAACACTAGACCTATTCTGACCACAACTGTTCCAGAGATTCATTTTGGACCAACATCATAGGTTTTTACTTGGGTGCTGTCTCAGCACCAGGGATCTGGGTTTAATTCTGGATGCGGGTGATTGTATGGAGTTTGCATATTCTCCCTGTTTTCTGCATGTTTCCTCTGGGTGCGCTAGTTTCAAAGAACAAAACAGCATGGGGAACAGGCCCTTCGGCCCAATGAGTCTGCGCCGCCACCCTGATGTTCCTACCTCTACCCATGATCTCTGTCTGTTTATAGATCTATGGATTGAAACCAAATTTGAGACAATTTAGGGAGAATTTGTTCTGCCAATTAGCCTAAGAGCACATCTTTGGGATATGGGAGGAAACCGGAGCATCCGGAGAAAACCCATGCAAGCATGGGGAGAATGCGCAAACTCCCACAGACACAGGCCCAAATCCATGTATCTGCACAGCACTGCGATAGTCACTGAGCTGTCGTGTTGCCCATCAAATGGTCCAGGTCAAGCATACACTAACGACGTGAAGCACTAGGATACTCTCAAAAAAAAAATCCAAGAGCAGTCTTTTCACGACCCATCATGTGTATGCCCCTTGTTGGACAACAAGGCAGACCAAAGCACCTGTAGGATAAAAACAAAGTATATCAATATCATCGTCTATTTACACACTTCCCAGGGACTCCCAAGGCTCGTGATCCCTATTTTAGATCTGTTTTCTATACCCCTCCATTCCCATTCTGTTCATGTGCCCATCTAAGTATCTCTTAAATAACTCCAGAGTACCTGCCTCCACCACTTTACTTGGCAGCGCATTCCATACCACCACCACCCTCTGTGTGAAAAAACTCCCTCTAGCATCCAAATTATACCTTACCCCCCTCACCCTAAGCCCGTGACCCCTTGTGCTATTCGAGTCCATCCTAGGAAAAAGCTTAACCATGTTTACTCTATCTATACCCCTCATAATCTTGTACACCTCTATTAGATCTCCTCTAAGTCTGCGTCTTTCTAAGGAAAACAGTCCCAATTTGCCTAACCTCTCCTTGTAACTCAGACCTTCCATACCAGGCAGCATCCTGGTAAACCTCCTCTGCACTCTCTCCAGGGTCTCCACGTCCTTCCAGTAGTAAGGCGACCAGAACTGGACGCAGTATTCCAAATGAGGTCTAACCAACGTTTTATACAACTGCAACATTAAAGGCCAGCTTTTGTACTCTATACCCCTTCCTATAAAGGCTAGCATACCATATGCTTTCTTCACAACTTTCTCCACTTGCTCTGCCACCTTCAGGGACTTGTGCACCTGCACCCCCAGGTCCCTCTGCGTTTCTATACTCTTAATAGGTCTACCCTTTATCATATACCTCCCCCCTACATTCTTTCTCCCAAAATGCATCACCTCGCGTTAATCAGAATTGAATTCCATCTGCCCAAGCTGCCAGCCTATCTATGTCCTGCTGCATCGCCTGACAATGCTCCTCACCTGGACAATACAAAGTCCAGCCATCTTTGTATTGTCTGCAAACTTGCTGATCACTCTACTTACTCCCTCTTCCAAGTCATTTATTTATATTACAAATGGAAGAGGTCCCAGTACTGAGCCCTGCTAGTGACTGACCTCCACCTATAAAAACACCCTTCCACTTTTACTCTGTCTCCTATTAGTAAGCCAGTTACTTATCCATCTAGCTACATGTCTTTGACCTTTTCAACTAACCTCCCATGAGGGACTTTGTCAAACGCCTTACTGAAATCCATGTAGACGACATCAACGGCTCGCCCTTCATCGACCGTTTTCGTCACCTCCTCAAAATATTCTACCAGATTCGTAAGGCACGACCTCCCCTTAACAAAGCCATGCTGCGTATCCCTAATCAGATTGCAACGCTCTATCTCCTAAGAATCCCCTCCAACATCTTCCCTATCACTGACGTCAAACTCACCGGCCTATAATTTCCAGGGTTATCCCTACTACCCTTTTTAAACAACGGTACTGCATTAGCTATTCTTCAGTCCTCTGGGACCTTACCTGTGTCCAAAGAAGAGATGAAGATTTGCGTCAGAGGCCCAGCAATTTCACCTCGCACCTCCCTAAGCAGCCTGGGATAAATGCCATCAGGCTTTGGAGATTTATCAGTTTTAATGCTACCTAGAAGCTCTAACACTTCCTCCCTCGGTATGGATATTTCCCTCAACTGGTCCACAGCTCCCTCAGACAGGAGCAGTCAACAAACCCCTCTTCTTGGTGAATACCAACGTTAAGTATTCATTCAGGATCTCCCCCGTTCCCTCGGGATCTACACACAGTTCCCCTCTTCTGTCCCTAAGAGGTCTGATTTTTCCTCTAACCACCCTTTTATTCCTAACATAGGAGTAAAAAGCCTTTGGATTTTCCTTAATCCTATCTGCCAAAACCATTTCATGCCCCCTTTTTGCCCTTCTAACTCCCCGTTTGAGCTCCCTCCTACTCTCTCTATATTCCTCCAACGCTGTCTCCGTTCCCAGCTGCTTTGACCTATCATACGTCTCTCTTTTCTTCCTAACCAAGTCTTCAATATCCCTAGTAATCCATGGCTCTCTAATCCTACCTTTCCTATCTTTCCTCTTAGCCGGCACATATCTATCTTGCAACATTTTCAGTATTCCCTTCAAAGAGTCCCACGTGCCTAGTGTGGACTTACTCTCGAACAACTGTTCCCTCCCATGGTTCAAAGATGTGTGGGATAGGTTAATTGGTCATAATAATTGTCCTTTTGTCAGGGCAGTACATGGGGTTATGGGGATCGGGCATGGTTATGGATTGTCGTTGGTACAGGCTCAATAGGTCAAATGGCCTCCATCTGTACTGTAGGGATTCTATAATATGTCAAATTGTCCATTTCAAATGCTCTCTATTTTTGTGAGTCATGATGCTTCTTTTGTTTTTCTGTTTCACTTCTCCCCTCCATGCCATATCTGGAAATATGAGATCCAATCTTGTTCTAATATGCCTGCACATTGGTAGCTAGGCTGGTGTAACACCTGTGGTGACATGGGATGTTGTTTTGTAGGAAATCGGGGAAATTAATGTGATGAATGTTTCTTCATGGTGGATTTGATTTTTTTTAAGTTTGAATTGAAGCTGTCAGCCAGCCTGTTTGAATCAGGATGGTAGAATGCAGCTGGAATATGCTGAATGCTGTTGGTTCATGAAATGTTGGAACTGTTCACCAGTGAAAGCAGTCTCGTTATTCAATACTAGCACCTTGGGCAATATCTGGGTGACGAATGCCTGCTGCAGTTTCTGATGAAAGTGTACCATCTCCACCAGTACCACAGGAAATTGTTCTTGCTCTGAGCAAGTTTATGAGATTATGGATTTCATTTTGTGTATGTCTGACTATTTGGAGTGCACATCTACTATAAGCAGGAACATGATGCCCATGAATGGGCTTGTGAAATCGGCATGTAGTTAAATCCATGGTTGACCTGGCCAGACCTGAAGGTGTAAAAGAGCCACAGATGGCAATTTTTGCTGCATTTGACATTGATCACGTAGTTTGGCTATTTTCTCAATGTTGGTGTCTGTCCTGGGCCTCCACACACAACCGTGCGAGCCTCTTCATCTTTGTCACCCCAGATTGTGCACAATGTAATTCTTGTAACAATTTGCTAGCGGGAGTGGGAATGACCCCCCCTCCCTCCCTTAAATAATATGACACAACTTATATGACAGAACTCACAACTTACCTTGCCTTTTCTTATCTGAAAGGGCCTTAATTGTTCAGATCTATTACCGTAATGTCAGCCGTCTATGCTTGATTTGAGATAAAATGGGGGTCTTTTTCTGTCCAGAACTTGACCTATCTTGCATTCATGAGCAAGTTTAGAGCAAGAACAATTTCCTGTGGTACTGGTGGAGATGGTACACTTTCAGCTAGGGGATGATGGCTTAACGATAGCTTGAAATATATGTGTCCGACTTGTGTTGAAAAGTATACTCGTAGGTCGCTGGCAGTGAAACTCTTCATTGTATCCTCTCTGAAGCTATGGGAGGAATGGCTTTACCTTCAAATAGGCCCAATAGTGGCTTGTGGTCAGTAACTACTATGAAATGCTGTCATTAAATGTAGTGATAGAACTTTTTCATTCAAGGTGATGGCTAGTCCCTTTTTTTTTAATTTCAGAGTAAGCTTTGGGGTGTAGGCGATAGGTCTTTCTGTACCATCTTCCATTTTGTGGTAAAACCACTCTGATCCTGTAAAATGATTCACAGGTAAGAATGACCTTTTTTGAGGGGTCAAATGAATTAAGTTTAAATGACTACAATGCCAATTTTACTTGTTCTAAGGCTTCTTTTTGATGCTGTTTCCAATATCAAGTCTGCTGAGGGTGTAGGAGTGCTAACACTGTAGAAAGATTAGGAATAAATCTTCCATAATAGTTCATTTCTAAAAAAAGGTTTAAGTGCCGTTACATTTTTGGGGGCTGGTGCTTCCTTAATTCTTTTATTTTCTCCACAGGATGCAGCCTTTTGCATACTCTTTGAACCCTAAGTGTGATACTTAATGAGCCTGGAATGTATATTTCCTTATAGCCTCATTCTGGCCTCTTTAAATCTCTTTAGAATTTCTTTGATATTTGTCGGATGTTCCTCTTCAAATGCTCTTGTGATCAATAATCATTTAGATTGGCAAGCAACATTTGGTAGATCCTGTAGTAAGCTTTCCATCGTGCACTGGAAAATTGTGCACGCTGATGAGATTCCAAAGAGTAGCCAAGTATACCATAAGCCTTTATGGGTATTTATTAAAACAAACTCTCTAGATGCCTCATTTAACTCGAATTGTTGCTATGCATGAGTTGTATCACGTTTAGTTAGTACAAGTTAACTCTCCTGCTAATTTGGTGTGCAAATTTTCATTCCTTGGTATTGGGTATCAACCCAGTTCTGCTGCTCAATTCTGCAACCGTGGAGGTTTCCATCATTGATTTTGAAGATTTCTAGCCCAATTAGTTGGTGAAGCCAATCTCAGACCATCAAATTTGACCGCTGGCCCCCTATTACTATTAGAGGCAATTGAGCTGCTGGCAGGTGGTTCTTGTTGTTCGCCCTTGGTCCTCCTAGGATTCTTAATACTTCCCTCGTATATGTAGCTATCCTGGCTGTTGTGCTTCTTAACTTTAGGGGCTGAATCCTTCTTTTGTAATTAATGAAATGCTTGTGCTTTGTACGGCTATAGAGAAGGCATACATGTTCACTGCAGTTGTAAGTGATAGACTGTTTACTATCAATGTACTCATAATTGGGGCCATTTTGTCCACCTTAATATTGTTTTTATCTGGTATACTTCAGAATAGTTTTCAGAGTTATTCACAACCCTGTACTGGAGCTAGAATTGGCTCTTGGTAGGCTCTACTTAGTCTTGCATTTGCTCCTGATGTGCCCCCGTCTATTGCAATCTTAGCCTGTATCTTATCGGAATTTACATGCCTCTCGGTGGTGATCTCCCCCAGAGAGGTAGCATTCTTCATAGCTCCTGGCCTATGGATCAAACTCCCTATACATCTGTAATCTCTTTTGCTCTGATTCTGTTTGGTCATTATTTTCTGTGTCCATCTCCTTGTTGCTTTGGCATGCTTCTTTTCCTAACACTCCTGTGAAGCACTTTGGATTGTTTCTTTACACTAAAGATGCTATGTAAATGTAAATCATTTAAAATTAAAAACGGGTTGGACAGGGTAGACATGGGTCAAATCTATCCACTTGTGAGAGAATCCAAATCAAGACAGTAAATACAAAATAACTACAAAATAATTACTAGTAATGGGAAATAAGGAGAAATTTTTTTAGAAAGCGAATATCATTACCACAGGAAGTGATTGAGGCAAATATTTTAGATGGTTTCTCAAGTTAGGTGAGTAAGAAAGAGAAAAAGGAATTGAAAGATTTTCAGAAAGACTGGGATTAAGTGGAGTGGAATATAAGCACCAGCACAAATTATTTGGACTGAGTGACCTATTTCTGTGCTTCAAATATTATGTAATAAATCTAGCTGGCTCTATAAATTTGTCTTTGAAAAATTATGTAAATTGAAAAAATTATGTTGTATATACAAATAATTGTGTCACTATTGAAATTTATTGACGGATTTATTTTAAATGCAGCATGTCTTTGAAAGATGAATGTACTTGTATGTAGTGGGATTTACTTGAAACATTTGCATTTTTAGATGAGGCATATTGATACTGGGTGTTACCTTTAGGGAAGAACACTCTCCTGTAAGGAGCTTGCTTAACTTTTATGATTAAAAAATGATGGCAAAATACTGTGGATGCTTGAATCTGATACAAGAACAGAAAATGCTGGAGAATATCAGCAGGTCTGGCAGCATCTGTGGAAAGAGAGCCAATGTTTCAACCCTTCAAAAAGTCATCCAGACTCAACTTTAGCTCTTTCTTTCTCAGAGCTGCTGTGTTTCTCTTGCATTTTCTGTTCTTTTTAACATCTAGTTTTCAGTTCTGTTGAAGAATCTAGATCTGAAACATGCAGCCATCTTGCCTCTTGCAAGTGGTGATGGATGCAGTATATTTTCAGCAACTCCTTATTTTTGGAATTCTAACATTTGCAACTTTTTTCCATCTTTTATCGATAAGGTGGAAACTTTGCATTTGGAGAATCAAAGTTAAAACTTTATATTGACTTGATCTGCATATTTGGGTCCTTCATGGAAGTTTCTTCATATTTTTGAAAAAAAAGTTTGTACTTATGCCTATTGTTTATTAGCTCGCTTGCACTATACCCTGTGATTTCTCACATGATGCACTTACTAAAACTTGGTATACATGTAGTAACAACCAGGTAATGTAGTAGATTGAACCTATTGTTACCATTTGCTCTAAGGTAATTACTGTGTTTTGAGTCAGGCAGATGACCTATTGCATACCAGTAACTTATTCCAACCCAGTCTTGTGGTTTCTTGCTCACTGACTCCCACAATCATCTTGATTACACTTCCTCCTGGCTTCCTATAAAGACAGTAAGAAGTCCTACAATGCCAGATTAAAGTCCAACAGGTTTATTTGGTAGCACAAGCTTTCAGAGTGCTGCTTCTTCATCAAGTAAGACTTCTGACTTGCTTACCCCAGTCCAATGCCGGTATCTCCACATCCTATAAAGACTGCATTGCATTTTTCAAATATCTTTGTCTCCATCCGATCTGTCCGGACAATGCAATCTTCAATGTTAACCCTCAACAATGAACATTTCATTTCACACATTCTTGCTCTCACCTTTCTTTTCACGCACAATATGACACTCTTTCCTTTTCCTTGCCTCCACCCACCAGCTGTTGCATTCAATGAATCATCCTCCACTATTTCTGCTAGCTTGTGCATATTGCCACCACCAAACACGTTATCTGCTCCCCTCCAGTTTTAGCATTCCAAAAGTGCTGTTCTCTCCATGGTGTTCATCCCTTTCCTTCACACAAGAAATACTCTTTTGTCGTCTCCTCCTTTCTTAGTTCAAGGCCTGAAATACTCTTTCTAGGTGAAATAGTGATTTAGTGAAAAAGAAGTAGAAGAACAAATCCATGGGACAATTACAGAAAATTGCAAAAACTATGGAATATTTATGGATTCCCTAATAATCTGAATGTTGACCTGAATAGTGCTAGTGTAAAGGGCAGAGAGGGGCAAATGTTTGTGGATTGTGTTCAGGAAAATTCTTTACAGCAATTCATATCCAGTCCAACAAGAGAGAATGCACAGTGGACCTAGTTCTTAAAAATAATATGGACTAAGTATTCAATTGTCAAATGAAAAAATTTTAAGAGTAATTGTATCGTAAGGTTTAGGATGATAGGAAAAAATAATAGGCAATTGCGAATAAAAGCAATAACTGGGAAAAGCCAACTTCAATGGGGAAAGAGTGGAGTTCAACCAGTTAAACTAGAACTAAATTCCACTGGAAAAGCTGTAGCTGAACAATGGACTACCTTCAAAACAGAAATGGTCTGGACACTGGCCATATTCCCTTGAATGGAAAAGGTAGGACAAACAAATTCAGACTTCCTGGATGTAATGTCAGATAGAAATTAAGCTAAGGCAGAAAATGTGCTTTTGACAGATGTCAGGTAGAAACTTTTGTTGAGAAGAACCAAGAGAAATACAGAAAGTTCAGAGGGGGTGGCAAAAAAGCACATGCAAGTAGTGGAAGGATTATGAGAAAAGACTAGTAGCCAACAGGTAGATGCTATCCAGGCCATGTCAACAGATGAGGAAAGTCTGTGCCTGATAAAGATGAATTGTTGAGTTGATTCAGTATTTAAAGTTGACAAGGCACTGAGATTGAATGTGATGCATCCAAGGATATTGAAGGAACTGAGAATGGAAATTGCAGGGGAGCCAGTCATAATCTTTGAATCTTCTCTAAATTCAGGAAGATGCTGGAGGATTGAAGAATTGCATACGTTAGGCCCTTGTTCAAAAAATATTAGTCTCAGTAATTAGAGACCAATCATTTAATTAACATCAGTAGCAGGCAAACTTCTAGAAACAATTATTCAAGATAGAATTAGTAGTCAGAAATTAATGCGTTAATGGTTAATGCATTTTGTAGGTCTAATGCAGATAGGAAATATACAGTAAATGGCAGAACCCTTAAGAGTGTTGTTACACAAAGGAATTTGGGCTTACAGATACACAGGTCACTGGAGAAGATGGTCATAAAGACAAACAGCATGCTTGCCTTCATCAGCTGGGGCATTGAGTTAAAAATTGGCAAGTCATGCTGCAGCTTTATAGATTGTTCAGCTGCACTTCGAACTTAGTGTTCAACTCTGGTTTTCACACCACCAGAAAGATGTGTGGAAACTTTGGAAAGGGTACAGAAAAGGAGGTGTGGAGGGCATTAGCTATGAAGAAAGGTTGGAGAAGTTTACCTTGTTCTCACTGGAACAACAGAGGTTGAAGGGGAGACCTGATAGAAGTTTACAAGATTGTGAGAGGCATGGATAGAGTGGATATCAAAGCTTTTTCACAGGGTCGAAGAGCCAATTACCAGGGAGCACAGGTTTAACGTGACGTACAGGGCAGACTTTTTTACATAGAAAGTGGTGGGTACTTGGAACTTGCTGTCGAGGGAGGTAATGGAAGCGGTAATGGCTTTAAAGGGGCATCTTGACAAATACACGAATAGGATGGGAATAGAGGGATATTGTTTGCGGAAGGTAGGGGGTTTTAATTAAATAAGGCAGGATAAAGGGTGTTTAAATGGTCTTTGGATAAAAATATGGATGATATTGGAATAGTGTAGGTTGGATGGGCTTTAGATTGGCTTCACAGGTTGGCTCAACATCGAGGGCCGAAGGACCTGTTTTAGGCTATAACGTTCTTTGTTCTGTGCACAGTTGGTGCAGGCTTGGAGGGCCAAAGGGCCTGTTTCTGTGCTGTAATTTTCTTTGTTCTTTGTCACGTGGAAAAATGTGGCTTCATTTAGAAAGAACCAGCATGCATTTCTAAAGGGGAAACCATGTTTCACTAACTTGCTGCAATTTTTTGCGGCAGTAATGCTAAATATGTGGACTTGCAAAAGACATTCAGTACATTGTTACACTAGTAAGAAAAGTTATAGTTCATGAAATAAAAGGGACAGTAGTAATGTGGAATACAAAATTGGCTGAATAATCGGAAACAGAGAATAACGGTCAATGGATATTTTTTGGGTTGGAGGAAGGTTTCATGAAGAACGTGAAAAAACAAAATAAGAGATAAAATTCTTGAGGTGCAAGAGCAGAGGGCCATAGATGTATATGTGAATGGATCATTGAATGTGGCAGGATAAGTGGAGAGTGCAGTTAATAAAGCAGAAAGTAATCTGGGCTTTATTAGTAGGGGTATAGAGTACAAGAGTAAGGATGATGTGCTGAACTTTTCAACTCATTAGTTAAATCTCTGCTAGATTATTGTCGCAGTTCTGGGCATTATACTAGGAAAGCTTGTAAACGCATTGGAGAGTGCAGAAGAGGTTTACAAGAATGGTTCCAAGGTTGAGAAATTTCTGTTATGAGGATAGTCAGAAAAGTTGAGGCTTGGAGTGATGAAAACCAGGAGGACATTAGATAGAGAAGCAGATGTGTTGTGAGGCAAAAAAACCTTTTCACACAGCAAGTGGTTCAGGTTTGGAATGCCTGGAACTGTGATGAAGACATTTTCAAACTAAGCATTCAAGAGGGCATTGTGGAAGTGTGGCGGAGGCATTCAAGAGAGCATTAGATGGTTATTTGATTAGGAACAATGTGCTGCATATTGGAGGAAAGAAGGAAATGGTACGATGCTTACTTGAAGAGTTGGTGCAGACACCATGGGCCAAACAGCTGCCTTCTGCGCCATAACAATTTTATGATAGTATAATGCATTGAATGCTTACCATGTGGTCTCATTTAGGGAATTTGTGACCACTTTACAATAGACCTGAATTCGGTCCACAAGCATGACCATGAGTCAGTCACCAATGAAATGCAGCACATGCTGGAGAAGTAGCATCACATGTTGTGACTGGCACTTAACAGTTTGTGGAGTCAATATTGAGTTCAACTCTTTTGTTTTGACTTCTGCCCCTTTGATTCCTTTGCTGATTTTATATTTTTTGTCTCACCTCTCTTTTTCTTTTTTTCTTTTGGGCAACAGCTATTCATGATCCTGCTATTCACACATTCCCTATATGCAGATTGTTTTCTTCTTTGTTGCATTGCAACTTTCTTTTGGCCTGCACCACAAACTTTTTTTTGTCATTTAATCTTTCTGACCGCCATACTATCTCATCTTTTTGATCTTTTCTCACTCTCTGTCTTTCACTTGCTCAAAACTTTACATCTCCAAATTTCCTGATGTTCTGATGAAGCATTAACTCTGCTTCTCTCCATAAATGCTGCCCAAATGGCTAAATGTGTCCAACATTGTTTTTTTCCTGTTATATCCTGTGATATTATGACCAAATCATTTGTTTAAGTATTAAAAGCCTATTCAGCTCTTTAAAATTTTTATGGATATTAGGTTATCATCAACTTTATAGCTTCAAAAGTTGACAAATTCTGCATTTTATAGGTGGGTAGTACTGTACAACTGTGGTCATATTTTATAGCAGTTAATCTTGTTTAGTAACTAGTTCTGTGTAATAAAATTTGATTCAACCACAAGTTTAGCTTCAGGGCAAAAATATAAATATCAAATTTTCAATTGTGCTATAATTTTGTTTCAATATACTTGCTGTATTTTTTCATTTGTAAATGTGTTTTGGCAGATGGCACAACCTCTAAGAAATGAATTTGTTGTCTACAAATATATCAGCATAAAAAAATGTACATGTGATACTTGAGGGTAAATCTTTTGCCATGAAAATTGAATTCATGTTTATCATGCAGTTTGTGAACAATATATTTTTTTTATTAAAGCTTGTAGGTGGACAATTTGACTTGGAGATGAATTTCATCATCCATGATATGGAAAGTATTGCCTGCATGGTGGAGCTATTGGACAACTGTGATGTGACCTGCCAGGCTGAAGTTTGGAGCATTTTCACAGCAATTTTGAAAAAAAGTATTCGTAATCTACAGGCCTGCACAGATGCTGGTTTGATTGAACATGTTCTCAAGAGAATTGATAGAGTTAACAATATGATAGCGGGTAAGGCCATTTTTTTTGGAATGTGTTTTACCTAAGTGTAACCTGCATAGCTGAGATGAGAATTCAATACCTTAAGTTGCCAAATGATTTAACTGGGTTTACAGTAGCTAATTGTTGCTCTATGTGGGGGGGGATTTAAAAATTAAAAAAAAAAGTTCTTTTTACTCCAGTGTTTTTATCCTAGGAATTAGTGTGTTGGCATTAATTGGCATGTTTTCACTGCAATTGCAATATTAAGGGCAGCGCAGTGGCACAGTAGTTAGCACTATTGCCTCTCAGTACCAGGAACCCAGGTTTGATTCCCAGCTTGGGTCACGATCTCTGTGGAGTTTGTATATTCTCCTTGTGTCTGTGTGGATTTCCTCCGGTTGCTCCAGTTTCCCCCCACAATCCAAAAATGTATGGGTTAGGTTGTTTGGTCATGCTAAATTGCTCCTTAGTGTCAGGGGAATTAGAAGAGCAAATATATGGGATTACAGGTATAGGGCCTGGATGGGATTCTGGTTGGTTCTGTGCTGTAGGATTCTCTAATCATTTTTAGGTCAATATGTTATTATTATGAGTCAGTTAATCTTGTGCAAAGATGAACACACAATTGCAGGGTATAAATGAAGCTTGGAGCCTAGAGCCACTACTAGCTTTCTAACGTTTAACATAATGTGCCATTGTTCCTTGTTTTCAGATACCTTCATAGCTTAATCCTTCCTATTTCTGTGATCTCTTCTGGCCTAACAACTCCTCAAAAGCTTCACTGGACTGCTGAACATTCCCAATTTTAATTGATCCACTCTGTTGGTAGTGTCTTCAGCTGCCATGGTTCTAATTTGGCTGTCTCTCTCTTAATCTCTCTACTTCTCCTTCCTCCTTTTAAGAAACTCCTTAAAACATGCCCCCTTGATCAAATATTTGACATCTAGCCGAATATTTCCAAATGGTTTAATTCTAAATTTTGTTGAAATGCTTGCATGCTACCTTGGTGATTTTTATTTATGTTAAAGGTGCTATATAAATGCTGTTGCTGTTCTCAAACTGTATCAATTTAAAATCAGCAAGCTATATGTCCCAATTAAAAACTGTACTAAAATTATTTGGCCACTCTAGGTGAGCATTTTGAAGTTTGCTTTTTTATTGGTTAGTACAAGGACCAATACTGACTTGTCGGAACGGGGGACTTGTCTGTATTAATTAATGCTGGGTTCTGTTCAGTGCCAAACAGAACAGAACAGTTTGGATCTAAATTATCCAAGCTACTTCAAATTTGTAGCACTGAATTCCTTTTCGATGGCAAGTTTTCAACAGCAAGAACCACATCCAGAAAGATATGTTCGAGGCCTCCCTACAACTGTTTGTACCTAGTTCTGTTTTAGGTTGTGCTTTCATGGAGGTAGCGTAAGTATAATGTAAAACAAACACAAATATCTCTTTGCCTCTGAAGAGAATCAGACCTTTCTTCAGGTCCTTCAGACAATAAATGACAACAAATTTTAATGTTGTTCTATATATGATTCATTTTATGGCTCTCAACAGCTCACCAAAACTTGTCAAGTGTCCTTCCAGCCCAAATAATTGCCCACCCCTGCTGTAGGTCGACACTCCAGACAACCAGATGTACTACATGCTTCATATCAAGCACTCTGGAAAGCTGCACAAGCTGTCCCTTCTGCAAAGGAATCCATTTGTGCTTAGGTTTCACTTCAAAATGAGCCAACAGCAGGCAAAAGGAAGAAGATTGTACATAAATACGCATTATCTGGAGAGTTGTGAAGTTAGCATCCTTTCTCCAAGCACCATCTCAGAAATAATCAAAAGGGTGTGTCAGAGATGTTCCAACTAAATACAAAGGCTCCAGGAATGATCTGGTGTAGCTTGTTTTAGATTATTCATCTTGCAAACTGGCATGAGCATATACTAAGCTGAAGCTATTCGTAAGTTATTTTGATAGTCTTCAATCTTTTCTTCAGAGGCAAAGAGATATTTGTGTTTGTTTTACATTATACTTACGCTACCTCCATGAAAGCACAACCTAAAACAGAACTAGGTACAAACAGTTGTAGGGAGGCCTCGAACATATCTTTCTGGATGTGGTTCTTGCTGTTGAAAACTTGCCATCGAAAAGGAATTCAGTGCTACAAATTTGAAGTAGCTTGGATAATTTAGATCCAAACTGTTCTATTCTGTTTGGCACTGAACAGAACCCAAAGACCTTTCTTAACTGAATTGTGGTCACACAATTCGGTTACGTTCACCTTAATGATGGATAGGGATAGGCATGAAGCTGGGGGCAGTAGTTATAGTTTGGGGGAATGGTAATTATGAGGCCATAAGGAGGGAATTAGGGTGCATAGGTTGGACTAGGAAACTACAGGGACTGGGAACATCTGAAATGTGGGGCTTATTCAAGGAGCAGCTACTGCGAGTCCTTGATAAGTATGTCCCTGTCAGGCAAGGAGGAAATGGTCGAGTAAGGGAACCATGGTGTACTAAAAAAGTTAATTCGCTGGTTAAAAGAAAAAAGGAGGCTTATGTCAGGATAAGGCTTGAAGGCTCAGTTAGTGCAATGGATAGCTATAGATTAGCCAGGAGGGAGCTAAAGAGTGAGTTGAGGAGAGCTAAAAGGGGACGCGAGAAGACTTTGGCTGATAGGATCAAGGAGAATCCTAAAGCTTTCTTTCTATATGTTAAGAACAGAAGATTGGTTAGGACAAGATTAGGGCCAGTCAGAGACAACAGTGGGAAGTTGTGCATGGAACCTGAAGAGATTGGAGAGGCACTGAACAAATACTTCTCTTCGGTATTCATGCAGGGAGATGTAAATGTAGTTGTGGAGACTACTGGGATACAGGGTTGTAAACTGGAAAGTGTTGAAGTAGATAAGAAGGATGTGCTAGATATTCTTGAGGGTTTGAAGTTAGATAAGTCCCCTGGGCCAGATGGGATTTACCCTAGGATTCTCTGGGAGGCAAGAGAGGCGATTGCAGAGCCTCTGGCTCTGATCTTCAGGTCATCGTTGGTTACGGGTATAGTGCCGGAGGACTGGAGGATAGCGAATGTGGTCCCATTGTTCAAGAAGGGGAATAGAGACTTTCTGGGGAATTATAGGCCGGTGAGTCTTACTTCTGTTGTGGGCAAAGTATTGGAAAGAATTATTAGGGATAGGATTTATATTATTTAGAGAGAAATAATTAGAGAGAAATTGTTCCCTTGGAGCAGCACGGAGAGGCAGCGATTTGGGAGAGCGTGAAGTTCGAGTGTTAAGTAGTTTTTAACTTTTCTCTTTGTTTAAAATAGCGAGCGGGGGTGGTTTTTGCCGTTTTTATTTCAACTAACTGGAAACTGGAAGTCGTCATTAGGAGGCTGCCGGTAGTTGTTGTTTTCTCTGTCTCTATAAGTTGGTACAGAGAGGAAACCCGATACTCTACACAGGTAGAGTATCCCACCCTCCCCCCTTCTCTAACCTAATAATAAAAGTGTGTGGGAAGTTTTTTTCTCTCTCCTGGAAATTAAAGTATCAGGGATGGTAGTGCAGGCAGTACGTTGCACCTCCTGCGGTATGTACGAGGTGAGGGACACCAATAGTGTTCCTGCTGATTACACCTGCAGGAAGTGTGCACATTTGCAGCTCCTTGAGGATCGTGTTAAGGAGCTGGAGCTGGAATTACAGGAACTCAGGGTAATTCGAGAGGTTGAGGAGGATATTGGCAGGAGTAACAAAGAGATAATCACTCCTAAAAGTGATTCTTGGGTAACTATTAGGAGGAGGGGTAAGAAGCAATCGGGTAGACAATCCCCTGGGGCTGTTCCCCTCCAAAACAAATTTTCTGTCTTGGCTACAGTTGAGGAAGAATCAACTGGAGATGACCAAAGGGAGCAGGTCTCTGGGGGTGAGCCTGCTGAGAATGCTCAGGTGGGTAGGGGGAATAAGAGATTGGGCCTAGTAATTGGAGACTCCATAGAACATAGAACATAGAACAATACAGCACAGAACAGGCCCTTCGGCCTTCGATGGTGTGCCGACCAAAATAAAAAGCAATGCCCCTCCTAACTAAACCATTCCCTTCTCATCCATATACTTATCAACTAACCTCTTAAACGCCACCAAACTTGGCGCATCTAAACAGCTGCAGGCAGGGCATTCCACTCCCTAATCACTCTTTGAGTAAAGAACCTACCTCTGATATCCGTCCTATAACTCATACCCCTAATTTAAGCTGTGTCTCCTTGTGCAGCTTTCTCATCTAGGAAAAAGGCTACCTGCCCACCCTATCTAAACCTCTAATCATCTTATATGCTTCAAAAGATCCCCTCTTAGCCGCCTCCTTTCTAACGAAAACAACTCAAATCCTTCAACCTCTCTCATAGGACCTGCCCCCATACCAGGCAACATCCTGGTAAAACTCCTCTGTACCCTCTCCAATGCCTCCACATCCTTTCTTATAATGTGGGACCAGAACTGCACACAATACTCCAAGTGCGGCCCGCACTAGAGTATAGTTGAGGGACAGATAGGAGAGTAAATAGTAATAAACGGGACTCAGGGCTGGGTGTGTTGCCTCCCAGGGGCTGGGGTCCAGGATGTCGCAGATCGGGTTTTAAGATTCTTAAGGGAGAGGGGAGTCAGCCCCAAGTCATAGTTCATGTAGGGACACATGATATAGGAAGGACGAGGGAAGGGGATATTAAACAGAAATTTATGGAGTTGGGGTGGAAGCTTAGGGCCAAAACTGGCAGAGTGGTTATCTCTGGACTCTTGCCTGTGCCAAGGGATAGTTTGGAGAAGAATGGAGAGAGGGAATGTTTGAACTCGTGGCTGCGGGGATGGTGCAGGAGGGAGGGGTTCAGGTTCCTGAACAATTGGGACTCTTCTGGGATAGGTGGGACTCTACAAGAGAGATGGTCTACACCTGAACCAGAGGGGGAACTAATATCTTGGGGGGAAAATTTGCTAAGGCTATGAAGGGGGCTTTAAACTGATTCGGGGTGGGGGGGGGGGGGATCCTAAGTAGTTGGGGTGCTAAGAGGGATGAGAGTAAGGGGGTCATAGAGGAAAGCTGTAAAACACAGCAGCGTACGGGTGGGGTAGGGCATGGTTTGAAATGTGTCGTATACTTTAATGCAAGGAGTATTTGCAATAAGGGGGAGGAACTTGCAGCTTGGACCAGTACCTGGAACTTCGATGTTGTGGCCATTTCAGAGACTTGGTTAGAGTAGGGACAAGAATGGATGTTGCAGGTTCCGGGGTTCAAATGCTTTAGTCGGAGTAGAGAAGGAGGTAGAAGGGGGGGAGGAGTGGCATTATTAGTCAAAGACTGTATCACAGTGACAGAAAGGAAGTTTGATGAGGACTTGTCTGTTGAGGTAGTATGGGCTGAGATTAGAAACAGGAGAGGAGAGGTCACCCTGTTGGGAGTCTTTTATAGACCTCCTAAAGTTTTAGAGAGGTTGAGGAAAGGATTGCAAAGTCGATTCTGGTCAGGAGTGAAAGTAATAGGGTAATTGTTATGGGGGACTTTAACTTTACTAATATTGATTGGAATAGCTATAGCTCTAGCTCGTTAGAGGGGTCAGTTTTCGTACAAAGTGTGCAGGAAGGTTTTTTGACTCAGTATGTAGATAGGCCAACTAGAGGTGAGGCTACATTGGATTTGGTGCTGGGCAATGAGCCAGACCAGGTGTTAGGCTTGAAAGTTGGTGAACATTTTGGTGATAGTGACCACAATTCGGTTACGTTCACCTTAGTGATGGATAGGGATAGGCATGAAGCTGGGGGCAGTAGTTATAGCTGGGGAAGGGTAATTATGAGGCCATCAGGAGAGAATTAGGGTGCATAGATTGGACTAGGAAACTACAGGGACTGGGAACATTTGGAATGTGGAGCTTATTCAAGGAGCAGCTGCTGCGAGTCCTTGATAAGTATGTCCCTGTCAGGCAAGGAGGAAATGGTCGAGTAAGGGAACCTTGGTGTGCTAAAAAAGTTGATTTGCTGGTTAAAAGGAAAAAGGAGGCTTATGTCAGGATGAGGCTTGAAGGCTCGGTTAGTGCAATGGATAGCTATAGATTAGCCAGGAGGGAGCTAAAGAGTGAGTTGAGGAGAGCTAAGAGGGACACGAGAAGACTTTGGTGATAGGATTAGGAGAATCCTAAAGCTTTCTTTAGATATGTTAAGAATAGAAGATTGGTTAGGACAAGATTAGGGCAGTCATAGACAGCAGGTGGGAAGTTGTGCGTGGAGCCTGAAGAGATTGGAGGAGTACTGAACAAATATTTCTCTTCGGTATTCACGCAGTGGTATGTAATGTAGTTATGGAGAACACTGAGGTACAGGGTTGCAAACTGGAAAGTATCGAAGTAGATAGGGAGGATGTGCTAGATATTCTTGAGGGTTTGAAGTTGGATAAGTCCCCTGGGCCGGACGGGATTTACCCTAGGATTCTCTGGGAGGCAAGAGAGGAGATTGCAGAGCCTCTGGCTCTGATCTTCAGGTCAGTTGGTTACGGGTGTGGTTCCGGAGGACTGGAGGATAGCGAATGTGGTCCCATTGTTCAAGAAGGGGAAGAGAGACTTATATAAGTATATTATATCAGGGAATTATAGGGGAGTGAGTCTTACTTCTGTTGTGGGCAAAGTATTGGAGAGAATTATTAGGGATAGGATTATAGTTATTTGGAGAGAAATGAATTGATTGGGGTTAGTCAGCATGGTTTTGTGAAAGGTAGGTCGTGCCTTACTAACCTCATTGAGTTTTTTGAAAAAGTGACCAAAGAGGTGGATGGGGGTAAGGCGGTTGATGTGGTATATATGGACTTTAGTAAGGCGTTTGATAAGGTGGCCCATGGAAGACTTCTGCAGAAAATGCAGATGTATGGGATAGAGGGTGATTTAGCTAATTGGATTAGGAATTGGCTAGCAGATAGAAGACAGAGGGTGGTGGTTGATGGGAGATATTTTCGTGGTGTACCTCAGGGGTCTGTTTTGGGGCCCCTGCTGTTTGTAATTTTATAAATGATCTGGATGAGGGTATTGAGGGATGGATTAGTAAATTTGCAGATGACACTAAAGTCGGTGGAGTGGTAGATAGTGAAGAGGGGTGTTATAGTTTGCAGAGAGACTTGGACAAGTTGCAGAGCTGGGCCGAGAGGTGGCAAATGGAGTTTAATGTGGAAAAGTGTGAGGTAATGCACTTTGGCAGGAATAATAAATGTGTAGAGTATAGGGCTAATGGTAGGATTCTTAATAGTGTTGATGAACAGAGGGATCTTGGTGTATTGTGCATAGATCCCTGAAAGTAGGCAGTCAAGTCGATAAGGTTGTTAAGAAGGCATATGGAGTCTTAGCTTTTATTGGTAGGGGGATTGAATTTCGGAGCCGCAACGTCATGTTGCAACTGTACAAAACTCTAGTGCGGCCGCACTTGGAGTATTGTGTGCAGTTCTGGTCCCCACATTATAAGAAAGATGTGGAGGCATTGGAGAGGGTACAGAGGAGGTTTACCAGGATGTTGCCTGGTATGGAGGGCAGGTCTTATGAAGAGAGGCTGAGGGATTTGAGGTTGTTTTCGTTAGAAAGGAGGCGGCTAAGAGGGGACCTTATTGAAACATACAAGATGATTAGAGGTTTAGATAGGGTGGACAGTGATAGCCTTTTTCCTAGGATGGAGAAAGCTAGCACGAGGGGACACAGCTTTAAATTAAGGGGTGATAGTTATAGGACGGATATCAGAGGTAGGTTCTTTACCCAAAGGGGTTCGGGAGTGGAATGCCCTGCCTGCAGCAGTTGTAGATGCACCACGTTTGGTGGCGTTTAAGAGGTTAGTTGATAAGTATATGGAAGAGAAGGGAATGGTTTAGTTTGGAGGGTCATTGCTTTTTATATTGGTCGGCGCAACATCGAAGGCCGAAGGGCCTGTTCTGCGCTGTAATGTTCTATGTTCTATAAATGAATTGATTGGGGATAGTCAGCATGGTTTTGTGAAAGTTAGGATCGTGCCTTACTAAACTTAGAGTTTTTTGAAAAAGTGACCAAAGAGGTGGATGGGGGTAAGGCAGTTGGTGTGGTATATATGGACTTTAGTAAGGCATTCGATAAGATTCCCCATGGAAGGCTTCTGCAGAAAATGCAGATGTATGGGATTGAGGGTGATTTAGCTAATTGGATTAGGAATTGGCTAGCTGATAGAAGACAGAGGGTGGTGGTTGATGGAAATTATTCATCGTGGAGTTCGGTTACAAGTGGTGTACCTCAGGGATCTGTTTTGGGGCCCCTGCTGTTTGTAATTTTTATAAATGATCTGGATGAGGGTATTGAAGGATGGATTAGTAAATTTGCGGATGACACCAAAGTCGGAGGAGTGGTAGATAGTGAAGAGGGGTGTTCTAGTTTGCAGAGAGACTTGGACAAGTTGCAGAGCTGGGCCGAGAGGTGGCAAATGGAGTTTAATGTGGAAAAGTGTGAGGTAATTCACTTTGGCAGGAATAATAAATTTGTAGAGTATAGGGCTAATGGTAGGACTCTTAATAGTGTTGAAGAACAGAGGGATCTTGGTGTATATGTGCATAGATCCCTGAAAGTTGGCAATCAAGTCGAGAAGGTTGTTAAGAAGGCATATGGAGTCTTAGCTTTTATTGGTAGGGGGATTGAATTTCGGAGCCGCAACGTCATGTTGCAACTGTACAAAACTCTAGTGCGGCCGCACTTGGAGTATTGTGTGCAGTTCTGGTCCCCACATTATAAGAAAGATGTGGAGGCATTGGAGAGGGTACAGAGGAGGTTTACCAGGATGTTGCCTGGTATGGAGGGCAGGTCTTATGAAGAGAGGCTGAGGGATTTGAGGTTGTTTTCGTTAGAAAGAAGGCGGCTAAGAGGAGACCTTATTGAAACATATAAGATGATTAGAGGTTTAGATAGGGTGGACAGTGATAGCCTTTTTCCTAGGATGGAGAAAGCTAGCACGAGGGGACATAGCTTTAAATTAAGGGGTGGTAGTTATAGGACGGATGTCAGAGGGTGGTAAGGGTATGGAATGCCCTGCCTGCTGCAGTTGTAGATGCGCCAAGTTTGGTGGCATTTAAGAGGTTAGTAGATAAGTTTATGGACGAAAAGGGAATGGTTTAGGTTAGAGGGTGATTGCTTTTTCCTAATTGGTCGGCGCAACATCGAAGGCAGAAGGGCCTGTTCTGCGCTGTAATGTTCTATGTTCTTAGATTAGTTAATTAGATCTTGCCCCTCTCATCTAAACTATAATATTCAACAATACTCAGTGTTAAAGTGCTGCAATCAAACTTGAAGTATTTTAAGAATGCTTTTAAGAAAACAAGTATTTACTGATAGATATGAGATATATAGCTTTTACCCAATGTTCTTTTTGTGTTTTAATAGAGATTAAATAATTATTGACATAATTTTTTGAAATCAGAACAGTATAAATATGTAGCAGGAAAATGAAAATACTTGGTAGAAACAGTTATGCTAAATTTTATAACCCACCTATCCTACGTCTACTGCCATTTTCATTAAGTCAGTTCCAATGTTTAACACACAGTCAGCAGAAATCAAGACAATCATAGGCTACTCCAATTGTAAATGTTTTGTGTTGCTATTAGTGTTCCCACACGTGCACTTTTTCTCTACAATGGTAGCCGCACTCCATTTGTTCTTTGCAAAATGTCTACCTCTGATCACACCTTTTTGATTTTCTTGGACCAGTTCTTGTCCTTTTATCAAAGGTCAGTCCAAACAAATAACAGTGGGTATTCTGAGTTCTGTCCCCCTCTAATTCTGATTTTTGTTTCCCATGATATTTCCTGTACTCCTGGATGTCTGGCAGATCTATGCAGATCCACTATTATCCATGGATCCATTATGGGAAATACAGCACAGGTTAGATAGATTCATTTTGGATAAAGTCCATAGGCTGATTTTTGTCCACCTCAATTTATAAGATGATTGGACTTTGATGAGGAATACATTGTAGGACTGCAGTTGTTTTTGGTACATGGTTGTGTGACAATCCTGCTTTAGTCTTCAACAAAGCAGCCTGAAAAAAAAATTGATTGCGATATACCTGAAGTTGAATTAATCAGCTGATGCTTCAATTGTAGAGTGAAATGATGTGTTTTCAGGCACTAATGAGTCTGCTGCACCAATGTAGACTCTGGATTTTTATAGAATAATAGGTTAGCTATCTTTTTGTAATTCCTTTAGTTACTTAAGACACTAACAGCAATCACTTGCACTATCTAGTATCATTCGCATTGAAAATCCAAAGACACTTCACATGAGCATATTTTGGCAAAGCAGGAAACTGAGCCCAAAGAGGGCTGACAAGAAGCTTGGTCAAAGAAGTATAATGTATTAACACAGAACAATGTTTTGAAAGAGGAGAGTACTTGAGACAATTGGGGAAATTTTCTTAGCTTATAGCTTAAACTATGGTAGCCAATTATTGGGCGACACAAGTAGGGTGTTTGGAGCAGGCAAGAGTTGAAGGAGCAAAGTTCTTGTAGGTGTCTTTCAATTCAGTAAATGTATTTTACTTACAATTAGACCAAAACAGCTTCCTGCCCTAAATGAAAAGGATAACCTCAACTGGATGAATTGATTGTTGTCATAACTCGACATCCTGTTTTGGAACTATATCACTGTTCCTTCACAGTCGCTAGAATCCTGGAACTCCCTCCCTAACAGCACTCTTGAGTGTACCTACACCACAGGCACTGCAGCATTTCATAAAGGAAGTTCACCACCACCTTCTTGAGGGCAATTAGGGATGGGCAATAAATGTTAGCCTCGCTAGCATGTCCACATAAATTAAAAACAATGATTAGTAGTTGGCTACCATTCCATACATGAAGAAGCAATGAGAATTTTAAAATTGAGCAAATTCTGTGGGGTAGGGAGTAGTGAGTGAGATAGGAAAATAATTTTTAGTTTAATCAGACTCGGGCTAAAAAAAAAAGATGTATTTATTTGCATCTTCATAGGTTTCCCTAATATAGAGAATTAGCATGAGAGAAATGCCAATTTGACATGATTTTTGAAGGAGTGATCATGCTGACTGCCTGCTACTTTTTGGTTAATGCTGTTGGAAGATCTGGGGACTGAAATTTCCTGGGTAGTAGCAAAAAATGAACAGTAGTAAGTTAGCAGCCAGTCTGCATTCAGTTTGATTTACTTTTCCAAATTCTCCCCTTTGGTCTTATACTCAAAACTTTAAATATTCAGCATTTGAACTGCAGTATGCTGAATTTATTTGGAAAATTTACTAAATGGGCACTGCTGCTTTCTAGAAACCAGATCCTAATTGTACAAAAATAGGATTGGGCTGTAGAGAATACTGCTCCACTTCAGTTGGACTGCATTTTTGAAAGAAAACAGATGTGTTACTGGTTTGATTACGAAAAGATGGTGCTGTACCAATAATTATCCTAGTACTTCTTGCTGTCCTGGCTAAAGGTTCTATCATAGCAGATCGTTATTCAGGAATTAGAAATAATTTTAATCCTTTATTGTTCCTGGGTAACAATTCTCTCTTGAAAATCATCCAAAGTCTGAGTTAAATTGGATGATTCGTAATAGTGAGTAATTGCCTATTAGAAGTTTGAACTTCCCTGGCAATTCTCATCTCTACTTTGTGTGAGGACTTCCTGATGGGGTTGAGGTGGCTTGGTCCCAGCCAATCTTCTGGAGTTTGAGGCCATCAAATTTTCATTTTGTTCTGAACTTGAGTATTTAATTTTTTAACTCATCTATTCTTACACTTACAGATCTGCTGGTTGATATGTTAGGAGTTGTGGCGAGCTACAATATAACTGTCCGTGAACTGAAACTACTAGTTAGCAAACTGCAAGGAGAAAAAGGACAATGGGTAACCTTTGTTGTACTTTTTTGATGTCGTTGCTAAAAATGGTAAAAAGCTCAATTCTCGAGTCTTGTATAGAAATTAGTGACGTTCCCCATAAAAGACTATATATTTAATTGAAGGTAAATTTTTCTGTGAAGTTACAATTTAAAGCCACAATGTAGAAAATGGGCTGTAATTGATTTACAATATTCATTTGAGGCTATTATCATTCAAAAATAATGTGCATATTTTAATTCCCACTGAGTAATTTATGTTAAAGCTGTTCCATCCTGATTATATGGTAATATTTATTACTAAGCTTTCCTCAATTCATAAGTGCAGGAGAAATCATGACTTTCGTTTAGATGACTGGAAGCATTTTTAAATCCATTTTCTTCGTAGCCTCCACATGCAGTGAAATTACTCAGCATATTGAGACAGGTACCACAAAAACTGAGCCCTGATGCTTTCTTCAGCTTCCCTGGGAAGAGTGCTGCGGTGAGTACACAATGTTCAGTTCTAGGAAAGTCTTGTTCTTTAGTGAAGAGTTTTAAGATTTTATAAGTAAACTGGTGACTTATTTGTGTCACAAACTAGTGATAAATTACATACTATCAAAATTAAAGTGTGTTACTGCTTCTGTTTTATTTTGCAAGCAAGATCACAATTCTTTCAAAAACAGACTTGTGTTTTCAGGATTATTTAAATAATTTACGTTGTGATTTAGAAAGTACACTTTACAGCAGTTAGTAGGCATAGAGTATAACAGCAAGGAGGTTATGTTGGAGCTGAACGTTGGTTGGGCCACAGCTGGAGTACTGTGTGCAGTTCTAGTCACCTAATTATAGGAAGGATATGCTCGCACTAGAGCGGTTATAGGGCAGATTCACCAGGATGTTGCCTGAGATGGAGCATTGAGCTATAAGGAGAGGCTTGGATTGTTTTCTTTAGAGCAGAGAAAGCTAGGAGGTACTTGATTGAGATGTATAACATTGAGAAGTAAGTACAGAGTGAATGGGAAGCAGCTGCTCTCCTTCGTTCAGGAGTTAATCACAAGGGGGCATAATTTTAGGGTGAGGAATTAGAGGGAATTTAAGAAAACAAATTCACTCAAGGGTGGTGAGAATTTGGAATGCACTGCCTGGGAAGGTTGTGGAGATCAGGAACCTTCTAACTTCAAAAAAAATATTTTGGTTATCACTTGAAATGTCAACATTCGAGGATATGGGACAAGTGCTGAAAAATGGGATTAGCATGATTGTAATAGTAGTTACTGTCGGTGCAGACTTCATAGGTTATAGGGTCTTTTTTTGTACTGTATGACTGACTCTTATCTTTGGGATAAAGACTCGGGGGATGTATCATGTAAACGTTTGGCACGGACTGGGTTCATATGGGATTAAGTAAAGGAATGCCCACACTATAACGTAAGAAGGCATGTTATCAGACCTAGAGTTGGTGGTGTTGAACAGGGACATGTCATACGCATGGAGATAACCCATTGCCTGTATCCTTTACGTAATATATGTATATAGTTACAGTGGTTAGTAATGACTTGCTGTTAACTTAGTGAAGACTATGAAGATTCGTTTAACAGACTTCTGTAACCCACACCATCGCAATATTTACAATCCCAGTAATGTGATTTCCTACTTTTTGGTCTTCAGGTTAAGCCATATGATTTCATTTGATGACCCTTCCAGCATATTATCACTATTCACAGCTGTAATTGTTTCTTTAGTCAGTGTTGCAACCAACTTTTATTTTTCCCTTTATCTGATCTGGAACCCCTTGAACTAGGGATATTAATCTGCCTTTCCTATTTGTTAAACAAATTTGATTAATAGCAATGATAAAAAAAAAAATGTCTCAAATGGTTATCTGAAAACTAACAATGTTGGATAACTGGACACTTTGTTAAAGTAGACCATGAAAGAATTTTAAATGAATGAACAAACTTACTAGCTTGTCTGTGAAGTTGTGGCATGGGATGGCATGCTGCCTGTTTTACACTCCTGATGTTTAGGTAATGAGACAGTATGAATATTTGAACTTTTTTTTAGGAAAAATGAAAGGTTTTCAGAATCCAAAGGGGGAGAAGATTTAACTATGCATTGGAATTGGGATAAGGACATGTGCCTGATCTAACTACAGCATTGAATTTTGATGCCATTCAGACCACCCAAAATGAAAGCCCACAGGCATAATTTCAAATGTTGCACTTGATTTCCAAAAGCTTTTATGGCACTAGTTGCCAGCTGGCCCAAGTCAGTTCAAAGAGAATTATTGAAGGGTAACTGAATTTTAAAAAAAAGATTTTAGTTATAACTCTGTCCTGTTAATGGTGCTTTGCATTCCTTTACTGATTGCTCTTATGCTGTTACTTGTACATCAGTTTTACACATGTTCTTTCTCAAAATAGAAGTATGTTATTGGAGGGGGAAAAAAAGTAAACTTTTTTTATCATTAAGAAACACTAATGAAGTGCATTTGTATAATTCAGGCAATAGCTTTACCTCCAATTGCTAAGTGGCCCTATCAGAACGGCTTCACTTTTCACACATGGCTCAGAATGGATCCTTTGAACAATATCAACGTTGATAAAGACAAACCTTACTTATACTGGTAAGTGCAGCAAGTTTCTTTTTGTTTTCTGAAGGTTTTCTGTTATTTTCTCTTTCTTTAATCCATGTTGTTGCACCAGATAATAAGTGCTATGCGAACCAAATCCCGAAGAAAACGTTGATAAGCTATCACAGCACTTTTCTACTTGTATTTTACCAAGAGAAGATGAATGCATTGAAGTCAGGAATGACAAATTCCAGCAGATTGGAGATTTTAAGTACTCAGCTGAAACATTTATTAACAAAAGAAAACTAACAAGCACCAGATTACGTTTACAATTAAAATTTGCCTGGAGCACATTTAATTCAGCCCTATTCACTTCAGATATCTGCCTTTCAACATCTAGACTCTTGATGTTCTAAACTTTGCAGCCCAAGTGTCTTCAATTTAAATTGGTCACTCTCTCTCATTCACTCACTCTCATTCTCATATCACACACTTCATAGAATAATACAATAAACACCAAAAAAATTAAAATAATCAACTCAAGGATACTTTAACGGCTGCTGAAAGGCATTTGGAGGGGGATCTGCCTACTAAGGTAATATGGGCTGAAGTTAGAAATAGGAAAGGAGCAGTCACATTGGGTTTTCTATACGCCCCAAATTGTAATAGAGATGTGGAGGAGGAAATGGCAAAGTAGATTATGAATAGGTGTGGAGGTCACAGGGTAGTTATTGTGGGTGACTTTAACTTTTCAGATATTGATTGGAACCTTTATAGGTTGAATAGTTCAGATGGGGAACTTGTTGTACAGCATGTGCAGGAAGGTTTCTTGATACAATATATGGATAAGCCAACAAGAGATGGAGCCACATTGAACTTGGTATTGGGTGATGAACTGGGCCAAGTATTAGATTTGTTTTTGGGAGAGCACTTTGGAGAGAGTGACCGCTATTTGGTGTTCTCCATTATTGCAATGGAGAGGGATACAGTCACACGGCAGGGCAAGGTTTATATTTGTGGCAGAGGTAATTACGATGCGATTAGGCAAGAATTAGGGAGCATAAGATGGGAACAGAAACTGTCAGGTAAAGGCACAAATAAAAGTGGAGCTTGTTCAAGGAACAAATACTTGAGAGGTATGTCCCTGGCAGGCAAGGAGGAAATGGCCAAATGAGGGAACCATGATTCCCGAAGGAGGTTGAATGCCTTGTTAGGAGGAAAATGGAAACGTACATAGGGATGAGAAAATGAGGTTCAATTGGGTCGCTTGAAGATAGCAAGAAATGAGTTAAAGGGTTTAGGAGAGGGTATGAGAAGTCCTTGGTGGTCTGGATCAAGAAAATCCCTAAGGCTTTTTACTGCGAGCATGACCAGGGTGATTAGGGCTGATCAGGGTTGTAGTGGGAACTTGTGCATGGAGTCAGAAGAAATAGGTGAGGTGTTGAATGAATACTTTTCTTCAGTATTCACTAAGAAAATGGGCTATGTTTTTGAAGATGTACCTGTGATACAGGCTGATAAGATGGAGGAAGTAGATGTTCTGAGGGAAAATATGTTAGCAATTTTGAAAAATCTGATGGTTGATAAGTCCCTTGGGCCAGATGGCATATATCCTAGGATACTTTGGGAGGCAAGGGATGAGATTGCACAACTTTTGGCGTTGATCTTTGGGTCCACACTGTTCACAGGGGTTGTGCGTGAGGACTGAAGAGTGGCAAATGTTGATCCTGTCTTCAAGAAAGAAAATAGGAATGACCCTGGTAATTATAGGCCAGTTAGTCTTACTTCGATGGTCAGTAAGTTAATGGAAAAGGTCCTTAGGGATAGGATTTATGACCATTTGGAAAGATGCAGCTTAGTCCGTGATAGTCAGCATGGATTTGTAAGGGATAAGTCCTACCTTATAAATTTGATTGAATTATTTGAGGAAGTAACTAAGTGTGTAGATGAAGGTAGAGTAGTTGATGTCTTATACATGGATTTTAGTAAGGTGTTTGATAAAGTTCTTCATGGGAGGCTCAAGAAGAAAATAAGGAGGTGTGGGATAGAAGGAAATTTAGCCGATTGGATAAGTAACTGGCTGTCTCATAGAAAACAGAGGATGGGCGTGGAGGGAAAATTTTCAGCCTGGAGGCCAGTTACCAGTGGTTTACCACAAGATCAGTGCTGGGTCTTTTGCTATTTGTGATTTTTATCAAAGACTTGGAAGAGGGGCTTAAAGGTGGGTTAGTAACTTTGCTGATGATGCCAAGATTGGTGGAGTAGTGGATGAGGTGGAGGGCTCTTGTATGCTGCAAACAGCTAGGCCGAGAAGTGGCAGATGAAGTTTAATTCTGATAAGTGTGAGGTGATTGATTTTAGTAGGACAAACTTGAATGCGGATTGTGTGGTCAATGGCAGAGTTCCGAGGAATGTGGAGGAACAGAGATATCTTGGGATTCATACCTACAGATCTCTGAAGGTTGCCACTCAAGTGGATAGACGGTGAACAAAGGCTTATAGTGTTTTCGCGTTTATTAACAGGCAGTTTGAGTCATGGGGTTATGCTGCAACTGTACATGACTTTGGTAAGACTACATTTGGAATATTGTATGCAGTTCTGGTCACCTCACGATAAGATGGATGTGGAAGCATTGGAGAGAGTGCAGACCAGATTTACTGGGATGCTGCCTGGTTTGGAGCATAGGTCCTTGGAGGAAAGTTTGAGGAAGCTGGGGCTTTTCTCTTTAGAGTGAAGGAGGATGAGAGGCAACTTAATAGAAGTTTATAAGATGATGAGGGGGATAGATAGAGTGGGTGTTCAGAGACTATTTCCTTGGGCGGATTTAGCTGTTAGCGGAGGACGTGACTATAAGCTTTATGGTGGGAGATGTAGGACAATATCAGAGGTAAATTCTTTACTCAGAGTGGTTAGAGTGTGGAATGCACTGCCTGCTGTGTTAGTGGAGTCGGACACTTCAAGAACTTTCAAGCGATTATTGGATAAGCACATAGAGCACACCAGAATGATAGGAAGTGGGATAGCTTGATTTTGGGTTCAAACATAGCTCGGCCACCGTTGAGGGCTGAAGGGCCTGTATTGTGCTGTACTTTTCTATGTTCTAACTTTGCTTTATAGTACCTGTGATACAAGTAGGTACGTTTGGGCTCAGAACTCAGCACTATTGTTTGCTTAGTTAATGGAGTCCAATGTGTTTGCTACTTTCCTTACTGGATGCCAGAGAAAAAGCAGGTCACTTAACCCATCAAGTCTGCTCTGCCATACAGGTGAGATAATGACTCATCTGATATGATGATCCTCGATTCCACTTTACAGCTGTATCTCCGTAATCCTTGATTCCCATTCTGATTAAAATCTCTACCTTAGATTTGACCCAACCTCCACAGGCCTCTGCAATAAAGAATTCCACAAATTCACTGTCCTTTGTGGTGCATGCTAGGTAGAATCCTTTGCTCCAGTATTAGAAACTGTAATATCAAAACTTGATGAATGGGAAGAGGGAAGTTGCAAGACATTTAAGAGCAAGGTTCAAATTAATGTAATTGTTTTGACAGTGACTTTAAAATTAAATTAATTGTAAAATATTTCAGAGGCTTGGCTGGTTTTGTGACAGAAACAACATTCAGAAGCTGGAAAGTATATGAAACTAGATTTACCTTGAAAAGAATGAAAGTCAGGATTTCCGGGTTCTGATAAACCTTGGACTTGCATGTGTGCGCAGAGCAGGAGCAAACTCCAAATTGAAAAAGGTGAAGACTGGATCCCTCATGAGAGACAGAATTTGAGAGATTGGTTGACTGTTACTGAGGTCTTGGGTGATTGAGAAATCAATGATTTCTGTCTTGGTTGCATGTAGCTTTTGTTGTAGGGTGTGTTCAACCACAGTTGGTTTGTTAATTCACATACACCATACACTTTTCATGTTAAAGTATAAGATAGATATTGTGAATTATTTTACCTTGTTGACCTTGCGTTGGAAAGTTCATTTTTGCTCAAAACCTTGAGAATCTTGGGGCTTTATTCATTAAGTAAGTGAATCTCAAACCTTGTCTACTTCAAACAAAAAATTATTGGACTCTAATTGATCTTACCAAAAATTTGGAGGTCTGAATAGGATTGTAAGTCTATCACAATAACATTGGAATTATGCCTTGAGAAAGTGGTAGCAGGTCTTATTTGTGAACTGCTGTTAGTGTGTGTATGATAACGTTGTTAAGATGTGTTGTTGACCCAGCAATAGTGATGGAGCAATAATATAGTTGTAAGCCAGAGTGGTGTGCGGCTTGAAGTGGAATTTACAGATAGTGGATGTTCTTATGTACCTGTTGCCCGTTTCCTTCCAGGAGGTGGAGGTTGCAGGTTTGGGAAGTGTTGTGAAAGGATCTTGGTACATCTTGTATATCCAGCATGTTTCTGCCATTGTGCTTTGCCGGTTGAGGAGGTGAATATTTAGGTTAGTAGATGGGGTGCTGATCAATCAGGCTGTCTTGTTCTGATTGTGAAGCCTCTCGAGTGTTGTTGGATCTGCACCCTTCCAGCCAAGTGGAGAATATCCATTATGCATCTGACTTATGCTGTGGTTAGAGATAGTGGTTAGAGTTTTGGGGAGTCAGGTGGCAAGTTATTCACTGCAGAATTCCTAGTCTCTGACATCTCTTGTAGCCATTGTTTTTAATTGTTGGTTGAGTTCAGCTCCTAGTCAATAGGAGTCTCCAGGGTGTTGATAGTAGGGATTCAGCAACAAAATTCCGTTTAATTTTAAGGGGTGATGGTTAGTTTCTCTCCTGTTGGACAACATTACTTGATGTTTATGTGGCACAAATGTCACTTTCCACTAATCAGCCCAAGCCTGAATATTGTCTGAACTGCTTCAATATTTAAGGAGTTGTGGATAGTACTGAACCCATTGTGGCATCATCAGTGAAGACCACCACTTGTGACCTCATGGAAGGAAGTTCTTTGATATAATTGAAGATAGTTGGGCTGATGATACTACCCTGAGGAACTGATGCAGCAATAATCTGTAGTTGATATTGGCCTCAGACAAACACAGCATTTTCCTTTGTGCCAGGTATGATTGCAACCAGTGGAAAGGTTTTGCCCATCTTCCCATTTACTTCACTTTTAGTTGAGCTTGCTGCTACATGTGCTCAAATGCTGCTTTGGTGTAAAGAGCACTTTGGTGATAGTGACCGCAATTCGGTTACGTTTACCTTAGTGATGGAAAGGGATAGGCATATACCGAAGGGAAGAAGTTACAGCTGGGGGAAAGGTAGTTATGAGGCTATTAGGCGAGATTTAGGATACATAGGTTGGAGTAGGAAACTGCAGGGGCTGGGAACATCTGAAATGTGGAACTTATTCAAGGAACAGCTACTGCGAGTCCTTGATAAATATGTACCTGTCAGGCAGGGAGGAAGTTACCTCACTGTAGCCTTAAGAATTCAGCTCTTCTGCACATGTGTGGACCAAGATTGTATTGTGCTCGAGTATTGGATGTTCCAGGTGGAGTCCAAACTGAGGGTTGATGATCAGGTCATTACTGACTAAGTGCTATTTGACAGTAGTGTCAGTAACTCTTTCCATTCCTTTGTGTGAGAGCAGAATTTCTTCTTCAAATTGTTTTGGTGTCTACTTCGGGTAGATGGCCTCCAGTTTTGTTCTGTCCCACAATTTTTAAAAATTATTTTCATTGTTATGAATGCAAAGTTTTATAAGATGAGGTGGGTTATTTAAGATCAGGTAAAATGGATTGAAGAGTCATGTGAATTGTAGTGAATTCTGCAAGGAAATAAGCCAGCGTGCCTTGGTTACCAGTGGAACAGTGGATCCAAGTTGAGATTTGTTGTGGGCAATTTGCAGAATGTTCATACCTGAAACAGAGGCATGAGCAAACAAATGAGCAGCTAGGCTATCTGTGGACAGTCAAATTTGCCTAGTGCCAAAATTTAGTCGTGGGGGGAGGGGAAGTTGAAATATATTTTGTTGTGAGAAAATTGCCTCAAAATTATAATAGCCTAAGGAAAGCTGTGCAGTCTTGTTGCAAGGCTTGCTTATGAAGAAAGTGTTAGACTTGTATTTGTCATTTTCTGATTTTGTGGTTGATAGTAAAAAAAAAAAGTGTTCTCAATGCATGTGAATAAGCTCTGGAAGCTTAGATAAAAAGTTAGAAATCCAAGGAAGAAACAGAGATAGACTTTGGTGGAATTTGGTGAAGAAAAGGAAATATTTTACAAGTAGTATGATGGTTGATTAAGATTTTGAATACCTTAAAAAGCAATGCAAGTGGAAGAGATTTAAAAGTAGTGTCCTTTTTTAAGAATAAGATCCTACATGGAAGACCACGAAGTTTCTAAGATGAGTGCTGGTGCAATTAAGGATGATATACTGTTGTACAAATGTGGAAAGCAGCAAGCCATTGTTTGTAGCACGTTGGAGATGCGAATACTGTTTACAGTGAGGAAGATAAAAATTAAAACATAGATATTCATAGTTTATGAAAGATAAGTGATCTCCTTGATCATAATGTGTTATTTTTGTCGTAAGTGGGGCGGCATGGCGGCAATGTTTAGCACATTGCTGTCTCACAGCCCAAGAAACCTGGATTCAACTCTTGGCTTTGTGACTGTCTGCGTGTGTTTCCTCTGGGTGCTCTGGTTTTCTTCCATAGTTCCAAAGATGTGCAGGTACATTGGCCATGTTAAATTCCCCCTTAGTGTATCCAGAGTGTGGTGACTAGAAGGTTTTCACATTAATTTAGTTAGTGTGAATGTAAATCTTCTTGTTACTAATACAATTAACTTTAACTTTAGAAAGCATACCTCAGGCAGGTCTTGGCATTTGTGGGAGTACATAGCATGACTGCAGAAAATGTACTGGTAGGTAGGTGTACATATGACAATTTAATTCATTTACTATTGGGAAAGATCAGAGCGTTGAAACTTATAAATTATTTGACTTGTTTGAGTGTTGTGGGTGTTGTTTTTGTTTTATTTCAAATTTCTGACATTGAGTATCTCACTTTTTCTACATTTTGATGTTTGTTTAAGCAGAACTGTTTAGTAATACAGTACTGATACAATATGCAGTAATAAAATTATGTGAAATAATGTTTTCAGTCTTTTTTGGTTCTACGTCTGAACAGATGAGGCAAATTTTCTCGTTTAAAGGCTGTATAGTTTTAGTTCTGTAGTTGAGGGAAACAATTACATTTATCTCTCCACTATTTATTTTTGAATTAACCATTATGAAAGAGCTGGAGCACCATTGACAGTCTATTCCAAATCCTTTGGCAAGCTGTTCATACGCTCAACACACTTTGTAAAAGTATAACTTGATTCACTGTGGCACAGGAGTTCTGTGAATTTGGGCTTCTATACTTCATTGCAGGTTTTACAGGTGGTTTTGGTAAGTTGATAATTAGGTTATTGATGAAACTGAAAGTATGACTAAAAATCTTATTCTTTCTGCCAGCTTTCGTACTAATAAAGGACTTGGATATTCTGCTCATTTTGTTGGTGGTTGTTTGATTGTGACATCAATAAAATCAAAAGGAAAAGGATTTCAGCATTGTGTAAAGTATGACTTCAAGCCACAGAAGGCAAGTATTAATCACCTGAAATGCTTACCTTGATGTTAGTGATGACAGAAGATTAATTTCCAGTAGATTAGCAGAATTAAATTACTAAGTATCCAAAAACTATTCTCAAATATATTTTCCTGAATAAGTGACATCATGATGCCACGTTTTGAACTATTTATAATGGAAGCTGTAATATTTGAAAATAGGTAATTAGTTGGAGAACCGCTTTTTAAAAAAAAAAGTTAGCTAATGCAATTTACATTCCTATGTGTAAATTCAACATGAGGCAGTGAGCATCTTTTTATTGTACCATTTCTTTTGCATATATACGTTGTTTAAATAAATTAAATCAAAGATTCTTTATTATAGTGGTACATGGTGACTATTGTACATATCTACAATCGTTGGAAAAACAGCGAGATCCGGTGCTATGTAAATGGTGAATTGGCATCCTTTGGAGAGATTACATGGCTTGTGAATACCAGTGATGTAAGTAACGTTGCAAATTTGGAGCTCCTTATTGTAGGTTTAGAGGTCAGTTATAGTTCAAATAATGTATGTTTTTAAACTTGAATTGTATTTTTTAATCATAGTTCTGATCCCATTTTGAAATTCACAACTAAAGTCACCAAAGGAATAAAAAGTATCTGATTTAAAAAGCTTTGACATTTTTGTTTGCCTTTTTGGAAGTTGATTCATTTCTGATTCATATTAATTTCCTTGGTTGAGTAAATAGGTCCCAGTCCATTGATTTGTTCTACAATTTTATTCTGTTTGCTGGAGTTCCTTTGATCCTTCCAAAATTAGCAGGCTAGTTCCCTGGTAAAAGCTTGAGTGCACATGTCTCTTGGCAGTGTTGAATGCAAAGTTAGGTCTCCTTGTTGATGTTCATAACTCTAGTTTTTTATTTAGTGATAAATGCGTGATAAATATAGTGATAATGGAGAGCGGGGGGGATGAAATAACTTGAAGGTTATTCAAGTTAATCTTGGCTCTGCAGGAGGATTTTGAGACTATTTTGGAAACAACCTTCATTATTTTCGTGTAACAAATTAGGATAGCCTGTCTCTTTTCTGAGTTTTTCAAAAACTGCATGTCAGAAACACTGAATCTGCAGTGAAGACGGAGGCCATTCGACTCACCAAGTTTGCACTAGCTATCTGAAGGAGCATTCTACCAAGTTCCACTCCCCTGCATTATCCCCATAACATTTCACTTTTTGTTAGATAGCAATCCAGTTCCCTTTAGAATATCTTGATCAAACCTGCCTCCACCACCCTCTCCAGGAGTTTATTCCAGCCTACAGCAATCTGTTGGGAAAAAGATATTTCCATCACTTCACTTCCTTGCCTTTGCCAGTTATTTCTAATCTGTACCTTTCAGTTTTTGAAAGGGAACAGTTTCTCACTGTCTACCCTGTCCATACCCCTCAGCATACTGAATACGTCTACCGTGTCTCCCCTCAAAAAAAAATCCAATCTTTCAATCATAGCTAAGTTGTTTATCCCTAGAATTATTCTTGTGAACGTCCTCTGCACTTTGCTCAATGCCCTCATGTCCTTCAAGTACGGCACCCAGAACTGAATTCAGTACTCCAGATGCAGCCTATCTATCTTATACATGTTTACTCTTGTGCTGTATTAACTTGTCTCTGTTGATGAAACTTATGCTTTATTAACTGCTCTTTCAACATGTCCTGCTATCTTCAGTGCCTTGCGTACATATCCTGAGGTACCTTAGTTCCTGCACCACCTTCAGAGTTTCTCCCTTTATCTCGTACTGTTTTTTCCATGTTCTTCAAAATGAATTACTCTCATTTCTCTGCATTGAACTTCCATCTGCCACTTGCCTGTCCAAACCACCAATATGTCTATATTCTTAGTTTTTAATGATCATCACAGTTGATAGCATTTCGGATATTTGTATCATCTGCATTTTTTATAATCATGCCCTGCATACAAATATCTAGGTCATTAATATGTAACAGGAGGAACAAGAGTCCAAACATTAACACCTGGGGAACTCCACTACAAACATTTCTCCAATTGGAAAAACAATTATTTATCACTACTTTGTTTCCTGTCACTCAACCAATTTCTTATTCATGTGCCTATTTTCCCTTTTATGAGCTAGAATTTTGGTCCAAGTCTGTTGTGTAACACTGTCAGGTACCTTTTGAAAGTCCATTAACACAAATGAAAGTAAAATGCTGGGAAACCTCAGCAGTCCCTAGTAGCACCTGTGGAAAAAGAAGTAGAGTTAATGTTTCGAGTCCAGAGCAATTTATCTTGGTCTCTAAGTGTTAACCTTGTTTCTCTCCAGAGATGCTGCCAGACCTGCTGAGTTTTCCTAACATTTGCTACTTTTATTTCACATCTCCGGAATCCATTGTTCTACTTTTATTTGTCTTTATTTATTTGTACTAATTAAATTCTGAGAATTTTCAAAAGCAAGTTATACACAAGTGTTTTTACATAGAAGGTAAGGATTTTAAAATATCAATTTAATGATTTAAGTAGCAATTTACTGTACTTTTCTGCTTTCTCTGCATTTGACCCTTTTGAAGTGAACAAATATAAAACTGATGGAAAACTGAAATATGTTTAATCATGTAATCAGTGAAATCATGCAGAAGGGATTTGATATCCTACTTGCGTTTGAATGCCCCAATTCATGTTTTATTTTCATAATGAAAATCATTCTTGTGTAAAAAAAAAATACTTTGTGTTAGCTTCACGACTGAAAATATTCCTCGTGTTTTGAGGAAACCCATTCTTTGAGCCAGCATTATGATTTTACCATGGGGACATAGGGATAATCACAGAAACACAAATGTTTTGAAAATCTTCAGCATTCCAGATTACAGTTCATCTGACTGGAAATTTCTATCTATATCCTTGTTCCCTCTTTGGGTTAGCCTCTTTTGCTCTGATTCCTTTACCTAGATAATTGAATTTTCACTGTAAAATTTAGTTTGTGCTAAAAGTCAGAAAATACTTTGTTGCACTAAGGGAATTGATAAACAACTCATTAATTTTAGTAGATGACCTCTTGCAGAAATCATTGCATAATTACAAAAAAATCTGCTACTGTTTGATCACAGAGGAAGCACAACACTCAACAGTTAAAATCACTTGCACGCTTGGTTGTTTTGCCAAATTACCGAAGAGTGCATAAAAAGCTTGAAGTGTCGTTCATGTTCCATGCAAATGTGAACTGAGATCATATATCCAGTTATACTATGCCTATTACTTGCATATAATAATCAGAAATGCAATTAGCCATATCTGGATATGAATCAGCCATATGTGGCTAGTGAATAATATATTTGGTAACAGTGTCGTAGTGTAATTCTAATAGTACAGTTAATTCTCTTGCCATTTGGTAAGCAGATGTTTCTCTAAGTTTTTTCGAAGGCTACCTTGAGAGTTTAAAGGAAACAAGAGTCTATCAAAGGTAATTATAGAATTGCAATATGAAGTGTGTGGGGTTCATGGTATGATTGCTTGAATTTAGTGAAATTTGATTCCTGATCAGTTGAATATTTTTCTTTCTTAATCTACAGAAAGGTATGGAGGTTCCTGAAGAGTAAAATATTTCCCATTTTGTTTCATAGTTTTTAGTGTAGTCATGAAGTCACTCTGTTGATCTGTCTACTTTTGCATTCTTCACCGTGAAATATATAGTGTTTAGCACGAGTATCTTAAATAAATTAAAATACTGAGAATGCTGGAAATCTGAAACAAAAATAAAATGGAGAAATTCAGCAGGTCTGGTGGCATTAGTGGAGAAAGAAAATGTTGCCAGTCTCTATGACTCCTCTTTAGAACTAAAGAGATAGAGAAATGTGTTGGATATATATTGTTTAAGAAGGCATGGAGCTGCAGTGGAATAGAATGTCAGTGATTGATGGGAGCTAGATTCCAACAAAGATCTGTTGAGTCAGGAGATAGAGGAAGTATTAATGGCAGCGTGAAGTGCTAGGCAAGGCACTAACAGCAGCTTAGAGGCAAGATGTCAGAATATGTTCACGGAAGAACTAAGATCAGTTCTTGGTGAAAGTAAAACTAAAGAACAGGTGACACATGGCTCAGAGGATTGCTTTGCAATAGGGCATAAAATATTTTGAATGTTAAAAAAAGGCTCAAGATGGAGGAAAAAGGTCATCATCTGAAGAGGTTGAGTCCTGAGGACTATAATATGCCTAACCAGAAGATGAGTTGCTACTGCTTCAGTTTGCATTAGGCTTCACGGGAGCAACACAGCAGGCCAAAGATGGATGTGTGGGCATGATAGCAAAATGCAGAGTTGAAACAGCAGTAGTGACTGGAAGGTTTAAGTTGTCCTAAAAATGTGGATGGGGGTGTATACCTTCGTATTAGAGAAGTGGGAGAGTTAAGGGAGCAGTGTCTTAATGTGGCTTATCAAATGCTAAAATTTCCTAGCAAAGTTTCCTAATAAATTTCACTTCAGGAAATGTAAAATTTGACTTAAGGATCTATAATAGTCACACATTAGTAACTTAATGATTACATCTGTTTATATTTTTAGACATTTGACAAATGTTTCCTGGGATCATCAGAAACAGCTGATGCGAATCGGGTATTCTGTGGGCAACTTGGAGCAGTTTATGTCTTTGCTGAAGCTTTAAATGCAGCACAGATATTTGCAATATATCAACTTGGCTCTGGATACAAGGTAATCTAATGCATGAGTATAGTTTGAAGATAACTGACACACTTGTTTTTTGAGATGAGTCACTACCTGGACTGCCTATTAATCAGTGGCTACTGTGGAATTGGGTGTGTATGGGGTATCAGGGAGAGGGTAACACCTTTGGTGGAACATGTCACGTCCTTTTAGGGCAATTTGTCCATCCTTTGTCCCCATCTGGCACTCAGCTCTCACTTGTGACTCCCTGTAGCTGTTTGCATGTGAACAGTGGCCACACCCTGGCCACTGGGCAACGGCCTCGACAAGCCGGCTAAACCAGGTAAGGATAGCTGACGGGTCTCAACCCTCGGTGAGATAGAGAGATGCCTACCCCAGCATATGAAAACAGAGTCTGGTGGATTGAGTGGAAGAGACCAACGGAATGTCCAACGGTCAAAAAGGCGTCTCTGCAAGTGTTGTGGAACGCGAAGAGCAAGACAAGACACAGAAGATGTCCTGGTTGTCCACTGTGCCTAGTCCCACTCTAGCCGTCTTGACTCTTGTCTTGCCGCTGGATCTAGATGGGAATTGGGAAGAGATAGTGAGGCTGATGCTGCGCAACTCTCCCTCACTTTAACCCAAATCAAGCACTAATTTCAACACTATCATCAGTGTCTTGTTCAACCCTTGAAGTCCTGAAGTGATGGGCGGGCAAGCGAAGCAGCAGGGTGTGGATATACTGGAAGCTGTAGTCATGGACCTGCACGCAGGTGGCTCAGGTCTAATGGTCATTTTCCGCTGATTGAAGCAGCGTGTGACTCAGCGTCTACCTGGGCGACTGAGCAGCCACCTTCAGAAACGCAGTGTTCACCTCTGTAGAATGAGGAAGGGGCTAGAAAAGGTGCCCTAAACATTGCCTGCTTACCACATCCTGATCAGTTTACCGTAGGTGGTGGGGATCCCATCTTGCAGTTGAACACAAAATAAGACACAAGGTGACACCGCTCACCATTGGCACTTGGAACATGTGCACGTTTTTGGACAACCCTACAGCAGACAGACCAGAGAGGAGAATAGCCTTAGTTGCTAGAGAGCTTGCAAGATACAGCATTGACATTGCAGCTCTGAGCAAAACTTATCTTGCCAACGTAGGTCAGTTGACAAACTGAAGGTGGATGCACTTTGTTCTGGAGCGGTTGTAGCAGTGATGAGCATCGTGATGCTGGAGTTGGACTCACTGTCAGGAGTCACTTTGTTCAGAAACTTGATAGTTTACCCAAGAGTATGAATGACTAGTTTATGACATTACAGCTTCTGCTACTGAACAGAAGTCAAGCCACCCTGATCAGCGTCTATGCTCCCACAATGAACAACCCGGGCAAGATGGAAGACAAGTTCTATGAAGAACGAGACGTCCTACTATCAGCAGTGAACAGTACCGACAAGCTGATCTTGCTTGGCGATTTCAAATCAAGAGTAGCGTGCGACTCTGCAATGTGGCAGGGAGTCATTGGGAGACATGGAGTGGGCAAGTGTAACAGTAATGGCCTATTCTTACTGAAGACCTGTGCAGCACATGACCTCCATCACCAACATAACCTTGCATCTGCCTACCCATAATAAGACCTCCTGGATGCACCACTGCTGTAAGCATTGGCGTCTTATCGACTATGTCATTATCAGGAGAAAAGACAGGCAGGATGTCAGAGTAACCAGTGGCATTGTAGCACAGTAGTTAGCACTTCTGCTTCAAAGCTCTAGGGTCCTGGGTTCGATTCTCGGCTCATGTCACTGTCTGTGTGGAGTTTGCACATTCTCCTTGTGTCTGTGTGGATTTCCTCCCATAGTCCAAAGATGTGCCATGCTAAGAAATTGCCCCTTAGTGTCCAGGGTAGCTGAGGTTAGAGGGATTAGTGGGTATAATATGTAGGGATATCTGGGTAGGGCCTGGGCTGGATTGTCTTCGGTGCAGACTTGATGGGCCGAAGAGCCTCTTTACACACCTTCGGGTTCTATGGTGCTGTGTGTGGCCATGTGGTGCTGACTGCTGGATAGATCATAGACTCATTACCTCCAAAATGAGGCTCCGCATTTAATCCAAGAGGCGACCACAAGGAAGCAAGGCTCTGAAAAGAATCAGTGAAGAATCAGAAATCAAGCTTACTGACCTGCACCTCACAGGCAGTGCTGAGGACAACTGGGAATGCTTCAGGGATGCTATCCATACATCTGTGCTGAAGACATTCAGGCCCTCCACCCGCAAGCAGCATGATTGATTTGATGAGAATGACAAGGAGATATAGGCTCTATTGTTGAAAAACGCTGTCTTCATCTGGCCTGTCAGAACAACCCATCTTCAGCTGCCAAGAAAAATGCTTTTATCAGTACTTGTAGGACAGTCCAGAATAAACTGCGTAAAATGCAGGATGCATGGCTGAGCATCAAGGCAGATGAAATACAAGGATATGCTGACAGAAACGACTTGAAACGGTTCTATGGACCTCAATTCTCCGGAGTCCCCTCTTCCTGAGTACAGATGGTACAACTCTCACTATAGAGAAGGCTCAGATCCTGCAGAGGTGAGCTGAACACTTTGAGCCGCCCTCAATCGACAGTCATGTATTAATGATGAGGCAATAGACAGGATTTCCCAGGTTGAAATCAAAACTGCCATGGATGACCCAGTAGTTGTAGCTGAAGACACGAAAGCTGTCAGCTAGCTATCCAGTGGCAAAGCCTTGGGGCAAATGTCATACCCGCGGAGATCTATAAAGCTGCTGGTCCTGCACTTATCGCGAAGCTCATCAAGTTGTTCCAGTCCTTTTGGAAGCAACGGTCCATTCCTCAGGTACTTAATGCTTCCATTGTATACCTCTACAAGAGGAAGGGCAATAGGCAAGTATGCCACGACCACCTAAGAATCTTGCTGCTCTCCATCACAGGAAAAACCCTTGCAAGAGTCCCGCTAAATCGTCTGGTCACTTATCTGGAGCTGTGCCTGCTTCCAGAGTCGCAGTGTGGCTTCCACAAAGGTCGTGGGACTACTGACATGATTTTTGCTGTGCATCAACTTCCTGAGAAGTGTCAGGAGCAGAATCACAAGCTCTACACAACTTTTGTTGACGTTGTGAAGGCCTTCGATACTGTAAGTTGATAAGACCTGTGGAGGATCATGTCAAAGTTCTGGCCCCCCCCTCCCCCATCAGAGCCAGAAATGCAAATCAGTATGGATAAATTTTCCATGGCTTGTGACAACTTGGGACTCACCATCAACATTAAAAAGACCAAAGTCATGCACCAGCCTGCTGCTCATGCACCATACACAGAATGCATAATCACAATCAAAGGGCAGAAACTACAGGCAGTGGACCAATTCACTTATCTTGGCAGCACCCTCTCCCAAGTGTGACTACTGATGCTGAAGTTAACTGCAGGATAGCAAAGGCAAGTTCTGCTTTTGGTCGACTGCGCTCCATTGTATGGGAATGTTAATGAATCAGCCTAGCAACAAAACTGAAGGTCTACAGCGCTGTGGTTCTCAGTACCTCCTGTATGCCGTGAAACGTGGACTCTATATCGAAGGTATGCAAGACAACTTCCCAACCACTCTGTACTTGTCTCTGCAGAGTATTATGCATCAGATGGCAAGAAAATGTACTGACATTCTCTCTAGAGCAAGTCCACGTACTGCTGATGGGAGCGCAGACCTGGTGGGCAGGTCATGTCATCCGTATGTCAGACAAGCGCATACCCAAGCAGCTTCATTTTGGGGAACACTCTGCTGGAAAATGCTTGGTCCCTGGGAAGTGTGTAAATTGTCGATGATATTGATGTATTTGTTTTATCCTACAGGTACCTAAGTCTGCCTTGTTGTCTAACAAGGGGTATACACGCGATGGGTCATGAGAGGGTTGCTCTTGGATTTTTCGAGAGCATCCTAGTGCTTCATGTCGTTAGTGTACACTTGACCTGGACCATTTGATGGGCAACACGACAGCTCAGTGATTATCGATGTGCTGTGCAGATACATGGATTTGGGCCTGTGTCTGTGGGAGTTTGTGCATTCTCTCCTTGCGTGCGTTTTCTCTGGGTGCTCTGGTTTCCTGCCACATCCAAAAGATGTGCTCTTAGGTTGATTGGCATAACAAATTCTCCCTAAATTGTCTCAAATTTTGTTCCAATGCGTAGATCTATAAACATAGACAGGAATCATGGATAGAAGTGGGAACATCGAGGTGGCAGTGTGGGCTCAATGGGCCGAAGGGCCTGTTTCCTGTGCTGTTTTGTTCTTTATATATTAGTACACTATGAAAAGTATTGTTTCTTGCACGCTATGAGGACAAAGCATTACCATACAGAGAAAAGGAAAGGAGAGGGTGCATAATGTGCTGTTACAATCATAGCGAGGATGTAAAGAAAGATCAATTTTTCGAGGTTGGTCAATACAAAAGTCTGATTGCAGTAAGAAGGTAACTGTTCTTAAGTCAGTTGGTACATGACCTCAGACTTTTGTATCTTTTCCTGATGGAAGAAGGTGGAAGACAGTGTGCCTGGTGTCCTTGATTATGCTGGTTGCTTTTCAAGACAGTGGCAAATATGGACAGAACCAATGGATGGGAGGCTGGTTTGCATGATGGATTGGGCTTCATTCACAACCCTTTGTAGTTATTTGTAGTCTTGGATAGAGCAAAAGCCATAACAAGCTATGATACAACCCGAAAAAATACTTCCTCTGGTGTATCTATAAAACTTGGTGAAAGTCATAGTGGATATGTCAAATTTTCTGAGCCTCCTGAGAAAATAGAGGCATTGGTGGGCTTACTTAATTTACTCATCACTGATATAAGACTAATTGGCCTTTAATTGTTTGGCATTTCCTTCAGTCCCTTTGTTAATAATGGAACTACTTTTGCATTTCTCCAGTCCTCTGGTATCTTCCCTGTATCCACTGAACATTCATTATCTTCTCCCTGATCTCCTTCACCAGCCTTGGAAACAGTCTATCCAACCCTGACAACCTACCAACTTTCAAGGATTCTAACACTTCCAGTACTTTCTGTCTTTATGGTTATTTGTCCAAAATCTATGTTCCTTATAGACTATAAATCTGCATCGTCGCTTTTCTTTGTAAACACAGAGACAAAATAATATAATTTATATGCCCTACTGTGAACAGTACTCTTGCTTACCTGACGAAGGAGCAGTGCTCTGAAAGCTAGTGGCTTTTGCTACCAAATAAATCTGTTGGACTTTAACCTGATGTTGTGAGACTTCTTGCTGTGTTTGCCCCAGTCCAATGCTGGCATCCCCACATCATTTTTCTAGACATCCAGGGAGTTCTGGATTTGGCAGTACCACTGTTATTTTTGAAGGGGGCATGTCTACGTTGTACATTTGGGATGTCGCTTTTTAGTGCTTCCTACTGTTTTTCACTTTTTTATCCCCTAGCAGTGCTGTCCAGTCGACGTCAGCCAAGTTCCTTCTCATTCCTACAAAATGTCTTTCCCCAGTTCAAAACTTTTATTCCTCCCTTATCTCTGTCCTTTTCCATGTTAATGCTAATTCTAACTGATTTGTGATCACTATTTCCTATATGGTCACCAAACATCACTTCCCCAACTTGCCATTCTTTGTTCCCCAAGATTAGGTCTAGAGTTGCAGCTCCTCTTGTTGGGTACAAAATTAATTGGTTGAAGACATTTTTCTGGATACATGGCATGAATTTTTCTTCTTCAGTGCCTCTAACAATGTTTGAATAACAGTTGACACGGGGAGAATTAAAAATCTATTATTATTGCCCTCTTGATTTTACAGGCAGAAATTTGCGTAATCATTTGTTCTTCTAACTCTTTTTCACTATTTGGGGTCTGATACATATTCCTAGTAGTGTGACTGCCTTTTTTATTTTTAAACTCAACTCATAAAACCTCATTTGTTGACCTGCTCTCATTGTGTTTATCCCTTTCATAACTGAGATTGATTCTTTAACCGTCGGGGCTACTTTTTTTTATCTCCCACTCAGTTGTGTCTGAAGACTGTATATTGAGCTGTCAATTTTGCCTTTCCTTTAGCCAGGTTCAGTTATAGCAATGACATCATGCTGCCATGTGTCTACCTGTGCTCTCACCCATCTGCCTTGTTTGTAATGTTCCTTGCATTGAAGTATAAACAGTTTAATCCTGTTGGTATCGCTTGCTGAAGACTTTTTAAACTTCCCTTCTCCTGTAATTCCGAGTCTATCAGCATATCTTTAACATTACTAACACTCATGTTCTACCTCCATTTTCCTGGTCTGAATCTGACCTATCTGATCCTACTCCTGGGATCCCAGCTCCCTACCACACTATCTTAAACATTCAACAGAACTAGCAAAAGCTTCGGCAAGGACATTGGTCCCAGCTGTGCCTGGGTGCAGCCCATTTACTTTATATAGGTGCCATCTTCCCTAATGCCTCAAGAATCTGCATCCCTCCTGGTTATGCAAACTCTCCAGCCATGTGTTCATTTGGTTTGTCCTTTTATTCATGTTCTTAGCCCATGAACTGAGTAATCCTGAGATTACTACATTTTAGGTTCTGCATTTTAATTTATTTCCTAACTTCCTGTACTCAGCTTGCAGGTCTTCATCCACTAGTTTACCTATGTGTACCATGACCCATAAAGCTGTTCATCATCCCTCCCCAGGATGTCCTGAGGAGGCTCCTGCACTATCTTCCTGAGTCTTTTGCTGTTCTTGATGGTCTCACATTCCCATTTTGCGTATGCAATCCTCACCTGTGGTGTGACCATCTTGCTAAATGTGCTATCCAGGATTTGCTTAGCATGACTGATGCTCCACAGTGAGCCCGCCGGCAGCTTCAGTTCCAAAACCCAGTTGGCTTGAAGCTGCATTTAGACACATCTTCTGCACACATGATCACCAGGAACACTGGAGGCATCCCCACTTCTCACATTGTACAGGAAGAGCATATCATGAGTCTGAGATCTCCTACCATGATCCTGTTCTCAATTAAGCTAGTTATTCTCTTAAAAAAAACTGCCTGTGGGGCTTACTCATGATAGTTAAGAACCTTGTTTCTTACCAAGCATATAATAGTACACTTGATGGACCTCAGACTATTATTTTTGGCCTGTAAAATATGCAGTCTACATTAGATTACCTCAAAAATTTGAAACAGCAGTCAAAGCTAGCTGTTTCTTGCTATTATGCAGTAGCAACAGGGGTGGTATTTGCCACTAACAAGATGGTGCAATCAAGCCAAAAATGAAATTCAGTTTATCTCACAAATGTGTCCCAAATAGTGGTTGATTGTCAAACAGCATGTTCCCTCAGCTCTCGGCAGTGGGCAAGGTACAGATTCTATCCAACCAGCCCTTGCAAAAGGGCTTGCAAAATTCAAAATGCAGTGTCCAACATAAATGTGATTGTGTTTGGACAACATTTTCTAAATAATATCTAGTTTACTTAGAATTGATGACCAATTTAAGATTCAGTCAGGCTCGCAATGTGGCTCGTTTGTGTGCACTGGAAACTATGTACATTAATACACAGGACCCTATTCTTTGTTGGCAGAAAGAATATGTATACATAGAACAATACAGCACAAACAGGCCCTTCGGCCCACAAGTTGCGCCGATTACATCTACCAATCCACAGACCTATCTATAACCCCCATCCTATTCTTTTCCATGCCTTCATCCAGAAGTCTTTTAAAAGACCCCAGTGAGTTTGCCTCAACCACCTCCGATGGCAGCCGATTCCATTCACTCACCATCCTCTGAGTGAAAAACTTACCCCTGACATCTCCTTTGTATTTGCTTCCCTGCACCTTAAATCTGTGTCCCCTCATAGTGACCATTTCAGCTCAGGGAAATAGTCTCTGAGAGTCCACCCTATCTATTCCTCTCAACATTTTATAAACCTCTATCAGGTCGCCTCTCAACCTACGTCTCTCCAGTGAGACGAGTCCCAGCTCCCTCAACCTATCTTCATAAGGCCTGCCTCCCAATCCAGGCAGCATCCTTGTAAATCTCCTCTGAACTCTCTCAATAGCCTCTACATCCTTCCTATATGAGGCGACCAGAACTGCGCACAATACTCCAAGTGGGGTCTGACAAGAGTCTTATAGAGCTGCATCATTACCTCCTGACTCCTAAACTCTCTTTCTCGATTAATGAAGGCCAGTACACCGTATGCCTTCTTGACCACTTCCTCCACCTGCGAGGCCGATTTGAGAGTCCTATGGACCCGGACCCCGAGATCCTTCTGCTCGACAACACAGCTAAGACTCCTACCCCTTATATTGTACCCCTTCATCCCATTATTCCTGCCAAAATGGACCACTACACATTTATCCGCGTTGAAGTCCATCTGCCACTTCTCTGCCCAGTCTTGCATCCTGTCTATGTCCTGCTGCAACTTTTGACATCCCTCCAGACCATCCACAACACCACCGACCTTTGTATCGTCGGTGAACTTACTAACCCATCCCTCCACTTCCTCATCCAGGTCATTAATGAAGATGACAAACAGCAGAGGTCTCAGAACAGATCCCTGGGGCACTCCACTGGTTACCAACCTCCGTGCAGAACAAGACCCATCCACAACCACTCTGTGCCTTCTGCCGGCAAGCCAGTTCTGGATCCATGAGGCCAAAGCCCCTTGGATCTCATGCCCTCTCACCTTCTCCAGAAGCTTTGCATGGGAGACCTTATCAAACGCCTTACTAAAGTCCATGTACACTACGTCCACCGCCCTTCCTTCGTCAACGTGTTCAGTCACATTTTCGAAGAACTCAACTAGGCTTGTAAGGCATGACCTGCCCTTGACAAAACCATGCGGACTATTTCTAATCAGTCCAAACTTCTCCAGATGTTCATAAATCTTATCCCTCAGAAGCCTCGCCATCAGCTTACCAACCACTGAAGTCAGACTCACCAGTTGGTAATTTCCTGGACTATCCCTGTCTCTTCCTTAAAGATAGGAACCACATCCGCAATCCTCCGGAACCTCTCCCGTTTCCATGGACGATGCAAAGATCATCGCCAGGGGCTCTGCAACCACTTCCCTCACCTCCCACAATAACCTGGGGTACATCCCATCTGGTCCCGGCGACTTGTCTAACTTGATAGAATTTAACAGGTCTAACACATCCTCTTTCCTAACGTCCACGTACTCGATCTTTTCCGTATGCCTCAAACCTGCAGTGCAATCTCCCAGTTCACTTTCCACCGTGAATACCGAGGCAAAGTGCTCGTTAAGCACCTCTGCCATTTCTTCTGGATTCACAGAGACTTTTCCCCCTTCGCCTTTTATAGGCCCTATCCCTTCTCTTCTCATCCTTTTACTTTTCACTTTTTTTTTAGAAGGCCTTGGGATTCTCCTTAATCTTACCTGTCAAGGCCTTCTCATGACCCCTTCTGGCTCTCCTAATTTCCTTTTTAAGTTCCCTTCTACATATCTTTATACTCCTCTAGATCCCTAACATCCCTTGGCTCTCTGAACCTTTTATATACCTTTTTTTTTCTTCCTAACTAGGTTCACCACTACCTTCATGCACCACGGTTCCCGCGTCCTACCAGAACCTCCTTGACTCCTCGGAATGTTGTCTTGCAGTGCCCCAGACAAACATTCCTTGAAAATCCGCCACTTCCCTTCTGTACTCTTCCCCAAGAACAACTCCTTCCAGTTTATATGTCCAATTACCTGCCTAATGTTTTCATATTTCCCCTTACTCCAGACATACACCTTCCTAGCCTGCCTGATCCTATCTCTTTCCATTGCTATCGTGAAAGAGATAGAATTATGATCTCCAGTCCCAAGATGCTCACCTACTGTGAGATCCGACACCTGCCCTGGCTCATTAGCTAGCACCAGGTCAAGCATCAGCCTCTCCTCTCGTAGGCTTTTCCACGTACTGTGTCAAGAAACCTTCCTGAACACACCTAACAAACTCCTCAAGACCATAAAATATTGGAGCAAAATTAGGCTATTCAGTCCCTCAAGTCTGCTCTGCCATTCAGTCATGGCTGATAAGTTTTTCAACCCCACTCTCCTATTCTTTTCTGTAAGCCTCGATCCTTTTACCAGTCAAGAACATATCTGTCTCTGCCTTAAATATGCTTAATGACCTGGCCTCCTTAGTCTTCTGTGGCATTGAATTCCAAAGGTTCACCACTCTCTGGCTGAAGAAATCCCTTCTCTAAAGGATTGGCTCTTTACTTTGAGGCTATGCCCTTGTGTCCAAGTATCTCATACTGAACAACTTCCTATGTCCATTCTATCCAGACCTTTCATTATTTTGTAAGTTTCAATGGGATTCCCCTTCATCCTTCAATGCCTACAGACCCAGAGTCCTCAGACACTCGTATGTCAAGCTTTTCATTCCCTGGATCAGTCTCATGAATCTCTTCTGCACGTTCTCCAAGACCAGCACATCCTTCCCTAAATATAGAGCCCAAAATTGCATGCAGTTTTCTGAATGTGGTTTCACTAGGAATACATTCCTGCTTTTGTATTCGAGACCTCTTGGAATGAATGCAAACATTGCATTTACTTTCCTAACTACCAAGTCAACCTGGAAGTTAATTTTGAACGAAGACTCCCAAATCCCTTTGTGCTTCTGATTTCTGAATCCTTTCCCCATTTAGAAAATAGTCTATGCCTCACACTTTTCCATGTTATATTCCAGCTGCCACTCCTTTGCGCACTTTCCTAAGCTGTCCAAATCCTCCTGCAACCTCCCTGTCTCTTCAACACTGTATCCCTCTGCCTATCTTTGTATTATCTGCAAACATTGTGCCTGTTTCAGCTAAACAAAATAGTCATTTGCTGGTTCATTCCTCAGGGAAATGTCTTGACTAATCAGAGTCTAACTGCCTGGTTAAATTTCATACAATACTTTACAGTTAACTGTCAATCACAATCAATTGTAGTCACTATGGCAAAGCTCTGCATCCACTTGCCAACTAATTAGCATTTTTGTACAGTATAAATTGTTCTTTTTATATTTGGTACCCCTGTGAATTGTCCTGATGTGTGCAAAACAAAGCACTCTGACAAAATAGTCTCTCTTTTCATCAATAATCAATCTCTGCACTACTAAATGATGAAGGATAGTCAGCATGGCCTTTCAAGAGGCAGATATGCTAGACTAACTTGATTGAATTATTTGAAGTAGTAGCAAAAGAGTGAATTAAAATGATTGAATGTATGTAGACTCTGAGGTACATAAAATCATAAAATCCCTGTAGTGCAGCAGGAGGCCATTCGACCCATCAAGTCTGCACTGACTCTCTGACAGAGTATCTGACCAGGTCTTCTGTCCTGGCCAATCCCCATAACTCCACACATTTTATAATGGCCAATCCATCCAACCTATACATCTTGGAACACTAAGACGTCTATCAGAAAACACTAAACAAACTGATGCTCTTTTCTCTAGTGAAATGAAGACTCAGTCGTGACCTGATGAGGAGTCTTTCAAGTTATAAAAGTGGTTGATTGGGTCATTAGCAACTTATATAGCACCTTTAACTTAGTAAATTATCCTGAGGCGTGTCACAAATGATCTGTGATGCCAAAGTACATAAGGAGATTTTAGGGCAGACGAGCAAACGTTTAATCAGAGGTAATTTTAAACAGCTTCTTAAAAGAAGAAAGAGAGTGGAAAAGATTTTGCAAGGGAATTCCTTAAAGAAAATGTTTCCACTTGGGAGTCCAAAATTAGGGACTGTAATTATCAGGTAATTACTGATTAATCCAGTAAAAAATACAAATCACTTTCTTGATCCAGAATGGTGAAGATGAATTTGTGACTACATTGAGTGGTTGAGGCAAATAGCATTTCAGAGGCATTTAAGGTCAAGTTAAATAAATGTGTGGAAAAAAAAGCATTGGAAGTATATGGTGCTGGGGTGAGTTTAAACAAAATGGGAGGAGACTCACATGAAGCAAAAACACCACGACAGACTTGTTGGAATGAATGGCTTAATTTTGTTCTTTTAATTCTATATAAAATGTGTGAGTAAGACAGCTGATGTTTTTGGACTTATTTGTATCTGTGACAATTGCACATTGGTTTCTATGAAAGTACGGTGAATGACCTTTTTCAGTCTTGTGTTGACACTTAAGTAGAATTGAGCCTTGCCTTATAATAACACGACTCATACATACGTACAAATTAGGAGCGTGAATGAGACATTTGACCCCTTGAGCCATTCAGTAAGATCGTGGCTGATTTGATGTGGCATCAGCTCCATATTCTGTCTACTTCTGATAACCTTTGATTCTCTTTTTAGTCAAGAATCTACCAATCTTTGCCTTAATATTCAATAACCCTGCCTCCACTGTTCCTGGGGGAAGAGAGTTCCAAAGATTCACGACTCCAGCTTCTAAGAAAAAAGTTTATTCTAATCTATTTTAAATGAGTGACCCCATATTCTTAAACGGTGTTCCTTAGTTCTGGCCTCTCTCGTAATGAGAACCATTCTTTCAGCATCCACCCTTTCAAACCCTCTCAGGATTTGTATGGTTCATTATGATCACCTCTCAGACTTATAAATTCCAATGGATACAAGTCCAACCTTTCCTCTTCAGATGAGTAAACCCACCCCCAGTTCCATGCATCAGTCAAATGAACCTTTACTGAGCTGCTTCTAATGCATATATATCCTTCCTTAAAGGAAACCAAAACTGTAGGGTACTCACTGTAGAGAAACTGAAGAGTTTCTTTTCTATGCAACTTGGCAAAACCCCCTTCTATATTCCATTCCTCTTGCAATAAAGATCAACACTCTTATTTGCCTTCCTAAACAATTGATGTACCTGCACACTAGTTTTATTATGAGTCAGGTACCAAAGCATGCATATCTCTTTACTACAGAGTTTTGAAATTTCTTTCTGTTTAAATAAAACCATGCTTTTCTATTCTTCCTGCCAAAGTGGTCAACTCCCATTTTCCCACAATGTACTCTATCTGTCTCTGTTTTTTGTTTCCTGCGTTATCTACTTAATCCTTTATAATACCGTTGCTTCACTTCAGGAAATCTGTGAACTTTTTAAAAACATGTCAATGGTGAAATTGGCTAAATTTCGGATTTGGCAAGCTTTTTCTTTTGGTAATATTACAGATAGATGTAGGAAATCCTGTGTACTCTGATGTCACGCATCTGGATTTTACTCAATACCAGACTGGTTTCAGGATTATACATCTTGTTAAGCTTTGGGAAGTGAGTTGATTTACATTAGTAAATAAACTTGGGCTTATCTTTTATACAATGAAGTATGTGTCTGAATTGTAATTTGTGTTTTTCTAGGGTATTTTCAAATTCAAGGCAGAAAGTGACCTCCTACTTGCTGAGCACCACAAATCTCTGCTGTATGATGGCAAGCTTTCCAGTAGCATTGCGTTCACATACAATCCAAAGGCTACAGATGCTCAACTCTGTCTAGAATCATCCCCGAAGGACAATCCATCTATTTTTGTTCATTCTCCACATGCTCTAATGCTTCAGGTAAAAGCTGTATTCTTTGGCTGCATTGTACTAGTAGAAGTGCGGTGAGCAGTTTTTATGTTGGAAAAATAGGTAAGTTAGATGAAATATACAAAAGTTAGGGAATTTTATATACATTGTGTTTTCTATGGCAAAATGTTACAAATGAAAGAATGAAACAATTCGGTTCTTGCATGTGAATTTTGAAGGTTGCATATTACCATTGACTTTACAACTTTGCCTTTTGTTTTGGTTGCTACTTGAAATACTGGTACGTCAGGCCAAATTGAGAATTGACTTTTAATCTGGACTAATCTATTTCTTTGAATAAAATATTTAGATATTAGATCTGATACATATTGAAGGATTTTGTTGAACTGCAAAAAGGCAATTTTGGGCATAGAAATTTAGGATAATAAACTCAACTTTTTCAAATGAATTTCAAAAATAAAAAATCTGACTGGTAAGAGTACAATAATAGTTTTGTTTTTAATGCTTTGCCAAGTTTTAAGAAAATCTAGGAATGTTCAATTTTCCTCCTGTCCTATTTCCAAAATATACACACAGATTAAAATATGCAGTTCACCTTTAATGGTTGTTAATTTTAGAATTTTTTTAATAGGATGTCAAAGCTGTTATAACACATTCTGTACAAAGTGCGATACATTCCATTGGTGGTGTCCAGGTGCTTTTCCCATTGTTTGCACAGCTTGATTATAATCAGCATTCTTCCGACCAAGTTGACAGCACTGTTTGGTAAGTGAATCTGAGATGCATTGTTTCTCCTTCTGGGAGTATTAATCATTATCCCTAGGAATTTATGGATATATAAACACATTTAACATGCAAATTAGGAAACTTAGCACTGTAGAGGTCATTTGACTCATCATGCATAGGCTGGCTCTTGTAAAGTGCAGCTGTGTTTAATCTCATGTCTCTGCTTTTTAATACTTAAACTGTAAGTTTCTCTCCCTCAATTACCTGACCAACTCCAAAAATGTGAAATTCATTTCCTCTTCCTTTTTTGCTAGAATCTTTTGAGATCATGCCAATTTTTGAATTAAAAATTCTCTTTCACCCTCCTCCAGATTGTTTCCAAGCAGTAACCTCAGAAACTAGAAGCGGGAGTAGGCCATTTGACCTTTCGAGCCTGTTTTATCATTCATTATGATAAAGGCTGATAATCAAATATCCTGATTCCTTCTCTCCCATATTCCTTTAGCCCTAAAGAAATTGGCCTTAACTGCTTTCTGTGGTAATGAATTTCATGTATTCAGCATTCTGGGTGAGGACATTTTTCCCCGTCTCAGTTCTAAAAGTTTTATCTCTTATCCTCAAACTTGACCCCTAGTTCTGGACTCCCCACTGTTGGGAACATTCTTTCTGAATCTATCCTGTTAACTCTGTTAGAATTTTGAGTTTCTATGAGATTCCCTCTCACCCATCTAAACTTCGGTGAGTGTAATCCCAACCGATTTAGCCTCTCCTTATATAACAGACCTGCCATCCCAGGAATCAACCTGGCAAGCATTGACTGTACTCCCTTTATAGCAAGGACATGAAAACTGCACATAGTTCTCTGGATGGGCCTTCCTGATGTCCCATGCAATTGCAATAAAACATCTCTATTCCTAGACTCAAATCCTCTTGTTATGAAGGCCAGCGTATCGTTGTCTCTTTACTGCCTGCTGTACCTGTGTGCTTACTTTTAGTGACTTATGCATGAAGACACCAAGGTCTCACTGAGTATCCAGATCTCTCAATTTACACCAATTCAAGTAATAATGTCTTCCTATTATTGCTACCAAAGTGGATAACCTCACATTTATCCACATTACATTGCATCTGCTGTGCATAAGCACACACATTCAGCCCATCCAAATCATGCTGAAGCATCTCTGCATCCTCCTCATAGTTTATCCTTCCACCCAACTTTGAATCATCTGCAAATCTGGAGATGATACATTCGTGTGAACAGTTGGGATCCTAGCACATAGCCCTGCAGAACCCCACTAGTCACTGACTCTCAATCAAAATAAGACTCATTTATGCCAGTTCTTTGTCTCCCATCTGCTAACCAACTTTCTATCCATTTCAAGACATTATCTGCAATCCCATGTGCTTTAACTTTACACGCTAGTCTGTTAAAACCTTGTCGAGAGTCTTCTGAAAGTCTAAATAAACCGCGTCCACTGGTTCTCTTCGATGAACTCCATGAGTTACATTTTCAAAGAATTCCAATAGATTCATCAAGCATGATTTCTCCTTTGTAAATCCATGCTGACTTTGTCTGATCATACCACTGCTTTTCAAATGCTGAGTTATGAAATGCTTGATAATGGACTCTATTAACTTCCCCAGTACGATGTTAGACTCTCTGGTCTATAGTTCCCTGTTTTCTCTCTCCTTTTTTGCATAGTGAACTCACATTAGCTACCCTCCAATTTGTAGGAATCAGTCCAGAGTCCATTTCCTTAAACACTCTGGAATGTAGATTATCAGTCTCTGGAGATTTTTATTCACCTTCAATCCTATCAATTTCCTCAAAACCATTTCCCTATTAATGCTGATTTCCTTCAGGTGGTCACTAAATCTTGTTTTTCTCAGAACTTCTGGTATATTATCCACATCTTCCTTTGTGAAGACTGAAGCAAGTATGAATTTAATTCGTCGATCATTTCTCGTTATGAATTCTCCCATTTCTGACTGTACAGAGCCTACATTAGTTTTTGTCAGTTTTTTTCTTGATGTACGTATAGAAATTTGGGAGAGTGAATAACCATCAATGGTATTCCACTTCCATAACAACAATGTAGGTAGGAAGAGTGAGGTGATTCTGCATTTAAAGTTTAGTGATTTAGGAAAGAACTAGCAAACAGATCTCCAAAGATTGTAATCTCTGCATTGTTCTTGGTACAATGTGTAAATGAGAAAAGAAATGTTGAGTATAGGATAGAACAAATGAATGGCTGGAGAGGTGATGCAGGAGGGAGGATGTTGAAGGTAAAGATATCTCTGAGACGAATTGTGAGTCAAAGTACAGCAAGTTTATTCAAAAGCTTTTGGGAGATACTCTTGGCACCTAACAGCGGTTCCCCAGGCATTTCACCAAATACAAGTTAAAACCATATATTTATACTCCCCCCATCACATACGCATCATCTCATTCTCATTAGGTTCCCAGGCTGAAGGTTGCCCTCCATCATGGGAACGTGGCTGCCTCGGCATTTCTTCATTGTTATCTCAAGGCTGCAGTTGACGTGTGTGATTAGCCGTTAGCTAACGTATAGGCTGACAAGACAAGTTAAAATTAATGGGCTGGTATAACAATCTATGCTCACAAGTTGCATAATATATATGTATAATATGTTGGTACATGACACATAAACAGTATATAATAAATATAGATATGAAATATAGTTAGAAATGCTGGCTTCACTATATTAGGCGAAAGTTACTTAAACTACAAGCTGGGTTAGCTATATTCCTGAGCAGGCTTGTCATAAACTTGTGTATAATGGAAAGGGCAGTTGTTGCCTCCTAATCTGGGTCACTGAAACTTGTGCACAATAACAGGGATAGCTGTAATCTGGGCACACGAAAACAAAGTACTTTTATCTGACATATATGAAAACAAGGCTTCAGGATATTTGTCTTGATATTTTTCTCATCCTCTTAAGTGTTACAAAGTTCATTAACGCATTCACTACTGCAGAGGACTTTAAATTTCTGGGACAATGGGATCTGTTCTGAGGGAAGGGAGTCATATGTTGACAGATTGCACTTGAACTGAGCTAGGATTAATATCCATTTGCTGGGGTGGGTGAAACTAATTTGATAGGAGTGTGGGAGTTGTAAGGTGATGTTACAGAGGAACACCAAGATACTTGAGGATTTGGGGTGAAAGATAGCATTAAAGCAGGAAAAAATAATGTATTAGGTTAGCCCAGAGTAACAGTGAATGCAATATTTGTATTAGAGCTGCTGTGCATGGATGTGTGGAATGTGGTAAATGAGATTGGTGAGCTCCAGGTGTGAATAGCCATGCATGAATAAGTTATTCCATTCCATTTCCAGTTCTCTTTCCACACCAAATAGTGCAATAAGGCAGATTTTTGCCTTTTTAAAATGCGTAATTCCTAGGACATGTTGCTAGCTCTTCACTGAAGACTTATAGCTTGGGTGGTGCTACCCCCACATCAAGCAGGAATGCCTACTACTCTTACCACCAGCTATTTGCAGGTTGACGTTCTGCCTGTTTGCATCCAGTATGAATGAACCTTCCTTAGCCATCAATGGGTGGGACTTGAACACAGTTTCCGGCTCATAGGGTAAGCTGCTACTCACTGCATTACAAAACCTTCTGTGAATATATTGTGATAAGTATTTTGGCTCAAAGAAAAGCAAGGCTGGGTATTAAATATTCCTGGATTTGGAAAAGACAGGAGGGGGGGAAAAAAGGAGGGGAGTAGCTGTATTGATAGAAGAGAAATTGCAGTGCTTGAGGAGATGTCCCAGAGGGATGAAGGAGCATTTGGCTAGACCAAAGAACAAAACAAAAGGTGCAATTTCCTTGCTCAGTGTATGTAGGTCACCAACCAATGAGAAAGATGTTTGAGGAATAAATTCACAAGGAAATTACAGCAGCGCAAAAACTATTTTACTATTTGGATAGTAATAGCATAAGGGCAGAGAAGAGCAAGAGTTCCTGGAGTGAGCTCAGAGAATTTTCTACACCAATATGTTTTCAGTACAATGAAAAATGAGACATTGCTAAACCTGATCTTTGGCAAGGGGTTGGTCAGTTGGATCAAGTGCCCCTAGGAGAACATTTTGGGGACAGTGATTATTATATGGTAAAATTTGGGATTTAATTAAAAAAAAAGGAACAATTAAAGTGAGAGTAACTAATTGGGAGGGTAAACTTCAGTGGATGTGGCTCAGATGAAATGAAATCAAAAATATGCAAGTAAAACTATAACTGAACAATGGGTTGTCTTTAAAGAAGAGAGTTTAATTAAGGTATATCCCCAAGATGGGGAAAGAAGGGACAAACAAATCCAGAGTTCAGGATGAAAGCAAAAGCTATCAAGATGAATAAAAAAAAATGTTTATGATGATGTTAGGTCAATAATACAATTGAAAATAAGGCTTGATATAGAAGATTCAAAGGGGAATTGAAAAAATAAATAAGAGAAGCAAAGAGCGAGTATGTGAAAAGACTTGGAGCTAATGTAAAGGAGTAGTAAAAGGAGTGGGGCTGATTAGGCACTTAAAAGGAGTTTACACATGGAAGTACTCTGCGTAGTACTAATAAATACATTGCATCTTTCTTTGCCCAGGAATACAATGCTGCCCAGTCATGGTGAAAGAAGTGATAGTTGAGACATTTGCTGGGCTAAAAATGAATAGGAAGAAGTACTAAGTAGACTAGCTGTACTTAGGACCAGATAGGATGCATCCAGGAAAACTGAAGGAAGTCAGTATGGAAATTATGGAAGTGTTGATAATTTTCCAGCCTTCCTTAGCAGCAGGCCTGATGTTAAAGGACTGGAAAATTACAAATGTTTGCATCTCTGTTCAAAAAGGGTGTAAGGTTTGGCTGGACAACTACAAGCCAGCCAATTTAACTCTAGTAGGGAAACTTTTAGAACTAATTCAGACATATAGAAACCTTTGTTAGAAATATGGACTTAATACAAAAGCGAGGAAATTGATGAACCTGCAGAAAACTTTGTTTGCCCTCAGCTGAAATATTACGCCCAATTTTGGGCACAAGATATTACAGAGGCTGTGAAGGCAGATGAGAGGGTATAGAAAGTTTACAAGAATGGTTGCTAAGATGAGGAACTTGAATCAGGTAGAGACTTGACAAAGCTGGGATTGTTCTGCTTAAAAAAGAGAAGGTTGAGAGGAGGTTTGGCCGAGTTAATCAATATCATGAGGGTTTGGGCAGAGTAATTAAGAGTTTTAATTAGTGGAAGGATACCAATTCAGAAGCAATGATGACATGAAGAAAAACTTTTTTGTGCGGTATGTAGTTCAGATCTGGAATGCACTGCCTGTGTGTGTGCTGGAGGTAGTTTCAATCATGATTTTCAAAAGAAAATGGCGTCATTATCTCAAAAAGAAAAAATTCCAAGGCCAGGGAAATTGCTAAGGCGAATTGCTCTTGCAGAGGACAGTTGCAGTCGTGATGGGCTAAGTGGATTCCTTCAGTTCTACAACCATTCTGTGATTATATATGACTTATCCATTTTCAGTATTATTAACCTTATTAGTAAATCTTTATCTATTTGTAATTTGTCTATAACTTTCCATCTGTTTTAGCGGAAACTTCATATCATCCACTTCATTTGTAAAGATAGATACAAGTGCTCAGTTAATACTTCTGTCTTGGTCTCTGTTTGTACATAAAGATTTCTCTTTGGGTGTTCACTGGACACAAGCCTTTGATCCAAACATTATAAAGTATTTTGGAATTCAATTTATTGTTACCCAGTATTTTTTCTCATAATTTCTCTTTACCTCCTGTTAATTTTTTCAATTCCCTCTTGTAATTTCCGTAATTTCCCTGGTTATGAATTCTGCTCCTAATATTTGTCAAACTCTCATCATTTTGATTTGAGCTTTTACTTCCATTGCCATCCAGGATATATTAGCTCTGCATACTGTTCCTTTCCATAGAACATTTTCCATTGTTTTGCTACTGCTTTACCCTGAAGTTGCTTATTAAAATTTGCTTCTGCCAGGTCCATTCTTAAATCATTGAAGTTGGCTCTTTCCAAGTTGTCCTTTTTACTGTGGATATTATCTGGTCTCTCCAGATTATGTTGTGGTTACTGTTACCTGAATTACCCTTAACCATAACAAAGTACTTATTCTACTTCCCAAATGTGATGCAATGGGCAGTGTGGCATATTTGTAAATTTTCAAAGAAAATGGATGAACAAATGTCAGCAAATTCTAACAGCATGTAACAACAATAGCAATGTTAGATGACTTAAATTGTCATTATTTACACTGGAAAACATAGGGATAAGAGTAAGGATTTTCTATACTTGTTGGCATGTGGGGCTGAGAATAACTTTGAGATTTGAAGTTTGTTGAAGTTCTGTTCAGTCTTTCCTCACTTGTGAAACTATACTGAAGTATCTGAACACATTTTTATTAATTTCAATATGGGTTCTGACTTCAAGCTATTCCTCTTCTTACAGAATACCCTGTTCCAAGAAAGGGTGACACAGTGGTAACAAATGGTTAACACTGCTGTCTCACAGCACCAGGGACCTGGATTTGATTCTGGTCTTGGATGACTGTATGGAGTTTGCACATTTCTTCATGTCTGTATAGGTTTTCTCTGGGTGCTTCGTTTCTTCCCGCAGTTCAAAGATATGAAGGTTGGGTGGATTGGCCATGCTAAATTGTCCCTGCTGCACAAATGCTGATCCACGTTACGTGAAGTGTCTTGGAGTTCCAACATAGAATAGACCATGCATGCAACAGTTCCCAACTGACCTGCCATGGTAGTCAATCCACTAATCTCTAATGAAAGAGATCAGTAAAATATTTAACAGTGAACCATTTTTTTAAAAAAAATAAGAAATTGAAGTCGAAGACACTGAAGCTTTAATCTGCAAGTTTTAGGAAACTGACCTCTGAAAAAACTGATAGAATAGCAAACTGAAGGCACTGGAAATTATACCTAAGAATGCAAAACACCATGGAAACCATCATTTAATGAATTTGAACAGTGAAAAGTGAACATTTTAATGAAGCAAATTAACCTATGCCTAGTAAGTAAAAGCAAATCATTACAGATGCTGGAATTAAAAAGCTTTGATAAAGGGTCATCTGGACTCAATGTCAGCTCCTTTCTTTCCTTACAGATACTCCTTACAGACCTACCTGCTGAGATGTTCCAGCATTTTCTCTTTTGGTCACCTATGCCTATTATTCTCCAATTTGCTTGTCTGTTAGTGGTATCAGATATAATTTTCAGATTTTTGCATTCAGCTTGTAGTCCTACAAACCTGTGATCTCTGTTCTCACTGTGTCTCCACTGCTGTTTCTTCCACTTTTATCTATTATCATCTATCACCATTTGCTCTTTGACTCGTTCTCTGCACTCTTATTGATTACACTTGCACTGTTTCCTCTCAGACCCATTCCTGCAACTCTGTTTCTCGTTGCATTTACCTTCTGTGCAGTCAATTAACAAAGAATAGTTGTTGCTCTAGAACCTTACTTTTGGAGTATGTGATGCTCCATTTCCACAATAATCCTACTTGATCTTTGCATCAGAACATAAAATAAGTTTGTGTTGTAAGTACCAAGTTAATTTACACTATGAAATTCTGGTTCATATATTGGAAATGTTAATGTCTTCATTTTTGAAAACTTTCTTTTAGCTCTACATTGTTGGCGTTTATAATGGAGTTAATGAAGAACTCAGTGGCCATGCAAGAGCAAATACTCTCTTCTAAGGGCTTTCTTGTCATTGGATTTAGCCTTGAAAAGGTAAATATTGCAACAGCATAGTTATGGTGTGTACTGTTTCAAACAAGTCTTTGAGCACCATTTTAATAGAATTGAACCCAAAATAACGTGAGACTTGCTGCTTTGAGTAACACTCGAACTTATCTAATTGAATATAGAATTATTTTAAGAAAGCATTGCAAAATTCTGATTTTTAAAGTTAACTTTTTAAAAGTATTTAGTTTTTGTAAAATTTCTCAATTTAAAGGGGAGAGTAGCTTCTATAAAATGTCAAAAGCAATAACTAATATGCATTCTCCAAATGTTCTTGTTTGTTTCTTTGGTAGCAAAATGAATTTTTAAAAGTCAAGCAAATCTGCAATTTTCAAAATTTGGCCATCAGCACCAATTTATTCTACTGTGCTGATGGAACTAAATAATGAGCTTGTTTGGTATTTCTCTTGCATGTATAAATAAGAACCAACTTGCACTTGTGTAGATCATTCACATTTTCATGACATCCCAAAGTGCTTTACTGTCAGGGAATTACAGATCCAATATAGTTGGTGCCGCCTTCATCAAGTCATTATTATAGATCATAAACATTGAAGTCCTAGCACTGACCCATGCAGTATTCCACTGGTTATAATTTGTTGACCTGAAAATGATCTATTTGTCCTGACTCTTGTTTTCCATTTACGTTGAATATCACCACAACATGATGAACTCTTCTGTATTAATGTTTTATGTGGCACCTTTTAGAAATCCAAATACATTACATCTACTGGTTTTCCTTTATCTACCTTGCTTCTTAGATTTCAAAGAACTCTAAAATTTGTCAACACAATTTCCCTTTCATAAAACCATGTTGACTCTGTAAGATAGTATTATGATTTTCTAACTGCCCTGCTATCACCTCCATAACAATAATAGTATTTTCCCAATGATAGATGTTGAACTAATTGGCCTATAGTTTCCTGCTTTCCATATCCCTACTTTCTTGAAGCAATATTAACTTTTATGGTTTTCCTATCTACTAGGTCCTTGCCAGAATCTGGGGAGTTTTGGAAAATTATAATCAGTTGGGCGGCATGGTGGCACAGTGGTTAGCACTGTTGCTTCACAGTGCCAGGGACCCGGGTTCAATTCCTGGCTTGGATCGCTCTGTGTGGAGTTTGCATGTTCTCTCTGTGTTTGTGAGAATTTCCTCTGGGTGCTCCAGTTTCCTCCCACAGACTGAAAGATATGTTGGTTAGGTGCATTGGCCATGCTAAATTCTTCAAATTCTCAGTGTACGCAAACAGGTGCCTGAGTGTGATGACTATAGGATTTTCACAGTAACTTCATTGCAGTGTTGGTGTAAGCCTACTTGTTTCACAAATAAGTAAACTTTAAACAATGCATCTATTATCACTATAGCCATTTTCTTTAAGACCTATGAATGCAGGCCACCAAGTCCTGGGGTCTTGTCAGCTTTCATGGCCCCATTAATTTTTCTAGCACTACTTCTTTACTATTAATCTTGATTTGTTTTAAATTCTTCCCTTTCCATTGCACCAGCTTTTCTCCGATTCTTGGGATTCTTTTGCAGCTTTTACAATGAAGACTGAAAATGTTGTTGTTATTTTATTGTTTCATATTATTAATTCCCTAGCTCACTCTATAAGGTCAAATATACAATTCAGCAACTATTTTTCTTTTTGTATTCTTGTCAAAGATTTTATTGTCAGTTTTTGTATTTATTGCAAGTTTTTTCTCATGATCCAATTTCTCTTTTTTAGTCATCCTTTGGTAGGTTCCAAAATTTTACCAATCTTCCACACATCTTGTAACATTATGGATCTTTCAATTTGATATCATCCTCAACTTCCTTAGTTAGCCACAGATGGTGTATCCTTCTCACCTTTCTTTCTCAATGGAATATATCTTTGTGGGGAGTTTTGAAATATTTCCTTAAATCTATACCACTACTAGTCTTGCTACTACTATTTAAAGTATTTTTCCATTCCACTTTAATGAACTTTGTTTTCATATCTTTGTAATTGTCTTTATATATATTTAAGACCTTAGTTTCAGATCCATGTTTTTCATCCTCAAACTGAATGTTAAATTCTGTTATTTTATGATCACTCTGATCTAGTGAATCCTTTACTATGAAGTTATTAATTAATTCTGTCTCATTATATATTAACAGGCTATACTAATAGCCTGTTCCCCAGTTGATTCCAGAATGTATTTTGCTGAGAAACTATTCTGTATGCATCCTGATTCCTCCTGGCCACCTTTGCAAATTCATCCAGTCTATATGAAGATTAAAACCTGCCATTATTGCAGCATCTTCCTTTAAAGCCCCCATTATTCATTTATACCCTGTCCTCCTATGTGGCTATTGTTAGGGATCAATAAACTTTTTCCTTCACTTTTATACCCAAACTGATTCTACATTTTAATCCTCTGTACCAAGGCCATTTCTCAGTACTGTATTAATCTCATCTTATACTAACAGAGCACCCAACCCCCTTTTCCTTCATTCATGCACCAAAATGCCAAATAATTTTGAATATTCAAGTCCAAGCTCTGGTCACTTTGGAAAATGTCTCTGTAATGGTCGTCATGTCATACTCATTTATCTCTTATTTGTGCTATCCGTTAATCAATTCTATTACGATTGCTGTGTGCATTCAGCTAAACCGTCTTTAAGTATTTTTTTAACCATTTCTTTACTCTGACCTTATTTGCACACTGTTTTGTCCTCTCTGGCATGCTGGTTATAATTTCCATAATGCTACCTTGGTGAAGTTCCAACAATTCAACTCTGTCTTTACCCAGGATTTGCTCCACAAATCAAATCCTGTTTCTCTCACATCAATCTTTGAGTTATGCATTCAAGTCTCTGATTGTATTTGCTCTCTATCTATTTGTTCACACTTCAGGTAATCCAGAGATTATTACCTTTATGGCTTTTGTTTTATATTTTAGTCCCTAGCTGCTCATATTTATTTAGAGAACCATTTTATTAGCCCTACCTATGTCATTGGTATCTATATGGACCATGACAACTAGATCCTTCTGCTCCTTCTCTATATATCCTTATCCTTGGCATCAAACAGGGAACACAACTGTTGGATCTCATGCTCTTGGTTGTAGAGAGCAGCATCTTCCCTCTCACTGCACTATTCCTATTACAGCTAGATTCCTTTACACTCCATCTCTTGAAAGTCTCCCTGCACTATGTATTGTGGTCAATTTTTTCATCCTCCCTTCAGTCCCTGCTCTTGTCCTACATAAGCTGTGAGGGCATCTGAACTGCTGATCAATTTCAAGGGCTGAAGCTTCTCCATTGTTATCTTTAGGTCCCTATACTTGCCTAAATAGATGAAGTAGCTTAACTAGTTAAGTTATAAATTGAATTCATACTGCAGCATGATTTTCCAGTTCCTATACTCCGCACCCCAATCAATGAAAGCTCGCATGCCTTATGCCTTCTTAACCTCTTTGTCCACCTGAGTTGCTGCCTTCAGGGAACTGTTGATTTACATGCCTAGATCCCTTTGTATGCTAATATTTCTAAGGACTCTATCATTTACTATATACTTTCCAGCTGCAGTAGACATTTCAAATCTCATCACCTTTCATTTGTCCAGGCTAAATCCCATCTGCCATCTTTCGGCCCAGGTGTCCAGATGATTTTTATCCTGTTGTATCCTCTGACAACCTTCGTATCTGCCACACCCTCAATTTTTATATAATCTGCAAATTTACTAATCAGACTACCTATATTTTTCTCCAAATCATTTATGTTAGAAACAACAGAGGCCCCAGCTCTCATCCTTTTGGAACACTGCTTGTCACAGACTTCCAGTCAGAAAAGTAGTCTTTCACTGCAACACGCTGTTCTCTACGCCCAAGCCAGTTTTGTATCCATTTTACCAGTTCACATTGGATTCAGACAGGTTCAGTTTAGTTGCACTGTATTCAGTTTTGAGTTCATTTCTTATCAAACAATGCACTAATCAAAGAACCATTATTTGGATATGTTGCATTTCTCCAAATTTAAAGTTCTAATCTAGCCAAAACTTGCATGTTAAATTTTAACACTTTGAGTGATTTTACAAGAGATTGTTGTCCACATTTTTGAAAGACGTATGATTCTTAGTGTTAAAACTAAAAACAGTACGTATATTTCAAGATGTTTATGTTTCAAATACAGATTGTTGTGGCTATTTGTGCTCACTTTTCTGAAGCATTGCAAATCAGATGACAATTTATTCGTAGGTCTTCAAGAAGGTGTAATTAATTCTTCTTGAATTGTGTAATGCATGCATCTACAGAAGTGTACTATAGCTTGTGCACCCCTCAAGCCAATCAATATTGTGAAAATAGTACGTTCTTTGTTGGCGAAACCTAACTTGCTGATGTTGCTAATAAGTTGGACGTAAGAATAAAACAATCTATTCTGTGTTGAGATGTATACATATGTTCAAATAATTAAAAAGACTGAGCCATGTTCAATTTATGAAACCCGTGTTTTTCTTGCAGTCTTCCAAAGTTCATATCACCAGAACCGTGTTGGAACTGTGCTTGGGTTTTGCCAAGTATTTGAGTAACTTGCAGAATGGTGGTCCTCTACTCAAACAGTTATGTGATCATATTCTTTTGAATCCTGCCATTTGGATCCATGCTCCGGCCAAGGTGAGTATTTGTTTTTTTTTATTTTTAAATGTAGAGATATTTAAGTGGGAAAAAAAACTGATAGTATAAACTGGAAAGCGTTTTTAAAAAAAATTTATGAGGATGCTGACAGGACTTCTGGGCCTGAGTTATAGGGAAAGGTTGGCCAAGCTAGGACTTTATTCCCTGGAACTTAGGAAAATGAGGGGTCACCTTGTTGCGATGCATAAAATCAAGAGGGGTATAGATAGGTTGAATGTACATAATCTTTTTCTCATAGAAGAGGAATTGAAAACCAGAGGGCATTGGTTTAAGATGAGAGGGGGAAGATTTAAAAGGGACTTGAAACTCAACTTCACAAAAGGTGGTGCTTATATTGAATGAGCTGTCAGAGTGGTTGAGGTTGGTACAATAGCAACATTTAAAAAGCATTTGGGTAAGTAAATGATGAGAAAGTATTAGAGGGATATGGGCAATTAGCTGGTAGGGCAACATGGTTAGCATGGGCCAGCTGGACCGAAGGGCCTGTTTCCGTGCTGTATTGCTCTATACTCGGCCAAGTTTTATTACACAATATAGTTGAGTACAATTTACAACATTTGTTTCCTACTTTATTTAATGCTTTAGTTACCAATTCAAATTTGTAACTCTTACTAAACATTAACTTCAATTATTTAACTGAAGATAGATACTATCAAGTTTAGAAAAAAACCTTGGCCAAGAAATATCCCTGATGAAGAATCCTTCAGGGGACACTTCTTACGATGGTGAATCTTTATAGAGTTGTCATTGACAAACGAAGGACTGCACATGTCTTTTATCTACAAATTCTTTGCTCCTCTGTCATCCAGCCAATTGTCTAACCGGAAACTGTTCACAAAACCAGTGGAGAAATATGCAATGATAACATTTTGTTCTTCAGCTTTGTAAAATCGACCAATAAAAATTAACAAAAGAACTGTAAATTTCAGTATTCTTTGAATACTCATTTTTTTTCTGAATTGGATCATGCTGCATATGTCTTCTGAGTTCCTTAAGGATGTTTCAGCTCAAAGTTTAATTGAAAGTATTTTATAATGCAGAGAAGGTTAACACTCAAGAATTGAGTCCTTGATTGTAGAATATTGTTTCCACATGGTGACAAATCTGATAATTTTTTCCTCATTTATTTCAATACAGGTTCAGTTGCAGCTCTACACTTACTTGTCTACTGAGTTTATTAGTACAGCTACTATTTATAATGCAGTCCGAAGAGTTGGTACTGTGTTGCAGATAATGCACACTCTGAAGTACTACTACTGGATAGTGAATCCTCAAGATCGCAGTGGAGTTGTTCCCAAAGGTCTGGGTAAGCAAAGACTTGCTGTGATACGAGTTTACATTGTGGTGGTTTATTTTGTTCTGCTTACTCCAGTTGTAGCCAGTGAACAGTGGAATAAATAGTGCGTCTGAGGCCATTGTTTCCATCTGATTCAGCACCACTGAATAAAACTGATCTGTGAAGTTAAAGCAGCACAGGTGCAACCAGAAATTCAGAGCATCATGAAAAACAAATCTTGTTTGGGAGCTGCGGCAAGGAATAGAATAAAAGAAAAGTTTCCAGTTTCCAAAACTATTGCTTTGGCAAAAAGTAAATTTGTTTGGAATTTACTTGAACTCTGTTGAAGTAAGAAGCACAGAAGGTGGCCCTTTTGATGTTAATGCCATTTCAATTTGATATTTAAATTTGTTGTATAGTGCAGAGATATTGTAACTGCTGGTCTAAGGCTCAAACCAGTCCATTTAGGAACTGCATAAGCAGCAGCTTTCACAAGTGATTGTTGTAAAATAATTGATTTTATATATTAGGCTTGTAAACAGAAAAAGAGTCCCAAACTAAATCTTTAAATGTAAGGCAAACATTAAAGGAATGAAAAATAAATTGATCACTATAAACTGGGCTGAAGTGTTGTTGGGTAAATTGTAAGAAGTATCAACTGTAACAGGAAATGGATGGGTAGACAAGTGTCAGATGGAACACTTTATCGCATTGGTGACAAAATGATTCATCTTCAAGACTCTCCTTCAGTCCCTAATTTGGCATTGATTCCGAGTCTGAATTCAATTTTATTGTTATGATGATAAATTAGTTCTGATAGTGCCCTTACAGAGTGAGGCAGGATAACCCATTATAGTTGTGTAGTCAGAGCCGTTCAGAAAGATAATTTTATCTCTTGTCCCCTTTCTTGTTAATTGGCCTTGGCTATTCCAATGCCAAGCAATTCTTTGCTGTGGATCTGCACAATCACCATTCTGCAATCACCTGCACCTTTCTTTGGCAAAGATACACAACAGATAGGTTCTGACACCAAGGAAAACTATTTCGATCGTAGTTCTAAAGATCATCGTGGCATGTCTGCTGCTGTAATTAGTTGAACACTAGTTATGTACAATATCATTTCACTGGACATCCACATCTCTGCACACAATTATTATGCTAGCATTCATTTTAGATCATGGAATAGAATCTCTTTAGTACAGAATAGAATCCCTTTAGCACATTTAGTCCATCGAGCCTGTACCTACCAAAATCCCACCAAAGCCCTATTCCCATAACCCCACACATCTACCCTGCTAATTCCTCTGACACTTGCCTTAATTTAGCATCGCCAATCTACCTAACCCGTGCATCTTTGCACTGTGGGAGGCAATTGGAGCACCTGGAGGAAGCACAAACAGACATGGGGGAGAATGTGCAAGTTCTGCACTTAGTGACCTGAGGCTGGAATTGAACTCAGGCCCCCGGCACTAAAGCAGCAGTCCTAACCACTATGCCATCATGCTGCCCTCCGAATCTGTGCAGTGCAGAATGAAGCCATTTGACCCATCCAACGTGCACCACCTCTTCAATAGAGGGTCCCACTCCCAAGGCTCACTCCCGCTCAATTTCCATGATACCACATATTTATCTCACTGATCCCCAAATCTTGTGCGACACAGTGGTTAGCACTGCTGCCTCACAGCTCAGGGACCCAGATTCAGTTCCAGCTTCAGGTCACTATATGGAGTTTGCAACTTCTCCCCTTTTCTCTGGGTACTCCAAATTCCTCCCACAGTCCAAAGATATACAGAATAGTGAGGCCATGCTAAATTGCCACTTAGTATTGCACAAGTGTAGATTAGAGGGATTAGCAAGGTAAATATGTGGGGTTATGGGGATGGGGCCTGGGTGGGATTGATATTGGTGCAGACTCAATAAGCCGAATGGCCTCCTTCTGCATTGTAGAAAATCTTTGGATCTTAGGGTAAGCATTCTCCAAGGCAGCCTTCAAAACACAGTGCAGAGTTGCTGAGCAGAGACTGATAGCCAAGTTCTGCACACATGAGGATGGCCTCAACCAGGATCTTGAGGTCATGTCACACTATCTGTAACCCCCATGACTTGCCTGGGCTTGCAAAATCTCAACTAACTGTTCTGACTGGAGACAGTACACACCTCTTTAACCTGTGCTTAATCCTTTCTCCACTCACATTGACTGTACCTTTAAGACTTTACAGAGTTTTTAAGACTCTGTAAAGAATCACATTCCAACCATGATTTTGTAAACTGAGTTTGTGTGTTTATATGCCCTGTTTGTGAACAGAGCTTCCACTTGCCTGACAAAGGAGCAGTGCTCCGAAAGCTAGTGGCTTTTGCTACCTAATAAACCTGTTGGACTTGAACCTGGTTTTGTGAGATGTCTTACTGTGATACCAGTGAGGCAAGCTAATTAATTACATGAATCTTTATTTTCTGCAATAACCTTTGATATGGCACCTTTTCAAATGCTTTCTGGAAATTCAAGTAGTGTGTATACATGTTCCCTCTATCCTCAGAGAACTCTAACAAATTGGTTTCATTTTTCATAAGACCATGCTGATTCTTCTGAATTGTCTTGAGCTTGAGCAAGTCTCCTGATATAATTCTTTAGTGATTGATTTTTTTCCAGATGTCAAGCTAGCTAGTCCATAGTTTTCTGTTTTCTGCCTTCCTCCTGCTTAAAGAAAGTTGTCACATTTGCTGCTTTCCAACCCGGTGGAACCTTTCTAGAACTGAATGGATTTGGGAAACGTAACAGGAGAGCATCTTCTAATTTATCACTTATTTAATATCCTAGCATGAAGTCCATCAGGATCCTGATACTTTGTCAATTCACAGCTCCATAAGTTTGCTAGTGAATGTAATTTCACCAAGTTTCTCTCTTGCCACCATCAATTGATTTACAGCTATTACTGAAACTTTTTTATAGTTCAATGCTTTAGATTGAATATAGAAGCAAAATATCTGTTTATTTCATCCACCATCTCTATTATTTACTGCTAATTCTTCACTATTACTCGCCAGCCTCCTTTCTCTCGTACTCTAATTTCTTTCTTCTGATTAGCTTTGTCATCTGTTGTGATTTATATACTGACCAAACATCTGATTTACCAATTATTGTTGTGAAGTTGTGTATTTTTTCTGAAGTTTGATGCTTTCGTCAACTTGTTTTGGTGAACCATGGATGATCAGTCTTCCTTTGAGAATTTTTCTTTCTCTGATTGCTTCCAGAATGTGCCATTCTAAGAAATTACCTTGTAAAACACTCTAAGAATTTACTGCCAATCTAATTTTTCCAGTTTATATGTAGATTAAAGATGATTTCCACTTTTATCACAAGCACCCAACATTTTTTCTTGTAAACTTTTCCCTACCTTACGGTTGCTGTTCAGAGTCCTATTGACCAAAAGAACAAAGAAGAAGAACAAAGAACAAAACAGCATGGGAATCAGGCCCTTTGGCCCAACGAGCCCGCACTGCCACCCCGATTTTCCCACCTCTCCCCATGATCCCTGTCTATGTTTATAGATCTATGGATTAAAAACCAAATTTGAGACAATTTAGGGAGAATTTGCTTTGCCAATTAGCCTAATAGCGCATCTTTGGGATGTAGGAGGAAACCGGAGCATCCAGAGAAAACACACGCAAGCACAGGGAGAATGTGCAAACTCCCATAGAGACAGGCCCAAATCCATGTATCTGCACAGCACAGTGATAGTCACTGAGCTGTCGTGTTGCCCATCAAATAGTCCAGGTCAAGCGTACACTAACGACATGAAGCACTAGGATGCTCTCAAAAAAAAATCCAAGAGCAGCCATCTCACGATCCATCGCTTGTATGCCCCTTGTTAGACAAGGTGGACCAAAGCACCTGTCGGATAAAAACAAGTACATCAATATCATCTATTTACACACTTCCCAGAGACTCCCAAGGCTCATGATCCCTATTTTAAATCAGTTTTCTATACCGCTCCATTCCCATTCTGTTCATGTGCCCATCTAAGTATTTCTTAAATAACTCCAGAGTGCCTGCCTCCACCACTTTGCTTGGCAATGCATTCCATACCCCCACCACCCTCTGTGAAAAAACTCCCTCTGGCATCCAAATTATACCTTACCCCCCTCCCCTAAGCCCGTGACCCCTCGTGCTATTCGAGTCCATCCTAGGAAAAAGCTTAACCCTGTTTACTCTATCTGCACCCCTCGTAATCTTGTACACCTCTATTAGATCTCCTCTAAGTCTACGTCTTAGACCACTTTCGCTTGTGACTTCTTTCCCCGTCTGTTTCTCATCTCTGCCCAAAACAATTCCACACCCTGATCTCCTGAACCAAAGTCATCTCTTAACTATTGCAAGGGTGGTGCCCTTGATCAGTACTATCCTTCCACCTTGAGTGAGCTTCCTACTCTTCTAGAATGTCATATATCCCTTAATATTCAGAGCCTAATTCTTCTGATCCTGCAGCCATGTCTCTGTAATGACTATCAAATCATATTCATTTAGTTCAATGTGTGCAATCAATTGATTTGCTTTATGAATGGTACATACATTTAGAGTCTTTATTTTTAGTTTTTTCTATCAATGGAGCATGTAGTCTTGATTGTTCATTCTTAGGTTTTCTTCTCACTTGTCCCTTCCTGCCATCTTCCAACCATTATTTCCCACATTGTTGTTTTCCTCTCTTCTGTCGCCTCTACTCTGTCATGCTGCATCTTTCCACATTTGATCCTTTCTCACATTATTACGTTTTAAGTCCTTTCCACTTTGAGTTATGCAGTTTAAACTAACACTGGTTCTAGTATGGTTTAGGTGTAGGTTGTTCCAACAGTACAGCTCTTACTTTCCCTAACACTAGTACTGGTAACCCACAGATCAAAACTCACTTCTCCCATGTCAGTCTTAAGAGTCAATTTGCATATGGTTTGGGTAATAGTCCAGAGATTATAAACTTTGAGATTCTGCCTTTCAATTTAGTTCCTAGTTGCTCATAGTCTATGAATACCACTGTTAGATTGGAAAATAGTTAATGGTCAAAGAGTATTTAAATTAGTCATTAAAAATTATTTAGTCAATCACATTTTTGGGTATCCCTTGAATTTGTCTTAATTTGACCCCAGTTTTTTATACCTAAAAGTATAAAGGAAAATGTAATGGTGGTTTATTTAATGCTGTTGGGAAGTCCAAGATTTGGTTTCCTTATTCCTACTGGAGTTTAACAGCAGTTGTCCTCAAAAAATAACATTTCTTCATCTGTAAACTTAGACTTTGAGTTGCAAATTTTGTTTTGTAGGGAACTTTAGAACTGGGCTCAACTGTACCTTCACATAATTAACTGTCGATTGGGGGTTATTGTATTTGCATTATGCATAGCAGTGTTTTCACCTCTCCCTTTCTTAGAATAACTAATAGATCAGCAGATTCAGCATGGACTGTTCACTTGAATTGTTCAGAGAATATAAAACTATCTGGTGTCTCTTCCTTTGAAGGAATGCTTCAGAGTAGGATTCACTGGCATTGATTATTATTTTTTCAAATTGCTTGCATGTAATCTTAAATATGCTGCTTTTTTCCCCTTTCTAGACGGACCCAGACCAAACCAAAAGGAGATTCTTTCCTTGCGGGCTTTCTTGCTGCTGTTTGTGAAACAGTTGATTATGAAGGTGAGAATCTAAAATTTAGAAATGCTGCCCTTGCCATATAAGAAATATTGTTACAAGCTGTATTTCTTTGTTGAATCTATGTTGTATCTGGTTTGAATACCCAGAAATGAATTAGGATACTTTGCTTCTGATGTCATACTGTAATATTTTTCACTCTGATAACAGTTTGCTAATTCTGTGCAAGTGTGGATTGGAGTGATGGGTAGAAGATTTCTCTATATGGAGTTTATCTTCTTGAATGTTGTAACTTCCCTCTTTATTTTGACTGATTTAATTATTGAATGCTTGCTATTGAGTAATTCCACCAGACTGTTGTTGCACAGCTAAATGTTATAATGGGAAGTTAACCGAGGCAGATAAGAATGTGTCAGGAGATTTTTCGTAAGGTTTAAGGTAATGATTGCAAGTGAGATAAAGTAAAACGACCAAAGTGGCAGATTATAAAAAAAAACTAACTGACGCAATGAGACAAAAGCAAAATATTGTGGATGCTGAAAATTTGGAAAAACAGAAAATGTTGGGAATACTGAGCTGATCAGGCGCATCTGGAGAGTAAACTTCTCAGGAAAACGATATTGCCTCAGAACTGGGGAAAAGTAAGAAATTAAATAGATTTTTAAACCAAATGAAATGGGTGAGGCGGGGGCGAAAGAATAACTAAAGACAAGAGTTTGTGAGAGCATAGTAGATGCGAAGTTGAAGTGACAAAAATGTTGGTAGTGAAGACCAAAGAGTGAGAATGGAACAAGAAGCAAAACGTTCCAGATGTGGGTGACAAAATAATGAACAGCTGCTGTTGGAAAACTAAAACTAAACAAAAGCAAGTGAAGATGACACTCAGTACAATGCATACTTCCACTTTTTGTGTTAATTTGGTATTTTTACAATTATTCAGCTCTTCCTTAAGTTCTTCCTTGTCTGGTTGTTGCTATGTAACTACAATGCTGAAAAAAATAAATTGTTTTATCAAGAGCTTCCATCTCATTGAGGAGGTTTTGGGCTAATACACTTTAACAGCTCTGGAAACTCAGCTCATATTTTGACATATTCCAGCACCACAGTTGAGACCATCCACAGCATTCTAAATAAAATAATCCATAGTATTCTTAAAAATAAAGGTCAATTCACCCCATCACTCATCATCCTTTAAAAGAAATTCCAGGTTCTGGATTGGCATCTTCACCAAACCCTCTTAGGCTATACCTTATCTGTGTACCAAGCTTCATTGCAATCCATTGACTATTTTTGAGAGATTTTGTGGGCAGTCTAATAGAGGTCAAAACATTAACTAACCTTCTGTGGTGGAGGCAACGAGAATAAGATGAAATACGCAATGGAAAAGAAAGCAAAATGAACAGAGATTATTGTATGAAATTGCTAAACTTAGTGTTGAGACTGGAAGACTGTAAAGTGCCTAATCAATGCATTTGGTGCTTACTTCGCATTTCTTGGAGCACTGCAGAAGGCTAAGGACATAAAAATCAGCGTGACAGCACAATAGAGAATTGAATCGATCATCACCTGAAATTCTGGGATCATGCTTGTGAAGTGGGCAGAGATATTCTGCAAAGCAGCCTATCACCTGATCTTCAGTGTAGAGCGAGACCCTTCTAGTGAGCAGCAAATATGGTAAACTAAATTTAATTAAGTACCCTCTTTATTCAAGGCCCCAAACACTTCTTCCAGCGATTTCTGTGCACTTTTCATTCAGCATAGTATATCTTACCTTGGATAGTGAGAAGGGAAAAGAGCAGATGTTACATCTCCTGTGCTTGCTTGAAAAAATGCCATAGGAAGAAGAGCAGTGTTGCAGCTTCTTTTGGAATACTAAAAAGAGTGAATGCACGAATGGCGACATCACACTGGGATGGCAGAAATGATGGAGAATACTGGAGTGTAAAAAGTGTATAGGAACACAGAGAACTAGCAGTCATGTATATAGATCTCAGAACGTGGCAGGACTTCTTGAGATAGTTAGCAAAGCATATGAGACCTTGGGCTTTACAGATAGAGGTATTAGAACATAAAACATTACAGTGTGGTATAGGCCCTTCAGCCCACGATGTTGTGCCGACCTGTGAAAACCAATGTAAAGCCCATCTAACCTAAACTATTCCAATATCATCCATATGTTTATCCAATGACCATTTAAACGTCTTTAATGTTGGCGAGTCCACTAATGTTGCAGGCAGGGCATTCCATGCCCTAACTACTCAGTAAAGAATCCACTTCTGACACCTTGTACCATATCCATCACCCCTCAATTTAAAGCTATGTTCCTTTTTGCTAGCCATCACCATCCGAGAAAAATGATACTCACTGTCCACCTATCTTATATGCCTCTATTAAGTCACTTCTTAACCACCTTTTCTCTAACGAAAACAGCCTCAAGCCCCTCAGCCTTTCCTCATTAGATTTCCCACCATACCAGGCAACATCCTGGTAAATCTCCGTTGCACCCTTTCCAATGCGTCCACATCCTTCCTGTAAGGTGGCAACCAGAACTGTACGCAATAGTCTTGTGTGGCCGCACCAAAGTTTTGTACAACTGCAACATGACCTCATGGCTTCGAAATTCAATTCCTCTACTAATGAAAGCTAACACACCTTATGCCGCCTTAACAACTCTATCAACCCGGGTGCCAACTTTCAGGGATCTATGCACATGGACATCAAAAGCTCTCTCCTCATCCACATTACCAAATCTTACCATTAGCCCATTACTCAGTGTTCCTGTTATTCCTTCCAAAGTGAATCACCTCACACTTTTCCACATTAAACTCCATTTGCCACCTCTTACCCCAGCCCTGCTTATCTATATCCCTTTATAACCTGCAACATCTTTCTGCACTGTCCACAACGCCACTGACTTTAGTGTCATCTGCAAATTTACTAACCCATCCTTCTATGCCCTCATCTAGTCATTTATGAAAATGACAAACAGCAGTGGCCCTAAAACAGATCCTTGTGGTACATCACTAGTAACTAGTGTTGAGTACAAAAGTAGCACAGTTATTCAGAACTTGCAAAAGTTGAGGTCCTGACAGACTAGAAAGTTGCCTAGTTCAGGTCACCATATGTTAGGAAAGATGTGAGGGTGTAGGGTACATATTTCAATATGGTTTCAGTGATGAGGGAATTTAAGCTACAAGGTTAAATTGGAGAGGCTGGGGTTATTATTCTTGAAGCTAAGATTGAAGGACATTTGTTAAGAAGTGTGCAAGATTATAATGGGTTTGGGTAAAGTAACCAGAGAAAAGCCGTTCATATTAGCTGATGAAGGACTTGGGGGTCACAAATTTAAGATTTTGGACAAGAGGTACACAGGAAATGTGAGAGAGAACTTTTTAAAAAAAAAATCAATGAGTGCTAAGGACCCGGATCTTACACGTGGTGGAAGCAAAGAATGAATTTAAAAGCAAATTGAATGGGCACTGAAACAAAATGAACTTAGAAGACAACGGTGATAGAGCAGGGTGGTGGACTGATTAAATTGCTGCACAGAGAGCCAGCTTGGACTTGATGTGCCCTAAAGACTACATGATTTTTTGATTGTGAAGACTGGTGGGGGAGTGGAGAGGAGAAGGGGAATCCTGTTGTGGCTCTGGTAGTGAGGAGAAAAAGTGAAGGCAGAAGTGCAGGAAATGGAAGAGACATGGTCAAGACCCTCTCGACAAGTTTGGAGGAATCCTCAATTGAGGAGAAATAAAGTATCACGTAAGTGCTGATGTGAAATTTTGCATGATTGGAACAAATATGATAAAGGTGGAGAACCTGGGAGAACTAATGGAATGCAATGTAGCAGGATGTGAGAAGGTGTAGTTGAGGTAACACTGGGAATCAATGGATTCAAGTTGGCCTGTCCCAGAAATAAAATTAAGAAGTTGAGGCAAGGAAGAGCCTGGGTTGGACCATGTGAAGGGGGAAATTAGAAGCAATTGTCCAAGTTTTTCAGTTCAGGATGAGAGCAGGAAAGGGCACCAATCTTCTTGCAAGACAAAGGCAGATTTGGTGATTGCCTTGTGCACCATTTCTGTTCCATCCAGTAGCATGATCCTGAGGTTCTGTAATTTTAATTCTCCACCTTGCTATCATGCTGAACGTTGCAATAAGCTGAGGGTAATGTAAGCTTGAGAAACAGCATCTCATCTTTTGATGAGGCAACTTACAACCTTTATGAACTTAATACTAATACAACTATGTCAGGCCATAATATCTGCCCCATTTTGACTCCTTTTCATTTGCATGTTTATCTTACTCCTGTTTTTCGCTTGCTTTGTTTTTGGATGGCAGCTGTTCATCATTCTGTCATTCACACCTGTGGAGAATTGAGAATCTACTACCTTCAGCTAATAGGCTAGTGAATGGTAACATGGATAAACAGATGAAGATGAGATTGAATCTAAAGGGAAACATATGTACAAAGAAGATAAATAGTAAAAGAGAAGATGATGTTTAGGAAAGTGATTAAGAAGACTAAAGGCAAATAAATTAAAACATCAACAGTATGAAATTAGAACAGTGAAGGTGACTTTTTATTCATGGGATTTGGGTGTTAGTGGTTGGACCAGCATTCATTGCCCATCCCCGATTGCTGTTCATTTCGGAGCATTTGAGAGTCAACCACATTGCTGTGATCTGGAGTTGCATGTAGGCCAGACCAGGTAAGGATGGCAGATTTCCTTAAAGGACATTAGTGAACCAAATGAGTTTCATGACAATCAGCAATGGTTTCATAATTACCATTAGACTTTTTTAAATGTCAGATTCTGAAATTCAAATTTCATCATTTGCCATGGTGGATTTGAACCGGGCTCCCCTCATCTTGCCCTAGGTGATCGTACCTAGGATTATTCGTCTAGTGATAGTACCACTATGCTACCAGCTCCCCTAAGTAACACAAGATTAAGATAGGTGCACAAAAAAATTTCAGGCTTTGGAGAAAGAATTAGCTGGATATGGTGCAGTTGATGGTCTCTGTACATAGATGTTAAAATTCTGAATGTTGCTGAAAGCAGATGTGGTGCATAACATAGTGAAAGTATTGGATGAGGTACAAGGCGGATTCTCAACTCGTACTGCATTATTTAAATCCCAGTCAATTTTTAGGCCTTGGTTATGTCAGGGATTGCAATGAGTGTGTGAAGATTATTGTTATTTTAATTTGTGAGCCTGTTTTCTCAATTTCCAACATACATGCAATGAGCTTGGGGAATTTAAATATTTATCATCAAGTTTCATTATTTGTGTTACTGTTGATTGACAAAAGCAGCTTTTCAATACAATAAAGAAGCTCATTTGAGTTGGTTGTGTGTATATGATCTGAATATATTTAGAACAGATATGCAAAAAGGTCTGTTCAAGATTCTTGTAAAGCTTGGATTTACGATGACATAAGAACATAAGAAATAGGAGCAGGAGTAGGCCATCCAGCCCCTCAAGCCTGCCCCGCCATTCAATAAGATCATGGCTGATCTGCAGTGATTCAGTACCACTTTCCTGCTTTTTCCCTGTAACCCTTAATTCCCTTATCAATCAAAAACCTATCCACTCTTGACTTGAATATATTCAGGGAGGAAGCCTCCACCACTTCAACAGGTAGAGAATTCCAAAGATTCACCACCCTTTGCATGAAGAAATTCCTCCTCAACTCTGATCTGAAACCCCCCCCCCATCTTGAGGCTCAGATCTTAAGCGGGAAGAGACTCTCAACCTCTACCCTATCCATCCTCTTCATTATTTTACACGTCTCTATAAGATCCCCTCTCAGCTTTCTAAACTCCAACAAGTACAAACCTAGCCTATTTAGTCTCTTCTCATAATCCAACACCCTCATCTCCGGTATCAGCCTAGTAAACCTTCTCTGCACCCCCTCCAAGGCCAATATATCCTTCCTCAAAGGCGGCGACCAAAACTGCACACACAGTACTCCAGCTGTGGCCTCACTAGTACCCTGTACAGCTACAAAAGTACCTCCCTACTTTTATATTCTATCCCTGTAGCTATAAAGGCCAACATTGCATTCGCCTTCTTGATCACCTGCTGCACCTGCATACTGTGTTTTAGCGATTCTTGCACAAGGACCCCCAGGTCCCTCTGCACCGCTGTATTTTCGCCATTTAAATAACAATCCTTCCTACCAAAGTGGATAACCTCACACTTGCTAACATTATACTCCATCTGCCAGGTCCTTGCCCACTCACTCAGCCTATCCAGATCTCTCTGCAGGCTTTCCACATCCTCCACGCAATTTGCTTTTCCATTCATCTGTGTCATCAGCAAATTTCGTCACCGTGCACTCAGCCCCTTCCTCCAGATCAACTGTGTCAATGGTAAATAGTTGACGCCCCAGCACCAATCCCTGGGGCACTCCACTAGTCACCAGCTGCCAGTCAGAATAGCACCCATTAATACCTACTCTCTGCTTCCTATTAGACAACCAATCCTCTATCCAGTCTAATACCCTACCCCCAACTCCCTGTACCCTAACCTTCTGCAGCAATCTTTTGTGAAGCACCTTATCAAACGCCTTTTGGAAATCCAAAAACACCACATCCACCAGTTCCCCTCTATCTACTGCACTAGTCATTTCCTCATAGAACTCCAATAAATTCTTCAAGCATAACTTCCCCTTCACAAATCTGTGCTGCATCTGCTTGATCAAACAGTTCATATCCAGGTACCTCATTATTTCTGCTTTGACGACAGATTCAAGGATTTTTCCAACTACAGACGTTAAACTAACCGGCCTATAATTCTCTGCCTTCTATCTGCTACCTTTTTTAAACAGCAGTGTAACATTAGCCGTTTTCCAATCTTTCAGCACTTTCCTGGAGTGCAGCAAATTCTGAAAGATAATTATTAGGGCATCCGCTATCACCTCTGCCATTTTCTTGAGAACCCTGGGATGCATTCTATCCTCAGCCCTGTTAGCCTGTCAAGTACCACTTCTCAAGTGACTGTCATCTCATCAAGGACTTCATCTCCTACCGCCCTTCTATCCTTAATTTCAGGCAAGCTATTTATGTCCTCCTCCATAAAGACCGACACAAAAAACTTATCCAAGGTCTTCGCAATATCTTTATCATCCACCACTAAATCCCCCCCTCTCATCCTCCAAGTGTTCAACATTAACTCTGGCCATCCTCCGATTCTTTATATATTTAAAAAACTTTTACTGTCCTTTTTGATATTTTGCACTAGTTTAGCCAATTGGAACTTTCCTATTTTGACCTTATGTAAAATATTTGGTGTATTGTATGTAGTTTTGTAACATACTTGTTTATTATATTTTTTGTTTAATGTATAAATCACGGCGTTTGTCTTCACGTTTATGAAGTTCTCCGATATTCCCATAGCCGTAATTAAAATAATTTTGATTTCCGGATGTGGGCTTGGTAGTTAGCTACTGACTGAAATTGATATTATTCTAAATAATAGGTGATTTGGAATCATGATTATCAGTAACCATTTTTGTGTACACAATTTAAACTTACAAATCCCTTTGACATATTTGAATGTGCAGCAATTTAGCAGTTTGTGAAATTTTAAATGATTTGATGTAAATAATATTTGAAGTATCAATTTTTTTTCCCTTTTTAGGATCATGGTATTAAGGAAGATGAACTGCAGAGTATTCTTAACTACCTTCTCACCATGCACGAGGTAAAATAACACCAAGCACTCGGTCAAGTTTCGATCTATTATTTCTGTGTACTGTTGATTTCTAACAAAAATATGGTTAGTTTCAGCTATTTTTCTCAAAAGTAATCAAATCACTATTTTCTGCCTGAAAAAACATTTCTTCTTGATTTCCAATTTTTGCTGTTAGGCAACCATTCTCTGCTAGCATGTTAAGTGAATGTAAGACAGATAGTGAAATATAAACCAAGACACAGATCTTTTCCTCCTTAGTAGGTCTATTCACAACATTACAGATTTCTGCTTCCTAACTAATATCTAATGCAGTGTCCCAATCAACTGTTTTCAGTCTATTTTGATAAAAGAAAAATCAATAAATTAAACAAATCAAAAATGAAGAAGGGTGACAGCCCCAGTGGGGCAATATAACAAGAAATCAAAGTTTCAAGGAAGCTTAGAAATCAAATTAAAATATTGACTTTCTTTGTGATCTTATCTTTAATTAAACAGTGCTCACTTTTAAAAACATTATCAACCAACTAATAACACATGAGGCTTATTGGTTGTTTTAAGGTTTGTATAACAAAGATGTCAGTGGAAATGCTAATTTCACTAGCTCTCATCACAGTCATTGCCAGATTCTTTTGAAAATAATCACAGTACTGAGATTGTATTTGTATTAATCATACTAGCATTGAATATAAGAATGGTGGCAGAGTGGTAACTACTGTGCCTCAGCTCCAGCGACCTGAGTTTAATTCTGGCCTTGAATGACTCTGTATGGAGTTTGTACATTCTTTCCTCCAGATGCTTTGGTTTCCTCCCATAGTCCAAAGATGTGCAGTTCGGTAGATTGACTGTGCTAAATTATCCCTTGGTGTCCCAAATTGCATGGTTAAATTGGATTAAGGGGTTACAGGAATTGGGCAGCAAGAGACTGTTTGGGCCTGGGTAAGATGTTGAGTTGGTGCAGACATGATGGGTCGTGTGGTGGCCTCCTGCACTGTAGGGATTCTATATGAAATGATTATTTAACACAGCACTTTGTTCATAAGTAATCCAATTTGCTTATTTTGACGTGCATCTATACTAATCACTTAATTCGACATGCATCCATAGTAATCTCATGTTTGAGGTTAAATATATATTTGAAATACATATATTTGAAATGTTCAAACAATTATTTGTAACCTGTTGCATTTTATTTTTGAATCTATGAAAAATAAATTTAAAAAGAATCTAATTGTCATTTAATAAAGAAATATTTAAAATGAATATGTCTTGACATGCAGGTGATTTTTTTGAGGCACAATTGTGGCATTGCCACAAGATGGCAGTCTAAGTAGAATATTAAATAAGGAAGGAGGGAAAATGACTGATTAAAGGAAGTGTTTAATTTTACAAAGGATGACAGCACACTTCAGTTTGAAAGTAGGAAGTGTAGAATCGTTCTTCTGAGTAATCAATTTTGTCACCGTCAGAGCATAATTGATCATATTAATTTAAAAATTATTGTGATATCCTACTGTTAAGGTTCCATATTGCCTCATTCACCAGTATTTTTGGTACACTAAATGGCAATGGTTATTGCTATTCTTCCTTTAATTAATTCACAATTGAAATTGTCATTTGTGAATTACGGGAAATCAATTCCATATATGTAGTTCCCTAATTTTAGTGAAGAAGTATAAACCTTCAAAGCACACTGTGTAAATCATGAATAACACATTAAGGTAAACCATATTCCTGGGAATGTGGTACCTCAGCTTAATTCTGTATTCGTAATCATAAAGACGTTTTAAAAATAGTGTCACAATTTTCCATTGTTCATCTACCAGATTATGAGCATTGGTTTATTGTCCTGAATAACTTACAATGGGTGTGCACTGGAGGAAGTTATCATCATGGCAGCATGTGTCACAAAGCACAAAACAGCAGCTTACATGGGCTGGAATGTTGTATGATTTCAGATTTTTTTGATCAGTTAAATTGTACTATTTTAATACTCCAATTTTATCAGAACTTTAAGAAAGTGGATTACTTGCTCCTCTTAATATAAGACTGTTTGTACTTCAGTTATTTCAATAAAGAATGTGTAAAATCAGATAATAAAATAAAATAACCTAATAAAATCAGATTTGTTATTGCCTGGGACAGCATGATTAGTAGCACTGCTGCCTCAGCACCTAGAAGCTGAGTTCAATTTCTGGCTTGTATTACTGTCTCTGCGGTAATCTGCATGTTCTCCATGTCTTTGTGCGCTTCCTCCATGTACTTGGTCTCCTCCCACAGTCCAAAAGAAGTGCTAGTTAGGTGCCTTCACCATGCTAAATTCTCTTTGTGTATCTGAACTGGAGTCAGAGTGTGGCAATTAGAGGATTTACAAAGCAACTTCATTGCAGTGTTAATAAACAAAGAACACAGGAAACAGGCCCTTTGGCCCTACAAGCCATGCCACCCATTTTAACACAGTGAGTGCCTCATTCCAAACCTCCTCCTACCAATGACTTTTGTCTACATCTCATGGACTCCCCAATAAAGGGGTGCAAATTTAGAGAATTATGTGTGCGCCAGATTAAGGAAGATTCAATTTAGGGACAATTTATTAACACCAATCAGCCTAAAAGCATGTTTTTAGGGTGTGGGATGAAACCAGAGCACCTGGAGAAAACCCACGCAAGCACAGGGAGAATGTGCAAACTCCCACAGAACCGACCCAAGTCAGATATCTGAACTGGGTCCCTGTAACTGCACAGCAAATCGTCACTAAGCTGTCATGTTTCCCATTAGTTGGTCCAGTTTAAGCGTACACTAACGATGTGAAGCACTAGGCAATTCTCGAAGCAACATCCAAGAGCAGCCCTCGCACGACCCACCGCGTGTATGCCCCTTGTTGGCCAACAAGGCGAACCAAATCCATTTGTGACACTGATAAATAATAATTTACAAAGTGATCAAGAATATTTTAAATCATTAATATTTGTGAAGGTATTAAGTTAAAATTTAGACTGTTTTCATAAATGGGTTCCGTTCAAATTCAATTTTTGTGCAAAAATACTGGCTCAATAAACTTCTGGCTTTCATTTTATTTTAATAACAATATATTTTGGATACAGTATCAAAAAGGATTTGTTACAACTCTGAAGAAAAACTAATTTTGTCTGTGCACATGTAAAATCTAAGATTTGAATTGCTTTCAAATTCTGTGTGGCTAAATTTAGTTAAAAACGGATTATTTTCTAAAAAAAAATTTTCAAACTTTCCTTTACAAATGAAGGCATTGCTCATAAAATTATTGCTTGGTTTTTGATAATAGATTTGAATGTTTTTTATTTCAGGATGACAATCTAATGGATGTTCTGCAGTTACTTGTGGCTCTGATGTCTGAGCATCCAGGCTCTATGATACCTGCTTTTGATCAGAGGAATGGAATGCGGTAAAATATTAGGCGTTAAGTTATACTGTCAACTAAATTAAATAGTGGAATGTTACAGTTTGTTGTAATTAGCTTGAAAAATATCAACTATGTAATTGCATAAAATAGACTAGATATTTAAAAAAATATATTCTTGTGTAACTGTAATTGGTGTATTTTTGAACAGTTTTACACATTGTTCTTTAATCTGAGTTAAATTTGGAGCTGAGCATCAAGTTCTAAAATACTTGATGTACATATTGGTAAATTTCCAATCTTGACATTCATTGCTTTTTTGGATTTGGAAAATCCTCCCAAAATTTCCTTTATAAATTGGAAAGAATTTTCAACTGCTCTGCATTTTTAAAAGCTGATTAAATGTTAAAAGTGGTGAGATATGACCAAATCCATGAATCTTAAAAAGATAACAAAATGGTCAAGGCTGGTGTTAAATGAGTAAATTTTTGCCTGTCCCCAGCACTTCTTTCTACCTGAATGAAGTAAATCATAGAATCACAGAGCCAGAACCTCAGAATACTACAGTGCAGAAGAGGCCCTTCAGCCCATTGAGTCTGAACTGGCGTGTGAAAGGCTCTGATCTGCCCATCTAATCCCACTTGCCAGCGCTTGGTCCATATCCTTGAATTTCATGATATGCCAAGTACTTTTTAACGGATGTGAGACATCCTGTCTCTTCCACCCTCCTCCACCCTTCCAGTACATTCCAGATTGTCACCATCCTCTGGGTAAAAAGACTTTTCTTTAAATCCTCTCTAAATCTCCCACCCCTAACTTTTAACTTGCGTCCCCTCATAACTGATCATTCAACTAAAGGGAACAGCTGCTCTCTACGCACACTCTTCATGCCTCTCATAATCTTGAACACCTCAATCAGGTCATCCCTCAGTCTTTTCTGTTTCAGAGAAAAGAACCCAAGCCTATCCGATCTCTCTTCATAAATGTCCCATCCCAAGCAACATCCTGGTGAATCTTCTCTGTATCCCTTCTAGTGCGATTGCATCCTTTCTATAATGTGGTAACCAGAACTGCACACAATACTCCAATTGTGGCTTCACCAAAGTTCTATACAATTCCATTGTGATCTCTCTGCTTTTGTAATCTGTACTGTGATTGATAAAGGTGAGTGTGCCATACGCTCTTTTCACCACTTTATTAACTTGCCTTTTCACCTTGAGAGAGCTATAGACAAACATAACAAAGCCTCTTTGTTCTTCAGAACTTCCCAATATCAGATCTTTCAGGGTTAAATTCCATCTGCCACTTATCTGCCCATTTGACCATCTCGTCTACATCTTCCTGTAACCCAAGACACTCGATTTCACTGTTAATTACCCAGCCAATCTTTGTGTCATCAGCAAGTTTGCTGAACCTATCCCCAACATAGTCATCTATGCCATTTATATACATGACAAAACAATAGGGGGCCAGCACAAATCCCTGTGCTACGCCATTCGTCTCCAGTCACTAAAGCAGCCTTCTGTCATCAGGCTCTCTCCAACCGCTAAGCCAATTATGAATTCACCTTATCAGTTGTTCCCTGTATCCCATATGCATTTGTATTCTTAATAAGTCTCCCATGTGGGACTTTGTCAAAGGCTTTGCTGAAATTCATGTAAATTATATCAACTGCGCTACCTTCATCCACGAACTTGGTTGCATGCTAAAAAATTCTATCAAATTTATTAAGCATGACCCACTCTGACAAAACCATGCCGTCAGAGCATGGGCCTGTTCTGTGCTGTAATGTTCTATGTTCTGTGAATATGCTCAACAAACCTTGCCTCTCCAAATGGCAATAGATTCCCTTCTTTACAACCTTCTCTAGAGATTTTCCAACCAGCCATAAGACTCACTGGTCTATAGTTCCCAGGCTTCTCACTACAATCTTTCTTAAATCGTGGGACCACATTAGCGTTTCTCCAGTCCACTGACATTTCCTGGGAGGCTAGAGAGGAATTAAAACTTTGGATCAAAGCCCCTGCAATTTCTTCTCTTGCCTCCCACAACAGTGTGGGACACAATAGATCTGGACCTGGAGATTTGTCCATTTTTAAACTTGCCAATACTTCCAATACCTTGTTGCTCCTTATGACAATTTGCTCTAGAACCTCACAATCTCTTTCCCCGAGTTCCATAATTGCCTCCTAGTTCTCTTGGGGTGGAGACAGATGTGAAATATTTGCCAGTGTCCTCTGCCTCCACCAACAGATTTCCCCCTTGATTCTTGATAAGCGTTATTCTTTACCTGGTTATCCTCTTTCCATTGATATACTTATAGAATATAGAGTATTATTTGGATTTTCTCTACTTTTACCAGCCAGAGCTTTCTCATAGCCTCCTTTTGCTCTCCTAATTGATTTCTTATGCTTCATCCTGCACTAAAATATGTTAGGGACTTGGGATTTGTTTAAGTTGAGTATTCAGATCATAACATTTCAATGCCTTCATTTGTTAATTCATTAGTTAATTCTAAATATATTTATAGCATGAACTGTATGGGAACCATATACAAAGTATAGATTTTTGTGATTTAATGATTGAAGCAGTATATTCTGTGAATTGTAAAACATGCTTTCTAAAGTGTATTAAATAAGAATTTAATACCCTAATGCCTTCCCTCTTTTCCTATTTCAACAAAGTGTGAATCCTTCAAATAGTTTATGCACATTTTTGTTCAACCTGACTGGCAATTTGCTTTGGGTTACTTTTGGACTCTCCAGACCTATCTCCCATCTTCCACCCTCCGTAAATTTGAACTCATCCAGAATGTTGTTGTTTGCATTCTAATTCACATCATGACCTGATAATTTCTTAGAACATTCGCTGACTTAGAGTGGCTGTCTGTCATTTGTGCATATAAATATTTGACCAAGAAAACTGAAGAGCTTTCTTTATTACTTTCACCCAGTGAAGTATTTTATATCATTTGAGGGCAGATAAGATAGAACATCATTAACCAAAGGGTGGTACCTCCAACAGTGCAGAATTCTATTAGTTCTGCACTAAAATAACCTAAAATAGTTCTCAAATCTCTGGAATGGGGCATGAACTAACATCTCCAAAATGAATGCTCCATTACTGGGTCTTGTTCAAATTTGATTTTGTTAGTGTCCTAACCATTAAGCCCCATTCACGCATCAGCCTTGTGATCTATACTGACTTCCAATCCAGCAGCACCTAGATTTTACAGTTCTGATTCTTGTTTTCAAATCACTCCAAGATCTTGATCTTCCTCAACTCTATAACTACAGCCCAAGAGCCTTCAGATCTCTTTTTTCCTCTAATTCTTCCCTCTTGTACATCTTTGGTTTTAATCACTCCAGCATTGGCAACTGTACTATCAGCTACATGGTTTTGATCTCCGCAAACCTCTTGTCTTAATACCTCTCTTCTGCTTTATGATTCTTAAAGCATACCTCTTTGACCTAATATCTCCTTAAGTTGCTTGGCATCAGATTTTGCTTTATAATGCTTCTGTGAAGTGCCTTTAGGTATTTTAGTGCATTAAAAGCACTATACAGATACAATTGCAAAACTACTTTTCTGTAAAGCTGATTCTCTTTCACCCTTGGTCATTCTTTCCTTTTCCTTAATTAACACAGCTAGTGCTGACATGTAATCTAAGAAAAGATAGAGAATTTAATGTTTGAATTGTGATTTCTTGATTGCTTCTTGCAGTTTTGGCATCTGGTTATCCAGAGTTGATTAGAATGCTAACATGCCTATGTTCATTTATTAGTGACTATGTTCTATTTTGTCATCTTATAGGATCATCTATAAACTGCTGGCTTCAAAAAATGAAGGGATAAGAGTGCAAGCTTTAAAAGTGTTGGGATATTTTCTGAAACATCTTGCTCCAAAGTGCGTGCAAATAACTTATTTAATCTCTTTCCTCAATTAAATGCTGTAAGGTATCCCTTTGTAGCATGCAATATGTTGTTTCTTTCTCAAAATGGTTGGTTTTTTTGGTTTAAAACAACAACAATAATGCTTCAAAAATTCCTTAGTTAAATTATCCACATTTGTATACTGATGTGAGATTCAGATTATGACTGAATTTTCCAGCTTTTAAATGTACTGCTTTCTGTTATAGGCGTAAAGCTGAAGTCATGCTTGGACATGGTTTGTTCTCCTTGTTGGCAGAAAGGTTGATGTTGCACACCAACATAATTACCATGACTACATATAATGTCTTATTTGAGGTATGGGTTAAGAAATCAAAGTAACATTTGCTTAAATAATGTAGAAACACTATCTGAGTAGATTTGAGTTTGTTTTCAACATATCTAATTTAATTTAAACTATTTTTGCCATAATGTTTCACCTAACATAAAGTCACAGTTTGCAGTTGAATGCAGTTATAATGGGAATCATGCATTATATGTTTAATTTAAGTTTATTCAATTGGTTCATAATGTTCAACAAATGATCGTCAAGTGATGTAAGAAATAACAGTGATATAATTGCCCTTTTATAAATGGATGTTGAGTGGCTTGGTAGTTACACAGATGGCATTGGAATTTGGGAAATATTTCCATCCAAAATACAATTTTCTTCAGTATTATCTCAAGAATGACAACAATGGTGTTCAGGAGTGACTTCTAGTGCACAATGCCCCAGTTTAGGAAAGTGAATTGGGGAGGGTAGAAAAAGGGCATGGGGGAGAAAGAGTCAGGAAGGTTAGAACAATAATTAAAATTAATTTTTCAATGTTTTAAAATTGCCGTAGTCCAGTGGTTGCAGCTCAAATTTATTCATATGGAAGCTTCTCCTCCAATCAAGAATGCATTTATTTATTCAAACTCTTGCATCCTAATTATGTCACAATACATAATCTCTCAGTATGAAATGAAAGGTTATAATATATTGAATGTTCAGTGGTTGTGAGCTGAGATTCTGTTTCATTATCAGCCTAATGAAATTTATTTTGTAACTGAAATGGAAGTTTAAAGCATTCAACTAGCGTACCGAATCTGAATTCATGCATTTGATAAAGTTGTTCTTGAGATGTAGGCATTGATAGCAAGACTAGTATTTATTATCCATCCCCAATTGCCCTCAAGGTCATAGTGGTGAACTTTCTTCTTGAATTGGTATTATCTAATACTCTTGCAGTGCTGTTAATGAAGTCCCAAGGTTTTGACTCTTAACTGAAGGATCAGCAATAAGTTTCCAAGTCAAGTTGGCATGCAACTTGATGGGGGTTATAGGTGGTGGTGTTTCCATGAGTCTGCTTTGTTTTGAAAAATATAAAGAGTCAGAGAATTGACAGATGCTGCAAATGGAGCCTTTGGCAAATTGCAGCAGTGGATCTTGTAGATGGTATAGACTTCAACCATGGTACATCTGCAATGGCTGCAGTGAAAGGTGGGTGCCATTCAAACAGGCTGTTACTTCTTGAATGCTGATGAGCTTCACCACATTCTGTCATGTTCCTGACTTGTGCTTTGTAGATCGTGGAAAGAATTTGGGTTGTCAGGAGGTGAATCAGTTGCCATGCTATATCCAGTTCCTCTCTGCACCAGTTGCACTGTGGCTGCAGAGTGTACAAATATCCTTGAAAGAATTCAACTGGCTGGAGTTCAAAAAGCAAGAGAACAGAGTCCTATGCTACTGGTACTGAGTATGGCAAATCCTTCACTTCATCAGAATGCGAGTCCCAATATTGTGACTTTGTAAATGCACATGTATCTGTTTGGTTATTAAAGTTGCACCTGGAAAAGTCATCAGATATTGAAGTGAAGAAAGGGAGATGAGCCAAGGTTACGATGTGAGCTATGCATGGTATTGTGATTTGTGACCGGTCAAATTATTATGTATGCTGAGTTCTTGGATGAGGAATTTGGAATGCAGAAAAGTCCCTTTTTAAATTTTAATGGGATGTGAGCATCACTGGTAAGGTCAATATTTGTTGATAATCCCAAATTTCTCTTAAGAAGGTGGTGGTGAGCCACTTTCTTGAATTGCTGCTGTCCATCTGGCTATTAGAGGAGGAATTTCAGGATTTTGATTCTGACAGCAATGGAACAGCAAAATACTTCCAAGCCAGGATAATGTGTGGCTTGAAGGGGAATTTGCAAATGGTGCTGTTCCAATCACCTGTTGCCTTTATCCTTTTGGATAGGTAAAGGCTGTGGGTATATAAGAAACCTTGGTGAATTACTGCAGTGCATCTTACATATGATATGCACACTATTGTCACTAGAGAGGATGAATGTTCTAAAGTAGTAGATGGGGTGATAATCAAGTGAGCTGCCTTGTTCCGGATTATGTTGAGCTTCCTGAGTGGTGTTGGAGCTATATTCATCCAGGAAGGCAGAGAATGTTTCATCACAGTTGTAAATCATGGACAGCATTTTGGGGAGTCAAGGTGAGTTAACATGCCACAAAATTTCCACTTTCTGACCTGTTGTTGGAGCCACAGTTTTTGTAAGGCTGGTCCAATTAAGTCTGTGTAGTTTCAATCAGTTGAAGCTTAGCTTGTACTGTGTTTTTTCTGCTAGCATGAATTGCTGTATTGTTCACATTGTGTTTTAGATTTACCTATGAACAATGTTGATTACTGAGTTAGAAATGTAAAGAGAGAAAAACATTTAGTTTTGTAGAATATTTTGCAAAAAAATTTCTCATTTCCCTGTAGAGAATAATATAACCAATAATATTGGTCAGTAAAAATGTATGAAGGTATTTTGGTAATGACTGTCCTCTCAATATTATGCTTTATGTTTGGCAGTTAATATGGTATCATGGCTAAAATTGAAAACTGAGCAAGTGAGGAATTTATAAAGTCACGTTTTATTTCTCTGTGGCATAACCTGCTGTACCATTATTCTGCAACTCCTTTCTTGCGTCATGAATTTTCTTTCTATTTGCATATGAGGAAATATTAGACATGTTACAGTAACTTGCCAGAATGATGTACTTAATTTAATTTCAGATATAGATCCACAATCTGTCATTTTGTTAGAGTAGGAGCCTCATAATGTTATACTAAGTTTTTGTCGATACCAACTAGCAGGATAAGAAATTGTTGGGGTGAATTTGTCTACAGGATTCTATATATACTCTGATATGATGCTTAAGATCATAATTGCTCAATTTATTGACATATAATGCACTGCAACTACTTTTTTACATCATCTAGTATATCTTTTGAGACTTGTGTAAATCCTTATTTCATTTGAACTACGATAAAAGTTATTTGCAATATGAGATTCTTCAATTTGGAATTTTTTTTGATTGTAAAATTGTTGGAAGTGGCATTGTTTCATGATCAATTTGTTTATACCTGAACTCTGATTCTTTTTTGAAGATCTTGACTGAACAAATCTGTACTCAAGTTATGCATAAGCAGCATCCTGACCCTGATTCGTCAATGAAGATACAAAATCCACGTAAGCAGTAAAAAAATTTCCAATTTATGTTCGTTATTACGTGCCTCAGTTTCTACAGCTACGAAATCCTGGCAGAAGTTTCCATGATTATAGTCAAAGTGACTTTTTGGGTGATTCAATTAAGTGATGTTTGTGACTGTTGCGACTCAAAAGTGGAAAAGGCACTAGGCCCTGGTGACCTTCATCTTAGAATGCTGCAGAAGTAATTGAGAAGTTCAATGATAGCTTGTGATATATTCTATGTATGGAAGTTGTGCCAGTGTACTCTGTCCAAAAAGAGAGAAAGTGATACGTCAGGTTTGTTCTTGGGAAGTGACCAACATTGGAAGGCCTCTATCTAAATGCATGCTACATCCAAAATGAGATGGATGAATTGATAATGCAGATTGAAATAAATGGATATGATGCAAAAGCCATCACAGATGTGGTTGTAAGGTGATCAAGAGCATTTGACATGGCAGAAAGATATGGAGAAAGGAAAAGGATGTGGGGTATTTCTGTTGTTAAAGAATGAGATCAGTACAACAGTGAGAAGATATCTTGGTTCAGAAGATCAAGATGTAGAATCAGTTTGGGTGCAAATAAGAAAAATCACATGAAAGAATTCTTTGGTAGGTGTTATTAATAGGCCCTGTAATAATGGCTACATTGTAGGACAGAGTATGACTCCAGAAATAATTAGCGTTTATGACAAATTTACTGTAAAATCATGGGTGTTTTTTAATTTCGTATACATTTGATAAATCTGTATTGTAAGCATTGACAGATTATCATCTCTCTTTAAAACTTAGAATGTATATGTCTGAACACTGAGACAAATTGATCATAATCTTATATACAAAGCAATACATTGCAAAGTGCCCCTCCAGCAGTACCCCAAACTATTTATTTGTGTATGTTTTTATTTTTGTAATATGATCTGACAATTAGCAACTTGCCTCCAACTGCTTAATTTGAGGTTTGTTTCCCCCCCAACTCCTCTCTCATTTCAAGCCACCAAGGTTGCTCCACAGCCTTTTCACACTCACTTCCTGTAGTGTCTAGTATTGCATAAGAAATGGTTATCTGCATAACATTCAGTGGATATCTATCTTCAGTATGTCATTGTACACCATTTCACTTAAAAGTATTTGACAAATAGAATCCATATGCATTGCCTCCACAAGAACCAGTGTTTCAACAGCGGAAGTACTTATTAAGTAAAGGACAGCATTTCCCATTATCAGCTGTAAGAAATGTTATGATATCAGCTGCGCTAGGCTACCTGTCAGGCAGATTAGCATGCCAAACATGACTAACTTAATGTCCTTTGGTCATCTAAGGATGGAAATTTAAGTATTTTCTAGATTTAATTCCTTTAATGATTTATTTAACTTTCTTGACAATTTATTTGCCCTTGAAACTTTAATGGTACACGTCGTACTTAACTCCAATGTATCAAAGTGAGCATCTGGACTTGTAAGAATGTAGTAAAAAGTCTCAACATCAGGTTAAAGTTGAATAGGTTTATTTGGTAGCACAAGCTTTTGGAGCACTGCCTTTTTATCAGGTGAATGGGAGTTGTGTTTCCAAACAGGGCACTAACTCAATTTACGTAATAATGGTTAGAATGCAAGTCTTTGCAAGTAATCAAGTCTTAAAGGTACAGACAACATGAGTGGAGAAAGAGTTAAGCTCAGGTTAAAAAAAAATGTGTATTGTCTCCAACCATGACAGTTAGAGATCTTGCAAGCCCAGGCAAGTTGTTGAGGTTACAGATAGTGTGACATGAACCTCCAGCTTTTGTCGCAACACTACGGACTTCTTGCAGAAACTCTCACACATGGGGCAGTTGTATCAGGAGCACTCTTTGTCACAATGGATGTCTTGGCATTCTACACCAGCATCCCCCATGATGATGGCATTGCTGCAACTACCTCAGTACTTAATGCTGACAACTGCCAATCTCCAGATGTGATTTTACAACTCATCTTGTCCATCCACAATTTCTTCAACTTCAACAACTAGTTCTTCATCCAGACGCACAGAACAGCCATGGGGACCAAATTCACACCTCAATATACCAACATCTTCATGCACAGGTTTGAACAAGACTTCGTTATCACACAGGACCCTCAACCGATACCATACACTATATACATCGATGACGTTTTTTTCCTTTGGACTCATGGCAAACAATCACTGAAACAACTATATAATGACATCAACAAATTCCATCCCACCATCAGACTCACTATGGACTACTCTCCGGAATCGGTTGCATTCTTGGGGACACACATTTCCATCATTGACGGTCACCTCAACAATTTACTATTACTGCAAGTCCATGGATAACCTCACAATGCTCCACTTCTCCAGCTTCTACCGTAAACATGTTGAAGAAGCCATCCACTATGGACAAGCCCCCCGTATACACAGGTCTGCTCAGATGAGGAGGATTGCATCAGACACCTCCAGAAGCTGAAAGATGCCCTCAAAAGAAAAGGATCTGGCGCTTGATTCATAGATTGACAGTTCCGATGTGCCACAGCGAAAAACTGTACCAATCCCCTCAAAAGATACATACAAGACATGGTGGACAGAGTACCCTTCATCATCCTGAGTGGAGAAGTTACAATATCTTCTCCAGAGCCTTCAGCATGTCATTGATGAAGACGAACATCTTGCCAAGACCATCCCTACACTGTCACTTCTTGCCTTCAAACAACCACACAACCTCAAACAGACCATTGTCTGCAGCAATTAACCAGCTTTCAAGAGAACTATGACCATGACACCATACAACCATGCCACAACAATGTCTGCAAAGATGTGTTGGATCATCTCACATGGGAACATCATCTATGGTACATACAGTTGCAATTTGGCCAACGTTGTTTACGTGATACGCTGCAAGAAAGGATGTCCTGAGGCAAGGTACATTGGGGAGACCATGTAGATGCTGCAACAACAGATGAATGAATACTGCTTGACAATCACCCAGCAAGAATGTTCTGTTCCTATTGAAGAACACGTCATAGGCATTTAGCTCTGATCTTTGGGTAAACATTCTCCAAGGCAACACACGACAACAGCGCAGTCACTGAGCAGAAACTGATAGCCAAGTTCCACGCACTTGAGGATGGCCTCAACGGGGATCTTGGGTTCATGTCACACTATCTGTAACCCCCATGACTTGCCTGGGCTTGCAAAATCTCACTAACTGTCCTATCCGGAGACAATACACATCTCTTTTACCTGTGCTTAACACTTTCTTCACTTGCCTTGTCTATACTTTTTAAGACTTGATTACCTGTAAAAAATCGCATTCCAACCATTATTTTGTAAATTGAGTTTGTGTGTTTACATACCCTGTTTGAATAGAATTCCCATTCACCTGATGAAGGGACAGCGCTCCGAAAGCTAGTGGCTTTTGCTGCCAACTAAACCTGTTGGACTTTAAACTGGTGTTGTGAGACTTCTTCCTGTGTTAACCCCAGTCTAATGCTGGCATCTCCACATCATGGCTATTGAGAGTACATAACCAATTCAACTGACCAATCTAATTTTGCAGTCACTCTTCTTTTGACATCACCTTCCTTTGATGGTTAATGGAATTAACCAAAGTACTCTTAATTAGGATTATTCTTGTAAATTGATTCCCAAGCTCCTTTGTGGAATATCAAAGTGAATAAATTTAAAAACCTCTCAAACCTGATTTCCAATTTTTTGTTTTTAATCTAATCTTAGGAACATAGTTCTCAAATTCCATACAACCACCTTATAAGAAGCCAACATGTATCATGAAGTTACCTAAAAGATTTTCTTCTGTACTGATAAAATAATGAAGGACTTGCTTTTTGTTGAACACAGCTGGCATTCAGATCATGTCTTGCTGAAAAATACCGTGTTGTGGATGCACCATTCAGTCTGTGCTTGGTTTCCCTTGTTTTTCTTGCTGCTTTGGAAATGTTTCTTAAAAGTATTGCCCTCAGGAAATGCAACTTTGATGTCAATTGTGTGAATAATTAATCAAAGAAACAAAAAAATGATTTTTCAGACCACTTTTCCAGCCATTGGAGTGTCAGTTTTACGTGTCTGCCCACACTTCAAAATCCAAATAATTGCCCTTGTTTTTGCCTTATAAAACTCATCTGCAAGGATTGTCTCATTTATTCGATTTATGGGCTTTACTTTCACTACTGAGACCTTTCCCTGTTAGATTATTGGAGGCTCTTTCTCCACAATATGAATGTTTCCTGAAACAAGTCACTTCCTAGCCCAGTATCACTACTTGCTTTGTGCTTTGCTGTGCTTCACACACCTTTTTGCTAATCTTTGGACCTTTATCTTTTGATTATTATCCTAAGCATTCACTTAATATTTAAACTTCCCAGTAGCTTTTCTTGCAAGCCCACCATTGCTGTAGCCCTTCATTTACTAAATGTCTCCTGAGTACCCATTCTGGACAATTGGCCTGTGGGTATGATAACTCTGTCATGTGAGTCGTGCTCACTCATTACTACTATCCTGTTCATGGTCCACTCTATTCTGTCCCTCAGGATGTCCATCACAAAACAAATGAGCGTTTGAGATACAAGGTTGCTCATTTACTTCTATCAACTGCTCTGAGTCCAAAATTTTGTAACAAAAGTACATTGAATAATCAGAATTAATGGATGGATTGTCATGTTTGGTGAATACTGTCTTACCGTTGTGACCTATTTTTTACCTTAGCGGAGCCTTTCCATTACCCAACACCCTGTCTGTGAGTGCACCCTAAAACATCTGAAATTTATCTCAAAGTCTTGTATGTTGGCTCAATGTTCTGAATTTTCTGAGACCTCAGCCTTGTTAAGAGCCTATTTCCTCATGTGAATAGCATTCAGATGTGTAGAAAAAAATGAAGCTAATTAAATACTTTCTAGAACAGCAGGACTGTCAAACAGAACAGAAAGCAATTTGGGATGCGAAACAGGACACAAGGGAGCAATTTGGAATTTGAACCATAGACTAATTGATAACTATACTCTCCAATCATTGTGTGAGCTTCCCATTCCAGGGATTGTTAACTGCAATAAAAACAGAAAATTTTGGAAAAAATCAAACAGACAGCATCTTTGGAGGCTATTGATGACCCTTGGTCAGGCCATCAAGATCAACATTTTTTTGTTTAATATTTCAGATTTCCAATGCTTGTAGTATTTTGCTTTTGTTGTTGTCAACTTGATCAGCTATAATGAAATGCATCATTTCATTAATCATCATTGCTGAAAGGAATGTTAGCTGTAGTATTTATAAACATGATTTTCACACATTATTTTCACACTCGTCTCTGAACTTGTTAATGGCAAATTATCCCCCATTGTTAGTGAAAAACTTTGCTGATGTCCCAAAGCCAATCTCTACCCACTCTGCATGAACTATTTTGTCTTTGTCACGTGTTAGTGTAGAAAGACTAAATCTAGTCAGTGGTTTGAGAAGACTTAATGAAGTAAAGTGATGCATCGTAGACATTAGTAGGATGTGGTGGCATTCTTTGAAACTTGTTATAATTTCATAAATTCCCTCCTTAACGGCATCATGGATCAATCCACAGCACATAGACTGCAGCAATTCAAGAAGGCAGCTTACCATTACCTTCTCAAGGGCAAGTAGGGATAGGAATAAATGTTGGCCAACCAGCAATGTTTATATCCCATGAACGAATTTTAAAAAAATTCTCTGTTAGCCTTATATACTCCATCAACCACACCTGTACCTTTAAACTTTTGGTAAGTACGGTGAGCAAACTGGTTGTTTTCTCTGTTATCCATATCACCTGATGCCATTAATACTTACTTAACACATTCGGAAACATCAGGTTTTGCTGAAGGAATACATTATATCTGACTGGGTCAATTGCATGTCATCCCAAAAATAATAACCATACTATGCTCCCTGTCAAGTGACATAGATTCCTTTTTTCATATAATGTTTATTTAACAGCATCTCACTAGAGATGACATCAGCACTTAGAAAATGGTTTACTCCAGTTATTTTTCACGGAATTAGAACTGACTTCAAGGTGATACCATTGCAAATATAAAGTAAGTAGTACTTTTATATTCCTTTCCCTTCTATTAGGGACCCATAGAACATAGAACACTACAGCACAAACAGGGCCTTCGGCCCGCAAGTTGTGCCGATCGTATCCACACCTACCAGGCCATAGAACTATCTGTAACTCCCAATCACATTAAATCCCACGTACTCATCCAGAACTCTTAAAGATCCCAGCGAGTTTGCCTCTACCATCACTGACAGCAGCCAATTCCACTCACTCACCCCTAACATCTCTGTACTTGTTTCCAAGCACCTTAAACCTGTGTCCTCTCATAGCGACCATTTCAGCCCTGGGAAATAGCCTCCGAGAATCCACCCTATCTATTCCTGTCAACGTTTTATAAACCTCTATCAGGTTGCCTCTCAACCTTTGTCTCTCGAGGGAGAAGAGACCTAGCTCCCTCAACCTATCTTCATAAGGCATGCCTCCCAATCCAGGCAACATCCTTGTAAATCTCCTCTGCACCCTCTCAATAGCTTCCACATCCTTCCTGTAGTGAGACGACCAAACTTCACACAGCACTCCAAGTGGAGTCTGACAAGGGTCTTATAAAGTTGCAGCACTACTTCCCGACTCTTAAACTCAATCCCTCGATTAATGAAGGCCAGTACACCATTCGCCTTCTTGACTACATCTTCCACTGCAAGGCCAATTTAAGAGTCCTATGGACTGGGACCCTGAGATCCTTCTGCTCCTCAACACTGCTAAGGCTTCTACCCTTGATATTGTACCCCTTCTTCCCATTGGTCCTGCCAAAATGAACCGCTACATGTTTATCCACCTTGAAGTCCATCTGCCACTTTTCCACCCAGTCTTGCATTCTATCTATGTCACGCTGCAACTTCTGACATCCCTCCAGACTATCCGCAGCACCACCGACCTTCGTGTCATCAGCGAACTTATTAACCCATTCCTCCACTTCCTCATCCAGGTCATTTATGAAAATGACAAACAACCTTAGAACACATTCCTGGGGCACTTCACTAGTGACCGACCTCCATGCAGAAAAAGACCCATCCACAAAGGCCACTCTGCTTTCTGCCGGCAAGTCAGTTCTAGATCCACAAGACAACAGCTCCTTGGATCCCATGCCCTCTCACCTTCTCAAGGACTTTATCAAATGCCTTGAAGTCCATGCAAACCACATCCACCGCTCTTCCTTCATCAATGTGTTCAGTCACGTTTTCAAAGAATTCAACTAGGCTCGTAAAGTACAACCTGCCCTTGACAAAGCTATGCTGACTATTTCTGATCACACTAAACTTCTCTAAATGTTCATAAATTCTGTCCTTCAGAATCCTGTCCATTAACTTACCAACCACTGAGGTCAGATTCACCAGTCGACAATTTCCCGGGCTATCCCTGTTCCCTTTCTTGAAAATAGGAACCACACCCGCAATCCTCCGGAACCTCTCCCATCTCCATCGCCAGGGACTCTGCAATCTCTTCTCTCACCTCCCATAGTAACCTGGGGTGCATCCCATTTGGTCCCGGTGACTTACCTATCTTGATAGAATTTAAAAGTTCCAACACATCCTCTTTCTTAACGCCCACATACTCAATCTTTTCAGTTTGCCGCAAACCTGTAGTACAATCTCCCAGATCACTTTACACCGTGAATACTGAGACAAAGTACTCATTAAGCACCTCTGCTATTTCTACTGGTTCCACACAGACTTCTCTCCTTCATCTTTTATAGGTCCTATCCCTTCACTTCTCATCCTTTTACTCTTCACACATTTGTAGAACACCTTGGGATTCTTCTTAATTTTACCCGCAAAGGCCTTCTTGTGACCCCTTCTGGCTCTCCTCATGTCCTTTTTAAGCTCCTTTCTACAAGCCTTGTATTCTTCTAGATCCTTAACATCTCCTAGCTCTCTGAACCTTCTGTATGCCTTTCTTCCTGACTAGGTTCATCACAAACTTCATGCACCACGGTTCCCGCGACCTACTGAAACCTCCTTTTCTCATCGGAATGTTGTCGTGCAGAGCTCCAGACAAACATTCCTTGAAAATCTGCCATCTTCCTTCAGTACTTTTCCCCAAGAATACCACCTTCCAGTTTACTTGTCCAATTTTTTGCCTGATGTCTTCATATTTCCCCTTACTTCTGATAACCACCTTCCTAGCCTGCCTGATCCTTCCAATGCTATCATGAAGAGGATAGAATTATGATCATCATCCTGAGATGCTCTCCCACCGAGAGATCCAACACCTGTCCTGATTCATTAGCCAACACCAAGTCAAGTACCGCCTCTCCTCTCGTATGCTTATCCACATGCTGTGTCAGTTAACTCTCCTGATCACACCTAACAAACTCCTCCCCATCCAAACCTCTTAACCTAGGGATATTCCAGTCGATGATTGGGAAATTAAAGTTTCCCATCACGACAACTCCATTATTATTACTACATCTCTCTAGGATCTGTTTCCCTATCTGCACCTCAATTTCCCTGTCACTATTGGGCGGCCTGTAGAAAACACCCAGCAAAGTTATCAAATCTTTGCTGTTCCTAACTTCCACCCACAAAAACTCTGTGGACAATCTGTCTATGACATCCACCTTCTCTACAGACGTGACAATGCCATTTCGCCATCTCTTTTGCCTCTCTCCCTGTCCTTTCTGAAACATCTGAATCCCAGTCCTGCCCTTGAGACATCCAAGTCTCCGTAATGGCCACCACATCACATTCCCAAGTGGCAATCCATGCCTTAAGCTCATCCACTTAAATCACTACACTCCTGGTGTTAAAATAAACACACCTCAGACTCTTGGTCTGGGCGCTTCCCTTCTCCATCGCCTGTCTAACCTCCCTCTCACACTGTCTACAGTCCTTCTCTACTTGGGAGCTGACCTCCTCGTCTCAGTCACCTCATCTCGATTCCCTTTCTAGTTTAAAGTCTCCCCTGTAGCCCTAGGCAACCTTCCCACCAAAATATTGGTCCCCTGGGATTCAAGTGCCACCCATCTTTGTGCTACAGGTCACACCTGCACCTAAAGAGGTCCCAATGATCCAGGAACAGGAATCCCTGCCCCCTGCTCCAGTCCCTCAGCCACACATTCACCCTCCACCTCATTCCATTTCTGCTGTCACTCTCCTGTGGTGCAGGCAGCAACCCTGAGATTACTACCTTTGCATTCCTCTTTCTCAGCTACCTACCTAATTCCCTATAATCCCTTTTCATGACCCCTTCCCTCTTCCCACCTATGTCAGCAGTAACTATATGTACCACAACCTCCAGCTCCTCACCCTCCCCTTTCAGGATGTCTGGGATGAGTCCAGAGACATCTCGGATCCCAGCTCCAGGGAGACAAATCACCATCACAACTCCTGCCTGCGTCCATAAAACGCCTGTCTGACCCCCACGGAATTCTCTTCGTGTCATTTTATGGATTCCATAAACACTGCCTTTCTTTGGAGCCGCAAAGTCATTTTGCAACTGTACAAAACTCTAGTGCGGCTGCACTTGGAGTATTGTGTGGAGTTCTGGTCCCCACATTATAAGAAAGATGTGGAGGCATTGGAGAGGGTACAGAGGAGGTTTACCAGGATGTTGCCAGATATGGAGGGCAGGTCTGATGAGGAGAGGCTGAGGGATTTGGGGTTGTTTTCGTTAGAAAGAAGGCGGCTAAGAGGAGACCTTATTGAAACATATAAGATGATTAGATGTTTAGATAGGGTGGACAGTGATAGCCTTTTTCCTACGATGGAGAAAGCTAGCACGAGGGGACATAGCTTTAAATTAAGGGGTGGTAGTTATAGGACGGATATCAGAGGTAGATTCTTTACCCAGAGGGTGGTAAGGGTATGGAATGCCCTGCCTGCGGCAGTTGTAGATGCGCCAAGTTTGGTGGCGTTTAAGAGGTTAGTAGATAAGTTTATGGACGAGAAGGGAATGGTTTAGTTTGGAGGGTGATTGCTTTTTCCTAATTGGTCGGCGCAACATCGAAGGCCGAAGGGCCTGTTCTGCGCTGTAATGTTCTATGTTCTATTTCTCCTGTTTTTCCTTACTTTTTAAGTACTGGGTCGAGCTCAGCTGTAGAGACCTGGCCACTGCTGCCTCCCTCAGCTGAGCTTTCCCCCCTAGCAATACTTGAACAGAAGTACTTATTGCGAAGGGGGACATCCACTGGCATGCTCTCCATCATATGAGTTTTCCCCTTCCTAGCAGTTACCCACTTGCCTTTTTCCCGTTGCCCCAGTGTGACCACTTGCTGGTAGCTCCTGTCAATTGTCTCCTCATTCTCTCTAATGAGACGAAGGTTCTCGAGTTACAGTTCCAGTTCCTCAACCTGGTCCTTTAAGAACTACAGCTCCACACATCCAGCACACATATGAACGTCTGGAAGACCAGGAGCTTCCAGGACCTCCCACATATTGCATTGCCAACAACATACTAGCCTCACTCATAATTGCCCTTTTTAGAAATACAGAAGATAAAAAGTAATTTAAAAAAAAAACTTTTAAACTTACCTTGCTTCGCCCTTTTCGCTTAAGCTCTGTGAACCAAAGCCCTTATAGCTCACAAAAAATAACAAACTTACCTGCTTTCACTCCAAGTCCCTCTCTTTTTTAGGTTAGAGGAGGGGGGAGGGTGGGATATTGTACCTGTGTAGAATATCAGGATTCCTCACCATTCCAATTTATGGTAAGGGAAAAAAAAACTACCCAAGCCTCTTTGCAAACCTTTTCTGGTTTTTGGTTTAAAATTGAAAGAAAAAGACTAGAATCATGGTAACATATTTAACCAATCGTCCCACATATTGCTGAAGTAGAAACATTCTTATATTCATCACTGGACCAGTATAATGTGTTCAGGTTACTCATTATCTTCACGCTCTTCCACGAAATTCTCTTCGTGCCATTTTATGGGCCCTGTCTATTCACAATCATCTTTTAAAGTACTCGTTGCTCTGAAAATTGCATTACTTTTGATCCTGGACCCTGTGATTTCCATTTTTCAGAAATCTTGAAAGTGATTGCAACACTATTGCGGAATTCTCCTCAGCTTTTAGAAACGATGGAGGTTCGCCGCGTTTTCTTATCTGATATGATCAAACTCTTTAACAACAGCCGAGAAAACAGGAGGTAAGTTTGCTGGTGATTATATTTCCAGTGCTTTGATTTGAATTAATTAATCACACCCGCATTATGATTTTCTTAAAAATGAAGTTTGGTTTTATTTGGAAAAATGATTTAGTAATTCTACAATCACCCACCCATGCACTTCTGTGCTTTAGATTTTTTGACATTGCAGTGTTTGTTAAATTAAGGGTGAGGCTGCTTATGAAAGTTTGGAAAATAAAATGCTATTGGTGCATCAGGTGTACTCTTTGCTTAGGTGTTGCAGGACATTTTCAATTATGATTCACCTGTTTAAAGACTCACTCTTGTAAATCAAGGATGATTCATTTATCAATGCATAACATCTCCTGAATGCATACAGCAGTTTTTTTAATAGCATTATTTACAATAACTGAGGTAAAGAGGAGTGCTTGGACTCGATTTTTAATTTTGAGGTGCAGGCAAGGTGGACAGCTCCAGGGACTTGGGTTTCATTCCTGGCACTGTTTGTGTGGAGTTTGCACATTCTCCTTGTGTCTGCGTGAGTTTTCTCTAGGTGCTCTGGTTTCATCCCACAGCTGAAAGATGTGTGGGTTAGGTTGATTGACCATGCTAAAATTGTCCCTTAATGTCCAAGGATGTGTAGGTTAGGTGGATTAGCCGTAGTAAATGCACGGTGTCATGAGGATAGTGTGGAAGGGTTGGCCTGGGTGGGATGGATGTTCTTTGAAGACTTGGTGCAGACTCAGTGAGTTAGATGGTCTCTTTTTTTTCTCCGTAGGGATTTTGTGGTGCTGTGCTTCCTTGCTGATCAAGCTAAATTGCTTACACAACTTTCATTTACACAGCACACCTTTATTGTGTCTTCTCTTTTACCATTATAATCATACTTGAAATGTTTTTAAAAGGAGATACATGGGATAATTTCTCTGTCCGCACCCCCCCCTTCCCCCCTCAACCACCATTTTCCACCTTTGACTGACTGCAATCAGAAGTATTTTGAAGAAGTGTTTCAACATCTTTGAGTGCTGTGACATTCATGAACAAGAGCAAGACTGATTTCTTATAGGGTTAAATTTGGTGAAGGAATAAGGTTTATTTTTCTCAACACTGGAAATGGAAAATGCAACAACATTTATGAATATACATGGACATCAGGATGCTTGCCAAGAAAAGAGGCAGCATGATGAGATATCTTGAAGGTAGCACTGCTGCTTCACAGCTCCAGGGATCTGAGTTCAATTCCTGGTTTGGGTCACTGCCTGTGTGGAGTTTGCACATTCTCCTTATGTGTGCATGGGTTTTCTCCTGGTGCTCCAGTTTCCTTCCACAGTCCAAAGATATATGAATTAGGTTGATTGGCCATGCTAAAATTGTCCCTTAGTGTTGTGAGATGCGTAGGTTAGTGGGTAAAATATGTAAGGATATGAGGGTAAGGCTGGATGGGATTGTGGTTGGTGCAGACTTGATGGGCCGAATGGCCTCTTTCTCTACTGTAGAAGTGAGTAATTAATTGCTCTTAACACTACAAGATGATGGTTGGAAGTATGGTAGGATTGAGAAATTTCTTTGGTTCGCTAAAAGAAAAATTAAGGTTGGGGATTTCTGATGCAGAACTCAAAATGGTACTCCAAGGGAGTACCAGGTTTCTGCCTTTTCAAGTCTAATCTGGGGTCGAGTCCCTGAAGTGAAAAATAAAATCTTATAGGTAAAATGAATAAGCACACTTCACTGCCCATGGCAGTATCCTTCCTTTTACAAGGCCAGGTGGCTTCCCTATGATCTTTTGTGTGTCAGACTGACTCTCAGGACTACCCTTGTGGATTAGTAAGATATTTCCTATCATCAACCAGTTTCTGTCATGTGACAAGTTTCCGTTATCCATATAATAGGTTGATAGCTAAGCACTTTGCCACAGAATTGAGGGTGCTTGCTCTCCATCAATATTCCAATTGTGAATAGTCTCTTGAATGATTTTATAATTCAGTCTTCTTAAGGTCAGCAAGTCTAATGGCCATTGTTACTTCAAATCTCTACAATTGAAACTTGAGGGGCGATCATCAACATCCAGAGAGGTAATTTACATTTTAAGTAGCTTCCATGTTTCATAAAACTGTGGCCATAGTAATCGGGTATAACAGACTTTTTTTTAATCATTAAGATTGAGATTATTTAATAGTTGTCTCCGTTGTTTCCCCCTAACCTTGCTCATTAAGGTTGGTCTTCCTTAAGGCTCTTCCTGCCTTTGAATCATAGAATTTTTACAGTGCAGAAGGGGGCCATTCACCCACCTTTCAAGCCTACACTGACAACAACTCCATGCAGGCCCTCTCCCCATAACCTCACATATTTACCCAATTTAAGATAATCAGTTGCGCTGATAACATGGCTAATAAATGCTTGATGTAGAGATGCCGACATTGGACTGGGGTAAACACAGTAAGAAGTCTGCAACACCAGTTTTAAATCCAACTGATTTTATTTGATAGTAAACTCGCAAGCTTTTGGCTTTGTCAGGCGAATGAAGTGTTCTGGTCTCCAAAAGCACACACATCAGCACAGACAGATTACTGATTAGAATGCGAATCCTTACACCTAACCTATTCAAGTCTTAAAGTGGCTAACAATGTAAGTGGAAGGAGCACTGAGCACAGGTTAGAGAGATGTGTATTGTCTCCAGACAGCACAGTAAGTGAGGTTTTTTGCTAACCCAGGCAAGAAAGGATGTCCCAAAGCATGGTACATTGGGGAGACCATGCAGACACCATGACAGCAGATGAATGAACATCGCTTGACAATCACCAGGCAAAACTGTTCCCTTCCTGTTGGTGAACACTTCAGCGGTCACGGGCATTCGGCCTCCAACCTTTGGGTAAACGTTCTTCAAGGGGGTCTTCACGACACACGACAGCGCAGAGCAGAGACTGATCGCCAAGTTCCGCACACATGAGGACGGTCTTAACAGGGATTTTGGCTTCATGTCACACTATCTGTAACCCCTTGACTTGCCTGAGTTAGCAAAAAACCTCACTCACTGTGCTGTCTGGAGACAATACACATCTCTCTAACCTGTGCTCAGTGCTCCTTCCATTCACATTGTTGGCCACTTTAAGACTTGAATAGCAGGTTAGGTGTAAAGATTTGCATTCTAATCAGTAATCTGTAAACTGTCTGCGCTGATATGCGTGCTTTTGGAGACCAGAACACCTCATTCGCCTGACAGACTATAAAGCCAAAAGCTTGCGAGTTTACTATCAAATAAATCGGTTGGATTTAAAACTGGTGTTGCAGACTTTTACTGTAATAAATGCTTGCCAGAAGTGACATAAACTACATGTAGGAACTCATTCTCTGCAAATGAAAGGAAAATGTTCAAGCCTTGCACTATTTTGAATTGCTTGGGGGTGCCATGTTGCTTTCTCCACCAATCAGCACTTTTCTACTGTTGAATAAGTTATTGTGATCAATTATAATTTTTCACTCTTGCTTTTGTCTTGATGAATGCAAGAACGTAGGTTGGCACAATTTCCAGAAAGGCGCAGAGTTTGACATGCCTCTAAGTTTCTTAATGGACAATTAAATATTTCTAAGCTGTACATCAAGCTCAAAAATGATCAAGCTCAAACTTCATAACCAACAACCCCATATGTACATCCACATATGCTTTGTTTGTTATTTCTTTTTTCCACTCCATGAACAATTGAGAGCTGGATTAACTTTCCACAATCCTCAATCTTCATGCCTCCCAAGAACTCATTTAAGGAAAATCTGTTGAGCTTTTTAAATTAATATGACCATTGACTACACTCATTGTGCATCTCCTAGGAAAATTCTGTAGTGGAAAACTACAGAAGCAAACCGTACCAGTACCAATCAGGTGAACGAAATACAAATGTTTGTGAAAAAAGTCACCATACTGATTTTCGATTATCAAAGGCATGTTTGAAATTGATCAAAGTAATATAATATTTCTTGCATCATATCTGCTGTATGGGAATTTTGTCTGTCTTTATATATCCAAAATATGCAGGGCAGATGGAGGGCAATTTGATTTACATTTAAGCTAGAACATCCAAACTAATCCCACTGCTTTCTTATTTCACTGCAGTTCCTCTGCTGCACATAATTATCCAATGTGTCCTTCAACAGATGTAGTGATCCCTTCTTCAACCACTTCCTGTGTGAAAGCAACTGTACTCAGTTTTTCTAACCTCTTTCTTCAATTTAGTGACAAATGCTTGATGGCATCTCATAATTGAAGAAATAGTTTTTTTCATCCTATCAAAATCTACCGAAATCTTAACACTTAAATGACCACAAAACAGGTCAAATCCAATCCAACCAATTTCCATTCGATCAACTTTGTGATAGCACTATTGACTACTTTTCCTGAGACTGATGTTTATTTGCCAATTAAAAGCCAAACACTGTGGATACTGGAAATTTGAAATATAAATACATATTCAGCAGCTTAGCAATATCAATGGAGAGAAACAGAATCAACATTTCAGATCTTTGCCCATTCATCAGATTGGAAACATTAATACTATTTGTCTCTCAACACATGGTGCCAAACCTGAGTAATTCCAGCATTTTCCGTGATTGTTAAAATTCATTAATAACTACATCACTGATGCTCAGCTTGAGTTCTAGCTGGATTATTTGGGTTCAGAACTCGTTATAATCTTGAGCCACTTATGGACATAAGATATTCCAGAGTTTACTGGATCATGCCTGTGGCTGGATAAAAGTGGTAATATCATACAGCTGAACTATGGAGGAGACTTTAACTGTGTCAAAGATTGAAGAATGGTCAGAAAATATAGAGGGACAAGATTTGTGCACTGTAAACCATTATTGTTTTAGATTCCACAGCAAAGATATTCACTATTACATTGCAGATTATTTATTGGCAGTTCTAGAATTCATGCATCTTCAAAGTATAAGTAAATCAATATTAAAACAAATAATGCTCACAGCATCTCGTTTTCTGTTGCTGCAGGGCTATAGAAACAGTTGCAAAACTTCTCATCCATGTAATTCTCCTCTGACCATTTTTTCTGATAGTAATTGTACCAAGTCTAACCTTGTCCCTTACGTTTTGAGAATTGTTATTCCGAGTTGAGTTACAAATTGATCAATATAATGAGCCCAATCATAGTATTACATTTTTCCTACCATAATTTCTTTAATATTCTAGTGAACTGGGCTACTATAGGTATACTATAGGAATAGGCTACTATATCTGTTAACAAGTACTAGGCTTAATAATGTATTAAGAAACATGGGTTAAAATGTAGTTTTCCCAAGTGGATGATTCAGTCCAAACAATAGTTTAATATTATTGTTTAAAAAGGGTAGTAGGGATAACCCTGGAAATTATAGGCTGTTAGTAGTAGGGAAGCTGTTGCAGGGGATCCTTAGAGATAGATGTATAGGCACTTAGAGCATTGCGATCTGATTAGGGATATGCAGCATGGCTTTGTTAAGGGGAGGTCTTGCCTTACAAATCTGGTAGAATTTTTTGAGGAGGTGACGACAAAGGGCGAGCCGTTGATGTCGTCTATATGGATTTTAGTAAGGCGTTTCCCAAAGCCCCTCATGGGAGGTTAATTGAGAAGGTCAAGGCTAATGGGATACGAGGTCAGGTAGCTAGATGGCTTAGTAATAGGAGACAGTAATAGTGGAAGGGTGTTTTTCTAGCTGGAGTTCGGTCATTAGTGGTGTGCCACAGGGCTCGGTACTGGGACCTCTTCTATTTGTAATATATCTTAATGACTTGGAAGAGGAAGTAAGTGAAGTGATAAGCAAGTTTACAGACTATACAAAGATGGCTGGACTTGCGGATAGTGAGGAGCATTGTCAGGCAATGCAGCAGGGCATAGGCTGGTAGCTTGGACAGATAGATGGCAGATGGAATTCAATCCTGATAAATGTGAGGTGATGCATTTCGGGAGAAAGAATATAGGGGGGAGGTATATGATAAAGGGTAGACCTATTAAGAGTATAGAAATGCAGAGGGACCTGGGGGTGCATTTGCACAAGTCTCTGAAGGTGGCAGAGCAGGTGGAGAAGGTTGTGAAGAAAGCATATGGTATGCTAGCCTTTATGGGAAGGGGTATAGAGTACAAGAGCTGGCCTCTAATGTTGCAGTTGTATAAAACGTTGGTTAGGCCTCATTTGGAATACTGCGTCCAGTTCTGGTCGCCTTACTACCGGAAGGACGTGGAGACTCTGGACAGAGTGCAGAGGAGGTTTACCAGGATGCTGCCTGGTATGAAAGGTCTGAGTTACGAGGAGAGGTTAGGCAAATTGAGACTGTTTTCCTTAGAAAGAAGTAGACTTAGAGGAGATCTAATAGAGGTGTACAAAGTTATGAGGGGTATAGATAGACTAAACTAGATAAAGTATAGGATGGACTCAAATAGCACGAGGAGTCATGGGCTTAGGGTGAGGGAGATAAGGTATAATTTAGATGCTAGAGGGAGTTTTTTCACACAGAGGGTGGTGGGGGTATGGAATGCGCTGCCAAATAAAGTGGTGGAGGCAGGCACTCTGGAGTTATTGAAGAGATACTTAGATGGGCACATGAACAGAATGGGAATGGAGGGGTATAGAAAACTGACTTAAAATAGGGATCACGAGCCTTGGGAGTCCTGGGAACTGTGTAAATAGACGATGATATTGATATACTTGTTTTTATCCTATAGGTGCATTGGTTGGGTCCACCTTGTTGTCTAACAAGGGGCATACACGCGATGGGTTGTGAGGGGGCTGCTCTTGGATTTTTTTCGAGAGTATCCTAGTGCTTCATGTCGTTAGTGTACGCTTGACCTGGACCATTTGATGGGCAACACGACAGCTTGGTGACTATCGCTGTGCTGTGCAGACACATGGATTTGGGCCTGTGTCTGTGGGAGTTTGCGCATTCTCCCTGTGCTTATGTGGATTTTCTCCGGGTGCTCCGGTTTCCTCCCACATCCCAGAAATGTGCTCTTAGGCTAATTGGCAGAACAAATTCTCCCTAAATTGTCTCAAATTTGGTTTCAATTCGCAGATCTATAAATGTAGACAGGGATCATGGGTAGAGGTGGGAACATCGGGGTGGCGGTGCGGGCTCATTGGGCCGAAGGGCCTATTTCCTGTGCTGTTTTGTTCTTTGTTCTTTTGGTACCTTTATGATTAAGATGAGGCTTTCTTTTAAAACATAAATGTGGCTGTTACACTGATAGGGACAGTTGTTGTCTCTGTCTTTCTCTTTCTAGCTGTCATCTGTGATAATCACTAACAGGTGATCTTCTAGCTATTCTCTGGAGCTGGGAGCTGGTTTTATACCCCTGATGACACACCAAACTTTGCTCAATAAGATTGGTTCACAAGTTATCAAAACATCAAATTCAAATCCAATAGGCTGCTGCTATTCAAATGTCTATTTCAAATTGATTGGGACTTCAAATGTCTAAAGCATGTTGCCAAGGCAACCCTGTTGTTTTTGCCTCGTATTGTTTCAGTCTGTGTACTTGCATTGCACCTTTTTTAACTCTCCAAGTGTAGCAAAAGCTACTTTTTTTTAAATAGACAATGCTATTTGCAACTCTTAGCATTTTTACAATTTTTAAAATAATTTTACAAACCTAACTTCATAAACGCAGCAGCAGGTATGGCTGTTATGAAACTGCTTCAGCCATATGCATAAATTATAATAGAAAATACTTTGTATACACTTGTGATGGACAACCTAAACTAGTGAGTGGACCTCCATTATCAATGTGGGCCACAAGATTGAAATCAGGCATGTGCACTAACCGTGATCCCATCAATAAGATTAAATAATTTAATGTGCACTGAATATTTCATAATGAGTTATAGAAAATGTTTAGTCATTCATCTATTAATAGAACTGGCATAAACTGCAAATGGTAAAAACAAAATAAATATTCATACTTGCTTTACCTGCATCATTTTCAGTGTAACTTCTGATTGGAATTGTCCACTGCAAGGTTTCTTAGATTAGGGCTCAGAAATGAGAGATGCTTTGCATTTTAGTACTGATGGTCTATTTGTTGGTCTGTTGCATGTTTTACATTTGATGTGTCCCATTAGCAGAAAAGATCAGCTTGCTTTGGATGCAGAAGGAGCACTTGAAACAAGGGTACTTGAAGTGAGGCTGTTCTGATTGTACATAAGAGAGAGTTATGAGAGTTGTGCGTGCTGCTTCTGCATTATGTGGTTATGTGGACTTCAGTAATATCAACAGGAAAAGAGACTATGCAGATGGAAACCGGCAAGCCTGCATATAGGCAATGATCTCCAAAATGCCTCATGGACCATACTCAGAACTCTGAGCCAGATGTGGACCGTGGGCACAGATTTCCCACCACTGAACCGTAGAACTCCTACAATGCAGTAAGAGACTGCATGGAGTCTGCACTGATCACAATCCCATCCAGGCCCTGCCTCAATGCCTCTACATATTTATCCATTAATTTCTCTAACCTACGCATGTCTGGACACTAAAGGGCAATCTTAGCATGGCCAATCAGCCTAACCTGCACATCTTTGGACTGTGGGAGGAAACTGGAGCACCCAGAGGAAACCCATGCAGACATGAGGAGAATGTGCAGACTCTGCACTGTGACCCAAACCGGGAATCGAACCCAGCTCTCTGGAGCTATGAAGCAGCAGTGCTAACCACTGTGCTACCGTGCTGCCCATAGACATCAATGTAATGAAAGTTACATGTACTTCACTTCTGACGGTGACTTAAAAAATCTTCCAGCATTCAATGAAAGCATTGTGGTCTTGTTTCATTCGATGTCTGGACATTGCGTATTAATTTTCATATCTAGTACTCTGTCAGAATTATCACTGAAAATACTCATTTTCGTAACAAGCAAATGTACTGTACCTGTCTGATTTCCAATTGGAGTATGGTTGGGAGCTGCATGCTCTTTGTCATGAGATGTTATTGGTTAGGCTTTCTTTCCTTTAACATAGAGCAGTTATTGGTCTAACTGACCATGATGACAGCTTCCTTCTCCATGCAGTGTTGCTAGTATTTTCATGGTACTGATGTTCAGCACCTTTCTTTTATTACAGACCATTTCAGCAAATAACCAGTAAACAGTAATAAAGGAAGCATGGTAGAAGAATGCTTTCATACTGACTTTCATTGTAGTATTTTGCCAACATATAAATATTTAAAGTGCACTTGCATTCATTGTGTGATCACATCTCCAACTGAGGTGGCTATATTCATTTTTATTTGCAATTTGTCACATTTTGATTTCTAATACTGCTCCAGAGCAATTAAAATAGTGTGAATAACTTCAGCGATTGTTCAGTAGGAAGGAATTGATTCTTTGCTACTCTGGAACATGCACCGGTTTGACTTGCACTTACTGCAAATTTAAAATCTAAAATAATTTAACTATTAATTGTTTTATTAGTAAAATTCTTATCCAGTATTCCATCTAATGTAGTCTTAACATTATTAAACAATACTTTTGCATTTTATGGCAGTGAAGCTATCCAAATATTTGGCTCAAAGTCATAAACGACTGATAAATATAACACAATTGAGCTGTTTGAATGACATAGTAAAAATAATTACATTTTTTGGATATTGCGAGTGCTTTACAGTCAAAAATGTTCTTCTGAAGTCTGATGTGTTGGCAAAAGTGACAACCAATTTGTACACAAAGAACAACAAAGAAGATAAATGATGGGGTTTTCATCTGTTTTGTTGCTGTTGGTTTCATAGTATGTTAGATATTACAGCACTATTGACTGCCACTAAATGAAGGGCTTCAGGTTTTGAGCTTTCAAACTAACTGCCCGACCTCTGAATTGTCAATATTGTATACTTTGATAAGACATCATCTGGAAGGAAAACGTACATTTGGATAGTCTTTGTGCTCCTCCTGGCTAAGTGGGGAGTGACATTGCTGCAAGGTTTGTGAGATGTTGCTGTTCTTCCATTAATAGATTTATAACTCGGAGAGAGATGCTGCAATCTCAAGTTGCTTTGGTTTTAAAAAATATTCTAATTGTCAACTTTCTTTGAGAATACAATTCTTCAAGCAGAATTTCAGTTCGATTTTGTTAAATGGATGGTAATGCTGTTGGATTCTTTGAAGTTTGAAAAGGCTTATTAAATTAGGTGACATTTGACTTTATCTCGTCTGGATAAAATAATGAGCGTATGTCTAAACCAATCCCCCACCTTGCTCCCACCCGTTCCCTTCATTTGGGTAAGAAAATAACTGCTTTGTGTATACATTGATTTAACTTGTGGCAAATAAAAATGCATATGAAGAAAATCTTGTTCCTTTGTTCTTTCAAGGAATGTGTATCGGAAAGTAGATTACATTTAGGTGTTGATATACTAGCTGCTTCAATCATTTATATGTCTTGTGTTTTGTGAAAAGCTTGCTCATCAAGTTTAAAATTTGTTTGCCAAATCATTTATGTCATTTAGCTTCCTCCTCTAATTGCAGTTAAGTATTTTAAAACTTAAGTTGGAATGTGATTTTTATCATAAACCGTTTGTGTTTCGAAAGACTGTACTTAAAAAATGGTCTTTCTTGTGGAATTAAATTTAAAAAAAGTGCTGTAAAATGCTTTTTGTTCTCTTCTGTATTTCCTTTGTGAACTTAAGATTTATTGATTTTCATATTGCTAAGAATCAGAACTGTGATTATTGTGTTGCAGGAGCTTACTGCAGTGCTCAGTGTGGCAAGAGTGGATGTTATCCCTCTGCTATGTCAATGCTAAGAATTCTGAAGAACAAAAAATAACAGAAATGGTGTACGCTATCTTTCGGATATTGCTGTATCATGCAATAAAGTATGAGTGGGGCGGCTGGCGTGTCTGGGTTGATACACTTTCAATTACCCATTCAAAGGTGAGCTTTTCTGATCAGTACAAACTAATTGTGAGATTGCTTTCCAGTGTGATAATGCTATAGTTAGGACATACATGTTGCCATTCAAAGTAACTTATTATCAGAGAATATAATGACAAATACTTAAACAATTGAGTTTCATCTTGGAACTTTCAAGTAGACCAATTTCAAGGGAAATTGCATAATCAACATTTCTAAATCCTTGAATATATTGTTCTAGTTAGCCTAGTTACAGAAGATTGTCTTGTTGCTGGAGGTTTTCAAGGTAGGTTAGTTATGGTGAAAGAGAGCCCAGTTTTTCATTTTTAGTCACAAGGGGGCATACATGATCTTTGTTTGTTAGCTTGCACAATGACAACGAAGGTAAGTGGGCAATGTATTATAGAATATATTGCAAGTCCAGTAAATTTTGATTGAGGGTTGTGTTTGTAATTTCTTACACATTCAAAATAACAGTTTTTTTTTTAAGTTTTCAATTGCATAGTTTTTGTGAATTGCATTTATGTCTGTTTTTTGTAATCTGGGGAAAATGTTAATGGAACCGCAATTCTGCCACAGAATATGGAATATTAAAACCAAGTGATTTCTTTTCCCTGAAGGTTTATGCTTAACGGTTTGATAATCACCTTAAGGTGAATAAATTAAAATTAAATCTGGTTCTGCACCTATATCAGAAGTAGTCATTATAGTACAATGTTAAAATGTGTTGAAGAGTATGCCAGTAAGGCAGTGCATAGCTGAATCATTGCACTGATCCATGGTATCATAAGATGTGAATTTATATCTGTGTAATTTTAAGTGAAGAATCTGCAAAATCATTGTATAAAGGCACCAACTAGAAATGAGATATTATTCCTAGAGTGACAGAGTTGACTCGTAGTGACTAAATTTACTAATTAGTGTGCACATATTTTCAGTTGGATTCCTTTTAACTAGAAAATGTCTGGCGGTTGAGGTTAATGCCAACAAATACACAGTATTTTTCAGGAAAGACCAGGAGTGCAGAGTATAAATGGTGATGTATGACTGTTGATTTCAAATTGCTTGGAAAATATGTGCCATTAGCAAAGATTGCCTTGCATTCAGTATTAATGATGAAAAATCAAGCTTTTGTTAGGACTTAATGTTTTTAGATTAAACATCTATCGAAAACCCTTTTTGACAAAAAACAAAAGCTTATTTCTAGCGTGCAGCCAGTTATTTCTAAGGGACCAAGGAACTGTGGGATCTTGGATATGTGTTCAGACATTGTTTAAAAGTGGCAGACAAGAAAGTGGCTAATAAGGTACAAGGGATCCCAGGCTTCATAAATAAAGGTATAGAGTCCAAAAGAAAGGATGTTATTGCAGACCAGTTTAAAAAAAACACTAGTTCAACCTCAGCTTTTTTTGTTCTTTCATAGTATGTGGATTCTGATGGCTGGGCCAGCACTCGCTGCCAATCCCTAATTATCTTTGGAAAGGTGGTAGCAAACCATGGTCTTGAACAGTGTAGGTACATCCATAGAGGTGTTCAAATTTTTGACTCAGTAGCAGCAAAGGAATGGCAATATAATTGCAAGTCAGAATCATACATAGCTTGGGGATGATTTTAGTGATGTTCCCATGTGTTTTCTGCCTTTGTCCAGATGTTAGAGATTGAGAGTTCAGAAGATGGTGTTGAAGGAGCTTTGACAAGTTGTTGTACTGCATCTTCAAATGGTCATGATGTAGAGATGCCATTGTGCATAGTAGTAAAGAGAGTAAATATTTAAAGTGATAGATGGGGTCCCAGTCAAGCTTTGTACTGGATGGTGTTGAGTTTCTTGAGTTGTTGGAATTGCACTCACTGGCAAATGGAAAGTATTCCATCACTCTATTGACTTGAGCTTTGTGGATGATGGATAGTGTGGGGAGTCAGCGGGTAAGTTTGTCACTATTCTCAGCCTCTGTTCTGCTCTTTTAGCCACAGTATTTATGTGTCTGGTTCGGTTCAGTTTCTGGCCAGTGGTAATCCCTGGAAGTTGACAGTAGTGAATTTAGCGATGGTAATGCTTCTGAATGTCCATGGGCAATGGTTAAATTTTTGTTTTTCAGAATTGGCTATTGCCAGGTTATTGACTGGTGCAATTGTTACTTGCCACTTATCAGCCTAAGCCTGAATATTGTCCATGTCTTGCTTCATTTGGACACTTACTGCTTTAGCAGCTGAGGAGAAGTGAATAGCACAGAGTATCCACACTTCCAACCTGATAATGGAGGGATGGTAATTGATGAAGCTGCTGAGCATTAAGGTATTGAGATATTATTATCTAATTCTGGGCACCAGACTTCGGGGAAGCAGTGACTGCTATAGAGAAGTTACAGAAAAGATTAATAAAGATGGTTCCATCAGTAAAGAACTTTGTATGGATAGACTGGATAAGCTGGTGCTGTTTTCAGAGATAACGATTTTGAGTGGATTTGATACATGTGGTAAAAATTTGGTTTTTGGACAGAATGCATCATTGATTAATGGGTGGGTTGTGAATCAGAAGACACTGATTTAAGGTGAATGACAAAGAAACCAAAGGCGATGTGAGAACATCAGCTTTCAGTTAATAAGACATAACTGGCTACAGGATGAAGGCAGGTAAAATCGCTGACTCCAATGCACCCCTCCCTGATGAGCTTAATACATTCTATGCCTGTTTTGAACAAGAGGTCAATGAGAGCTTCCATCCTGGAAGCATCAGACAACCCTATATTCAAGGTCACCATTGTCGACTTCGGAGCAAGTGTCTCAAAAGTCAACTCACGGAAGGCAGCTGGCTCAGATAGCAGACCTGAACTTGCACTCAGGTCCTGCGTGGGCCAACTGGTGGGGGTAACCGCAGACATCTTCAACCTCTCAACATCAATCTGAGATCCTTATCTGCTTCAAGACAACTATTATCACAGTGCTCAAGAAAAGCCAGGCAGAGTACCATAATGACTATGGTCTAGCAGCACTGACACCCATCATTATGAAGTGCTTCATAAGATTAATCATGGCGCAAATCAATTCCTGCCTCCCAGACTGCCTGGACCCTCTACAGTTCGCCTATCACCTCAATAGGTCCACAGCAGATACCATCTCCTTGGCCCTACATTCAACTCTAGAACATCTAGGTAACAAAGATACTGATGTCAGATTCCTATTCATAGACCGCAGCTCAGCCTTTAACACCATTATTCCTATAGGATTCTTCATGGCTTGGGGCTCAGCTCCTCCATCTGGATCCTTGTCTTCCTAACCCACCAATCGCAGTCAGTAAGGATAAGCAGCAACACCACCTCATGATTATCCTCAACACTGTGCTGCGCAAGATTGTGCCCTCAGCCCCCTACTATATTCCTCATACAGATATGACTGTGTGGCCAAATTCCCCTCCAACTTAATTTTCAAGTCTGCTAATGACATCACCATTGTGGCTTGGATCTCAAGCGATGACATGACAGTACAGGAAAGAAATAGCGAATCTGATGAACTGGTGTTACAACAATAATCTCTCCTTCAATATCAACAAAACAAAGGAGATGGTCATCGCCTTCAGGAAGCATTGTGCCTTTGTCTACATCAATGGAGTGAAGTAGAAATATTTGAGAGCTTTAAGTTTTTAAGTGCTCAGATCACTTACAACCTGTCCTGGATCCTCCATGCAGATGCTATAGCTGAGAAAGCCCATTAACACCTCTACTTTCTCAGGAGCCTAAGGAAATTTGGCATGTTCACTACAACTCCCACCAACTTTCACATATGCACCATAGAAAGCATTCTTTCAGACTGTATCACAGCTTGGTATGGCTCCTGCTCTGTCCAAAACCACAAGAAACTACAAAGGGTTGTGAATGAAGCCCAATTCATCTCTCAAACCAGCTTCCCATCCATTGATACTTCTAACTTCCTGCTGCCTTGGAAAAGCAGCCAGCATAATCAAGGATCCCATGCACCTTTGACATGCTCTCTTCCACCATCTTCCATCGAGGAAAGGATACAGAAGTCTGAGGACAGGTACCGGTTGACTCTAGAACAGCTTCTTCTCTGCTGCCATCAGACATTTGAATGGGCATACCTTGCATTAAGTTGATCTTTCTCTACAACTTAGCTCTGACTGTAACTCTACATTCTGCACACTCTGCTTTTCCTCCCTATGTACAGTATGCTTTGTCTGTATACGCGCAAGAAACAGTATTTTTCACATGCTAATATATGTGACGATGATGAATCAAATCAAAAAGATCTTCAATATCCTGCGTGAATATGTGTTGAAGGCCAGTTCCATCACGGCATTTAGACACAATGGGCTGAACAGCTTCCTATGATACTGTAAAATGTAATTAAGCCAGCTTTCATAAGACCATCAGACATAGGAGCAGAATTAGGCCACTTAACCTATCAATTCTGCTCCTCCATTCAATCATGACTGATACTTTTCTCATCCCTGTTCTCCTGCTTTTTCCCCATAACCCTTGATCCCCTTATTAATCAAGAACCAATCAATCTCTGTCTTAAAAACACTGTGACCTGGTTGCCACAACCTTTTGTGGCAAAGATTCCACAGATTCACTACTCTTGCTGAAGAAATTCCTCCTCATCTGTTTTAAAGTATTATCCCTTCAGCCCTTTGGTTCTAGTTTTTCCTGATAGTGGAAATCACTCCACTCTCTCCACGTCCATTCTATCCAGGCCTTGCAGTATCCCGTAAGTTTCAATAAGACTTCTTCTGAACTCTGAGTAAGACCTGGAATCCTCAACCATTGCTCGTACAAGAAGCTCTTCATTCCAGGAATCATTCTTGTGAACCTCCTCTGGACCCTTTTCAAATCCAGCGCATATTTCTTTAGATATGGCCCAAAACTGCACACAATATTCCAAATGGGGTCTGACCAGAGCCTTATACAGCCTTAGAAGTATTTGTATTCTAGTCCTCTCAACATGAATGCTAACATCACATTTGCCTTCCTAACTGCCAATTGAACCTGCATGTTAACCTTAAGAGAATCTTGAAAAATGACTCCCAAGCCCCTTTGTGTTTCTGATTTCCTAAGCATTTTCTCATTTAGAAAATAATCAATGCCTCCATTCTGCCTTCCAAAGTGCATAACCTCACATTTTTCCAATTGTGTTCCATCTGCCACTTTGCCCACTCTCCTAACCTGTCCAAGTCCTTTAGCAGCCTCCCTGCTTCCTGAATACTATCCGTCCCTCCAAATATCTTTGTATCATCTACAAACTTAGCAACAGCACCTTCAATTCCTTCTTCCAAATTGTTAATGTATATTGTGAAAAGATGTGGTCCCAGCACTGACCCCTGAGGCACACCACTAGTCAGGCTGCCATCCTGAAAAAGCCCCCTCTATCCCCACTCCCTGCTTTCTGTCAGTCAACCAATCCTCTATCGATGCCAGGATCTTACCCTTTACACCATGGGCTTTTAACTTATTTAACAGTGTCCTATGTGGCACTTTGTCAAAGGCCTTCTGGAAATCTAAATTAATTGCATCCACTGCGTCTCTCTCATCTAACTTCCCTGTTATCTCCTCAAAGAGCTCAAACAGATCTGTCAGACGTGACCTCTTCTTGACAAAGCTGTGCTGACTTAGTCCTACTTTATCATGCATTTCCAAGTACTCTGCAATGTCATCTTTAATAATGAACTCTAAAATCTTGCCAATAACCAAAATCAGGCTAACTGGCCTGTAATTTCCCATCTGCTGCCTGCCTCTTTTAAAGATCACTGTTACATTAGCTACTTTCCAGTCTTCTAGTACCCTCCTTGTCTCCAGTGATTCCTGAAAGATAACCACCAATGCCTCCACAATTTCCTCAGCTATCTCTCTTAGAGTTCTGACGTGTGTTCCATTCAGTTCAGATGATTTATCCACCTTCAGACCTTTCAGTTTCTCCAGTACCTTGTGCTTAGTAATGACCACTACGTTCACCTGTGCCCTGACTCTCCTGGAACTTTGGCATCTCATTGGTGTCTTCCACCGTGAAGACTGATGCAAAGTAACTATTAATTCCTCTGCCATGCTTTGTTTCCTATTATTACTACTTAACCTCATTTTCCAGTGGCTATTTTTGCCTTTTACTATTTTTATATTGGAAAAAAAACTCTTCCTGTCTTCTTTTGTATTGCTAGCTAGCTTACACTCATATTTCATTTTCTCCTCCCTTATTGCTTTCCTAGTCATCCTTTGCTTGCTTTTAAGGTTTCCCAATCCTCTGGCTTCCCACTAATAAATGCCAAAAATTGATGACAGGCTATGGCAGGTGAGAACCTAGAAAGTACCATTATCGTGAAAGAGGTAACGTTGGGTAAGTTAATGGGGCTAAAGGTAGACAAGTCTCCTGGTCCTGATGGAATTCATCCCAGAGTACTAAAAGATTGGCAGGAGAAATAGCAAATGCACTACTGATAATTTACCAAAATTCGCTGAACTTTGGAGTGGTTTCCGCAGATTGGAAAACAGCAAATGTGATGACACTATTTAAATAAGAAGATAGACAAAAGACTGGTAACTATAGACCAGTTAGCTTAACTTCTGTAGTATGAAAAATGGTTGAATCTGTCATTGAGGAAGGAATAGTAAGACATCTGCATGTAAATTGTTGCATTGGTAAGATGCAGCATGAGTTCATGAAGGACAGGTCATGTTTTATTAATTTGGTGGAATTCTTTGAGAACATTACATGTGCAGTGGAGAATGGAGAACCCATGAATGTGGTGTATCTGGATTTTCAGAAGATTTGACAAGGTGCCGCACCAAAGACTGCTACATGAGATAAAGATGCATGGTGTTATGGGTAATATATTAGCATGGTCGAGGATTGGTTAACAGAAAGCAAAGAATAGGGATAAATGGGTATTTTTCTGGTTGGCAATCAGTGACTAGTGGTGTGCCTCAGGGATCTTTGGTGGGATCGCAATTATTTATGATTTACATAGATGATTTTGAAGTTGGGGTGTGTAGTGTGTCAAAATTTGCAGATGACATTAAGAGGGTTGGAAAAGCAAAGTGTGCAGAGGACGCTGAAAGTCTGCAGAGGGGTATAGATAATCTAAGTGAGTGGGCGAGGGGCTGGCAGATGGAGTATAACGTTGGTAAATGTGAGGTCATCTATTTTGGTAGGAGTAACAGCAAAATAGACTGTTATTTAAATGGTAAAAAATTGCAGCATGCTGCTGTGCAGAGGAACATGGTTGTCCTTGTGCAGGAATCTCAAGGAGTTGGTTTGTAGGTGCAGCAGGTAATTAAGAAGGCAAATGAAATTTTTTGCTAGAGGAATGAAGTTGAAAAACAGCAAGATTATGTTGCAGCCGTATAAGGTGCTGGTGAGGCCACACCTGGAGTACTGTGTACAGTTTTGGTCTCTTGAGAAAGGATTTGATGGCACTGGAGGGAATGCAGAGGTGATTCACTAAGTTGATTCTGGAATTGAGAGGGTTGGCTTATGAGGAGACACTGAATAGGCTAGGCTATACTCATTGGAATACAGAAGAATGAGGGGAGATCTTATAGACATATAAGATTGTGAAGGGAATAGATAAGATGAGCAGCAAAGTTGTTTTCACTAGCAAGTGAAACTAGAACAAATGGCATAGCCTCAAAATAAGGGGAAGCAGATTTAGGACTGAGTTGAGGAGGAACTTCTTCACACAAATGGTTGTGAATCTGTGGAATTCTCTGCCCAATGAAGTAGTTGAGGCTACCTCATTAAATTTTTTAAGGCAAGGAAAGGTGAATTTTTGAACAGTAAAGAAATTAAGGATTATGGTGAGCGGGCAGGTAAGTGGAGCTGAATCTACGAAAAGATCAGCCATGATCTTATTGAATGGCAGAGCAGGCTCAAGGGGCCAGATGGCCTACTCCTGCCATAAAGATGCATGGTGTTATGGGTAATATATTAGCATGGTCGAGGATTGGTTAACAGAAAGCAAAGAATAGGGATAAATGGGTATTTTTCTGGTTGGCAATCAGTGACTAGTGGTGTGCCTCAGGGATCTTTGGTGGGATCGCAATTATTTATGATTTACATAGATGATTTTGAAGTTGGGGTGTGTAGTGTGTCAAAATTTGCAGATGACATTAAGAGGGTTGGAAAAGCAAAGTGTGCAGAGGACGCTGAAAGTCTGCAGAGGGGTATAGATAATCTAAGTGAGTGGGCGAGGGGCTGGCAGATGGAGTATAACGTTGGTAAATGTGAGGTCATCTATTTTGGTAGGAGTAACAGCAAAATAGACTGTTATTTAAATGGTAAAAAATTGCAGCATGCTGCTGTGCAGAGGAACATGGTTGTCCTTGTGCAGGAATCTCAAGGAGTTGGTTTGTAGGTGCAGCAGGTAATTAAGAAGGCAAATGAAATTTTTTGCTAGAGGAATGAAGTTCTAGTTCTTATGTCCTTATTCCTTGCCACTTCATACTTTTCTACTTTTCCGTTGCTCTTAACTTACCTCATTAGCCATAGATGCCATGATTTCCTCCTCCTTGGGATGAATTTCTGTTATAACTCCTGAATAACAGTCAAACTCCCGCCCTTGCTGTTCCACTGTTGTTTCTGTTAGGTTCCCTTTTCAATCAGCTCTGGCCAGCTCCTCCTTCATGTCTTTGTAGTTAACTTTATTTAATTGAATATCATTACATCTGATTCTAGCTTCTCCCTTTCAAACTGCATGCTTGAATAATAAATGACAACAAGGATTGCTTGGGGCAAATGATGTGTTTCCATATTGTGCCTAATGTATACTTCCCTATATTGAGATGAATGGGGAATATAAGATTCTCGAACTGTTTTTGTTGAATAAAATTATCTTTAGAGACTGAGTTTTGTTCTGATGGTTTATATCCACTTTGCTTTTCAGAGTAAATATTGACTTTGCTTTTCAAAGTAACACAGATGTGTATTGTGTGACATGTTGCAGTATCTGCTGTACGCTGTGATTCTTGGCCTCATGATTATTTGCCGAGATATTAAGCAGAAAAAGTACATTTGGAATTGTCTGCTGACTTTGGGATGGATGGTGATGCTAAATTTGAAGAAGTGTCTAGTTGTTAACAAAAAACAGACGTTTAAAACAACCTTTGTTTTTTTTTCAGAATGTTACAGTGGATGGCTGATTTGTAATATTATCTTTTTAGCCAGAACATTGGATTTAAGGAAGGAAATGCACTTAAAAATTGAAGATAAATATAACAAAAATACACTGAAGATATTTTCATGAAAAGCCATGATTGATTTCCCTTTGCAAATATTGATTTATAATTATAAGAAGGCTTGGACCATGCATATGTAATCACAGTTGAACATTTTTCCTTTCATCCTAAAATATTACTGAAGAAAAATATCAAACCAATTGACCTACAACATAAAAAATAGATTTGCCAATTACTTTTTAAGATTTCATACATTTTCAGTACATTTGAGTGAAAAAGATGAATAATGTGCAAAGTCACTGCTTCATAATTCACCTAAATGTCAATGATCATTAGCCTGGTGAGCACAAAAGTTTAATCCCAAGAAAGAAGAATAGGTTCTAATTCTAGATCCTTTTTGTGATTTTTGATACTGAAAAATTAAAATGGATCACTAAGAATCATACTGCAGTCAAGAATCAAAGTTTTAAATGGTAAAACTAGTGTTTTGATGTGCTTAAGTCCAATATGCGAGCATCGTTGAAATATTTTGTAATTTCCTAATCCAACCTTTTGTTTTGAGTTAGGTTGTATATTGGTGCTGACAGTTTTGTGTACAAGCCCATTACTTATTTCCACTGCTTCATGTTGGACATTTTGAATAGAAGATTAAATGAGACTTAAAGGCCATTAACCCAGGGTGGATTTAGCATGTTGTATGCTAGTTTCTAATGTCCTATGCCATCCAACTTGTATTTAAATATTCCAGAAAAAAATGTTATGTTCTACTTTCCTCACTTCAACAAAAGTCATTTCTGTGTATTTACACTATATAAGTCATATTGGCATTAAGCTTTCATTCTGTAGATGTTTGCTTGATAAAAATGAAAATGAGTCTTGAATTGTCCAGGGAGAAGTGCAAATTAGTTTTTTCTGGCATTTTGAGATGACAAACTGAGCAACAATTAGAATTTGAAATATACAGACTGAGTTGCATTTAAAAATGCTCAAAAAGGAGGGAAGGAATTCTACTTTGAAATTCTGAGATTAGGGGCCATATGTTAAAATGGGCAGATTCATTTTCATCTGCTTGAGCTATGATTCAAATCTCTTTGTGATGTCAATGCAATAAGTGTGTCAGAATCCCAATCTATGTAACATTTGCCCAGCTTTGTTTGATTTTGGAATTCTCAATCCAGATAGTGTAAACCTGTCATAACGCTGGCATGATTAGTTTATCCCCTTAGGGCAATTTTCTTTCTGGTGCTTACTTATATTTTGCGTAACTAATTTTAGTGCTAATTTATAGCATTTTATGGGCATGGTTTTGCTAAGCACATATATATCTATTATGAATTGGAATGAAAATGGCTACTTTTCACATGGAACAAAAGTAAAGCCTTCCAAGGCAGTGCATTATTTGTTGTCTGATGGTATGTGCTGCGGCTGTCATGCGAATTCTAATTCTCAAAGCAATAGTTACACAATGCTGACCTTTCAGAAATAATGGATAATCATAGAACTTGTGTAAAAAGGAACTTCAAGATATTGATATTCGTAAAAAATGTACTGGAGAACATTCATGAAACTTGAAGTATATAAATTGCCTGGACCTGATGATCTTCATTGCAGAGTACTATAAGAGATGGTTGAGATATGGACCAAGGATCAGTGCTTGTGCCCCAGTTATTCACAGCCAATATTGTAAATAGGATGTGGGATATAAATGTCATATTTCTAAGTTTGCTAGTGACACAAAATTTGGTAGAAGTGTGAGTTGTGAGGAGCATGCAAAGTTTGCTCTTATTCACTCAGAATGGCATTAATTTTGTTGAGTAAAGAGGTTATATTGAAGTTGTAGAAGACACTCATTCAGCCTCAGTTGGAGTGTTGCTTTCAGTTCTGAGTGTTATACTTTAGGATGGCGTGTGAAGGCCTTAGAGAATGCAAAAAAGATTAATGGGAATGGATCTGTAGATGAAGTTATGAAAGTAGGTTGGATGGGTTGGGACTACATTTCTTGCAGAAAAGACTAAGAGAAAATTTGATTAAGACATTCAAGATCATGAGGAATCCAGACAGAGTAGAAGGGGAGAAACATTTTTGATTTATAGTTATAATATTTACAGTAATATCAACCTAAAAGTAATTTATACTGCACTTGCATAGCCTTGTGAATATTATTGATATTAAGTGAAATATTGGAAGTAATTCAACTTGTAACTGTTCTTTACTTATGTTTATTTGACTTGAAATTGAGTAAATTTTGTCTTGTTAAAATTTTTTCATTTGCATTGTGGCATAACTTTTTTCACGCAAAAGCAGAATGAACAAACGGATTATTTCAAACATTTAATTCAGTTTATCTTGGATGTTGTGTTGCATCTTTCTAATAGGTTATTTTCTTTATCCATGGAAGCTGCATTAATTATTATGTACATATCTTCCTTTAAATCCCTCTATTTATCCTAAAAATTGTGTTTGATTACATTTTGTTTGAGAAGGTTATATTTTTCTTTGTTTCATGGTAAATGACTGGTGGCCATTTGTACAACTTAATGTGACTCCAGAAGGTTACAATAATGCTATCACTCACTATCAATTTCCTTTTCTACTTCCCCCAAATCTTTAATCAAAAAGACCAATTGCTGGCAGCAAGCTGAAGTCAAATAATTTGAAAGGTCTTGCAGACACGCATCAAAATCTGTGAATTTCCTATAAAAAGTCAAAGAAACTCAATTGCAATTTTATTGTACTGTTTGATAGATTTCCTGCCATCTTTGTAGCAGCTAAGCTGTTTGTCACTGTAATCCACTCCTCCCACAGCTACATCACACTCATTAATGCATGGTGGCTTTCCTGACACTTCTGCACTATTTCCCTTTCTATCCAATTTGTCGTAGTCAGCATCTAATGGTTTTGCAAAATTGTATTTTATTCTGTTGCTTTTCAAAGCGTATCACTTAGATGACACATTCCTATTTAATATTTTATTACAATAGTACCCTAAGCATTGGGTTCATATTTAATGTCAGGCAGTTTTAAAATCTTTTAAAAAATCAAAATTGTGCAAGCAGGAAGAACCCTGTATAAATGTGAATGAATTTGAAAATATAGTATTTTAAGTGTTGCACTACTGGATCACCAGAATGAAGCTGGGGCTTAAAGAGTTAAATTTTGAAGACCTGGAATATTAGAATGGCTTGTATTTGCTTGAATCTGAGATTGAGTATTTTTTTTAAAACGAAACTACTTGATAAAGTAGATACAAATGAACTATTTCCTGTGGTGGTTGACAACCCAAAACAAGGAATTATAGTCTTAAAATTAGAGCTGTGCCGTTGAGAATGAAATCAAAGTTCTTTATACAAATGTACATCAGCATTACTGTCAACGTAGGCAGGATATTATTTAGGTCAAATATGTTGCTTTGTATAGTTGCCAACCGTTTAATAAAAAGCTGCATTTCCTCCCAACACTATGCGTGCTCCAAGCATGTGCAGTTTAAACATGTTGCTCTGAAGTCATTTGGAGTGCCTGAGTGGGCAGATGCCAGGGCTAAAGACGGTGTTGCTGAAATCATCACAGCCATGTGGTGGCATCCATTTGACACGCACATAGAATTGTATGTATTAATTTATACTCATCCAAAACAGATTTGGTGTTATATATCTGAATCCAAATTCTGACAATGGAGAAGGAGGCCATTCAGTCTATCGAGACTACACTGACCACAATCACACCCAGGTTCTATCACGATAACCCCACATATTTACTTTGTTATTCCCCTTGATAATAAGGGCAATTTAGCATGGCCAATCAACCTAATCTGCACATCTTTGGATGTGGGAGGAAACTGAAACACCCAAACAAAACCCAGACATTCACAGGGAGAATGTGCAAACTCTACACACAGTTACCTGGGCCAGAATTGAACTCGGGTCCTTGGTGCTGTGAGGCAGCAGTGCTTACCACTGTGCCATCCAGTAAATTAAGAGGGCTAATTCTAGGCATGAGTGATAGGGAGGTACAGGAGGGATCCTCATGGAGTGTAACGTGTACAGGGAATGCATCAGCATTATCATCCAAAACATAGGATATCCATGCGTATCATCCAAAACATTGCAACAGTTTCCTCATGTTCAGCAAGAGTGCCACATAGCAGCTGACCACCATCTCTCAACTGCACAACTGTCCCAAAATCATCAGATTGTTTTAATGATGTTGAATAATGAGCAGAAATTTCTTAACAATATATTGGTATCACCAAAGCCATTGTCTTCAGTTCCACGACAAACATTGTTTCTAGTTTACTGACTGCAACTCTCTTTTTTAAATATCTGTTCATGGGTTATGATCATCACTGGCTGGGCCAGCATTTATTGCCCAAACCCTGGCATTTAAGAATCAGACATTTTGTTGTGGATCTGGAGTCACATGTAGAGCAGACTAGACAAAGATAACAGATTGCCTTTCTCCAAAGAACATTAGGGAACCAGATGGATTTTTCTGATGCTTCTCTGGTCATCATTAGACAACGATTATGACAATGGTTCCATGGTTGTCATTAATTCTAGATTTTTAGTGAATTCATATTTTACCCCACAGGTCCCCTGAGCATTATCTTAGGTCTTTGGATTATTAGTCCAGTGACAGTAACTCTATGCCTCTTCCTGACAACTGTCAGAGGCTGAAACTTTGGTGTCACGATTAACCCTGAGAGCTTACTAACACATTCTTGAACCATTACTGAGAATGCCTAATCCCATGTCCATAGCTTTTTCTGACTCAGCCCAAATTTTAAGCTCGTCACTTCTGTACTCTTGTTTCTCAATCCAACGTGCTCCAAAGTAGTCCTAGCCAACCTTGGATACCATTAATCATAAACTTGAAGTCATCAAAAGCTCTGCTGTCATCTCCTAACTTTCACTAAGTTCTGTTCAACATCCTTGTGCTTTCTACCTATGTTGACTTCTGATTAAGCAATGTCTTGATTTTTAAAAAGGCTCATCGTTGTGCTCCCTGTCTTTATAATCTCCATGATGTAGATATGCTGGTGTTGGACTGGGGTAAACACAGTAAGAAGTCTGACAATACCAGGTTTAAGTCCAACCGATATATTTGATAGTAAACTCACAAGCTTTCGAGGTTATCCTCTTCATCAGGTGAATTCATCAGGTCAAAAATGATCATAATTCTACCTCCTTCACGATAGCATTGGAAAGAGATAGGATCAGGCAGGCTAGGAAGGTGTTTATCTGGATTAGGGGGAAATATGAAGACATCAGGTAGAAAATTGGATGAGTAAACTGGAAGGTGGTGTTCTTGGGGAAAAGTACTGAAGAAAAGTGGCGGATTTTCAAGGAATGTTTGTCTGGAGCTCTGCATGACAACATTCTGATGAGACGGGGAGGTTTTGGTAGGTTCTGGGAACCATGTTGCACGAAGGTTGTGGTGAACCTATAGTCAGGAAGAAAAGAAAGGTTCAGAGTGCTAGGCGAGGTTAAGGATCTAGAGGAATATATGGTTTGTAGAAAGGAGCTTAAAAAGAAAATTAGGAGAGCCAGAAGGGGTCATGAGAAGGCCTTGGTGGGTAAGATTAAGGAGAATCCCCAGGCATTGTACAAACATGTGAAGAGTAAAAGGATGAGAAGTGAAGGGGTTGGACCTATAAAAGGTGAAGGGGGAAAAGTCTCTGTGATCCAGAAAAAATGGCAGAGGTGCTTAATGAGTACTTTGCCTCGGTATTCACGATGGAAAATGATCTGGGAGATTGTACTGCAGGTTTGCGGAAAACTGAAAAAATTGAGTGTATGGACGTTAAGGAAGAGAATGTGTTGGAACTTTTAAATTCTATCAAGATAGATAAGTTGCTGGGACCGAAGGGGATGTACCCAAAGTTACTATGGGAGGTGAGGGAAGAGATTGCAGAGCCCCTGGCAATGATCTTTGTGTCGTCGATGGAGACGGGAGAGGTTCTGGAGGATTGCGGATGTGGTTCCTATTTTCAAGAAAGGGAACAGGGATGGCCTGGGAAATTATCCGGTAAGTCTGACCTCAGTGTTTGGTAAGTTGATGGAGAGGATTCTGAGGGACAGGATTTATGAACATTTAGAGAAGTTTAGTATGATCAGAAATAGTCAGCATGTCTTTGTCAAGGGCAGGTTGTGCCTTACGAGCCTAGTTGAGTTCTTTGAAAATGTGACTGAACACGTTGATGAAGAAAGAGCAGTGGATGTGGTTTACGTAGACTTCGGCAAGGCATTCGATAAGCTCCCCCATGCAAGACTTCTTGAGAAGGTAAGAGGGCATGGGTTCCATACTGTGGGAAATTGCCAGAGAGCACCCGTTCAATCAAGATGTAGAACTGTTGCTTTTTTTCATCTGGGGAGGCAATTATTGATATGATAATATTGATACATGGACAGCATTCGAATGAAAAAACTTTAGGATTGCACCCTCATCGTAGTGCGCACCAAGGAGTGACCTGTATAACAACCAATGCTGTGACAGCAAAGTGTATTGAGAATTCAATTTAAAGGTCATATTTCATAGAATCCCTACACTTCAGAAAGAGACCATTCAGCCCATCGAGTCTGCACTGACCACAATCCCACCCAGGCCCTACACCATACCCCTACATATTTTACCTCTAACCCCTCTAACCTACACATCTCAGGATACTAAGGGCAATTTTTTTAGCACAGCCAATCGACCTAACCTGCACATCTTTGGACTGTGGGAAGAAACTGGAGCACCCAGAGGAAATCCACACACACACATGAGAATTTGCAAACTCCACACAGACAGTGACCCAAGCCGGGAATCAAACTCAGCTCCCAGGAGCTGTAAAGCAGCGGTGCTAATCATTATGCTACATTGCTACCCCTATTTGGTGATGACCAGGTCCAGCTGCTGCCAATGCCCTGATCTTGATATTTCCAGGACACCTGATGGCATAGTTTGTTCTGAAATAAGATGTTATTTACATAAATCTTGTGGTAGTAGTAAAGCTTGAGTGGTTTCTGTCTGTTCTCATTTATCTTTCTGAGACAGGAGGGCCATACCTCATGGTCAGCACCCACTCTTGTGTTCAAAATCTCCAGTGGGTAAAGATGTTCTGACTTGGGGATTCTGCAGATAGCAGTATTAAACTTGGACCTTTTGGCTCTGTAGTGGAGCACAACATTGAAGCATAGGTACCAAATTGGAGGATAGTCAATACTGAAGAGGGTTGCAACAGTAGAACGTTAATAAACTTCCAGAATGAGCAAAGAATTGGCATAGAAAAGAGAGAGTTCTGGAAAGGTGCAGGTATCAGTAGAGTTCAGGAACAAAGGAACTTCTGAGTAGAAATGCGGCAATCACAAACATTGCACCACAGGAAAAAAGAGAAGCATAAGCTAAGTGCTTCGCTTTATTTCTAGAGTGATAGCATTGAAAAATAGGGTAGTAATGCTAAACCTATAATAAGGTAAGGTATGTTTGCCATAGACCCAAGACTGTGATTGGTGGTGATTGAGGATTACTGTATCTCAGGTGAGGGACAAAATTGAGAAGGCAGACCTTCATGAATGTATTGAACCTTGGTTAGACCACATTTAAAGTACTCTGGTTGTCATAAAAAGAATGTGGAGGCTACAGAGATGGTGTGGAGAAGTTTTACAAAATGATGCTAGAAATGTGCGAGTATGCAAATCAGAAAAGAACTGACAAGTTCGGTTTCTTATGAAAAAAGCAAATGAGTTAGAGATCCTCAATTATGATGGGTTATTACTAGATACAAGTTGAATGTTTTCAATTGTATGGAAGATCGTAACTTTGGCTATCAATGTAGGCAGTCACCAGGGAATCCAATGGGGAATTCAGAAGGGGCATATTCCCCTTCTGGGGATAAAAGGGGATAAAAGTTGGGAGGGGGGGGAGCTTGAGTGGAGCATAAATACTGTTGAGGTCAAGAGGCCAGTTTGTGCTGAATACCCTATGTCATAGTGTATGCAGGAATGACTAAGTGACACAAAGGTTGGGGTGTATTTGTAGCATTTGACATGTATCATGGTGTTAGTCTAAAATCTGAGTTCCAGAAATTGTAAGAATCACCTGAAGCAATCAAGTCTTTACTAATGTTTTTGTTTCTTATGCTAATCGGGTGAAGAATTTGAATATGTTTTCACTTGGCCATTTGAAGACTATGACTGAAACTCATGGCCAAGTAGATGTCATCCTTGATTTGAGGGACAGCTGATGATGATCATAACAGCAAACAAATGTACTATTTTAAATCGGTAGTTTTCTGCATGTCAGAATTGCAGAAATGATTTTCTCCCAGCTATCCAAAAGAAAACTGTTATCATATTACGAAATAGTACAAAGCAACAGAATTCTGGTCAGTGAATCCCAAAAGAGAATTCGAGTGGTCTCCAATCTGATGTTACGTACACTGTAATTTTTCCCCACCATCTGACCCTCAAAGGTTGTGTAATAATCTGAAAACATATTTGGAAATGTTTTTAAATATATTTTCAATGTGACATTATTATTTGTATCTGAATACATTTAATTCTGTAATTATATTGTGTACATCTTTGCTGAAATCTAAATTCTGGCATTGAGTATTAAAGAGGCACGTTTGCGACCTACCACACTGTGGAGCTGCAAACTGGTACACCATGATTGAATGGTTTCTAAATAAGGTATCTATAAAAAAATAAAGCTTAAACTTCAATTTTCTTAGAGCAATAACTTATTTTACTTAGAAAAAAAGTTGCTACTGGAGTAAAATAACTAATTACAACCACTACTTTCTTAAGTTTATAATTAGTAAACATTGGGTGTCAATTTATGCTGGGAACAGCAGAACACCAAAAATTTCTGATTTGTTCGCGGGGCAATATATTTTGCATGCAGTTTCAGAAGGAATTGCTGCTGTGCAAACAGTTATAGATTAGCAATCAGGTGATTGGGAAGATTAATGACTACCCATGTAGCTAGCTAATTTAGAACAATATCTGCTAATTAATTGCAAATTATCTACTTTTACTGTTCAGCCTCAAGGAAGGGGGTGGTGGTGGTGGTGATTAAAGATGGGGAATGCAAACAAATTAAGATTTTTGTCCCAATGATTTGGTGGTGACGATCATAATTTTGCTGTCCTGCATGCACTTAGTTGACGTCATAAGGTTAACTATGGCTTTATTTGAGGCAATTTTTTAAAGCAGCATCTTGGCCATTTTTGCAAAATTGTAAATGAGATCAAGCCTTGGAGGAGGTGCAATGCCTTCAATCAGCTTGGATTGTGTAGATCGAGCCCAAGACGTGAAGTCTTGTCAGCTTGGATCTGGAATGTCTCATTTGTTGAGACTTTGAATTGGACTTTGATTGGATTGAATTGGATATAGACAAAATAAAAACAAACTCATCATATATATCTTGATTCATTAAAAAGAAACCCAATGTCAGTGCTGAAAATATTCACTACAATGTTGCCATTGTTTTTAACCAAGCCTTTACAAATATAGTATTATGTTTATTCTGAGATATTGAAGAAAGAGTTGTCTGATCCAGTTAATTTTCATGCCTTTTTAAAGTTTTGATTTAATCATATTGCCTTCCTAATTAAAAAAAGACAAAGATGAGTTACCAAGCTTTTGCCTGATGGCAACAATTTGATGTATTGAAAGTTTTTGATAAAAGAACTTGTTCAGTCATTACAGTTCATAGAATCTCTACAGTGCAGGAGGAGGCCATTCAGCCTATCGAATTTGCACCGACTACCGCTGGTATCTTTGTTGCTAAATAGTAATTAAACTTTTTCTGCAGTTTATTCTCTGACTAATTTTCTGTTTGGTCAAGAATAAAATTACATCAGATTGATAACTTCTATCTACTAAACTATCATTACATTTGTAATTGCATCAGACTGGTATGCAGCAATGATTCAATGATTCTGCAATGGTTGCACGGACTAAAAATTGCTGTGTACGTGTACCTTGCATGTTCTGTTCTCTCTAACTTGTGTTATCTCAGGTTTAAAAAAAATACTGTCCTATATGTAAAAAAAAGTTCTTTAAATTATGCATATTTAATGTGTTTATTGGAAATTCATAAGTAATTCTGACTGCTTGTAAAGACTCTTGGAATTATTCAGTGTTAAGGTTATTGTGCTTGTAAGACACATGGCATTTATAGTACATCACAGTGCACTTTCAGTCATTGTTGCTACAAATTATTTAAAATGCTTTTTTTTGTCATTTTTCCTCAAGTGACAGTAAGTCACTTTAACCTAGTATAGTACCAAGTTGAAGTCCAACAGGTTTATTTGGTAGCACGAGCTTTCAGAGCGGTGCCCCTTCATCGGGTAACTGGCTCCTGATAAATCTGTTGGACTTTAACTTGTGTTGTGAGACTACTTACTGTGTCAACCCCAGCAACTCCACATCATTCCTCAAGTGAAACTTCTAATATTTGAAATGGATGTTTAACAAAATTTAAAGAAACAGAAAACTTTTTTTGTAATAATGTGATTGGCTGCAAATTGAATTGACTTTTTTTTGCTTCTTTTAATGGTTTTATATATTGTAAGTCATTACTTCAATGCCTCATCATATTATGAAAGCCCAGGCTTGGAACAGATTTTTGCACTTAACTCCTAAGCTAAATTTGGATTGTGCAGTCTTTGCATGTTGTGTGCTTTATTTCCCAAGATGCATCAGCCCAAGATGATTACTGATTGATTTTTTTTTTTGTTCCAGTTATTAACACTTTTTTATTTGGCTTTACTTCAAATAATCTTTAAAGTCAGCAGAACAATTTTCAAAATTTCTAAGAAGGTAAAATAAATATTTTAAAGAGGTCTGTATACATTTGAAGGATAATGGAAATATGTGAATTTGCTTCTGATCTTCTAATTATTCATTATATGTTCAATAAACTTCAGAAATTGCATATTAGAGGAGGTAGACAAAATAGGGAGAGTGTCGTGATGGAAGGAAAGAAAAGATAGAATGGTAAAATGAAGGATGGGTATGAATTGGGAGGTAGAGAATTGAGAAATTGTTTGAGGAATTAGAAGGGAGAATGTGGAGAGAGCTGATTTAAGGCTGCTTTCATATTTTTATATAACTTATAAAGGAAGTGAGTGCAAAATTCCTATAGTATGCAGGATTATTTGAGTTACTGAGTGAGGTTAGTTTTCTAAAATATGGTGATCAATATTGTCTGTTTGGTGGTACAACCATGTTGGCATCTTCAGATTAGCTGCCTGTAAATTTATGGATGTTTTTGAAAAACTGGTGATATAGTGATGTAAGTTTTATTCAGAAGATATGCAGTAAGATCAATAATAGCATTTAAAGTTTTTTTTTAAAAAAAAGCACTTCCACAACGCAAGGTCATAATAAAATTATAGTAAGGCTATTTAAGAATGAGATCAAGAAATACTTTCGTACAAAAGGCTGTGGAAATTTGGAAATTTATCCCCAGAAGCTTTGAATCCTGGCTTAGTTCAGATTTTCAACATTAAGAAGTTTTTGTTTGCTAAGGGTATCAGTGACACAGTGGTTAGCACTGCTGCCTCACAGCGCCAAAGACCTAGGTTCAACTCCTGGCTTGGACAATGGGTGCAGAATCTGCACGTTCTCCCCCATTTCCTCTGAGTGCTCTAGTTTCCTCCCACAGTCTGAGAGATGTGCTAGTTAGGTGCGTTGGCCGTGCTAAATTCTCCCTTGGCATACCTGAAAATGTGCCGGAGTGTGGTGACTAGAAGATTTTCACTAACTTCATTGCAGTGTTAATGTAAGCCTACTTGTAACACTAATAAATAAACTTAAACTGTCAAGGACTTGGACCAAGGTCAGCAAATGGAATTGAAGTACAGATAAATCATGATCCAGTGAAATGGCAGAAAATCAGGAGGTGCTAAATAGCCGACTACCAGAATCACCAGGTCATATCCCCAGTAGTTTTAGCATTACTAACTGCAATTTTGCATCAGTTGTGCTGATGAATATTTATATGGGTTAAGATGAGAGATCTTCCAAAATTTAACCGTACATAAAAATGTGATCCCACAGGATGTAACCACTCAACTGTATGTTTCTAATGTGAAACTGCAGGTGGTAAACATCTACAACTAAGTGACCATTCCTCATCCATAAAAAGAAAACATTTATTTGCCATTATGTCTTTATCAATGCTGTTGCCTGATTTGACCAAGATCAATTGACTTAATTCATTTTTTGCTCTTTATTACCACTTTTTTCAGGTCACCTACGAAATACACAAGGAAAGTTTAACCAGAATGTTTGAAGAGTACCAAAGACACGATCAAAGCACCAAGCAAGCTTTGACCATTCCAACTGTCTCTGAGGTTAGCAGCATGCAAGAAGCCAAGGTTCAGAAAGATATTTTTGAGGTCAAGAGTGTACCTCATGAAACTGTTGACAAGCAATTAGAAAAACCAGACAATTTCAAACAATTTGAAGACAACCAGAAAACCAATACTGTAAACACAGATATACAGCAGGAACATTTAGAACAAACAGACAAAATTAAGGAAGCAATTGTATCATCTAATGATTCTGAAGTAGAAAAGGTGGCAGCACAAGTTGGTCAGACATCAAAAAAACTACCAGATTTTTTGGAAAGTTCTGAAGTGGAGAAATCTGAAGTAACTGAAGAATGCATGGATAATGCAGACTGTTCAGCAAGTTCAGTACACACTTTCTCAGAGCAAATTGCTTCAGTTCCTTCCCTGTCAGCCAAAGAGAAAATAGTAATTGAAAATACTGCAAACAAACAAGAACATAACAAACAAGAACATGATGTCATATCAGAACCTTGTGATCCAAAGATTGGTATAGTAGAATATTCGAGCAATGGGCAGTTTGAGAACAGTAAAAGTAGTCAAGAGAACACTGCCACACAATCTCAAGCCATTTCTCAAGAGCCAGATAACTCTGCATCCAAGGACAATGCAAGCTGTTCAGAAACAGCTTCAAATCATTCTGCATCTCTTGTACAAGAAGAAGTGGTCAAAGTGGGAAAGGAGATGGCAACATTGCCAACAGAATCAACTACTGGTCCTTTAAAGCAATTGGACAGTCAGATTGCTGAAACTCAGAGCAGCAATAATCTGAATAAAGATATTGGAACAACCGCCACAAAAACTCGGGAGTTGAGAGTCCCATCTACTAAAGAAATTGCTAGACTGGATGTGTCTAGTGTTGCATCTGATACTGAGAGGTTGGAACTTAGAGCAAGTATAAGTCAAGAATCTACAATTGTACCAAAACCTCCCGTTCAGGTAATGAAGTTTATTGAAATAAAATAAGTTAAAAAGCAGCTGCACTTTTTTTTTATGTTGGGGTAAACAGAATGGTTTCCATGACCTTTTTCTTATTGGGAGTTGGAGGCACAGGCGTAAGGAGTAAATCAGCCATAGAGATTTACAGCATGGAAAAAGGCCATTTGGTCCAAATTGTCCTTGCTGCCCATTTTTTACCATTTAAGCTAGTCCCAATTGCCCATATTCTCCATACCAGTCTTATTCATGCAACTGTACAAATGCTTTTTAAAAGACAAAACGATACCTACCTCTACCACTTCCACTTCTGGCAACTCATTCCAGACACACTCAATCCTTTGTGTGAAACAATTGCTCCTCTGGATTCTTTTGTGGCTCTTCTCTTTCTCATTAAATCTTTGCCCTCTAGTTTTAGACCCCTTACCATTGGGAAAAGATGTTAACTATCTATTGTTATCTATGCCCCTCATTATTTTATTGACCTCTGAGATCATTTTTATACTATACAGGGAAAAAAGTCCCAGTCTATTCAGCCCCTCCTTATAATCCAAACCATCTAGTACCAGCAGCATCCTAATAAATCTTTTCTGCATTCTTTGTAATTTAATAATATCCTTTCTATAATAGGGTGACCAGAACTAAACACAGTATTCCAAGTGTGGCCTTATCAATGTCTTGTACAACTTCACCAAGCTGTCCACTTGTGACTCCTTTTTGAAGGAGCTATGAATCTGTACCCTAGATCTCTTTTGTTCTATAAATCTCCCCAGTGCTCTATCATTCACTGAGTAAGTCCCATCCTGGTTTGATCTAACAAAATCATCACCTTGCATTTATCTAAATTAAATTTCCAGCTGTCATTCATCAGCCCACTGCCCAATTGATCAAGATCCAGTTGCAATCCTAGATAACCTTCGCTATCCAATATATCACTAATCTTGTTGTCATCTGCAAACTTACTAACCATGTCTCCTAAATTTTCATCAATATCATTGAAATAAATAACAAATAATAGTGGATCAGCATTGACCCCTGAGGCATACTACTGGTCGCAGGCCTTCAGTTTAAAAAATAACCCTCTACAACCACCCTCTGTTCTTCTGCCATCAAACCAAGTTATGTATTTAGTTGGCTATCTTGCCCTGGATCACGTGAGATTCTGATTGTACTAAAATAATAGTCTCACCGTTAAATGCTCAGTAATTTTATGAAGTTTTCCTATGTTGTTTTTCAAACATTTTTATTTTGTTCAGAACTAATTAGTTGCAGACGTGACAAAAATAGAAATGTGAGAAATACTGTGGAATTGGGAACTACTCTGTGGAGAGAAAGTGAGCTAATGTTTAAAATGGATGATCTATCACCACTATTTTCCTTTGGTGTTGTTTGGTTACTGTTACCAGTGCACAGTGCTTTTGTCAATACTTCGGTAAAAGTGGTGGAAGAAGTCCTGTACTCCATTTACCTTGTAATTTCTTTAGGCATTTTGCATTATAATTTTTATCGGAATGAGCTAATTAAGGCATTTCAATTACTCTGGTTTGTAATTTAAATAAATTTGGCCTTCATGAAATTTTATGTTTTACCAACTGATTAAGTAACTTTTAAGTAAATTATTTTTATGAGAATTGAAGCACATTGTTTTTGGTTCAATTGCTTGCCTTACTAGGGAAACCATTAATAAATTAAATTTTCATAATTCATCTGTTTTTATGAAGTTATTTATGTTGTCTTAGTTTATTTTCAAATTGACAAGAGATTAGAAATAGGATTACCTTTGCTGAAAGAAAGATGTTCAGCCAAATTATCAACCAATTTTTTTTGGTCTCAATGTCATGGAGACGAAATTGAGTAATGTAGTATACCAAATTGAAACAAGTCCATGTAAATTGCAGTTTACCTAAAAGTGTTTTGTGATCCTGGACAGTGGGAAAGCTGTTAGTCAAATGACAGGTGTTGCATTCCTTCTATTAAACAGGAAAGTTGCACGAGTTTAGAAATCTGAGCAATAGGATGGATGTAGCTGAGGGCTTTGTTAGCTGTAGTGAAAAGGTATCCACAGTCAATAATAAAGGAAGATATGTTGGAAGCATTGATGTGATAGATGGCATCATCATTACAAATGAAATGGAGAAACTGAGATTGAGGTAGGAAACTTAAAGGCAGTACGTAGGAGAGACTTTAGATTAGAGTCTTTGCCATTAAGACTTTGTTAAGAAATTAGTTAATTTCTCATCCGTTCATGTTTGGAATTCCACATTGCCATCTGTCCTGATAACCTTTGATTCCCTCACCTAACAAGGACCTCCGCCTTAAAAGTATTCAGTGACCCTACTTTCATTGCCTGCTAAAGCAGAGCATTCTAAGGTTGTATAATCCTTGGAGAAAAAACTTCTCATCTCTGTCCTAAAATGGTGCACCCTAATTTTAAAATAGTGCCCCTTAGTTCTGAATTCAACCACAAGAGGAAACATCCTTTCCACATCCACCTTTTCATGGCCATTCAGGATCTTATAAACATCAATCTAGTCACCCTTTGCTCTCCAGTAGAAATAAGCCAGATATGTCTGACCTTTCCTCATGTGATGATCCACTCATTCCTGGTATCAGTCTAGTAAACCTGCTCTGAACTGCCTCCAATGTATTTACATATATAAATTTGGATACCAAAATGCATTCACTATTCAAGATGTGATCTAAGCAATGCCCAGTATAACTGAAGTATAACATTCTTATTTTTATTCTTCAATTCTTCTTGTAATGCAGGATGGCGTTCTATTATACTTAATTACTTAGCTGCAAACTAGTTTTTGTGACTTGTGCACTTGAACACCTTTGTTTCCCTTTGTACTTTGTACCTTGAGATTCCGCAGCCATTCTCCATTTAAAAATATTACTCTGCTCTTTCATTCTTCCTGCTGAAGTGAAAAAATTCACATTTTCCGATTTTATACTCCATCTGCCAGATTTTTATTCATTCATTCAATCTCTATCCATCTACAATCTCCTTGTGTCCTCTTCACAACATACAGTCCTTCCTATTTTTGAGTCATCTGCATTTTAGTTACCATGCCTTTGTATCCTTCGTCTAAATTATATAGATTATAAAAAGTTGAGGCTTTAGGGCAGACCCTTGAGGGATGTCGTGACAGTTAGGAAAAAAAAAATTGATGCATACTCTCTATTTTCTGCCAGCTGGCCAATCTTCGATCTATGCTGATCTGTTATCCCCATATGAGCTTTTATTTTCTGTAATAACATGTGGTGCCTTATCAAATGTCTTCTGGAAATCCAAGTACAACCTGTCTATAGGTTCCCCTTTATAGAACATAGAACGTTACAGCACAGAACAGGCCCTTCGGCCTTCGATGTTGCGCCGACCAATTAAGAAAAAGCAATGACCCTCTAACTTAAACCATTCCCTTTTCATCCTTTATCCACAGCGTATATTATCACTTCAGAGAATTCCAATAAATTGGTTAAACGTGATTTCCGTTTCACAAAGTTATGCTAACTCTTGATTATTCAATTTGTTTAGTTTAAAACCCTTGTCTTCCCTGTAGTTGGCATAAACACTCATCCTCAGCATGTTTCAAGCGTAAAGGTACAGCTCCCACTTTCTCTTGTGCCAGTGTCTGTGCCTATGAATGAAAACCCACTTATCCCACATCCGCCTTTCAGGCACTCATCCGTTTTTGTTTTTATTTGCCATATACCATTTGCACGTGTCTCAGAAAATTGAGAGACTTTCCCCTTTGAGTTGCTGCTGCATAATTTAGTACCCAGCATCTTATACTGACTGTGTAGAACCTCTTTCCTTGACTGCCTATGTTGTTGGCATTCACATGAGCCATGGCATATAGATCTTCCTCCTTTCACAGTTACTTAATCTCCAACCCTGAGTAGGTGTCCCAAATGTTGGCATCAGGCAGGCAACACAGCCTTCTGGATTAACACTCTTTGCCGCAGAGAAAACTGTCTATCCTTTCATTGTATTGTTCCCTACAATCAATGCATTCCTGTTTGATCCTTTCACTTGAACAGCTTTCTGTACCTTGAAGCCATGACCAGTCTGCACTTTGTTCTTTGCAGAGCTCGCTTTCAACCATACATTGTGAGCTGTTTGCCAATTGCGAGGTTTCTCCACTGCTTTCTGCTAAGTCCCTTTACCTACTTCATGCATGGTCACATTCTCCTGTTCCTTACTGCTGATCAACTTAGATGATATTTTATTCTAAGAAGCACGACAGTCTTATGGATCAAAGTGTCTAGCTTTTTCCACTTCCTTATGTTGCTCAATGTATGTATTCAGATTCTAAATCAATAATCTTGATCCAACATTCTTCTAGCTGCTTTCTACAGATGTGATTGTAGTGGATCACCTTGGCTTCTAAAAATGTCCACATTCCACAGCTGCAACATATCACCTATCCTACCATTGTTACATGTATTATTTAGTTAATTTAGTTCTTCCCTTAAGTTAGAATAATTCTTACGTATACCACACCTCTTTCCCATCTGCACTGTAAAACTGCAGAGGTATATCTTGTACCAAAGAAACAAGACAAATCATTCTACTCTTATTCATCAACAAAAGTGATGGAAGAGGTATCAATAGTGCTATCGGGCGGTACTTGCTCAGCAGTAACCTGCTCACAGACACTCAGTTGGGGTTCCACCATGGTCACTCAGCTCCTTGCATCATTACAGCCTTTGTTCAAACAGTGGACAAAAGTGAGGAATAGTGTGACTACCCTTCACATAAAGGCTACATTTGACAAAGTATGGCATCAAGGAACCCTAGCTAACCTGGAATCAGGAGGAAAGCATTGAATTTTGTTGATTGGAGTCATACTACAATAAAGAGGATGGTTGTAGTAATTCAGATCAATTATCTCAGCTCCAGGTTATCACTGTAGGAGTTTCTCAGGATAGTGTCCAAGGCCCAACTATCTTCAGCTGCTTCCTCAATGAGTTTCCATTGCAGGGTCAGAAGTGGGGATATTTGCAGCTGACTGCAAACCACTCATGACTCCTCAGATACGGAAGCAGTTCATGTCCAAATACAGCAAGCTTGGGCAATATCCAAGCTTGGGCTGACAAGTGGCAAGGAGCATTCGTGCTGCACAAGTGCCAGACAATGGCTATTTCCGATAACCAAGAATCAAACCATTGATCCTTAATGTTCAATGGCATTATTATCTCTGAATCCGCTGCACTATCAACATCCTAATGGTTATCATTGACCAGAAATTGAACTGGATTAGCCATATAAATAGTGTCCATAGAATAGATCAAAAGATCGGGATCCTGTGGTGAATAACTCACCCCTGTCCACCATCTACAAGATGTAAAGATGCCGGCGTTGGATTGGGGTGGTAAGAACTCAGTAAGAATTTAGCAACACCAATTTTTAATCCAACCGATTTATTTGATAGTAAAATTGCGAGCTTTCAACACTCTGTGTCTTCCTCAGGCAAATGCAGTGTTCTGGTCTGCAATAGCACACATCAGCATAGACAGTCAGAGATTGCTGATTAGAATGCGAATCCTTACATCTAACCTGCTATTCGAGTGTTAAAGTGGCTAACAATGTGTGTGAAGGGGATCCTGAGCATTGTTAGAGAATTGTGTATTTTCTCCAGACAGCACAGTAAGTGAGGTTTTTTGCTAACCCAGGCAAGTTACGGGGGTTACAGATAGTGTGTCATGAAGCCAAGATCCCTGTTAAGACCGTCCTCATGTGTGTGGAGCTTGGCTATCAGTCTCTGTTCAGCGACTCTGCGCTGTCGTGTATCACGAAAGCCCCCTTGAAGAACATTTACCTGCAGGTCGGAGGCCGAATGCCCATGACTGCTGAAGTGTTCGCCCACAGGAAGGGAACTGTTTTGCCTGGTTATTGTTGAGCGATGCTCATTCATCCGCTGTCGTAGTGTCTGCATGGTTTCCCCAATATACCATGCTTCGGGACATCCTTTCTTGCAACGTATTAGGTAGACAACGTTGGCCGAGTTGCAAGAGTATGTACCGTGCATCTGGTGAATGGTATCCTCACGTGTGATGATGTCGTCCATGTCTATGATCCGGCATGTCTTGCAGAGGTTGCTGTGGCAGGGTTGTGTGGTATTGTGGTCACTGTTCTCCTGAAGGTTGGGTAGTTTGCTGCGAACAGTGATCTGTTTGAGGTTGTGCGGTTGATACATTGATGACCCTTTGTTGTCCAGTACTTCCCCGGAGCGGAGAAGCTACGACATCTTCTCCGGAGTCTTCAACATATCATTGATGACGATGAACATCTCGCTGGGGCCATCCCCACCCCCCCACTTCTTGCTTTCAGACAACCGCACAACCTCAAACAGATCATTGTTCGCAGCAAACTACCCAACCTTCAGGAGAACAGTGACCACAATACCACACAACCCTGCCACAGCAACCTCTGCAAGACATGCCGGATCATAGACATGGACGACATCATCAAACGTGAGGGTACCATTCACCAGGTGCATGGTACATACTCTTGCAACTCGGCCAACATTGTCTACCTAATACGTTGCAAGAAAGGATGTCCCGAGGCATGGTATATTGGGGAGACCATGCAGACACTACGACAGCGGATGAATGAGCATCGCTCAACAATCACCAGGCAAAACAGTTCCCTTCCTGTGGGTGAACACTTCAGCAGTCATGGGCATTCGGCCTCCGACCTGCGGGTAAATGTTCTTCAAGGGGGCTTTCGTGATACACGACAGCGCAGAGTCGCTGAACAGAGACTGATAGCCAAGCTCCGCACACATGAGGACGGTCTTAACAGGGATCTTGGCTTCATGACACACTATCTGTAACCCCCGTAACTTGCCTGGGTTAGCAAAAAACCTCACTTACTGTGCTGTCTGGAGAAAATACACAATTCTCTAACAATGCTCAGGATTCCCTTCACACACATTGTTAGCCACTTTAACACTTGAATAGCAGGTTAGATGTAAGGATTCGCATTCTAATCAGCAATCTCTGACTGTCTGTGCTGATGTGTGCTATTGCAGACCAGAACACTGCATTTGCCTGAGGAAGACACAAGAGTGTTGAAAGCTCACAATTTTACTATCAAATAAATCGGTTGGATTAAAAATTGGTGTTGCTAAATTTTCACCATCTACAAGGCACGAGTCAGGAGAGTAATGAAATACTCTCCATTTGCCTGGACAAGTGCAGCTCCATGCCATCCAGGATAAAGCAGCCCACTTGATTGCTGCTCCTTCCACAAACATTCAATCCTTTGACCACTGGCAAACAATGGAGCCATGTGCACTATCCACAAGCTGCAGTGTAGGAACTCACCAAAATTCCTTGGGCAGCACCTTCCAAACCCATGACCACCCAGAAAGATAAGAGCAGCAAATACCTGGCAACATCACCAGCTGGAGGTTCCCCTTCAAGTCACTGACCACCCTGACTTGGAAATATGTCATCATTTCTTTGTTGCTGGGTCAAAATCTTGGAATTACCTCACTAACAGCACTGTGGGTGTACCAACACTCAGGGATTGCAACCGTTAAAGAAGAAGCAGTTAGAGAAGCTCACTACTACCTTCTGAAAGTTAGCTAGGGATAAGCAATAAATGCTGGGCTCGCCAGCAATGCCTATATCCTGTAAAGGAATTAAAAACAAAACTGAATTTGCATATGAACCTAATTTGTTACTGACTCTCCATCTCACTCCAGCAGTCGCCCATTTCCTCCTGTGCCTCATCTCAATTTATGAATATTCAAATATGCTATTTGTTCCCCAATCAAGAAAATATCATTAAACATTGACAATGTTTTATTCAGCTTTTATGTTATTTGCTGTGCTCTTTGTCTAGGTATCTCAGTCAGATCTTGTAAGTCAACAAGACCATGTATCTGAGGAACAGAGAAGAGGGTCTAATCCTTCAGCACGTCCCTCCATGTTTCGTATTCCAGAATTTAAATGGTCTTCCATGCACCAACGCTTGCTCAATGATCTGCTGTTTTCCATAGAGACAGATGTACAGATGTGGAGGAGGTAGCTTATGCATATTGTTGCTGTATATTGCTATTTTAAATATAATGCTGTTTGGTACTTTTTGAGATTTTTGAGTAACATAGTGATTGTATATTATTTCAATATTAAATGCATCCCCACCTCATTTTTTTAATAAAATTTTTGTATTTGGTTAGGTTTCCTGTCAGCTATCTGCGCAAAAGATGAGCGAATGCTTTAAAAAAAAATCCTTTTTTCTCTCCCCCCCGCCCCTTTTGAGCAGCCATAATACAAAGACAGTGATGGATTTTGTTAACAGCAGTGAAAACATCATCTTTGTCCACAACACCATTCACCTTGTCTCTCAGGTGGTAGATAACATCATAATGGCCTGTGGAGGGATCCTCCCACTTCTGTCTGCAGCTACATCTACAACAGTAAGTATGGAATAATAGGTCAAACATACTTTGAAAAATTAATTTCTTTTGTGCTTATTGCGATCAAGAATTGAACCCTTTTCTGGTTGTTAGTGAGTGACCTTGCTGACTATTCCAATTGAAAGTATCACCAATCCTTTTTTAAACAATCATACCTTGCATACACGAGTTACAAAACACAAGGATAAAGTGTATAAAATGTTTACAGATTCCATATTTACACAACTCTTTCATTTCAAAAATAATACATATATGACAATATTCTAATATGTTCTATTTGTCAGCTATCTTTTAATGTTTTAAAACAGCAGTTGATGCATTTTGCACATGCATGCTTTGCATCTAATTTGTTTGGAAATAAATTAAGACCATTTTTCTCAATTGGTGATCAGAAAAATCCCGGTTTAAAACAACGGCAGTGATGAGAATTTGTAATTGAATGTTAGAGGGAAGTTGCAGTAGCCAGACTTTAGAGCACAAATTCTTGATGACAATTTTAAGCAATGATATTGCTATTCTATTGACGTCAGTAATGTGTTTCTGGAACTGACTGGAAAATTTCAATTGATTTAATTATGCACATTTCTAAGTTACTGATTATTGTAGATTCCAAATGTCTATCTCATAATTTAATGGAATTAGCTCTTGAAGTTGTTTCATTGTAATAATTAATTATCAGATATTGGAATAAGGCATTTATAATAAGTGAGCAGCTTATTTGCATGAATGATCTAATTCAGGTTTGGATATTGAGAGAAATGCATTATAGCTGATATAAATTCAAATTGGTGTTTACAATGGAATGACTTGATATTTGACTCATGATTTCTGTAGAAATTTAAATAACTTCTGGAAAAAAATTGAATATAACTGTCTCCTGAAATAATTAAAAATATACCTGTAATGAATTAACCCCATTCTTTACTCATGTTTTTTCAATTTTATAAATTGCATCATTATGATCGAATTTGAATTATGTTTAAATATTGAGAATATCAAATCCACATCTAACAAATAGTATCACATTCATTTGCAACAATATGGTAGCTTTATGTTTTCAATACATGAATGAAATAGAGAAAACTCTAATCAGTGTAATGCCCTGAATTTTCCACTTATTGTTGTGCTCACTATGCTGATAATGTACATAAATAAAAAAAAAGGCAATTTCTTCTGACCTTCATTCTTGCATCCACATCACATTGATTGATATCAATGTAGGTCCACTCTACCTTTGTGACAGGAAAATATTCTAACTTTCTTTGGGATATTTCAGTATTATGACGTTGAGATCATTGTTCATGCAATCCTTTCAGCTGTTACACTGTACTTGAGATGAATTGTATGCATAAAGGTCAGTTGTTTTTCTTTCTGCATAACACATTCTGTTTTCGTGCCTCAAATGAATTTCCATTTTTTTTTGAGTCATATTGGAAGTCTTGGCTCAATCAGTTCTGTTTAGATTTAGTAAGGTAGAAATATTCTGACCTTTTGTTTGCAATTTTGTTCTGTTCCAGATGCAAACACTATGCCAAGTTCAGTCATGCCTTGGTTGTTGCATGCACTGATTACTCTTTAGTATTTCTCACTGGAACATGGCATCTCAATAGATATTGCAAGAGTTCCCATTTTTCTTTCCATACTTATGCTACTAGGTCATGTCCTCTATAGTATAAAGCAGAAGCTGAGAGTTAAGAATTATACTTGTAAATTGTCACTGTTAACACATCTATTCATGTTCACCTATGTTTTCCTTAGCTTGTTGTTTGGGTAAGCTTTGCCTCCTACATCTCTCCAAGTCTCCAGGCCAATGATAGTTCCAGCCTTAACATTAGAATATGCCCATTAATGTTGTGGAAGTATGAAACATTGTGGACTTTGTCTCACCGTTAATGTTTTACATGGAGGTTATCCTTCTTCCTGTATGAACTGTAGTGACTTGATGAATGGATGAAGCTTTGTTTGAATGATGTTGTTGCCTAATCAGGAACTTAATAAATTGAAGACAGATGTATTATCATTTGTAATGGTTTTAAAAACATTTTTCACAGCATGAATTGGAGAACATTGAACCAACACAAGGACTGTCATTTGAAACCTCCTTGACCTTTCTTCAGAGGCTAATAGGTCTTGTCGATGTGCTGATTTTTGCCAGCTCTCTTAGCTTCACTGAAATTGAGGCTGAAAAGAACATGTCAAATGGTGGAATATTAAGGCAATGTCTGCGACTAGGTGGGTATATTATGTAAAGTGACCCGATACTTAGTACTTCAATACTTTAGAAAATCCAGTTGCAACATATCGCTTTGCATTTAGTTTTAGTATATAGTGTGGCTTTCACATAGGATTATTAAACAAAAGATCAATTATAAATTACAGGATCAGATTTTTTGTACTGGATTTTAAGATTTTTGAAGGTGCAAGTTGCATATTTCCTACCTGTCTTTCGGGAAAACTTAAATTTTGTTTAGGCATTTGAAATGGAATTTCCAGGTTTCAAAAGTCATTACAAAGAGCCAAGAGTATTCCACAAATGTTGTACAATTACAGTTGAGCACTACGTGTCAATAGAGCAAAATCATCAGATGTGAGGAACAACTTTCTAAGCAGTGACTGGTAATGACCTGGAGATTATTGGTTTCCAAAGAAAATTGGATCAGCATTTGAGGAAAATAAACTTGCAGCGGATAGATCATGGAATAGACGGAGGAATGGGCCTGATGGAATGGCTTTCTAGAGAGCTGGCATGCACTCAGTGGTTTCCTCCTCCGCTGTCATGACTTTATTTTTTTAATCAATTCTCTGTAGGTTTCTTAAAATTGGAGTTGTGGTGGCAATTGCTGAGGGAAGGATAGGATATAGTTGGCAAGAACTGATGTTTGAGATGGGTAGCGGAGAATGTTAATGGAGAAATTGTACCCACACATTATCTTAGAACAAAGTGAAAAATATTTGTCAAGACTAATAATTGGGATTTGGTGTGATTCTCCCCTTTGTCTTCAGCTGAGTTCGTAAAATAGCTGATACCTTTGTTGTGATTTTCATCTTATTGCTTTCTTGGAGTTTTATATTCATAGGCATGTAATTATCTGAAGCCCAATTAGACACTCATGGATTTTGAAGCAATGCCATCAGTTATTTGTGAAAGGGTGGGAAGGAGGGAAGAAAGGACTACAAGAGAGTACAGAGTAGCTGTATCACTAATGGATTTATGGTGATAAGGTCACATGGATAAAGTCAGTCAGGGCCCTGTTTATTTCTCCAATTTTCTTCTCATCTTCCAGGTTTTGTATTGAAATACTCACGTTACAGAATTTTGACCCAGAAATAGCAAATTTGTTGCTTTGTTAGAGCATGCTTGAAATATAGTATACAGTTCTAGTCACCATGTTAATAAAAGGATGTAGAGGCACTGGACAGATTTACAAGAATGAAACCAGAAATGTGAAATTGTATTTGTCAGGAAAAGGCAAACAGGTTGGTTCTGTTTATCTTTCTTGAAAAGAGAGGCTTGAGCTTTCTGTGAATGGAGAACTTGAAAATGATGGAGTTTTTGATGGAGTTTCCACTTGTCAGGAAGAACAGAACCAGAGGCAATCAATGTAAGATATAGTCCCCAACCCCATGTAATCAGAGTGAATTTGGAAAAAACCTTTTCACCCGAAGAGCGAGATTGAAGTACTCACTACACCAGGTGACTAGAATAAATGCATTTAAATGTGGACTAGGCCAGTAAGTGAGAGAAGAGGGGATCAGTGGGTTCTGCGGTTAGAGTTATATGAGGAAGGATGGGAGGAGATTGGAGTGGAACAGAAATACTAACTGGGCTGGATAATCTATTTCTGTGTTTACTGTGTAATTCTGAGTTTGAGTCTATTGCTTGGTGGAATGATATCCATATGAAATTCACATTGTTTTTAATGGCATTCAGCTGATAAAAACATGAGCTTATAACAATGTTACTTACCTTTGTACCACTTAATTCGATGTAAAATTCAATGTACCTTTGCTAATGTATTTTGAGAAATCTGATTATACGTTGGATGGTTTTGAACTCTGGATTTAAGAACAGTTGGTTTTAAATTTGAACATTAGAACAAACTGTTCCTTTCACTAATCAGAAGAAACCAAATGCATTTGCCCGATTAATTTTCTGAATGATTTAAATACCATTTTAGTTCTAAGCACTGGCTGTAATGGAGGGGGTAGGAATCGAGACAAGTGGCATTGCACAATTTAGCCTATGTGGAGCGGTGAATTATAAAGGGAGTGATCTTAACATCGCACCCAGCTAACCGATGGACAAGGTGAGCTGGTAAGATCTTGAGAGAGTCAAGAAATCAGGTTTGCATGTGATTTCTTGCCTCTTGCGATCCTATCAGTACCAGATATCTGCTGAAATCAGCCTGGCGCCCATTTTTGGTGCAAGGCTGAACAAATTATTTAAATTACACTTAAATATATTTTAATGTGATTAGTGAGCCAGTGACTTAATGGTCTGGGCTCACTCGCCTCTGTGGCCTCACTGAGAGATTTTTCTGGTGAGAATCACAGCTGATTCTCACCAGTGGGACGAGATGTCATGGCCTTGCTGGTAGAACAGAAGGCCATTGAGACTCCCTCTGCTGGGAGGTTGGAGGCAAATGCCAACCTGGCACTGCCCACTGGCATCCAACAGTGCAGAGGGAGTGGGGCCAGCAGAGTGGCAAACTGGGAATGGGCCAATTAATGCTGCTGGGGGAACAGGCAACCACTCACACTTTGCATTTGCGTTCGGTGGGTGTAGGGAAGGAAGCTTGTTGCCACTATCCATGGGGAGGGGGGAGTATTGCTCTTGGGGCCAGTCTGTCTGGAGGAGTCAGGGTCTCGTGATAGTCAGCAACACTGGGAAGGGATGCTATGTTTAGGTCATGTGGGTGGCTATACACGGCAGAGCAGAGAGACGTGCACAATGATGCACTCTGCTGCTATCTGCCAACTTTCTGGCAATTTAAGCCCTTACCCCTCTACTACAGGCTTGAAATGCATTTTGGGCTTTTTTCTGCTCTAAGTACATAAGATTGGAGATTTGGACTCACCCAAAAAAATCAAACTCTCCCATTTTCATGCTTGTTCTGGACTTTGAATCTTTTTCATCAGATCACCCTCCCAGAAGATAACTTCAATATTTCTGCATTTATTTGTGCTTGTTATAAATCCTGAAGCTGCCATTAGGTTCAGTGGTATAATGTCAGTGAATTCTGATGGTGTACAACAAAATCCTGTGAATTGTTTCAAGATAAATCAGTGTCATATATATTTTATTTATAATTATATGTGCACCAAACAAGATATAACCAATTTAATTTTTTATATGTTCCTATTTATGTATAAATTTTAATGTAATTGAAATCCCTTTTAAATGGATGTGTACTACTTGCTTAATTTTAATTTTATCCCTGTAGATTTCATTAATTATTCTGAATTTCTTGTTCCTAGTAGGTTTAAATTACTTGATGTCTCCTACCTCCTCTGCATTTCATTCCCATTGTCACCAGATATCTGTCGTCACTCTATTTAGTTGATTCACCCAACACTAGTTGCCTTGAGAAGGTGTCAGTGGCATTTATGATTAATGATTGTGGGTCACATGAGTTAACCATGTAATGTGGAACTGGAGCCCTGTGAACGATTTCAGATTCGCTTCCTTAAAGAGCATTCATGAATCAAGAGACCTTTTGCATCCATTTAGATAGGCAGATGGGGCTCTTGTTTGACATCCCATTTGGAAAATGGCACCTCTGACACCTTTATCAATGTATATGCTTTGCTCTGTGATAGGAATTGGATCCACAACCTTCTGGTTCTGAGACTGAGCTAAATTTATATGTGAATGTAATGAAATAACAGTATAGTTTCTTTCTGTATGAATTATATGCATATCTAGATTTTGGTACTTCCACCATGACCTGCCTGCAGCCTTTAACACAATTGAACATGTTGGCTTCCTCCACCACCATCTACTGCCGTTTAGTTGGGTGGGACTGCACTTGCCTGGTTTCATTGTTACTTGTCTAATATAGCTACCATATTCCTTGTAGTTGCATCACTTATTCCTACACAGTTACTTCTCATGTCCCATAAGGAACTATTTTTCACTTCCTTTTTCTCATTACATGCTGACCCTCAACAATATGATCCAAAAGCAGTGCATTCGTTTTCACATGCATGCTGACATCATTCAGCTTTTCCTCATCACTGCCTCTATCAATTCCTCCACTGTTGTTATTAGGTTATCAAACTGATTGTCCAACGCATTGCATTGGAAAAGCAAAAGTTTCTATCAATTAAATATTGGAAATACTTAAACCATTGTTTTTAGTTCCTACTCCAAACTCTGTCCCCTAGCTACTGACTTCATCTTTCTCCTTGTCTTAGATTAAGCCATTCAGTTCTCAAATTGGTATCAAATTTGAATCTGAGATTTGCTGTTTGCTGCCTATTTTCACCTCCATGCTATGGCCTTATTTCACCCTTGCTTCAGCTTATCTGTTACTGAAATCTTCATTCATACCTTTGTTAACTCTAGACTTGAATTTTACAATGCAGTCTTTGCTGGTGTCTCTCATTTTATTCTTCACAAACTTGAGGTCACCAAAGCTCTGCTATTCATGTCATAACTTGCACCTGATCCAAATCGCCAGTCACCCCTGTGCTTGCTGCCTTATGTTGGTTCTCTATTAGGTAACATCCTGTCTTAAAATCTTTCTAATAGCGTTGCCACTTCCTATCTCTGTAATCTCTTCCAGTCCTACTGCCTTTACATATCTGTGCTTGTCTAATTCTGGCCCCTTGATCATCCCAGATTTTAATTGATTGCCACATTGTCAGTTGCGTAGGCTCTAAGCTTTGCAATTCCCTCCCTGCACCTCCTCCAAGCCTGTACTTCAGTTACTACTTTTAAGATGCTCTTTAAATCTTGAGCCTTTGACCAAACTTTGTCATCTGACTGTATCCGCTTTCATGACTAGGCACGATATTTTGTTTTATAATACTCTTGTCAAGTGCCTTGGGGTGTTTTACCTATATTAAAATCTCTATATAAATGTAAGTTGTAGTCACTTCTTAAACAACAGTGGGAAAATGACTGCTAAGTGCTAAAACCTTGTTTGCTGATTTTTAGATTGGCTGGCTTTGAGCTACAATTTGTGGTAAATCTATTCCAGTTTGTTATTGTGTTTTCTGGAGCAGTCTGACATTTTTATTAGTAAAATTTCGATGTAATTTAAAAAAATGTGTAGTGGATTATCTAACGTGCAAACTAGTATGTAAGTTTCATTTCTTAATCAAATTTAAATATGTCTTTTGTCATTTTAATTCCTATTAATATATTAATTGATCACTACTAATTTTATGTGAATGTACAACTTGAAAACAACGTTCTTTATTTTGCCAAATTTGTGAAATGTGATTGAATGGAATTGTGTCAGTGTTCCATTCCTTTTAATCCATTAAAAGAATGGATAGGAAAATATTTTGCTGTGTTCCTTAGTGCTCAAGTTTATTTAGTACGATTAAAAATTTATAAAGTAGTCTCTACAGAGCTTGCAAGGGATCATATTTGTATCAGTACTTTAGATGATGGCTTCAAATGTGTTTGAATTTGAATGCCTATATGACTGTTCTAATCTAACTGCTGTTTTGGACTGATTCAACTTATGTTGGTTAGTCTTAATATTTTACAGTTGACGTCATTCATGTATATAATGTGTAAAATCATTGAGGTCTTTCTTGTCACATTATAAATGGTGCTTGTTCCTTTGCTTATTAGCGGCAAAGGTCTAACTGTTAGGATATTGAATTCATATATTCTAAATCTAAGTAATTGTCAGGTTTAAATCTCCCAAGAAAAGTACATAATTCTAGTGCTAAAAAGATAGTACCTGTTTTCAGATATTGCATGCATTGAAATGCATTATGCTTCATGCTGCTGTAGCTTCAAGTATTTGTTTTTTTATTTACTTCCGATATACAAGGCACCAGTGCCTAGTGTATACACAATCAGGAAAAATACACAGACGAATGTAGTTTGGATGATTCAGGTTAGAAGTTTTCAGATAAGAAAATCTAGTGTTAGATGTTAGGCACGTACATGTTTTGTAATTCTGCCATTCTATCAGTTACTATTTTTTTGAATAATTTTCATGCGACAACTTGAGTATAAAATTGGAAATGAAGACTGAAGGCAGCCAATTACATTGTACTCTGGCAAACCATTTTACATGTAGTATATAGGAATAATGTTCTACCTGTGATGATGCTCCATGCCTTTTCGGAGTGGTGCTTGTGTATTTGAAGTGGCAAGTTGAATTAATGTGAAGTACTATATTGTAGGGGGAGGCGATGGCCTAGTAGTATTATCGCTAGACTATTCATCCAGAAACTCAGCTAATCATAGAATTATACAAAGCCTATAGTACAAAAAGAGGCCATTCAGCCCATTGAGTCTGCACCGACCACAATCCTACCCAAGCCCTGCACCCATATTTCCACACATTTATGCACTAATTCCTTTAATCTACACCTCTCAGGACACTAAAGGCAATTTTTTTTGCATGGCCAATCAACCTAACCTGCACATTTTTGGACTGTGGGAGGAAACCGGAGCACCAGGAGGAAACCCACGCAGACATGAGGAGAATGTGCAAACTCTACACAGTGACTCAAGCCGGGAATCGAACCCAGGACCCTGGAGCTGTGAAGCAGCAGTGCTAATCACTGTGTTACTGAGCCGCCTTGGCCTAATGCGCTGGGGTCTCAGGTTCGAAGGATGTCATGTGACTTGTTCTGGTATCTCCTAATAGCAAACCTAAGTGATTTGATTGTTGAGATTAAAAGAAAATTCAGATTGTTTTACTGAGAGGAAGGTGCAAGTTATTTCTTCTCAGAAACAATATACTGCGAGTATGGTAGATCTCCTAAAATCATAAGAAAAGATGTTTAAGGTAGCAAACTGTAAACAATGGTCCTAAAAGCTAACCCTTTATTTAAGGTGAAAGGGAGTTAGTATCAAAGATAATTACATGTCATTTCTCCTTAAATACAAAGCTCATGTGATTCCTGTTGTCATGGGGAAGAGGGAGCCATTTTTGACATGAAGATACAGGTTTCTCCATAATTGAATATTACAAAGGTAGCATTTTGATGTTTTTGTGTTGTATGGTTTTCAATTATTTGCAAAATAAGAGACAGCAAGAAATACAAGCTGCCAGGCTTGCACTTTAAACAGAAAATTCTGACTGTAACACTCACCATGCAGGATGTAGGTTGGAGTTCACACTCTAATTGAAGACTTGAGTTTGTGAGAATTTAAAGAACACTGAAAGATTCCTCTAGCTTGGTGCTGGAGGAAGTGATCTACACCATAACCGTTATAATGAAAAGGCTGTCTGGGATTAGAAAGTTCTCAGCTGGGAAAATGAAAATGAAGAAAGCCCTTAGGAGCTGAGAATTTTAGTCTGGTCTCTGAAGAATAAAGTCCCCAGTTCTGATTATAAGTCACTCTCCCTTAATGGAAAACTTTTTATTATGCTTAAAGTTAAATGGGTCATCTCTTTTCCGTAGTCTAAAGTACAAATTGCTTATGTAAGAAAGAGATTAGCGTTTAGCTCGGAGTACTTTTTAGCCATTTGTTGTAGTCTTGATGTGCTTCTCTCAGCTATTACCTGGAAATTTGAGTTTTTCTTTAAAAGTTATCAGTCTCTACGATGATGACACACACCATCTGTATGTTTTTTTTCCAAAGGAGACAATTCATTTGCACGATTCCTGTTTCAGGAATAATGATGTGGATGCTCTGGTTGTACCAAAATACATGATTGAAACTCTGAATTTTCATTATTTGGGGAAGAACGAATAGCTCATGTTCCTTTATTTGCTTTTCGTAACAGGTTGAAATACCTCACTTCTATGCCCATGTAATTTTCCAGATTGCTATTTCAGCACTTGATACTTCTCATGCTACCAAATGTTTCTGATTTCCTACCAGCATATTTATGATGTGACTATAATATGGAGATTAGTATGAGGAATAAATGCTGTTTGGACTGTGTGGAAGGTTGGGAATGCCTTCTTGTTTAAAATTTTGACTTCCTGGAAGCAGCTAAAAGATAGGCAGTATCTAAGAGTGACGTGAAAAACGAGTGTAGAAACTGAATGGTGTCAAAATTGCTTAAGAGTGTGAATATGAATTTATGGTAAGCAGGAAAGAGAAATACTTCAGATAAAAGGAAGATCATTCCAACTGTTCATAGCTTTTACTTGGAGTACCATTGGACTTAAATAATCAGTACAATATATTAACACAATTGCCACATGTTTTCTTTTGATTTGTTAAATACTTGCACAGAAAATTATGCTGAGGTTCATACCTAACAAATATCTTCTGCCATTTATGTTATCTGTAATCTGACTTTTTATTTCTTTCCTTCCAATGGTAGTGTGCGCTGTGGCAGTCAGAAATTGCTTAGAATGTCAGCAAGTATACCAAGCAAAGGCTGGTGGTGGTAGCGCAAAAGCTCAAAAGACAATGCAAAGTCTCATTGGAAGTGGAAAGTCAATAGCCAAGGTAAGCATGTGATTTGTATGCACAGCACTTAACTAGATAAGTGGAAATCTGTAGATAACTGTTATATGATAGTCAAGTGATAAGTGGTGGAATGACTTCCCTATTTTTCCAAATCTCAGTTTACTGCAATAGGGGATGTTTCTAAGATATTTGCTACATACACAAACAAATATGGAAGTTACAAAATGGAAAAGATTAAAACAAGTCAGTTATACATGGATCCTGTAGATTGATGACTTGGGTAGCTTCAGACTGGCTCGATGTTCTTTCTAGATTCTGCGCTGAGACAATTTAAAGGTTTGATGGATGGTTTCTCTCATTTCTTCTGGGCCCAGTGACTGATGGATTGATTTTTAAAATACTGCGTATGGCATGAAGCTGTTCAAAAAACAGTTAAAGCAGAAGCTTGCAGAATGTTGAAGAGATGGTGTCTGCTGACCGTTTCTCTGGTCTTAATCTAGCTCGGAAAGGAACTTTTTTTTAAAACAGAGGTTTAGCCTGCACATCACATCACCCCTCTCCAACTGGTCAGTTACCCAAACATAGTCATAGCAAGCTGGTTCCAGGTCCACCATTAAAAATTATGAGATTATAACCTAAAGAGTTCCATTGTCCAAAATGATATGGTGTAATATCTTGGTCTACACCCAGCTGAAAGCACAGGCTCAGTCTGGATGTTTGTAAATGGTTCAGGAAATGGGTTGTTCATGCTTGCATAGGTTGATTGGCTCTGGTCTACTTCTAGACAGTCTAGTTGATGGCTTTGTAATTTGGATGATGCAGCTAGGTCAATGTTCTGCCGTTTTAGGACTGCTGTTTAAGGCATTTAAAGTGTTGTTAATCAATGATTTCAACCCAACCAATTAATAGTTATTTAATATGCATTTTAATGTATTTAAATTAATTTCACAAGATCATTTTGAAATATGATGGTATGGTATCATTAGATATGGCTTACTTGCATAGATTTTGGAAGCTAAGGTAAAAGATAAACATAATTGAGATGAGGGTATTCAGTTCTTTCCTATATTCATTGAACACTTGGGTTTCAGAGCCTCCCAATTGATGAGCAAAATAGAGGTGTAGAGATTCCTGTTCTTTTAGAATTTGTCTGGCTAAGAACGGATCTGATAATCTAAAGCAACTGGTTTCAGCTCATTTAGAGTGGTGAGTGAAGAGTGGAACTTATTGTTGAATAGTAAAAAAAGAAGCTAGCCTGGTCTCCCCACACACTGAATGCACTCATTGTCATCTGGTTATTTATTTACTTGGATTTGAATCAAAACCAAGAGTAAAAAGGTAATGTTCTAACAATCTGTCACCATTTGTAACTCCAAAGGAGGATAAATTTAATAAAAATGGCAAATTAACAGTGAGAAACTGTTTAGTGATAGATATGTATCTCAAACTTTTACATTTCAGAATAAATTATCTTAATTTATAAGAGCTTTTACTTGCAGGGTATGATTTGTGACAGCTTTTCTATTTGTTTATTTTAGAGTTCTAGTGATGCTGCAATAGGTGGCATTTCACCAATAAAAGATCTTGACCGATTGCTGCAAGACATGGATATCAATCGACTTCGAGCAGTTGTATTCAGAGATGTTGTAAGTTTCACAATGTGATTTTTTTTTGCTGTTTTTATCTTGCTAAATAATTTCCACAAGCAATTGTAATTAACCTCTGAGACTGGCTTATTTCAAAAGATTGTATGAAAAATTCAGCTGTTTTTGTAATGCCTTTTGGGGAGGTGAACCTCCCATCCCTATCTGGTCAAACCTTGTATGTGCCTTCAATTCCAAATTAGATAATTGAGTCTTATGAAGTGGCCTCATGATGCCAAGAAACATTCAATAAATGAGGCTTTTTCATTGATGTCTAAGAACAAATTTATAAACATTGTTCAGAAAGCATTGGGTTCAAATTATAGTGATAGGCAATTTTAGATTAGATTTAAATCACTGAAGGTAGGAAATTACTGCATCTGTATTTTTGTGCCAACTGCAGTTACAATGAAGGAATTTTAAGGAACTGAGATGTAATAACTTTCATTTTGTTGCTATGAGTTTAAATGATGATGGGTAATCAGTAGCTTGTGCACTCAACTTTGCTGAAAAATGTTATGAAGTCAATTTTGTTTTTATTCTGTGATCCCTACTTTTTAACTTCCTGAAAGAAGTTATATGCACAATTTGTTGCTGGAAAGGAAATTGGAATTGGGACAATTGGTTAATCACAGTATTTGTAAATTTTACAGCAGAGAGTTATTTAAACATCTGATTTTCCTTAGCATTTTCTGGTGTTTGAATACTGAAATTTATCAGTGACCTATGGGTAATTGCATGGCTTGTCCAATTGCAAATTGAGAGATGCATGCAAATACAGAAATGCTTTTTGTACAGAAATTGAAGCTTTGTAAGTTTCTTATTAGCAATGATGAGCATTAGAAACGTGTATTTGTGATATCTAACATTGCTAAGGGTGTGAAGAGTTTATCCATTGTAGCCATTTCATAAGAATTGACTTCAATGGGGGATCCAACTATTTGGAAAAAAGTATGATATTTATTTAGACCCTTTTAGGCTCAGGCACATAATACTGTTTGAAGAAGAGTGTTATTTGACTAGAAACCTTAATTGTGTTTCTCTCTCTGTAGCTGCTGTCAGGCCTGCTGATTATTTCCAACACTTTGTTTTTATTTCAGATTTCCCACATACACAATATTTGCCTTTATTAGAAATAATACTGTTGCTCTACACAGATGCCCTGATTCCAGAAATTCCGTTTTGATAGGGGGAAGTTGAACCTATGGATCATAGTTCCACACTTTTTACAGGATAGATAAATTTACTGTTTCCAAAGAAACTGCAACTCTTTGTGGAAAATGATGGCTGTGAAAGAAAGGAAAAATAATAAATCAGTGACTGTAACTGAATTAATAAATAATTGGATCTGATTATTTTTCAAAGTCACATTAAATATTAGGATGTTGATTTTCATGCTTCTATTTAAATTATGAATAAATTCCTATGCAGGATTTTTTGAGTGAGCAAAAATGAAACTGATTATGTACTGAAATTGCATAAATAGGAGTAATTTGTAGTCAACTATCAACCTTTGATTTTACAAATTGTGATTCAAGTGACAAATATGTTATATAAAAGATAAGTACATTAAAGTACATTAAGTGATAGAATCATAGAATCCTTACAGTGCAGAAGGAGGCCATCAAGTCTGTATTGACCAAAATCTCATCCAAGCGCTATCCCAGTAGCCCCACGTATTTGCCCTGCTAATCCCCCAACACTAAAAGGCAATTCAGCATGGCCGATCAACCTAACCCCCAGGCACCCATGTTGGGCACCATCGTTTGTGGAGAGCAGTAGTACAGTGGTTGGCATTGCTGCCTCACAGTGCCAAGTCCCAGGTTCAATTCCAGCCTGTATGGAATTTGCACTTTCTCCCCATGCCTATGCATGTTTCCTCTGGGTGCTCTGGTTTCCTCCCACAGTCCAAAGATGTGTGGGTTAGGTTGATTGGCCATGCTAAATTGACTCTAGTATTGGGGGATTAGCAGGGTAATTAGCAGTTTGCAGGAATAGGGCCTGGTGGAATTGTGGTCAGTACAGACTCAATGGGCCGAATAGCCTTCTTCTGTATTGTAGAGATTCTATGATCTTTGGAATATTGGAGGAAACCAGAGCACCCAGAAGAAAACCATACAGATAAGAGGAGAATGTGCAACCTCCATACAGACAGTGACCCAAGTCAGGTGAGGCAGCAGTGCTAATCAATATTAAGGACAGCCCGTGCTGTCCTTAATATTGCAGTGGAACTGTGTCAATCAATACCAACACACTAATTCCTAGAATAAAAACACTGGGGAAAAAATAACTAGATTTGTTTTTATTTCTTTTAAATTCCACTGTAACAGATGATGAAATTCTGAATTTAATAACAACTGGAATTGAAGTCTAATGGTGACCATGAAACATTGTCAATTGTCATAAAAACCCATCTGGATTTACTAATGTTCTTCAGGGAGGGAAATCTGTGCCCTTTCCTGGTCTGGCCTATATATGATGCCAGATCCACAGCAATGTGGTTAACTTTTAAATGTCGTCATGTAATAAATGTTGACTCAGCCAACAATGCCCACATCCCGTGAACAAAAAAAAATATTGATCACATTAACTGGGAATACTTTAAAGGGATATCTAATGTAATAAATTCCAATTGCAACCAAATCAAAGTGAACAAAATCTTTTAAAGTTTGGAATTAACCATTATTGCTATGACACATATCCTCATATGTTATATCATGCAGAGGAGCACATGCATATCTCCTGTGTACATGCCATCATATGTTCTAATTCCCCCACAAAAAAAAACACAGCTGAGTTTATTTAACTTAATGGAAATATTTTGAACAGTAAATTTCTTAACGAGTTAGGATAAAAAAGGATGTTGAAATAACTAACCTGGAAACCATGTGATATAAGTGAAATACAAATCTGTACCAATTGATATATATTATTCTAAAGTATCAAGCAAACGATTAGCTACTGTAAAGCCAGCTACGTCATAATCAGCTATGCAGGTTATACATTCCCAAAAAAAGGCCTTATCTGCTATCATATTGTTAACTTTTATCAATTATTTGAGAACATGTTCAATCGGACCAGTATCCGTGCAGACCTGTAGATTATGAATACTACTTTTTCAAAATTGCTGTAAAGTTGTTCCAAACTTCAGTCTGACTGGTCACATTATAGTTATCCAGTAGCTCAAAGAAATTACATAAGTTTGTGATCCTTGTACTTGTTTTTATTTTGGTTGCCTATTTGCTGTGAAATTTACTCTGTAGTTTTTCTTCATTTTTATGTACATAATGCAATCCATCTACAGCAGAATTGCATTTAAATTGTTCAAATTCTGCAGGAGGACAGTAAACAAGCCCAATTTCTAGCCTTGGCTGTGGTATATTTCATCTCTGTACTGATGGTATCAAAATATAGAGAAATCCTGGAACCTCAAGACAGAAAACTGTCCCGCAGTCAGTCTCTCAGAAGCACTGATAATACCGATGGGGCTACCTCAACCACAGGTTAGATTTATAACATAGCTTGTTTTATATTTTATGTATATTGATAACTACTAAATGAATATTGCATGATTTTTCCCAGTTAACTTTTGATTAATTACATTATCTCCTGAAATATATGTATACCATACCAACTGCTATTATAGACACGCTGATGTTAATTTTCTTTAAAGGGTTGTAGAGATAAACCAGGAAACTACAGATGAGCGAGTCTCATGTCAATGGTAGGGAAACTATTGGAAAAACTTATGAAGGAGAGCATCTATCTTCACTTGGAGAGGCAAAGTTTAATCAGGGATAGTCAACATGGCTTTGTCATAAGGCGATCATGCTGAACAAATTTGACTGAATATTTTGAGGCGGCGACCGGGTACGCAGTCAACGGTATGCAGTCGATGTAGTTTATATGGATTTTAGTAAAGCCTTTGACAAAGTCCCACATGGAAGACTTGTAAAGAAGGTAAATACACATGACATACAGAATAATTTGATAAAGTGGATTCAAAATTGACTCAGTTGTAGGAGACAGAAGACTGATGACAGAAGACTCGTGTAGTGACTGGAAACCACTGTCTAGTGGTGTACCATTGGGACTTGTGTTAGCCCCCCCATTCATCATTTATATAATTGACATTGATAACTATGTGGGGAGAGGGTAGGTTTGGTAAGTTTGCAGATGATGCAAAAATTGGATGTGTGGTTAACAGTGAGGCGGAGTATCTTGGACTACAAGAAGATATAAATGGAATGATCAAATGTGCAGATAAGTGGCAGAAGGAATTTAACCCTGAAAAGTAAGGTGAAACACTTTAGAAGGAGTAATTTGACAAGAAAGTATTCAATGAATGATAGGACACTCAGAAGTTCTGTGGAACAAAGAGACCATGGCACGATTGTCCACAGATTTGAGAGCAGTAGGGCATGTTAGTAAGGTGGTGAAAAAGGCACATGGGACAGTTGCCTTTATCAATTGAGGCCTAGATTGCAAAAGCAGGGAAGTCATGTTGCAGTTGTATAGAACTTTGGTGAGGCCACATCTAGAGTACTGTTTGCAGTCCTGGTTGTCACATTATGAGAAGGATGTGATTGCACTGGAAGCAGCACAGTGAAGATTCACCGGGATGCTGCCTGGGATGGAACATTTTAAGTTACGAAGAGAGCTGGGATAGGCTTGTTTTTGTTAGAACAGAGAAAACTTGAAGGCCACCTGATTGGGGCACACAGGATTGTGAAGGACATGGACAGAGTAGATAAGGAGCAGCTGTTCCCTTTAGTTGAAGAGTTAGTAACAAAGGACATAAGTTATAAGGGTCATAATATTCAAGCCTATGGGCCAATTACTGGCAGACGGGATTAGGTGGGAGTTCAGATATTTCTAATGTGTCAGTGTGGACTTGATGGGCTGAAGGGCTTCTTTTGCGCTGTATGATTGTACGAAAAAAACCTTTAGCTAATGCTTTTGATATAATAGAGTTCCAATAGGTGCCTCACAGCAGCATTTTAAAGCAAAATTTGACTCCAAGCCATGTAAGGTTGTATTAGAGCAGCTGATTGACAGGTTGATCAAAGAGGTAGGTTTTAAGGAGCATCTTAAGGATGGAAGGGGGAACAAATAGTTTACTGATGGAATTCCAATGCTTCTCGACCATGCAGCTAAAGGTGCAAACACCAATGCTGGACCACTTAAAAGCAGGGATACTGAAGAGGCAACATTAGATAAGTGAAAATCTCTCAGAAGGTTGAGGCAGGAGGAAATTGTAGAGTTGGAAAGAGGCAAGACCATGAAGAAAAGTAAAAATGAGATGAGAATTTTAAAGTTGAGACATTATGTAGGTCAGCAAGCACGTGATACTGAGGGAACAAAATTAGGTGTGAGTTGAGATACTGGAAGGAGAATTTTGGATGACCAAGTTTATGGAGGATAGAATATAGGAGAACATGGGGACTGAATTGGATTAGTTGAGTTTAGGGCAAGAAAGGCATGAGTAAGAGGTTCAGCAGCAGATGACCTGAGACAGGAATGAAATTGACTAGTGCTACAGAGGCAAAAGTAATCGGTGTTAGTGTTGGCATGCATATGGGGCTGGAACTCACCTTGGTATCAAATATTACTTGTTGCCTCTTGGTTGGGGTAGTGACTGCAAGCATATTTTTAAAAAAAAGAAAGAAAATACTGGAAATGCTCAGCAGATCAGCATTATGGAGAAAAATGGAGTTAATATATTTGGTTGATCTATTGTCCATCTATCCAGATAGAAAAATAATACTCTAAATATTTGAGAATATTGTTTAAAATAGTACAGTTCATGTCTATATATAGTTCTTTTTAAATTTTAAAAATGCTATGTGAAAATATATCAGTATAAAATTTAATTTCAAATTATAGCCATCTTCAAATTTTAATTTTTGAAATATATTTTTTTGCTAAGGTGCAGACGGTTCAGCAGGTATCCCTGTTTCAGTGCCAAGTGATGTAGTATTAAATGTACCAATTCGCAAGGACTCTGGTATTGGAGAAGAACAAGTTTTAAGTTCTGACTTGGCTGCTGGGAATGAGGCAAGACCTGAGACTGTCAGTGCTGGCCCAGATGCAATGAGTGAATTGTTGTCAACCCTTTCCTCAGAAGTGAAGAAGGCTCAGTCGCAAGAAAGTAAAGGTGAAACTGGAAGTGAATTTGAAAGTAAGACCACATCTTCTATATCATCTGGACAACATGGCAAAAATGTCAGTGTGAAGGACATTCTACGAAGTCTAGTGAATACACCTGCAGATAGTCTCGAGGCAGATATGGCACTTATAGGACCAGCCTTTTTAGGAGTTATTGGAGATTCAGCAGGAGATTCATCTGTACAATTCCGTTCTTTTGACAGGTAACTACATAGTTGTCACACTTTTAAGGATTTACATTTTTGTTTTCATTTTAAATTATGCTGTTCATGTGAAAAGGTAAGAAACCTCCAGGCACCTGATATTGGGAGTGCCATTGCATTGCAGTCTTACTGGATTACTGCCTTTCAGTAGTGGCATAATGTATGACAAAAATATTTTTAATGCTGAAATTCATGCACACTAGGTTGAACCAATAAGATACATCAACAACAACTTTGGTGTGTTTGTTCAAATTTGGGGTCAGAAGCCATTGACAACCCAATTTCACCTAGTTGCATTCCTGCTGTTCATATATTTTCTTCCCTGTTGCCCACCTTACTTTAATTTTGACCTGTCCTTTCCATGTACAGTAAGTCAGGAGGAATTAAATAATGGACATTCAGAACAACACAAATAACATACCTGTTAAAGATAACAATGAGAGAGAGTTTAATACTTGTCATTATCTATCAAATGAATGGACAAAACATTATTTCCTCTCAATTCCCATAAATAATACCATTGGACCAAAAGTCTGCATAGCACATCACAAACAGCATGCTTTAATATCTTAAAACATTCTGAGTCGAAACTTAAAACTGTATGAGCATATTTCAATTTTCAAAGTGTCTTAAATAAATAACAATTAAATGCTGAATGACATTTAACAATATAATTTTGGAATCTACAATATGACTTTTGTAACCTTTAAGGGATGGGGGACTTCAGTGGAGAAACTAGAGAATCTGAAATTGTTCTTCCTAAAGAAGAATATTTTAAGGAGTAATTTAATCGAGGCATTCAAAATTATGTAGCTTCATTTGCAGAAGGGCTGGGAAACCAGAGGGCAAGGTAATTAGTAGGAAAGTAGAGGATATGAGTTTTTATTATTCCACGAGTTCTTCATTTTTACATGTGATGTAGGTGTCACTTAAGAGGTCAATATTTGTTGCCCACCCTTAATTAGGAGCAGTGTGCTGAAAGCTTGTGATTCCAAATAATCCTGTTGGACTTTAAGCTGGTGTGAGACTTATTACTGTGCCTATCCCAGTCCAACACCAGCATCGTCACATCATCCTTAATTGCTCGTGGACTGAGTGGCTTGCTCAGTCATTTTGGAGGGCATTTAAGAGTTAACCACAATGCTGTAGGTCTGGAGTCGCATTTAAGCCAGACCAAGTAAGAATAGCAGATTTCCTTCCCTAGATGACATTAGTGAACTAGTTGGTTTTTATGGTAATCAGAGAGAGTTTTGTGTTCACCAGTACTGAGATTGGCTTTATATTTCATGTTGATTAACTGAATTCAAATTTCGCCAGCTGCTGTGGTGGGATTTGAACCTAAATATCTTGGAGCTCTAGAGATATCACCACTATGCCACCAACTACCCAAGTTACGATGATCTGGGAATGCTTTAACCAAAACGTGGTGGAAGGCCAATTAAAATTCAATTGGCTATATTGTTGAAAAATTTGCAGGACAGTGTGTTTGGAACTAATTGGTAAGGTGATACCAGGATGATGGGTTTAATGGTTGCCACTTGTTCCATTTTTCTGATTCTGTAATATATTGTTTCCTGATTCAGTGGTCAAGATAAAAATTAGATTATGGTCTCCCCAGACATATGCCCCAGATGAATTCTAGTCAAACTGTTTGGTAGTGCAATATGTTGCTTTTGTTGAACAGTTAAGTGCTTCAATTATTGCATCAGCATGTCTTTGCCAATGTTTGCCAAATGGAGCAGCTCTTAAAATTCAGTTCACAATTGTTCAGCCTGTAATTGCTGCACAAAATATTTGTTGCCCAAACATGATAGGATTTTAAATATGCCTAATTTCACAAAATTTTACATGAAAAACTGCTGCAAAGACTATTTGATGGTACATAATGAGGCATTTACAGCTCATAATATTATTGTGGGGAATAAATCCATCAGATTCTGTTGAAATCTGCGCTGTATTTATGATAGTACTCTTGGCTTGATGTCTGATTTAACAACAATCCTTTTGATGCTGGCCAATGCTTAGCAATAGGGGACGTATGATACATAAGTCTTTTTTTATGGTTCTTTTTTGAGATTTCTCAAGGGTAGATTTTGATTTTTGGGAGGTTACTTTTTAGTTGCCATGGGCTATTTGAAAGTAAAGTTTTGATTGAACATAGAACATAGAACATTACAGCGCAGAACAGGCCCTTCGGCCTTCGATGTTGCGCAGCCCAATTAAGAAAAAGCAATGACCCTCTAACCTAAACCATTCCCTTTTCGTCCATAAACTTATCTACTAACCTCTTAAACGCCACCAAACTTGGCACATCTACAACTGCAGCAAGCAGGGCATTCCATACCCTTACCACCCTCTGGGTAAAGAACCTACCTCTGACATCCGTCCTATAACCACCACCCCTTAATTTAAAGCTACGTCCCCTCGTGCTAGCTTTCTCCATCCTAAGAAAAAGGCTATCACTGTCCACCCTATCTAAACCTCTAATCATCTTATATGTTTCAATAAGGTCCCCTCTTAGCCGCCTCCTTCCTAACGAAAACAACCTCAAATCCCTCAGCCTCTCTTCCTAAGACCTGCCCTCCATACCAGGCAACATCCTGGTAAACCTCCTCTTTACCCTCTCCAATTCCTCCACATCTTTCTTATAATGTGGGGACCAGAACTGCACACAATACTCCAAGTGCGGCCGCACTAGAGTTTTGTACAGTTGCAACATGAGGTTGCGGCTCCGAAATTCAATCCCCCTACCAATAAAAGCTAAGACTCCGTATGCCTTCTTAACAATCTTATCGACTTGATTGCCAACTTTCAGGGATCTATGCACATATACATCAAGATCCCTCTGTTCATCAACACTATTAAGAGTTCTACCATTAGCCCTATACTCTACATATTTTTTATTCCTACCAAAGTGAATTACCTCACACTTTTCCGCAGGATATTAAAATAAAATAGGAACTAGGTGCTGGGTAGGGACCCAAGCTTGGAACAGCTATTAAACAAGGTGCCTTTATTTGTCCCATCTGCTCACCCTATCTTCCTCCTCCAATGGCTGATATTAAAGCAAACTCAAGGTCAGACTATTCTGAATCTAGGCTCTCAGCCTTTTCTGCATGTCAGATCTTTCTAAAAAAGAACACTTATGCAGTAACAGCCAAAAAATTTTGCATAGCTTATTATGCATATCAAAACTTTGATAGCAGAAACATTTAAAAAGACAAAAAAACCCACAATATTTTTCTCCCTCTGTGCCAGATTGCTCTACTTTAAAGTTTATTCTTACAATGATTAATTGGACAAACAAAGAAAAGGAAGAAAGCTGTGGGAAAGGACCTAACATTGTGTCTCTTTGTTGATTAGCTACTGTTCTTATACAGTAGTTTATAAACTTCAAAACCAGACCCAGGGAGAAAGTCTTAAAAGGGAAAAATAAAAATACTATTAAAAGATTGGATATTCACCTGCATCAATACAAAAAAAGATAGTGGTAAAATGAGCAATATGCCTATTATCTGCACTCTGTCTCTAGGATTGCCAATCTTCCAAAATTGGTCTGCAGTCTCTAATTATTGAAGAAAATACTTTTTCTGACATTTTCTTTGAACATTTCTCTTAATAAAATATAAAAATATTGAAAATGGGCAGGAGTGGGAGGGGAGATTGTATGGCTGACCTTCAAGCATTATCCAATTGGATAATGCACCTTCTTGTTTTGACATAGGAAGGCAGTGCATCACAAAGATGGATGTGTTGGCTGACTAATGGCAAAAATATAGGGGCAAGTCATGTGATGGAACTTCTAGGAAAACATTTGATCACAGTTGGCAATCCAACCTCACCTTGAGTGGTGGTGTCCTTTCCCGATCCTCTCTCCTGTTCACTGTCTTCAACTGTCTGTCTTGCTGGCGCTCTTTCTTTTGCTGGCTGTCTCACAGTTGTGAAAAAGATTATTTAGGTTCAAATCTCCACCTCTCCCTTACCCATGCTGCTACTCCAGCTCCTCCAACTGCAGCTTCCCTCCTCCCTACTCTAGTTGTTCCTCGTTTCTTAAGGAATAGCAAAAGCAGGATGTTAGTGTGCGAAATTGTTCAGTTTCAATAAGATTGTATGGGAACCTTTCTTGTACTTTTAACTCCATCTTTCTTTGTTCATGGGCTAATTTCTATCGTTTGAACAGTGAATTTGCTTGCTGCCCATATGTATTTTGAACTCTGGCATGATGTCAATACTACTTCCACATCAGATACTGAGAATCATTGGTATTGAATAAAATGGCCAAGTTCACTGCACCTTATTATTTCAATGTTTTCTCAGTACAGTTGGCATCAGTTAGTTCAACAGTCAGTTGAATGTTTTAATCCAGCTTTCATATACTGAATAACACAGAAAACATGTTGGCACAGAATTTGCTGGAACAGGGCATCTCATGTTGAGATCTGTGAATTGAATTGGGTTGTCTGCTTTGCCCTACAGCTCCAATTATTTTCACACTGTAAATAATATTCTGTGAGCTGTGAATCACCACAATTTACTGGATAATTCGTGCTAGTGCATTGTTAGCTTCACAAAAATGGCCCATGAATAGCAGGAAAATTGCACTGTAAAATCAAACTAAACTTGCTACTGCATCTGTTTAATGGTGCAAAGAACCTATTAATGAATAATTTCCTTCCAATTGCCATTCATTTTGAAACTTGTTAGCAATTTATTAGTTTTGCATATTGTAAGTGAGCAGGATAAAGTTGAGCTGATTAAGTGCTTGATCTAATGTTAAATCATATACATAAGCCTCAGCTTGTTAAGATTTAGAATCATACTGCATTGCCAAAATGTATGGGTCCATTAATTTGTAGGCAGCTAACATTCTCTGTGTTGATTATAGAACACAAGAATTAAAAAAACTGGAATAAAAGCAAAATGCTACGAATCCTGAAAATGTGAAATAAAAACAAAATGCTGAAATACTCAGCAGGTATGGCAGTATAAATGGAGATGCTGTATTTCCATTGATGCATTTAAACCTGCTCTGTATTAACGGCACTTCCTATTTCAATTTAAATCTAAATCCTGGATAAGAGAGGTCTTGTATGTTTGTGTGATGTTCCAAAGAGCAAAAATCTTGAAAGCTTTGTGTATTCCTATATTCAATTTGGTAAAAGGTTTTATTTAAGTGATATTTTCAAGCTGCCACTTCAGAGAAAAAGGACTTTCATTTATAGAATGTCTTTCATGACCCCCAGACCTCACCTAAGTGCTTTATAGGCAATGAAGTACTTCTGAATTGTAGCCACTGTTGTGGTAGCCAATTTGTGTCAATCTCTTATTGTATTTTTAAGGTTTAATGGCAATTACATTGTTAAAAAAACAATGGGTGTTTGTACACTTAAAAACAGGGATCGTTGGGGCACTAGGATTAGAGTAGTATTGACTATGAAAAAATTGCTGCATCTTCATTTAAAGCACAGCCAGTGTGGATCCTATCAACATTCATAGCAGCGGTTGGTTGGTCTGAAGATGAAAATTGGAAACTATGATACCTTTTCAGGCAGAAGATTGTTATCGGAGCTACTTCTGAGAAAAATGGCTGAAACCAAGTGTTAAACATTAGTTTGATTTTTCCCATTTATTCTATGAAGCTGAACCTTATGACCAATGAAGGAATGAAATGGATATATGGACTCGGGTTACATCCTTACCAAAGGAAAAGCAAGATTAGACTTTGCACCTTTGCTTCCCATTAGGAGGAGGATCAGGTGTAAAGTAATTTCTAGAGCTAGAGGCTCATCATTTGGACATCGAGGAAGGTTTGAATAATCTTTTAAATTTTATGGTCAAAATATGAGAACGATGACCTATTGAATGCATGTGAGGCATGGTCAGATTTAGAAAACCACCTTATTGCCAAGCTACAGCCATGCTTGAGGACACTGAGGGAGAATTTAGCAAGGCCAATGCACTTAACTAGCATGTTTTTTGTACTATAGGAGGAAATCAGAGCACCTAGAGGAAACCCATGCAAATATGCAGAGACCATGCAGAATCCACACAGACAGTGGCCCAAGCCAGGAATTAAACTTGGGTCCCTGGTGCTGTGAGGCTGTAGTGCTAACCACTGTGCCACCATGTTGCCCATAAATTTGTAATTTCAACCACCAGCTATAAAAAGTAGCACAAATGAATCCTCAGTTAATGCCCACTGCCTGAGCACAACTAAGCACAATAATTTCACTTTGAAGTTGACTTAAAAGTGGCATTACACACTTAGTCATATATTGGTAAGTGCACTGATTACTTCAGGCCAGAAAGAACAAAAACTAAGACATGGCAATGTTGAAAATCTAAAATAAAAGCAGAATATCTGGTAATAGTGGATCAGATAGCATCTACGTAGACAAGGAAAAAGGTCGGATTATTGTTTTGAGTCGATGACCTTTTATTACAATGATCTCCCTCTGTTAGGGTTAGAGAGTGAAGAAGGAATAAAGGAGTTTATGTTCCTGGTCACTATTCAGTTGCTCTTTTTAACAAGTAAGGTCAGTATGGAGCACTGCCTTTATAGTTGAATAGCATATCGGCATACATCAAAGGCTCAGACATGAATACCTATTGAGTGGTTATCAGATGGCTGCAAGTTAATTCACAGTGTGGATTAAGGGAGGAAGAGAAGTTTAAAAAGAAATGATGATATTGGTTGAGGTATCCTAATTGATCCCTTATTTCTACCTGTTTTTAAGGAACATAAAGCAAATAGCGAAACTAAAAAAAATAAACAATTGGATATGTTCTGCAAATTTTGGCCAAGAACATTGGAGTCCTTAAGAGAATGTTTTTGAGCCTAATAACTACAGTATCAAATGAATTGTTATTTATAGCTATGTTGCAATGATGATCAACTATGCTGTTCATACTTCAATCATTGATCGGCATTGGAAAATATGTTTCTGTTATAGGTAGTCAAATATTTGTAGTGCTTCCTTCATATTACAGATTTTCTAAAATATCATTGGAGAAATTGCTAGTAGTTTATTGAGGATTAGGACACAATGTGTTTGCAAGAAACTTTCCTTGTTCAGGTACCAATATTGTATGTTAAGTTTTGAATCTGGTTTTGATTTAATTCATTGTCCAGAATTAAGAGCACTACTTGGTGAGTCAGCAAGTTAATGTCTCTTCGGAAAAGACACCTTGTTAAATGGCGACTACGTTCAGTAGTCTGATAGTGTAATATCTATGGGAGTTTCAAGACATCTCTCTGATCCTGCATTTATCTAAGGAATGCCTTGTCAGAAATCCAAATTCTCCTCATATCTTAAGGATTATCAACTTCTACTGCCAGCTATAGCTGGAAAACGTACAGTAACAGCTTAGTAAATGCCGCCTGTTGAGTCTCTTCTTTTTAGTGGACTTTTAAACAAGGTATATCTTGGTTCAATCCCATACCAAAACTTTGTTATCTGATGTGGAGATTCACATCATTGGTGAATAGGTGCTGGGTATGTGATTTTATCTTGATGGAGCCTTATTTCTTGTCTGCATTTTCTGTCAAGTGCTATGCTTGTTTCCAGCTGCCCATGTTTCTGGAGCAGACCTGATGCAACTATCTAATTTGCTAGTTTAGAAAATTGGTACTTTTTTTTGCCCACACAATATAATTCTGGCATTATGATTACTTTGGAAGATTAGTTATCTTAAAGCCTGTGCAATGCTTGTAGGAAATTATCGATTTGATTAGCATATAAAATTTTAAGCCAAATGTTTCACTTGGAGGAAATCCCAACTGTACTGAGATGGTTACAAACATTTTAACATTAAGGCTGCTGATTCTATAAAAGGAGTTTGTAAGCTGGAGTTAAAATATATGCTTCATCCTTTTATAGTAATAAATTCAATTGCAGCTAACAGGCAAATATTATTCATTTATGACATTTTAAAAAACAGTATAATAGACTGTAGTATGCACCTCAAAAGTTGAATAGTTAATGGTGCCTTAGGCAGGATTTGTTAATGTTTGAATTTATAATGTTGTAATTCTATTAGTTAACAACCTGCCTGCCAACTCCAACATTTTTTCTTTGTATGAAATCAAACTACCTGTTTCCTGCATTTTCAATGCAGCATGTGATACAGAGACTGTCATGATATACTGTCTGCCCCATTTGTCATTGTGCCAGACTAGGAGACTGAATGGAGGGAGGCTGAACAGATGAGTTAAGGGCGTACTGTTATAATCATTTTGATATAAAAATAATCTGAGAAGAGGAAGTGGTCAAATATTTTAGTAACTGAAGAAAACATGCTTTTTATAAATCAGATTGTTCTTTATATTTGAAACTAATTTTAAAAAAATCATGATTAACCTTCCTATTCTTGATCGTTGCAAATTTTGGGCATCACATTACAATTTTCCAAGATTGTTCATTTTCATAGCCACTGGATAATATAATTTCAAATCTCAAAGGATCAAACTTTAATTCCTTTGCCTTAGGTTACAATGTTTCATCTTATTTAAACCAGATAAGATTCTTATTGGAAATGCTCTTTTAGAAGTTCATTGTGCAACACACTAGTTGAGTTGAGGGTGATTGTGGAAATTATGCTGTTCAGAAGGCCACGTTTTTTTCAAAATCCTTTATGCGTGCATGTTAAGTATTGTGGGTGATACTTCACTTCTTTTAATTTCCAATATTGTGTAGCGCACAGTTCAATTGATTTAATTCCTGCAGTGAATGTTTTATCCAATTCTTGTAAAAGTAAATATGATCTATGTCATGACAAAATTAAACAGATTTGGGTTGCACTAAATGCTTTTGAGGGCATCTCAAATGTGGAAGATGCAATCTAGACCATGATTGTTACTTTTTTACAGGCATGAAATACCTCATAACTTATCCTGCCTTTGAACAGCTCAGCACAAGTGAAATATTGTCTTTGTCTTTGAAATAGTGTTATCATAAATGTGACTTGGTGGAAAAGAACAAGTATTCCAAGCTTTGATATTTCATGCGTACAATTTCTTTTTGACTTTGTGTTCTACCTAGATTAAAACTGCACAGTGTTAATTTGTATACTAGTTATGCTAGGAAAGTTGACTATTCTAAATATATGATAAATTTATGTAGAACTTTGCATTGTTTTAGCTACTTATATAACTAATTTAATTGTGTATAAGTATTGAAGAAATCAATACACTACATGGAGTGGATTTAAATTTAATAGTTTGTGCACAGATTTAATTTTAGGATAGAGTATATCCCTCATCTCCTGTTTTAAGAATAGTATAAAATATTGTTAATACATTTCCTGATGTTTGCTGAACTCCTTGCTTCAAATTAGGAATTAGCATGATCTTGGTAATTTTACATTGTTAATGAAAACCAAAGCACATTACAGTATGTAGAGGAAGGTCAGGTAATAGTGATGACTATTTATAAAAACAGAAAATGCAGGAAAATCTCAGCAGGTATGACAGCATCTGTGGGGAGAGAATAGAGCAAACGTTTCAAGTCAAAATGACCCTTCGTCAGAACTAAGAGCAAAGAGAATGAGTGAAGATTTTCCAGCATTTTCTGTTTTTTGTGTCAGATTCTAGCATCTGTAATATTTTGCTTTTATTTTAGTGACAGCTATTACTTGATCTCAACTCTGGAATTCCAATGAGAAAGGTGATCTCACCAAATATATTTGCTTAGCAACTTAAGGGAATTTTTATATGCTAACCACCACAACTATTGAAATAAATGTAGTGAGATTTTGTATTTATCTTTATAGATGTAAACCACATAAATTCCATGTTGATTTAAATCCTGTCTGGGTATACATTTAACACCTGGTAGTTAACAATAAGCTCTGATGTGGCAGTCAGACATTTGTCAACTTTAAGCACTTACCCAATTAGGTGGATTTCTGTGCCAATAAACATGAGAAAAAGCTTTCATTTCTCACTCATATGGGAAATAGTTGAGTACAATACAGTACCATTACTTGCTGCTTAATTGCACTGGTTTTTCTGGGGCGTTTCTCCTGATGTTGGCATAACCAGCAGAAAAGATTGCAAAATTTAAGCACAAATTACATTCAATGTAACTTGAAGTTTTGCGATCTTGTGACTGTCCAATTTTTCTATATGCTGCCCAGAATCCAGGAAGAAGACATCAGTTTTCACATATACATTGGCAATGCTCTATCTCACTCTTTCGAAGAATCACTGTTATCAGATTTCCTGTCCAACATCCAGGACTGGACATGCAGAAATTTCTTACAAGGGTATTAGGAAAACCAGAGCTTTTAGAACGACAGAAGTGTTACTGCACTGAAGGTGGCCATTCAACCCATCTTGTTTATGCCTGCCTGAGGACATTCACCCTTTCTAATCCCTTGTTCCGGCACTTGCCCATCGTCCTGTCGCTTATAGTACTTAAACTGCAAATGAGTCTCCTCCACCATCTCTCTCCAGAACAATTATTTCCTTCCTATAGTATTGTGACCAGAACCGCGCACACAATACTCCAGTTATGGCCTCAATAGTGTTTTATATAATTCCAACATTACATCCTTACTTCTATAATCTACATTTCTGTCAATGAAGGAGAGCATTCCATATGCCGCCTTTACAATCTTGTCTACTTGAATTGTTGTTTTAAGGACCTATGTACTTGTACGTGAGATCTCTCACTTCATCTATTCTTAACTATATTCTCAATAACTGTTTGACTTGCTGAAATGTGTTACCTCACACCCTGTGTTAAAATCCATCTGCTATTTTGTTGCCCACTCCACAAACCCTTCGATATCGTTTTGTAGATTATAATTATTTTCTACACTATCCACAATTCAGTCAAACTTTGTGTCACCTGAAAACTTTCCAATTATCTGGCTAAGTTCGCATCCAAACGGTTAATATATAAACAGCAAGGGTCCCAGCACTGAACTCTGTGAAATACCACTTGAAATAACTTTCCGTTTGCAAGGGCATCCATCAATCATTACTTTGTTTCCTGTTACTAAGCCAACTTTCGATCCAGTTTGCCACATTACTCTGTATCCCATGAGCTTTTACTTTTTTGATCCATCTGCCATGTGAGATCTTCAGATCTTTCCATTGTTGTTCCCTAACCAGTGACTCCATCTCTCTCTTTGGCAACTGTCTGAGACTGAACTAAACTATTTGCAACCTTGACGTTGTGTTTGACTCCGAGATGAGCTTCCAACTATACATCTGCTCCATTATTGAGGCTGTTTATTTCCACCTTGAGAACATCACTGGAGTTCATTCCTGTCTCAGTTCATATGCTTCCCATTCATTCCAATTGAACAATGCATTTATTTTGAAATTCTTGTGCTTGTTTTCAATTTCCTCCATGGCCTCAACCTCTGTGTAACCCCATCAAAATACCGGCCAAAAAAAAAATTGGTCTTTTGTTTCACCAAACATTCCCTGAAAAACACAGGTGTAGAGCTTCTGCTTTATAATCCTCCAAGATATCTTTCCTCTTCCAGTTTTGGCCTCTGCTCATTCTTGGTTTGAATTGCATCACTATCGGCAGCTATGCCTTGAATTGCCAATGCCCTGAATTCTTTATCGTGTTCATCTCTCTGCCTTTTTTTCCCCTCTTGATATGGTCTTTAAGGTGGCCTCCAGTGCCTCTTCATGTGGCTGGTTGTCCTATGCTATTTGTGCTTCTGTCAAGTGCCTTGGAACATTTTACCACTTAAAAGCAGTGTTTTAAGTAATTGTTATCGTTTCAGAAATGTTGTGCAAAGAGCAGGCCCCACATTATGTAAAACTGGCCACAATCCCACATTAATTTAACAGCATTGCCCATTTCTGCTAATTGTGTTCATCTGTAAATTTTCAAGTAATCCATTTTCAGCTTTATTATTCAAACTTAGCACAAGGTCTGTTCTCAAAACAGATTTTTAAATGATTCTTTTAAACACTGTCTTATTATCCTCGTTTAGAGGAACATTGTGTTTGGTGATTTGAAAATGAGTTTGAGCAGGAGCAGGAGTAGGAGAAAGGATTTCTCAAAACCAGCACGATTAGTCTTGGGATCACTGCACTCAAAGCAGAAGCTCTATACCTATGTTTTTCAGGGAATGTTTGGTGAAACAAAGGACCAATTTTTATTGGCCAATATTTTGATGGAATCATTGTAACAAAGAGCCAGACTGTTTGTTAATATAACCAGTGAAATATACAATGTAATGATATATTATTGAGCATTTTACTTGGCCTCAGCTTGCATGCCAATTTTTTATCTTATGCTATCCTTTGAGGTTGAAGATGAGATTGATTGGAACACTTCAATTGGTTCATGGAGATAATACAGAAATCTAGGTACTTTGGAGTTCGGGATTATAAAAGTATCAAAACATAAAAAATAGAAGCAGGGAGGAGAATACATGGCCCATCAAGTTTGCTCTTCCATTCAGTATTTTCATGGCTGATGTTGGGCTTGAACTTCACTTTTTTGTCTTCCCTTCATACTTATTAATTCCCTGAGAAACCAAAAAAAGTCTGAGGATTAAAAAGATTTACAACTTTTTGAATGAATACATTCGTCCTCATCTCAGTCTTAAAAATTCAGCTGCTTGTACTGAAACTGTGCCTCCTTTTCTAGATTCCCCACTTTGAGGGAATAACATCTGAGTATCTACTTGTCAATCCATAGTGTTGAATCTTTCAATGAAATCACTTCTCATTCATCTGAACTTGAGAGAATATAGACCCAATTTAATCAGCACCTCAGCGTAGGACAACTCCCTCATCGCAAGGACGAATTGTTTGAACCTTTGCTGTAAAGCCTTTAATGCAAGTATATCCATCTTTAAATGTGAAGACCAAAATTGCATAAAGTATTCCAGGTGTGGTCTCATCAAAGCCCCAAACAATTATATTGAGACTTCTTTATTCTTCTATTCCAATGCCCTTACAACAAAGGCCAACATGCCATTTGGTTTCCTAATTGCAAGCCATTTGTGGTAATTAGCCATAGTCCAAAATAATCATAGATGTCTCTGTCTATTAGAGTGATAATTAGTTATATATTTTGATGGATGTCCACTTTGGTGAGCATCGCTTCACATCAAGCATGGGCAAAATGAGGAGGCAGACTTTCTTGAACTACCACAACTGATATTCGGATTGAACCCATGGTGTGGCATTATTTTGCTCCAACCCTAACTATTGAACCAACTGAGCTAATTGAAAAATGTCTTGTTATATCTATGTATACGCTAAGTTTTTAATGTCCCTTTTCACTCCTTGTATGAGTACTCCCAAATATCCTCTCATTTTCCATCTGTCACCCATTTGTCCACTTGCTCAACCTGTCTATATACTCTTGTAGTCTCTTTGTGTCTTCCTCATAGCTTGCATCCTTGCCTAACTTTGTGTTGTCATCAAACTCAGATGCATTACTCTCTGTCTCTTCATTTAAGTTAGCAGTCTCCAAACTCCAAACCGGATGCAGCAATAAATATTTGAGGCTCCAGCACCAATCCTTGTGGTACTCCACTAGTCATAGGCTGACAAGTTGGAAATATTCTGTTTCTCTCAACTCTGCTTCCTGTCTGTTAACCAATCTTCTATCCTTGCTAATATATTATCTCCAACTACACAATTTCTTATCTTATGTATTAATCTTCTGTGTGGCACCTTTATTAAATGCCTTTGGAACGCCAACTGTATTAAATCCTCAAAAATCTCTTTGAAAAATTATCATGCATGATTTTCCTTTCATAAAATCATGTTGACTTGTTCTAATCATACTATGTGTTTCAATTTACATTGTAAAGAATTTAATAATAGGTCCCAGCACTATCCTAATGACTGAATATGAGGCTAACTGGCTTGTATTCTGTTTTCTCTCTGCTTTCTTTCTTGAATAATGGAATTATATTTGCTGATTTTCAATCTGCTGGAACCATTCCAGAACCTTGGAATTTTGGAAAATTCCACTTAGTGTCAGAGATACACTTAGTATCTCTGACACCATCTCTTTTAAAACCCTAGGAGATGGGACATCAGATCCTGGGGATTTACCTAATTTTAGTCAGTTAAGTTTCTTCAGTACTTCTACTCTGATGTTAATTTTCTCGCTCTAATTAGCGCTTGGGTTATCCTCTATTTTGATATGTGGTTTTTGCCTTCACTATAAATATACACACAAAATATTTGTTCAACATCTCTGCCATTTCCTCATTGCACATTATCATTTCTTCTGTCTCTGCCTGTAACAGACCAGCGTTTACTTCACTTTTTTATGTTCTTATAAAAACTCTTATCCTGTTTTTATTTTCCGGATAGGTTACTTGTTTTCCCTTTTTATCAACTTTTTTGGTGGCCCTTTGCTATTTTCTAAATATATCCCAACCCTAAAACTTGTAAGTCTCTTTTAATGTAACACTGTGTTTAACTCTTTAATAAGCTACAGATGGATTTTTTCAGTTTTCTGATTTTCAATGGAATATACTTTTGTTGTTGAATATTTGCACTATTTCTTTAAATGTTTCCCACTTTGTTTTACTACCATACATTTTAGTCTTATTTACTCAGTATCCTTAGCCAGCTCTCTCCTCATGCCCATGAAATTGGCTTTTTTTAAATTCTTGTTTGTTTATTGAGATACGTTGCATTCTAACTCAATATGGAACTCAGTTATATTATGATCACCAATTCCCATTAGATCTTTTACTGTTAAATTTCTGATTAACCTGCCTCATTGCACAATACTAGGTCTAAAATAACTTTATCCCTAGCTCATTACATAATGTATTGCTCCAAGAAACTGTCACAAAAGCTTTCTACAAACTTATCTTCCAGGCCACCTTTTCCAATTTGATTGGTTCAGTTGATATGAAGGTTAAAGTCACCCACAACTATTTCATTATCTTTGTTACAAGTGCCAATAATTTCTTGTTTAATGCTCTGTCCAATGTATGACTACTGTTGGGGAGTCTATAAAATGCTCTGTTTGGTGTTTTCTAATACTTGCTATTTCTAATTGTCACCCAAACTGATTATACTTACTGATTTCCTGAATCAAACGTCCTTTTTCACTAATAACCTTAGGTCATCCTTTACTATCAGGATTATCCCTCCTCCTACGTCCTGTATATCTTTTTGAAACGTTTTGTACATTGAAATATTCCCAACCCTGGTTACCTTGTAACTCATTTCATTGGTTAGAGAGATCTGATGGCGATTAGATCTAACTATTTATCTCTGATGCTCCTATTATCTTTGTTATTTTGGATGCTCTGTGCATTCAGATAAAATGAATTCAGATTTATTATTTTATTATTAATTCCCTGCATGGTCCTTGCACTATGCACAATTACCATTAAGTACCCTCTTTGTTCCTTTTCAACTCGGTTTATCTTGATGTACATTTCTCTTGAATTAATTTTTCTCTTGAATTCATAAATCTCAGTTCACTTGAACCTTTCTCTGTTTGTTTCAAGCCATTTTTCCCCCACTCTGACAACATTTATTGTTGCACTCTATCCTTTCCTATCACACTTGAATTACCATTACCCATATCATTACCTGTCCATCCTCTTTAACTTTCAAAATCTCCCCACTTGTGAACCCTCCCTCAATTATTTATTTTAAGTCCGTTTCTGCAGATATAATCATATGTCTCACCAGGACACAGGTTCCAGGGTCACTCAGGTGAAGACTGTCTCAATGGGTCTGCTCTTTTTTTAGTGCTGCTGCCCATGTTTCAGGCATCAAAACCCATTTCACTGACATGCATCTTCAAGCTGCATGTTCATCTCTACATCCTTATTTATTTGCAATGTTTTACTGTTGTTGCTTTTTAGAGATGTGCATTTTGAATATGTTTTGATAGGACTTCAAGCTTGACCAGTTTGCTTGCATTGTTCTGGAATGATATCTTTTGCTTGTGTTTGACAGGCACAAATGAAGTGACAATTAGCATTAGAAATGTGGTAACTTTAGCTATGGCACTATAGATTTTTCAAGAAATTTTATTAATATTTAAAGGTCTCTGTTATAGTTAAGTATTACATTTCATTACCTGAATAGACAAAATTGTTAGTAATGTTTATTTTATTCTTTTGTGAAATATATTGGAATGTTTTATGTTTCTGGCACTGCAAATATAAAAAATATTATCATCAATGGTGTTTTGTTCTTTTCTTTTGTAGAAGTGTTGTAGTAGCTCCTAAAAAACCTCGGATTGTTATTGGAAATGAAACTGTTACTCCTGCCACAACTGATACGGTTAGTGTGGTCTCCACCACTGACACTGTAGAGGACCCTGCTGTTGAACATACAGGTAAATTTCTGCTATTTTTTTGCAGTACAGATGTTTTTAAAGTAGATTAATGACTCATTCTGAAACCTGTAATGTAATTTGGACACTATTTCCAGCAGGCATCCCTGCCATTAGCACTCGTCTAATATTCATTTTAAGTGATCTGTGTTTAATTTACTGAGTTGAAAAAGAATTGTTAGACCATCATAATTGTTTTCAGGTAGTTTCTGAATTTCCAATAAAATGGGACTTCGGGATTACGCTTGGGGAGGTAGTGGTGTAGTGGTATTGTCACTAGGCTAGTAATCCAGAGCCCTAGGATAATGCTCTGGGAACCTAGGTTTAAATCCCACCAGTATGGCAAATGATGAAACCTGAATTGAGTAAAACAATCTGGAATTAACAATGACTTGAAACCGTTGTCGATTGTTATATAAAAAAAACCATTTGGTTCACTTTTGTGCTTCAGGGAAGGAAATCTGCTATCTTTACCTGATCTGGCCTATATGCGACTCCAGATCCACAACAATGTGGCTGACTTGCAAATCATCCTCTGATGAGCTGAGTGATTTGCTCAATCATAAGGACAATCAGGGATGGGCAACAAATGTTGCCCACCCAGTGATGCCCACACCCCTTGAACAAATAAAAAAAGTAGAGATTTTAATATTTCCTACTAAAGTGATTTCTAAAACTATCTGACACTGCTACAATACAACCATCTAAAATGTGAGCTGTTAACATACTGTGTTGCAACTTGTTCTCTGTGCTAATAGCAAACCTTTTATGATTTGATGGCATATGTCCTTGATGTTAAAGATCTTTATTGATATCGTGGTAAATTTGAACCATATTGTGAATACTTGTGCAGTAAATGGTACGTAGATCGTTAAAGGCTGATTGTATTTGATTTTGGTACCAACCCCCCAAGTTGCTGGTATTTTATGTCTGAATTATCTCAAATAAAATTAATTGGCATATTGTTGTAAACTGATGTACAAAAACTGCATAGATTGCAGCTGATTCCAATTTGAAATATTTTTAAACTTGTACTAACACTGACTTTTTTGTGACATTATTGTTCCAGAATTTTTAATGTTTATAGTCCTAACATAGAAAAGCTGTATTTATCAATGATATATATTATTTATATATATATAATATGTATGATCTTATTGCCATGCACCGTTTAAAAAAGTAGTTTTGACACTAAACAGACACCAATAATCAAATTGCTGTCTTTTTAAAAAGCTCAACAAATAGCAATTTTTCCATGTTTCTATCACACACTAGTGGACCCATTACCAGATTAGTCCCTGATGAATTTGTATAAACAATGGGCTTTCTTTCGAAGGATACTAGACAGATGATCTATTTGCATTTTCTTTCAAGTCTCCATGAAAGTCTGTAAAACTGTCATTCAAAAGGAGCCAGTTTATCAGTGAGGGATTAAGAGATAAGTCAATTTTGTTGAACACGTTTGGGCTACTACATCTGGCCAGATTTACTCATTTTGCTCCGGTCAGTCAGGGTATTCTTTAACTAAGATATGTTTATATTGTGGTTCATAATTGCACTGCCTTTTAATACATTAAATTAATCAGTCAGTATTGTGCAATATTTTGTTCATAATTTGTGAACTTGAAAAATGTAATATTTTTTCTTTGTCTCCTAAATGCTAGTTGCTTTCAAAACTGAATTAGAGTAACTGTGTCATATTTGTGCATCAGTTAAAAAATCAATAACACCACTGTCTTGCTAGTTTTTCAAGCAACTTCAGAAGCCTTCTTTGAGACATTGGGTTAGTTATTAAAATTCTGTTTTGAAACCGTTCAAAATGTTGCTAAAGGGTTTCTGTGGAATCTATTCTGGTAACGCATTTAAAATTTGGGTCTCACTTGCCAAGGGAGACTGGTGCAGCCATTCTGGATGTTTGATCAATTATTCCTCTGATAGTTTGGCAAATTTATTCAGTGGGTAGCTTATTCATGTAGACCACAGAATTCCCAGATTGGATCCAAGGTTGTGCAAGTTCAGTATTATCAGCTAAGGAGCTAATAGTACTTAAATTCCCTTCCGTAGTCCTCTGGCTTGATGGTTGTGAGAGAGATAGAGCTGTGGTAGTGTACAGTTCTGCTAATGCTGCTACTGGCCTACAGTGCCTAATGGATGTTCAATTTTGAGCTGCTAGACCTGTTAATCTATCCCATTTAGCACAATGGTAGCAACACAGTATAATGGAGGGTGTCCTCCATATGAAGTTGGGACTTGGTCTTCATAATGAATGTACAATGATAACTCGTAAGATTTTGGGGTTATGAGCCATAGATGCTTAAAATCAGTGGTTGAGTGTTTGTAAGTTATTTAAAGGTAGTTTATGAAGTATTTAGGAAAAAAAAGTTAGATATGATGCATTAGCTTAATAGTAAGGGAAAGTATACAATCTGTAATAATTGAGTGGTTTACTGATCCAAGAATGAATGGACGATTGGCACAGTGTTGATCTCAATAGTTTGCAATAGCATCATTCTGCCAATTATTGCAAAACTGTTTTGGAACTATCTTACTTGCTCTTTTCTGGTCCATCTTCCATCTGAACAAGGTGACAGCCTGGCTAGGATTTCCGCTTGTCTCTGAGCACTCATTAATATACTTTATTTCACGGGATTGGCAGCTTATCAGCTACCAATCACCTGTTCAAACCATTCTGTCCAATAGATCCAGGATAGGTACCCAAGGTGTCAGGGCAGTTCTCTCTTTACCCCTCACTCTATCACATTCATCATTCTGACGTGAGATCACTGGGTTACGAAGGACATCAGAATGCTATCGGTTCAGGAGTGTTTTTGGAATCTAATAACCTCAATGTTTGGAATGCAATCTTTGTGACCTTTATCTCTACCTTGCCTTGGTCTCTAATTCCTTAGAATTTTTTATTTTTAACAGAGCGAGAATTAAATGGTGTGTTAGCTAGTTCCATAAGCAATCATTATAATTCTTAAAAAAAAACTTTTTTCAAGATCCCTATTTCTGAATCATGATGGTATGATTATGATATTGGATCAATTGATCTAGTTTAATAATAGGAAAACATGAGTTCACATCCCAGAAGGCTGTTTTGAAATTTAAATTGAGTTTATTGCAAAAAAAATGAAAATTTGAAGAAAAAAAGGCCAGTGTCACTGAAAATGGTTATGTAACAAAGTTATTTTTTTAAAATTCAATTGTGGGACATGGGCATTCCTGGCTGGTCATCATTTATTGCCCATCCTTAATTGCCCTAGAACTAAGTGGCTTGATAGGCCATATCAGAGGTTAGTTGATGGTCAACCACATTGCTGTGGGTCCGAAGTCACATGTAAGCCCGACCAGGTAAGGATGGCATATTTCCTTCCCTAAAGGACATTAGTGAACCAGATGCTTTTTTTCGGCAGTGGTGGTCATCTTTAGACTTTTAATTCCAGATGTACTTTATCGAATTCAAATTCCACAATTTGCTATGGCAGGATTCAAACCTGGGACGTGTGTGTGCACATCTTCTTCTTTACCTTAATAACTAAACGGGTTTCCTAATACCCATGGGAAAAGAAATCTGCTGTATTGTCTCAGTGTGGCCAAGTAACATTCATGCCACTCTAACTATCCAACCATCTCCCCTTGATTATCATTTCTTAGTCCCTCGCTTTCAATATCCTGGGAGTTACCATTGACCAGAAACGGAACTGAACTAGCCATATAAATATTGTGGGTAGTAACTTGCTCCACAAAGAATGTCCACTATCTGCAATGCACAAGTCAGGAAGGAATACCATCCACTTGCCTGGCTGAGTGTAGCTCCAAGAACACTCAAGAAGCCCAACATCGTCAAGGATATTGACTCCAATAACTCACTGGATTGGAACCCTGTCCATCACCTTCAACATCCACCTGCTGCACTGCTGACGTACAGTGACACCATGAGTACCACATGCATGATACACTCCAGCAACTTACCATGACTTCTTCAATATCATCTTCAAAAGCTGTAACCTCTACTAACTGAAAAGATAAGGGCAGCAGATGCAGGGGGTACTACAGGAATCTGTGCTCGGACCCCAACTCTTCTCATTAAGTATTAATGATTTGGAAGAAGGAACTAAATGTATTATCTCTAAATTTGCAGATGATACAAAGTTGGATGGGAGGGTGAGCTGTGAGGAGGATGCAGAGACACTTGAGCTTTGTTTGGACAGTCTGGATGAGTGGGCATTTTCATAGCAGTATAATGTGGATAAATGTGAGGTTATCCACTTTGGTACCAATAGTAGGAAGGAAGATTATTATTTGGGTATAAAATGAAAGATGGATATTAAGTGAGACTTTGGTGTCCTTGTGCATCAGTCACTGAAAGTAAGCATGCAGGTACTGCAGGCAGTAAAGAAGGCAGGTTGTATGTTGCCCTTTACAGCGAAAGAATTTGAATATAGGAATAGGGATATTTTACTGCAATTGTATAGGGCATTGGTAAGGCCACACTTGGAACACTGTGCCGTTTTGGTGTCCATATCCGAGGAGGGAGGTCCTTTCCATAGAAATGCACTGAAGACTTTTCTAGACTAATTCCAGGAATGGTAGATCTGTCATATGAGGAGACGGTAAGTTGGCTAGGATTATATTCATTGGAGTTTAGAAGATGAGAGGGATTCTCATTGAAACATATAAAGCTCTTGTAGGATTAAACAGAGTAGATTCAGAAAGAATGTTCCCAAAGGTGGGGGTGTCCAAAAGTAGGGATCATAGTTTGAGGATAAGGGGTAAACCTTTTAGGACTGAGATGAAGAAATTTCTTTACCTAGAGAGTAGTGAATCTGTGGAATTTAATGCCACAAAGTAGTTGAGTCTGAAACATTGTGTGATTTCAAGAAGAAATTAAATATAGCACTTGGAGCTAAAGCGATTGGGATATTGAATTTGATGGTCAGCCATGATCAGAGAGAATATTTGATTAAACTGAACCAAAATCAATCTGATGACTAATGAAAAATCAACTCTCTCAAAAATTCTAAAGAAACACCATGTTGTGTTTGATGGAGAACTGGAGTGTATGAAAGACATCATAGTTAAATTGAAGGTTACAAAAGGAAGTCAAGCAAAATGCTTTAAGGCAAGGATGGGACTCTGCTGTCAGGCCAGAAATGGAAACCGACTTGCAATGACTTGTGAAGATGTGAGACTTGGAATATATCAGCATTGGTGAATGGGCCACACCAATGGCACCAATCATCAAGAAGCATGGATCTGTAAGGATTTGTGGAGACTTTAAAGTCACCCTAAATCTACCATTATTTGTGGTGCAGTACCCATTAGCCAATATCAATGACCTCTTTGGGTTTGGCTCCAAGTGCCATATTTAATTTCTTCTTGAAATCTCAGTGTTTCGGTTGCAACTACTTTGTGCTATTAAATTCTACAGATTCACTACTCTCTAGATAGAGAAATTTTTCTTCACCTCAGTCTTAAAAGGTTTACCCCTTATCCTCAAACTATGAGCCAAACATTTTAGCAATATCAACCTAAGCCAGGCTCACTTACAGATGAATTTAGACCAGAAGTGACTATGATAATAGTGACACACATTATCCTGACTGTACTGACAGGTCCAATCTGAGGAGTGAGGTTTAAAGTCAGGGGTTAGGATTGAGACTTTGTTTCGTAACACTAAGTCAATCATGTCTGAGTATTGGATTGTGGAGTGTGCTTCCTCACTTGACCAGAGGTGACTAGCATACTGTCTACCTGTTCAAAATAGGAGATACTTCCACTTGAGTAGTGCGATGAACTATTAGCTGATAAGATTACCACTACCAAGACACAATCCTTACTGAAGAATGTCTTTTCGTATCTCATCTGCTCCTGCATTGTTTCAAAGAGCAATGGGTCAGAAACTGAGCGGAGTTCAGTATTGTCTGGAAGACAACTTAGTCACTGGATGAAATGAACAAGGAACATCTGTGGAATTTACATGTCACTCTTCAGAGTTAAAAGACTATGGAGTGAATCTGCAAGGATAAGTGAGTCCTTCCGATCCACCATTCATTTCAAATTGCGTGTCATTATTTTTGGTCTTGCTCAATGGCTGATATGCAAAAGCAATGGGTCTCTCCTCACTTGAGAGCATGAAGTAGGATACTTAGGACATGTGATTGATATCACAGGCCTTCATAAATCTCCTTTGATGGTGAAGGCACTTGCACCTTTGAATAATTGCCATTTTCCTAGGATTGTTGAAAAGATCTGTTTCAAATTTCGCCATGATTTTAAAATTATTGCATAACATCTTGTGCCAGAATAAGAAATGGTAGTATTTGAATTAGTGGTAAAATCTTTCATGCAAAGCAAAGAAATGTTGTTCGGATCTGAAATTCTTACACATTTTGATCCTACCCTATCCCTACATTTAGCATGTGACACGTCTGTTATGGGGTTGGAGTGATGGCATTCTACTTCATGCTGTCAGGTGAGGAGAGATCCATTGCTTCTGCATATCAGCCATTTGAGCAAGACTGAAAATAATGACATGCAATTTGAAAGTGAATCTCTAGGGGTTATCTTTGGAGTAAAGAAATTGAATTAATTCCTGTATGGAATCAAGTTCACACTGTTGACAAACAATTAACTATCATTTTTGGACCATGCACAGGAATTCTGTCGCTGGCAGCAAATAGAATGCAGAGATAGGCATTGCTAATGTCTGCACATAAGCCGTCAAGTATTGACGGTCAAGTCTGATTATTATGTGGACAGACTGTCAAGCAACCTGGTAGTGGTAATCTCATCAGCTAGTAGTTCATCGCACTACTCAAGTGGAAGTATCTCCTATTTTGAACAGGTAGACAGTATGCCAGTCACCTCTGGTCAAGTGAGGAAGCGCACTCCACAATCCAATACTCAGACGTGATTGACATAGTGTTACGAAACAAAGTCTCAATCCTAACCTCTGACTTTAAACCTTACTCCTCAGATTGGACCTGTCAGTATAGTCAGGATGTCATCTTTGGGGGCTCAGAGCAAGATGACTGTTTGACAAATTAGACAAGGGCTATTGCAGGAAATACCCAGGAGTTATTTCTGGTGGCTTGAATTGGATGTGGAAACGGAAGAGAGAGCTAGAATATGCTCTTCCTATACCAAAATAGAAACCTGCTCTTAGCATTGAAGCATCGGTGGGAATGGGCCAGAAGAGGCTTTGCAGTGAGTTCAGGTAGACTTTCCAAAATCTTTTGAAGGATGTAGGTTCTTAGTAATGGTTAATGCTTATTCAAAGTGGCCAGAAGTTATTACAATGAAAACAAATTAATCAGAGAAGATTATCAAGAAGTTAGGAAAAATATTTATTCAGTTTGGATTCTCTGAACTGGTAAGCGATAATGGAGCCCAATTTCTTTCATGAGAGAGAGTTTCTTGCAAGAGAATAGAATACAATGTATTAAGCCCACACGAAATCATTCTGCTACCAATGAACTAGCAGGATGTTTTGCTCAAACCATGAAATGTACATTGAGAGCAACCAGGGAATGAGGTTCGCTGATCAATATTAACCAATTCCTAAAAAAGTATAGTAATATGGTGGCATTCTACCACCAAAACCACTTCTGCATTATTAATGATGAAGAGAATATTGGCATTCGACTTGCTAAAACCTTCAAAATCAAAATAATCCGTACAACAATGAGGACAGAGAATTGCAGTAAAGCAAAACATTGTGTCTTCCGAAAGGACAAGGAGTTTTGGCTGGCAGTTACTCCACAGAAGAGAAATGGGTTCCTGCCACAATCTTTGCATAGATTGCACCTATCTTGTTTTTGATCCAAACCAGCATGTTTGCTGGTGGAAGCATGTGGATCAACTGTATGCAGGGACAATCCCTTGCTAGAAATGGATACTCCTGAAAATCTGGGTTGAACTGCACAAGGTCCTGACTTGCATCTTCTTGCAACTACGATACCAATAGATCAAAGCAATACCTCACCTGCAGACCAAATACAGAATCAACCTCTGATTGCAGTGTTGATGTTGATCAAATCAACCACGAATGACAATTGTGCGGGGACAAAAATGTGACAGGTTACAACCAGTGCAAAGATGGTGCCAAAGATGCTTTGTCAAACTTTCCGAGGGTGATGATCTCCAAACTGTCTGACTTACTGATTATTGTTTATTGTTCGTGTTGCATTTGTTTGAATTTGTTGGATGATGTTCAGTTTACAGGGGGAGGAAATGTTATGTATTAATATTACTGCACCAAGCACCACTCATGTTAGTAGTTAAATCACAGTTTACTAGCATGGGAATCTGCCAAAGTGAAGAAATAGCCATGTAGAGAACACTAACCTTTAAATAAGCTCAAGTGTCAATTCTGTAATATGCAAAATAAGCAATAAAGAGCACCCAAGGAAGCAGAAAATAATTCCCATTCCCCACTGTTTTTTGCCTATTGCTTACCAAAAAAGGATAAAATTTACTTGCGTATGCCCCATAAGTGCGTTGAGATCACATGCCCAGTTTATTACTCATTTTTACTTTACTAAATATAGTTACATTTAAATTCCAAATACATCAATTTTAGCAAGTGGCTAAGGTATTGGACAACAGTGTAAAGGTTATGTATACATGTTATAGATGGAAAGCTGCAGGACTTTAAAAGATGAAGGTTTTGTTTCAGAAATTAAAAACTTTAAAAATAATTTGCCACTTTTAGATTGGTGACTCAATTTGATGACAGAATCATACAAAAAAAGAGCAGAAGTGAAATATTTGGCCATTCAAAACTGTTCCACCATTTAATAAGATGATGGCTGATCTATTTGTTCTTGCAATCTGAATCCCACATTTCCATCTTCCTCTTATGACCTTTGCTGTTGCTAATAAGCATATATCTACCTTTGGCTTGAAAATATTCAATGACCCTGCTTCCATTGCCTTTTGAGGCAGAGTGTTCTAAAGATCCACAACCCTAAGTTAAAAAGATTCTCCTCATATCTCTACCTGAAAAGGATAACTTTTAATTCTAAAACAGTGCCCCCCAGTTCTGGAATCATCCACAAGAGAAAATACTTTTTCCACATCCATCTTGTCATGATTATTCAGTATCTTGTATACTTGAATGAAGTTACCATCACTCTTCTAAAGTCCAGTGAAAATAAACCCAGCCTGTTCAACCTTTCCTCATAAGGCAACCCATTCATTCCAGGTGTCAATTTAGTAAACTTTCTTTGAAGCATTTCCATCCTTCCTTAAATAAGGAGACAAAATTGCAGATGGTGTTCAAGGTGTGGTCTAACCAATATTCTTATAACAGAAGCATATGATCCTTACTTTTATATTTGTTAGGGAGAGACCAGAAACTTCAAGATATATTATGAAGTTAGCTTATACCCTAACATTTTATGATTTTGGCAGTAGGGTGGACATAAGATGTTTTGCTCTAGGTATGATTCAGTTGACCCACTAGGAAGTTTTTATCAAAATAAACTATATAAGAAGACAGGATATAACAAAAATAATTAGCATAATTTTTGCCAATTAAAATACTTAAACACGACAAAGTATAATTCTTAATAGCTGTCCATCTCTGTTATTCCAATTTAGCAGTATCCCCATAGACACAAATCCCTTATTCAAAACCAGTTAGCACTAAAAGCTGATGTGCTAATGTGGATGGTAGATTTCCAGCCTTATAACACACCTGGACAGAGATCCAGACAGGCAGCTGTCTTCTGACTCTCATGCAGCAGAATTTCAGAGAAAGAACCATTCTCAAAATTAGAGAAATAAGAGAAAGGAACTTACTTCTTGACAGATACCAGGCTTCAACTTCAGAGAGGAGAAAAGAAGGGCAGCACTGTCTCTCAACTCCGAGTAGATATAAGCTTGAGTTCTCTGAGTGTAGTTGTCCCTAGTTGTCTGATATTACTGTCAATCAACCCCAATTAAGTTTTATTCTGCAAAGCCCCAGAGGAAAACTCAAAAATAACAACACTGCATTAGTCCAGAGTAAACAAACATTGTAGCAATTAAGATCAATTACACTGCTGCAGCAACAAGAGAGGTTGCTGGTTACAATCAAAATGGCATTCATTGTAAAACAAACTGCTGCAACAGATCCTACTCGAGAAACCTGACATACATTTCTTAAAAGCAGTGTCATCATATAATTAATTCCTCTTGTAGTAAAAAATAGCATTTAATTAGCCACTTTAATCACTTGCTGTACCTGCGCATGAACTTTTTGCGCCTCATTCACTAGAACATCTGAATCCCTCAGCATCTCAAAATGCTTCAGTTGTTTACTGTCAAAGTAATACCCTGCTTTTTATTCTTGTTGTCAAAATGAGAAACTTCACATTTTCCCATATTATGTGCCGTCCGCTGGATTTTTGTCCACTAATTTATGTCTATCCATCTGCAAACTTAAGACATAGAACATTGTAGCGCAGAACAGGTCCTTCGGCCTTCGATGTTGCGCCGACCAATTAGGAAAAAGCAATCACCCTCTAACGTAAACCATTCCCTTTTCGTCCATAAACTTATCTACTAACCTCTTAAACGCCATCAAACTTGGCGCATCTACAACTGCAGCAGGCAGGGCATTCCATACCCTTACCACCCTCTGGTAAAGAACCTACCTCTGACATCCATCCTATAACTACCACCCCTTAATTTAAAGCTATGTCCCCTCGTGCTAGCTTTCTCCATCCTAGGAAAAAGGCTATCACTGTCCACCCTATCTAAACCTCTAATCATCTTATATGTTTTAATAAGGTCTCCTCTTAGCCGCCTCCTTTCTAACGAAAACAACCTCAAATCCCTTAGCCTCTCCTCATAAGACCTGCCCTCCATACCAGGCAACATCCTGGTAAACCTCCTCTGTACCCTCTCCAATGCCTCCACATCTTTCTTATAATGTGGGGACCAGAACTGTACACAATACTCCAAGTGAGGCTGCACTAGAGTTTTGTACAGTTGCAACATAATGTTGCGGCTCCGAAATTCAATCCCCCTACCAATAAAAGCTAACAGTCTGTATGCCTTCTTAACAACCTTATCGACTTGATTGCCAACTTTCAGGGATCTATGCACATATACACCAAGAACCCTCTGTTCTTCAACACTATTAAGAGTCCTACCATTAGCCCTATACTCTACACATTTGTTATTCCTGCCAAAGTGAATTACCTCACTTTGTGTTGTCTTCACAACATTTTTTCGTATGTTGGTGTTGTCTACAAATTTAGCTACCATACCTTTGCTCCCCTCATCTATGTCATTTATGAGAATTGTAAATTGTTGAGGCCCTATTCTCTCCTCCCCCCCCCCCCCCCCCCCACACACACACACACACACACACACACACACACACACACACCATGAACTTTTATTTCTCGCTGTTGATGTGCAATCTCAATTGGAGGTGCCGGCATTGGACAAGTTTATTTGGTAGCACAAGCTTTCAGGGTACTGCCCCTTCAGGTATTGTGAGACTTCTCTGTGCAACCTTGTCAGGTGTCTTCTGGAAATTCAAGTGCAGTATGTCTCCATGTTCCCTTTATCCAGTGTGTGTTACTCCTTCAAAGAACTCCAATAAATTGGTTAAACATAATTTTCATTTCACAAAACCAAGCTGATGTTTCCTGATTACCTTGAGTTTTCCTATATGCCCAGCTATAATTTGGATTTAAACATCTTTCCCTTGACAAACATCAAGCTGTTTGCTGTTTTCTAGTCCAGCCTTTCTGGAATAGAAGAGTTACATTTGCTAATTTCCACTGAAATAGAATCATACAGAATCTAGGAAGTTTTGAAATATTCACACCAATACATATACTACCTCATTACCCACGTCTTTAAGACTCTAGAATTAAGTTCATCTGGGCCTGGATACCTGTCAACCTGCAGTCCATCGGCTTGCTCAATATTGCTTCCCCAATGATTGTAATTTCACAAGTCCCTCCCTCCCTCCCACCTCCTCATTTGCAACTATTACTGCAATTTATTTGTATCTTCTACAGTGAAGACAGAAGCAAAATATTTCTTCATTTCAAAAGCCATTTCTCATTTTGGGTGGCATGGTGGCCTCAGTGCCAGGGACCTGGATTCAATTCCGGCCTTGAGAGATGGTGTAGAGTGTGTATGTTCTCCCAGGTGTCCATGCGTTTCCTCCGGGTGCTCCAGTTTCCACCCACAGTCCAAAGATATGCAGGTTAGATTGTGGTCATATTTTTCTACATTTGATTCTTGACCACACTATTTAGTTTAAAACCCTCTTTACTTCTCTAGTGATGCAGTTCGTAAGAACACTGGTCCCAGCATTATTCAGGTGTAGACCTTCCAAATGCCCAATTTCTCCTTACTGGTGCCAGCATCGTACACATTGTAATCCACTCTTCCTGCAAACTATAACCCACTTCTCCCACACTAGTTTTGAGCTGTGTAATCATCCTTTAATTTTTGCAGCAGCATTTTCTGTTTTTTTCAGATTTCCAGCATCTGTCTATCACGTGCACTGCCATCCTTCATTTTTTTTAAACAATCTTTAGCTTTTTCATCAATGACCTTTTTTCCAACACGAGGTCAGAAGTGGGGATGTTTGCTGATGTTCACCATTTGCGATAACCTAGGAAATAAAGCAGTCCATGTATCAATGTAATATGCCTGGGCAAGAACTACACAAAGGCAAGCAATGACTATCTCCCCATGGCACTCAATGCATTTACCTCGCTAAATCCACTACTTTTAGCATATTGAGGATTACCGTTGACCAGAAACTTAATTGGCTTAGCTATATAAATACTGTAGCTATAAGAACAGATCGAGGCCAGGAGTCCTGTGGTGAATAATTCACCATCAGACCCCCCCAGCCCCGCAAAAGCCTGTCCACCATCTGCAAGCTTCATGAGGAATATGAAGAAATACTCTTCATGTACCTGAATGAGTGCAGCACCAACAACACTTGAAGCTTGATACCATCTAGGACAAAGGAACTCACCTGATTGGCACCTCATTCACTCATTCACAGAGGTAAAACATTCACTCCCTGCACTACTGATGCACAGTGGCAGTTACCTGTACCATCTACGTGATGCAGTGCCGCAGTGTCAGAATTCAGCAGTGTTCCTTCGACAACACTTACCAAACTCATGACCACCAGCATCTAAAAGGACAAGGACAGCAGACATATAGGAGCATTATCACCTTGAACTTCCTGTCCAAGCCTCTCACCATTCTGACTTGAAAATATAGCACTGTTGCTTCACTATTGCTATGTCAAAATCCTCAAACTCCTTCCCTAACAGCACTGTTGGTGTTCGTGCACCACATGAACTGCAGTGATTGAAGAAACAGCTCACTCTCATTTCGAGAGCAGAGAAGGAATAAATGTTGGCCGAATAAATAATGCCCATATCTCATGAATGAATAAAAAGCATAAATTATTCACTTATGTCGCTTTTACATGTTAACTTTACCACCAATTTACATACTATTTTATTACCTTAGGAATAGAATAGACTTTAACCACTTATCAGCTATTTACCAAACAGCTAGCTCCATTCCATGCCCAATTCCTACAGTATAGAACAAACAATAAGAAATGAAGACTTCCTTTTCCGCATTTGCTCTTCCACAGTTACTGTCTTAAAGCAGTAACTTCGGCACTGAGGCTTGCCAGATTCCTGATCTTTCCAGACTTCAGGTCAGGCAGTTTGGGCTGTGGGTGGTTCAAGTAAAGTCAAGTCCTGTGGATGTCAGGGTTGCTTTGACCATGGGAATAGACTGGGTAAATTACACAACACCACACCATGCCAATGCAGCTTTTGCTGATTTTTCCAAGATATGTTTACATTTGACTCACTTAAAAGAGAAATATAGCACATCATAAATGCACAACTGGATTTGGGATACTACCTATAGATTTCCAATGAATGGTACTCTGGTTTGTACAATTTAGAAATCTGATTGCATCCCAGTTGATAGGCATCGTAGAATTTGTCAGGGTTGCTAAATGATGTCAGATTTTTAACCAACTTGTTGTGTATCAGAATTTGCTTACTTCATTCTTACTGAATACCTGATGATAACCTAATTCCAAAAAAGTGAAATATGCAGCCAAGTCTTTTGTCATGTTTGTTAAAGCTTTTGTTACATTGGCTGCTTTTTTTGCAGTAATCCACTTGATTATTTTCTTAAACTGATAGGTTAATGTTGTAGTAGGTTGCACAATTTTAGTCATATGCTCTGTCATGTGTTTTTAGAATTATCAACATATATCATTGTAAGAGCAGCTTCTTGGAGACAAAATTCGGTATACAATTTTAATCTATAGATGCACACAAATCTAAGTAATATATTTCTCTCAAAAATGTATTGCGTGCAATATTGAATAAAATGTAGAAGCTGATCTTTACTGCATGTGGTATTGAATTCTTAAGGTTTTTGTAGCAAATTATTGAAAAAGATTTTTTAAAACCAGAAGGACATTTCCCCTTAAAAAGATCCTGAATAATTTTTGTAAATTTTTAATGGGATCTAATTTCTGCAAAAAAAAAAAATCCTACCTCTTGACTGGTTAAGATTGATGACAGTTACTTAATTCTGTCAGTAATAAATTTTGTCTATGCCATGACCAATGACAAAAATGCTTGTATATTAATTTCTAAAAGAGTGGCTTTATCAAGATTTAGAAGATAATGCATTTTTAAATTAAAATTAAAATTCCTACGGTGTAGGAGGAGGCCATTTAGTCCATTGAGCCAGCACTGACAACAATCCCATGCAGACCTCATTCCCATAACCATACATATTTACCTTGCTAATCCCCTTGATATAAGAGGAGATTTACCACAAGCAATCCACCTAAACACATTTTTGGATTGTAAAAGGAAACTGGAATACTTGGAGGAAGCCCCTACAGACATGGGGAGACCGTCACCCAGTGCCAAAATTAAACCTGGATCCCTGAAGCTGTGAGGCAGCAGTGCTAACCATTGTGCCACTATGGGCCTGATCTTACCATTGAGCAGGCGCAAAAATGTGGTGAAGTCAGGTGTGAGGCCATTAATGCGATCCGTGCCAGTGTCCACACCAATGCCCATTTTACGAAGGCCTGAAAATGACTGCGATCTGACTTGCGCCCAAAATAGGCGCAATAGTGATTTAAATGCATTTGCATGCATTTAAATTGGATTAATAAACTCCCCGCCCAACTTTACCAGCATTTCCCGCTTTACCATTGCGTTCGTGCATCTAGATTTGGAGCAAAACAGACATGCTTGTTTCGGGCGTTCCAGCTTCTGAAGAGGTAAGTTCAGAACTTCCAGTGGCTCTCTGATTCATATTGGTGGTCTGAATGGTCTCTTTTCCAGTGCAAATACGTTGATGAATTTCCAACTGAGGTGGGTAACTGAATCCTTCCTCACAATCCTAAAAATGGTGGAGACAAATCTTCTGGAATGATTATTATACCAAATGCCTTGCTGTGAACGTCTCATTTCCAAGTAAGAAGGTATTTGGAGCAGTAGGCATAAGTGTAGGGGCCCGAAAGGGAGGGGAGCCCGAGAAGAAAATAAAATTGGTTTAATTCTTTTAAGGGTGAATAAATTTTCATAACTATACCCATGAGTGAATTAATATAAGAAATAAACAGAGAAGCTTCACCCTCGGACTTGTACTACATGCAAATAAATACAAAATAAATGCAACAGAGTTTATTGTCATGCTGTAACATGTATACATACTTATTTCAGTGCATACTTGGTGTACTTTTTTCAGCATTCACCCTTACATAGTATTAGTACCGTACCACAGCACGATGACTGTCACCACTGCCTCCAGTAATATCAATGTATCATCAAATTCACGATCATTGTCTGATAATTCATCAATATCAACAAAATCCAAATCACTCGCACTATTATCACTGCATAATACTTCTTCAAAACTGTTTTGAGCGCATTTGCCGCCTGTGAAAACATCAAAACAGACTTACGTTTGCCTGCCGCCATTATTGTTTATAACATGACAAATGACCGGCTGTTGCCATTCACCAACCAGAGTTCAAATTCATTATCATAATGCATTGATAACACGTATGATGACATAATGAAACTAAAGAAAGAAGGCATCTGATTGGAACAATAGTGGTTGGTGAATCTTGTTTGACCAATCACTGCAGACATGACAAAGTCAGCCAACTGAGAAACGACATTTGTGTCGCTTTACCGTTCAAAGGGTTAATTGAGTGTACAAAAAATGGTTTAATAGAACATAGAACAATATAGCACAAACAGGCCCTTCGGCCCACGAGTTGCGCCGATCACATCTAACAATCCACAGACCTATCTATAACCCCCTATCTTATTCTTTTCCATATACTCATCCAGAAGTCTTTTGAAAGACCCCAGTGAGTTTGCCTCAACAACCTCCGACGGCAGTCGGTTCCATTCACTCACCACCCTCTGAGTGAAAAACCTACCCCTGATATCACCTTTGTATTTGCTTCCCTGCACCTTAAATCTGTGTCCTCTCGTATTGACCATTTCCGCTCGGGAAAATAGTCTCTGAGAGTCCACCCTATCTATTCCTCTCAACATTTTATAAACCTCTATCAGGTTGCCTCTCAACCTACGTCTCTCCAGTGAGAAGAGTCCCAGCTCCCTCAACCTATCTTCATAAGGCCTGCCTCCCAATCCAGGCAGCATCCTTGTAAATCTTCTCTGAACCCTCTCAATAGCCTCTACATCCTTCCTATAATGAGGCGACCAGAACTGCACACAATACTCCAACTGGGGTCTGACAAGAGTCTTATAGAGCTGCATCATTACCTCCTGATTCCTAAACTCTATTCCTCGTTTAATGAAGGCCAGTACACCGTACGCCTTCTTGACCACTTCCTCCACCTGCGAGGCCGATTTAAGAGTCCTATGGACCCGGAACCCGAGATCCTTCTGCTCTACAACACAGCTAAGACTCCTACCCCTTATATTGTACTCCTTCATCCATTATTCCTGCCAAAATGGACCACTACACATTTATCTGCGTTGAAGTCCATCTGCCACTTCTCCGCCCAGTCTTGCATCCTGTCTATGTCCCGCTGCAACTTTTGGCATCCCTCCAGACCATCCATAACACCACCGATCTTTGTATTGTCGGCGAACTTGCTAACCCATCCCTCCACTTCCTCATCCAGGTCATTTATGAAAATGACAAACAGCAGGGGTCCCAGAACAGATCCCTGGGGCACTCCACTGGTTACCGACCTCCATGCAGAACCAGACCCATCCACAACCACTCTCTGCCTTCTGCCGGCAAGCCAGTTCTGGATCCACGAGGCCAAAGCCCCTTGGATCCCATGCTCTCTCACCTTCTCCAGAAGCCTTGCATGTGGTTTAATTGAATGTATATGTAATTTGGATGGTATTTCAGTACTTTTGCATATATTTTTTCATACCTGGAATATTACAAATTCTATTTTTAAATTAGGTTCCAAACTTATAAACATTTAGAAATAATGGTTTTAGGACATCATACATTGGTGGGGTAAGGTCATAGGTCTTATTAAAACTCAGCCTAGGGGTCTGGGTGGTAGTTACTTCGCCACTGATTGGGAGTCAAAACCAAACATGAAAACATCAAGTTTTGTATTGAGCCTGGTACCATGAAAATGCTTATGCTGATAAAGACACTGTACAATTAATTTTTAAAACTTACTAAATTTAATATATTTTTATAAATAAACCTTATTTTTAATTTCTGGGTACTTTCAGCACTGCTTTATATTTAGGCATTATTTTTGTGATGCATTTTTTGTTGATTTTACCATTGAGCAGGCTCTGTCTGTAGTGTTACTGCAACTAAACCTGTGGCCAGTCAGCAATTTCTATTGGACAATGCTATCAGAATTGCAATTGTGATGCTGCTCAATCCGAAGTCAGTTGAAGTCACCTGTGTTTCCAGATATTGAGATGTATTAATTTTCTCTTTGAGAACCTTTGATGGATTATGGACATTAATCACACACTAATGAAGATCTCGCAATAACAATAGCAATTCTGATAGCATTGTCCAATAGAAATTGCTGACTGGCCACAGGTTTAGTTGCAGTAACACTACTGATGCAAATTTTAGGAGAACACAATACAAGCAAATGTTTCAGCCTCATGATTTGAACATAAGTAGGAGCAGGATAGGCCATCTGGCTCCTTGAGCCTACTCTGCCATTCAATAAGATCATGGCTGATCTTTTTGTGGACTCAGCTCCATTTAATCCACCGGCTCACGATAACCCTTAATTCCTTTACTGTTGAAAAAAATATCTATCCTTGCCTTAAAAACATTCAATGAGATAGCCTCAACTGCTTCACTGGGCAGAAAATTCCACAGATTCACAACCCTTGGTGTGAAGAAGTTCCTCCTCCTCAACTCAGTCCTAAATCTGCTTCCACTTATTTTGAGGCTATGTCCCCTAGTTCTAGTTTCAACTTCCCTTCACAATCTTACATGTTTTTATAAGATCTCCTCTCATTCTTCTGAATTCCAATGAGTATAGCCCCAGGTCTACTCAGTCTGTCCTCATAAGCCAACTCTGTCAACTTTGGAATTAACTTAATTTCGTCTGCACCCCCTCCAGTGCCAGTATGTTCTTTCCAAGTAAGGAGACCAAAACTGTACACAGTACTCCAGATGTGGCCTCACTGGTACTTTATACAGCTGCAACATAACATTGCTATTTTTAAACTCCATCTCTCTATCAATGAAGGACAAAATTCCATTTGCTTTCTTAATTACCTGCTGCACCTGCAAACCAACTCCTTGAGATTCCTGTATAAGGACACCCAGGTCCCTCTGCACAGCAACATCCTATAATTTTTTTACCATTTAAATAATAGTTCATTTTGCTGGTATTCCTATCAAAATGATTTCACATTAACCAACATTGTACTCCATATGCCAGAACCTTGCCCACTCACTTAGATTATTTATATCCCTTTGCAGACTTCCAGCATCCTCTGTATGCTTTGCTCTTGTTATGTTTTTTATGTGGCATTTGCCAACAATACTTTGACATCCTTGCTGATAACAGTGACTTGCAAAATGAGTAATGCCAAACCCAGAACACAACTTGCGACAAATTTCCTTTTGCCTAGGCATACTCTATTGGAGCTGATTGATACTGTTGATATGCTATTGTTACAAAACCCCATTAATGTTGCATTATGTGATCCAACCTGAAACACTTGATTTTCTTTGGTGTATTGTCTTCCTTGGATATTAGCAATAGTGAAAACATGGACGTCTCTTTCATTAAACAATGAAAGTATTTATTTTAGAAGACATAATAGTGCACTACACAAAAAAAAGTACTTCAAAAAGTTAACACTAAGCATTTAGTCCCTCAGAGTGAAAACCTTAAAGTATATTTTTCCTGTGTAATCTTAGACTCTGGTTAGACCACCATTTCCCAAACAACAACTGTAAATCTATTGGCTAAATATAGCTAGTGACTATCATTCTGTATGCTTGAGTGATCAGGGCTTCAGAATGGTCTTTGGTTCAGTGAAGAAATTGGTCTTTTGTCTTCAGTGCTTCATCTCTTGCGAGCTGTTTTCTGAGGATGGCTGCTTCTCTCCCCTGCTTTTCTACTCCATCAGCACCTTATCTCTGACTGAACTGTTTCCTGGGGATGGCTGCATCCCTCTTTTGCTGCTGCTGCTGCTTCTTCAACATTTCATTTGTGTCTAAACAACTTCCTGGCTCACAGCACACTGACTGCTAATTATACAATTGCAAAGAAAGCCCTGTTCTCTATTTTTTCTTTTTCCTTCCTTTCTCTTAGTTGTTACTTAGACTCGGTTTGCAAAATACATGGCAGTTTATATATGATTTTACTTGTGCGAAATAAACATTTATTTTAATAGCATCCTACCATTTTGTGACACTATAAACCGATCTATTGATAGCTTCATGCAATATTGTTGTGTTTTCATGCATTTGCACATTCTACTTTTTTTGACTTGCCAACCAAGTATCAACCAAGTATCTATAAAATGCCGTGCGTACACAAGTATTTGAGATCATGTGGCCAATGACTTGGTGTATTGTGGAAGCAAGATAGCGTATACTGGAAATCTGAAATAAAACCTTAAGTGCCAGAAATAGTTAGTAGACTAGATGGCATGGAAAACAAAGTGATGTTACCATTCCAGACTGATGATTTTTCATCAGAAAATATTGTGCCTATCCATTATTTTTAAATTATTGATCAAAAATGATACATCTTGTTTTTCAATTAATCATATAGATAATGCCTTGATTTGACAACACTGCTCTAAGATGAGGCAAAACATTTTGGGAATAGTGCAACATTTTTATTTGGTTGTTTTATTGCTTGACTTTTTTGTTTGACAGAATTTAATGCCTCACTTGGCTTTCCATACCCAAATTGGAAAACCTTTATGAAAATTGTATCTCATCGTTTGTTTCTTCCAGTTAACAATTTAGTTATTTTTACCCCAGTGTTTTTAATCCTAGGAATTAGTGTGGTGTTGATTGGCACACTTCCAAAGCAATTGTGACATTAAGGGCAGTACAGTGGCACAGTGGTTAACACTGCTGCCTCACAGCAGCAGGGACCTGGGTTCCATTCCCACCTTGGGTCACTGTCTGTTGGAGTTTGCACATTCTCCACTTGTCTGCATGAGTTCCTCTGGGTGCTCTGGTTTTCTCCCACAGTCCAAAGATATGCAAGTTCAGTGAATTGGTCCTGATAAGTTGCCCCTTTGTGTCAAGGGAATTAGAAGAATGAATATGTAGGATTATGGGGATAGGGCCTGGGTAGGATTGTTGTTAGTGCAGTCTTGATGGGCTGAATGATCTCTTCCTCAACTTCTTTTGTTGAAATGTTGGGAATTATTTTGTCACTAAATTTGCCAATTGAATTTTCTTAGGCAGCGGAACATCAAATTCAAAACTGCCATCTGTTCAAACTGTTTCCCCAATGCCAGAGGACTCTGCAACAAATATGAGGTAATAAGTCTTTTATTTATTAACTTTCGATCAGGATCTTTTCTGTTGTAGTTTTTGGTTTTGTCTTTTCTATTGGTAGTTTTGAATGGAATTTTGTCTAGCTTGACCTTATGAACAGAATTCCAAATTTGTTTCTTGAAACTCAATTACAATGATATAAAATTAGATATTTATCAAATAATAAATGTCTGATATAATGGAATATGTTTCTGCTGCATTTAATACAACTTGGTGAGCTATTATGTTGAATGAACTGTGCTGATACTTAAGTTGGCACAATCCTATCTTAAAAATATTTTATCCAGTGTTAACTTCATACCTTAGAATTAATCAATGTTATATTGCAGAATTTTAAATCTGTTTTTGCAACTTGTTCAGTATTACAGCAAGGCTCGAACGTGCTCTGGAGAAGGCTGCACCCCTCCTGAGGGAGATTTTTGTGGATTTTGCTCCTTTTCTTTCACGTACTCTTCTGGGCAGTCATGGGCAAGAATTGCTTATTGAGGGTACAAGTAAGTTTTTCCAATGTTTGGACAGGTATATTTTATTAATCTTGAAGACAACTAAGTAATAATCTTTTAATCTGAACATTTTGCTTCAAGTTTCTTTTCTCTCCTTGTCTGATGGTCTCCCTTTTGTTCTCTTTCTCTCTCTCTCTCTCTCTCGCTCTGCGCTTCTATTACTCCACTCCACCCCACCCCACCAACAGTTCCACTTGTTGGTAAGGGATTGATGGCGATAGGACTTTGGAAACTTGTTGAACTGTAACTTTCAACAAGTTTTCAAAGTTTCTATTCTTAAATAGAAAATGGAATGAATGAAGAAAGGGTGATCCTAGAAAAGCTATAAATGGCAACAGTAGAACCGTTGTGAGCTTTTGCTTTTGGGGCAAAATATGAGATTTGTGCATACGGCATGAAGTTATTGAAATCGGTGTCTATTAGGTTATAAGATGTCTAATCAAAACATAAACTGTTTTGCGAGATGCTTTTGAGCTTCATTAGAATGATTTAGGGAGGTCAGATAGGAATAGGTGGGGAAATAGCAAGCATTCAGAAATTCAGGATCATGCTTGCAGTCTAAATGGAGGTGATTAGCAAAATGATCACCCAATCTGTTTTTATGAAATTTTCGCAATTTTTGAAAATACTTTGGATTAATTTTCATATAGTTTGCAGCATGAGATCATTTGGTCTATAGTATCTCTGTTGGCATTAGCCCTTCATCTAGAGTTACCATTTCCATAGAATCCTGGCAATGCAGAAATAGGGCATTCAGTCTATTGAGCCTGCATTTTACCCAGGTCCATCTCCCTGCCTATCTCTAAAACCCCACACATCACTTAATCTGTACATCTTTGGACTGGGGGGGAGAAATTGGAGAACTGGTTGCCCTGCCTTTTCCTATTTTCCTGCTTTTCTCTATCTTAAAATATGCTGAATTTCTTTGTAATGTTATTGGAGAGGCACAGTGGTTAGCGCTATTGCCTCACAGTGCCAAAGATACGAGTTTGATTCCCAGCTTGGGTCACTGTCAGTGTGGAATTTGCACATTCTCCCCATGTCTGCTTGGGTTTCCTCCTGGTGCTCCAATTTTCTTCCATAACTGAAGATGTGCTGATTAGGTGCACTAGCCATGCTAAATTCCTCTCAGTGCACCTGAACAGGTGCCAGAGTGTGGCAAGTAGGGGATTTTCACATAACTTCATTGCATTATTAATGTAAGCCTACGTGTGACCCTAGTAAATAAACTTTTTGAAACCTGAGAACTCTGTCAATGTAAAATAAAGTGTTTTCTAATAATCCAACTAGATATATTTTTAAACATCTCTATTGCAATAAAAAGAATACACATTTTTGAACTGCTTTCTGTACCTGCAGCCTCTCATTTCTGGCATTTTACAGCCTCTCATTTCTGGCATTTTACAGCCTCTCATTTCTGGCATTTTACATGTGAATCTTTATCTTTGAAATTTATGACTTTGTAGACCTTAGCAGTTTCTTGTAGCTCATACAAATGATTATTTCTGTGTGATTAAAACCCAGCCATTTTCCTTTAAGATGTTGCTTAAATCCAACTGTAATGTGATGAATGGCTGACTATGTGCTGGTTGTGATTGTCATACCAAAAACAGTTTGAGGCATTTTCAACACACAGAAAATCCTAGAATAACTCAGCAGGTCTGACAGCATCTGTGGAGAGAGAATAGAATTGATGTTTTCAGTCAGGATGACCCTTCCATCAGAACTGTTTTTGTTTCTGATTCCAGCATGTGCAGTATTTTGTCTTTATCTGGGAATTTTCAATATAATTCTGAGTGGATGTAGATCTGCAGATATAATTTAAAAGAAGACAAATAGTCTAACAGTTCTCTAAGTGGCATTTGGACATATCATTTGGCAGGATAGAAAATGTTCCTGACAGCTGAATGGATCAAGGCACTGCAGTATGCAACCAAGTTAGAACTGGAACACTCCAGATTTGATCTCCAATCTGTGCTGAATTAAATGATTTCAGCAAGAGTAACTAGATGTTCAGCAATAGTCCCTAGCTTACTTAGGGAGAGCAAATTTGAATGAAGTACGTACTCCAGATTGGGAATTATCTGAAAGCTTGGCTGATTGGTTTGGGCTTGCATATGATGCCCTCCACAGTCAAATAGCTTGCTTAACTTCGTTGTCTAATTTTACAAAAAATGGCCATTTGGATGAATTGCAGGCAGAAGTGGTGACAGGACACAAGTAGGAGTGTGTTCCAGGATTTCTTGAGCCTTTCAGAAGAAGCGGGGAGCAAACTGGGGAAATTACATTGTGCATGATTGGCACTACTCTACCAGCTGCGCTGCACACAATGTTGCTGGATAACATAATAATTAATTTGCTAGCACTCAATGCCTTTACACAAAAAAGTAAATATGAAAAACCAATGTTCTTTTCTGTTGTCAATGCTTTCTGCTTAAATTCTGTATAAATGGAAATTTTTTTTGAATTGCTAGTGAAATATCACACCTTTTAAGCAATGGAATGTTCATTTTTATTTTGACAATGACATTATTAAGTCATTAGTTAATCTACTGATTGACAGCAGACTTCCTGTGATACTTTCTAATGTGTAATCTTACTTGATTGCTGTGCAAAAGGAAGTGTATAGGAAATAAAATGAAGTTAAGACTTGTCATCTCAATATTCATAAAACTCCATTGTAATCCCACGAAACTAATAAAAGAGCTGGTGCCTTTTTTAAAACCACTTTTGGATCTGTGGGGTTTACAGAGTGAGAGGGGGTCAAGGGTCATTGTACTAATAAGAGTGTTTGGGATGTCTGCTGCCACAAAACAAAATGGAAACTTGATTGATAGCTAGAGGGCTGAAGGGAGAGAGTAACAGAGAAAGCAAAGGTCACAGAGACATTTCCCCTCTTTGCATATATAATAACCTGCATGGTATAGGTAGCAAAATGTAGATATTGTGGATCAATATGACATATGCTGTACACATTTGGAGCAGTAATAAGACCCGCAAACACAGTTTATAGTAACATTATATAGTTGAGCAATTGTAGATAAAGTGGACAATGAGTGGAGATTAAAATGGATGATTAATATAGTGCTCAATCTATCTGTAATAGAAAATATAAGCAATGTGATGATAGCCTAGCTGTTTAATTAGGCTTCTAATTGATTTTAAGAAAATTCAATCAATTAATTAATTTGAAATTTGGATTTTTTTTAAAAGGTGCATTTTCATTCTTGGTAATAAAATGGTGTTTACTAAAACGCAGTTTGGTTGGATATTTTTTCCCCAAAAGATTTATCATTTGTTATTTAAAATAAAATTATATACCTTTCACTTTTATTCTCAAAGTCCACTTTTGGAATACATAAATAATTAAAATATGTAGTCTGGACTGTATCTATATTGGTTGATTCTGAAATAATTTCCTGTTCATATTTACATTGATGTGCAGTATTTTAAAGGAGTGAGCACTTTATTGCATGGCATTCCCCAACACTGAGTAATTGCTCAAAAGAAATCAAAGAAATATATGGCACAGAAAGAGGCCATTCGGCCATTGTGTTGGTTATAAAAAAGCTCAGTAAGCCAATCCCACTTTCAATTCTTGGTCTGTGGCCCTGTAACTTATAGCAAACACCCTGAAAACATATCCAAGTGCTTAAATATAATGAGGGGTTCTGTCTCCCTCTCCCTTTTAGGCAGAGTTCCAGATGACCGCCATTCTCTGGGTGAAAATATTTCTCCTCAACTCCCCTGTAAATCTTTTGCTAATTATTTTGAATCTGATTAACTTCCTTGATTATTGATTCCTCTGGTGAGAGAAATGAATTATATTGTTCCCTCAATACACCTCAATTAAATTTCCACTTGGCCCCTTCTGTTCCAAAGAAAGCAACACGCAGAATGCCTGAATCGCAGAATTATTGCAGTGCAGAAAGAGGCTATTGGGCTCATCATAGCTGTATAGGCTCTCCAAATCACCAATCACTTAATACCATTCTTCCACCTTACCCGTAATCCGGAATGTTCTTTCTCTTCAACTAACAGTTTAGTTCTCTTTTGAATCTCTTGGTTGAACCAGCCTCCTCCATACGCTTAGGCAACACATTTCGGATCTTAACTGTTCATTGTGAATTTTTGTTTTTTTTTTAAGCAACACAGCACGGGAAACAGGCCCTTCGGCCCAACGAGCCCGCGCTGCCGTCATACTATATAGTAGCAAATACATTATCCTATTTTAATATTCCTATATAATAACATATATATTATTCCTAATATGGAAAATTTTCACCATAGGGACAATTTGTTTCCCAATCAGCCTAAGAGCGAATTTTTGGGTTGTGGGAGGAAACCGGAGTGCCCGGAGAAAACCCACGCAACCACGGAGAGAACGCGCAAACTCCCGCAGACACCGGCCCAATTCCAAGTGTCTGCACAGCCACGTCGATAGTCTTTGAGCTGTCATGGTGCCCTTCAGATGGTCCACATAAAGCACTCATTTACGACATGAGGTACCAGGCACCCCATGAATCAACATCCAAGAGCTGTACCCGCACCACCTGCCAAATGCATGCTCAAAGTATGGACCGAATTACCTGTGGAAAAAAGCCGTAGTTAATGTTTTGTTACTGTTTATTTGCCATTCACTTAAATTGGTGTCCTGTTGCTGTTAATCATTTCATGAATGGGAGCAATTAATGTCTGTGTGAAATCTCATTTGTCTTCTCTTCAAGGAAAATATCTTGAGGTCCTGATCCCTAGAACTATTTTCATGAATCTCCCTTCTCCAATACCTTCACATCCTTTTTAAATGGTGGCACCCAGAACAGATCACAGTGTTCCAGCTGAGGCTGAACCAGTGTCAAATACCAATTCAATGTAACCTCTTTGTTCTTGTATTCAGTGCCCCTAATTATAAAACCTAGTCTGTGGTTTCCTTATTAATTGCTCTCTCAATCTGTCATAGAATCCTAGAATAACCATAGAGTTGTTACAGCACACAAGGCGACCATTTGGTCCATTATATCTGTGCTGGATCTTCTAATGTAGAGATGCTGGCGTTGGACTGGGATAAACACAGTAGAAGTCTCACAACACCAGGTTAAAGTCCAATAGGTTTATTTGGTAGAAAATGTTTGCTACATATTTCTCCCTTTCACATGGCCGATTCCAATTTTTCATTATAGTTAAAATTCTTCATTCTGGGCAACATGTTCATAAATATCACCTCTGTTCTCTGATACGATCACGTCCTGCCTGTAATGTGATCAGAAACAATTAATTCAGCTGTGATCTTATTAGTGTTTCATACAGTTCCAGCATCAATCTCCTTATTCTAACCTCTGTTATCCAAGATATAGAATACAAGTGTTCCATATGCTTCCTCAACCACTTTATGTACCAGTTCTGCCACTTTCAAGGATCTGTGGGAATGCACACCAAGGTCCCCTGTTCTTCTGTATCTTCCATTTATTATGTATTCACTTTGCCTTGTTTCCCTCCTCAAATACATCTCATGATTGAACTCCATTTGCAAATTTTCTGCCCATTTCCTAATCCTAGATCTTTCTTTCTCACTATCAACAACACATTTTTCAACTTCCATTTGTGTAAAGAAGCCAATACTTCAAAGCTGAGCTAAATTTGTTACACTGTTATTTGCTGAATGGACGAAAGAACATTATCATCACGTTTTATAACGATCTAGCAGCCAGAAAAATTAAGTATAGCAAATAATTTATTTAGTGCCACTAATGTTCTGAGTCATTCATGACCATTTACTGGGATGGCGCAGGGAATAGTGTTTAGTCACCTGAAGAACCTTTGTCACTGCCGTAGTTATTGTAACAAAGAAAAATAGACACCTTGTATTTTAGGAACTGTATAGAGCAATGTCAGTTTTATCTCGCATGGTTCACTTTTTATTAACTTGTAATTTTTAAAAATCTCCTTTAGTCGTTTGGCTGAAACATTTGATTTCTCAGTTCAAGTTTCTGCGATTTTTGTTTTTAATGAATAGCAAAGTGGTATTGTGCACCAGTAGTCAGTGGATATTTGCAGCTCCGAAAGAAGTAATCAGCTTTTTAAAAAATTTAACACTGGCAAATTGAAATTACAGTCTTTTTGAACTTTACAAAAGCACTGACTAGAAATGGATCTCTACAATATCTAGCAAAGCATATGGGTGATCTATACATATAGTTAAGAGGAATTTCTTAAATGTTATATAATATTTTGCTTACCAAGAATGTTTTTTATGGTTTTGATTTGCAAAAGCAAGATACTTTGAATTTATTATTGTACATGCTTGCTACAGTGGTAAGCACTGCTGCCTTACAGCACCAGGGACCCAGGTTCAATTTCAGCCTCGGGTTGCTGTCTGTGTGGAGTTTATACGTTCTCCCTGTGTCTGTGTGGATTTCCTCTGGGTGCTTTGGTTTCCTCTCACATGCCAAACGTGTGTGGGTTAGCTGGATTGACCTTGTTACGTTGCCCCTAGTGTCAGGGGAATTAGCAGGGTAAAGTCGTGAGGTGGGATTATGGTCAGTGCAGACTTGATGGGGCGAATGACTTCCTGCACTGTCAGGAGTTGATGATTTCATGATTCTGAGACACCCCAAAGTGCTCCAAAAGTATCACATTGGCCGTGAACTGCAGTCATTGCTGCAACATAGGAAAATGCAGAAGGCAGTTTACATGCAGCAAGGTTGCACAAACAGCAATTAAAGACCAGGTAATCTGTCTGTGTTGTTGGCCAAGATAGTTGAGAACTTCTGTCTTTGAATATTGCAAAAGCTCTTTCACGTTTACCTAGAAGGGGCAGACAGAGTCTTGGCTTTATCATCTCATCAGAAAAATGGCAGCTCTGACTATGAAAAATTCACTCAGTGCTGAAACTGAAATTTCAGCCTAGATTATGTCTTGAAGTCTACGTGGAGTGGTATTGAATTTATGACCTTATGACTTAAAGGTGCGAGCGCTACTAGTGAGCTAATGCTGACACGAGAGAATTGTCTTGAAAATGGAAGAACAGCTGAGTTTATGTTGAAACAGAATTGGTTTTAGTTATTGCATACCAAAAGGAGGTACTGTTGGTAACTTATTTACATAGTCTTTGAAAGCCAGCAAAAACAATGAAGAAATGATTAACATTCTGCATGTATATTTTATGATAGAGCAAGATGAGGCTAATTGAAATGTTTTGAAATATTTTTTATAGGAAAAGGGTCCTTTAAGGGTATAGATTGACCTGGCTTATTTAAATTCTATTTTTTTGTATCTATGTATCTGTACTACTCTAATTCCAAACTCTTGAATAATTTCAACATTACATTTTAATTAAATATATTTCTTCGTTGTAGGTTTGGTCTGTATGAAATCTAGCAGTTCTGTTGTGGAGTTGGTCATGTTACTGTGTTCTCAAGTAAGTCTTTCAAAATCATATTAATTTGTATTATTCAATTTGCACATTATATACTGATGAGCTATTTCACTGAAGTATAAATTAGTTGGGAAATTGAAAAATAGAACTATATATGTATAATTTTAGCTTTTTCTTATTAAATTAATGTTCCCCTTCCTCAAGTTAGACATTTCCTAGATGCGCCAAGTTTGGTGGCGTTTAAGAGGTTAGTTGATAAGTATACGGAAGAGAAGGGAATGGTTTAGTTTGGAGGGTCATTGCTTTTTATATTGGTCGGCGCAACATCGAAGGCCGAAGGGCCTGTTCTGTGCTGTTATGTTCTATGTTCTATAGTGCATGCTTGTTGAATACTATTGTTTCTACTGTAATGAATTGTAACATTTTGCAATAATCTGAAATACATTTCACACTGTAATTTTCAGTCATAGTTATCAAAATGTTCAGGCAATTGCCCAACTAAATTCTGACAGAGTATTTTCTAAATTCTTCAAATTTCCCTATGGAAGATTAGTTGTTCACCAAGATCTTTATAGGAATGATTATTTTCCCTTCCTTCGCCCCAAGACGTCATTAATTTTGTAAAGTCAAGATTGTAACAGCTTGAGCTCAATGTATAGTTTTTATTGTACATTTTTTTTGTTTGCCTGTAGGGATTTTTTATTTGGCTCTTTTTGTACTAACTTGGAAATTAATTTTGATATATGCGGAAGTTTTCAGCACATTAGTTTTGAGACCATGAATAAAACAAAAGCTATAACTGGTGAGAAGGAGGCTTCAGAGGTCATGGGTTCTGACCCTTTTCAAAGCTTTTGACCTTCATTTACAACCTAAAGGTTTACTTGGCTGACAAATAAGGATAATGCATCATTAATGTTCTTTTGCATCGATTTATTCATTTTGGTGGGTATGTTGCCAAATTTATTTAGGCTGTGCTGATGGATAGGTCATGAATATAAATGAAAGAATCATAGAAGGTGTGAAAAATCAATTCTACATGTTGTCAATATGGTGCAATGAGCACATTTACTTGAAAAGATCACACCTAATGGATCTCCAAATAAACCAGTAAGCGCAGCAATACATTCTTGAATGTTTTGACTATTGCACAGAGATTATGCAAAACACGAGTTTGGAAAATATGAAAAGAATTTGAGAATCTGGTTATGTAATATAAGAATAAACTGTGCAGTCATACATTTTGGTAAGGGTAAGTGCTGAAAGGAAATTCAAATTTGTTTCAGTTCATGTTCATTGTTAAGCTAATAAATATGCCACTTCATCTGCCCCTTGAATAACGTACTCATTTATAGGACTAGATATTTTTCAGATTTGTGGTATAATTATACAAATGCACAACGATGATATTGGTGATAATTTTGTGTAATGTTGATCAATTTGTTGGTTAATATCAATGCCATGGCAGTACATTGTTTTCAAAATCTTCAAAGTAATTATGTGGGGCTAGAATTTTATATTATTTTGAACTTTTGGAATCAGATTTAATCATCTGACACACAATGATAGGTTTACATTTATTAAGTGGACGACATGATGCTTTGAAAATATTAGAAAGAATAAATCTAGAAAGGAACTAAAATTCTAGTTCAGTGGAAGTCCCACTGTTCTCAGGGATTTCTATTCCCATGAGTTCTTACAAAGATCCCAATCCCAAATGTAATTCGAAATAGAAGTGGATTAGGTAGGACTCAGCCATCCCAAAATTTGCATGTTATTCACGTTCTCTTCTCTCTCTCTCTCTCTCTCACTGAGAGACTTTCCTGATCCTTTCATGGTTTCACGTGGTTTCTCCGTGATCCAGTTCTCTCTTTTCCTTCCTTATTTATTTTGTAGCATGAAACAACTGAAACAACTTTCAGAAAACTGAAAGCAAAAGACAAGTTTCACACCACCAGAGATAAACAAGTGGGATTTTAAGGAGTAGAGCTCTCTTTACCACTTAGACTTTCTTGCTCTCCCTCCCTCTGGGATTAAATCCTGACATTTAACGCATTTACTCCTCTTTTCCCCACGTTTAACTATGGCCAAATGTAAACCCATCATCCAGCAGTCCTTTTAAATGTTCTCCCCCTCTAATTAGTGTTGTCTTCTCCTCACTCTGGTTCTAGATGGGGTTTAGTGAATGAGGTTGTACGTTTAAAATGTCACTGCAAGTGATAGGAGGATTGAAAATAAAATTGTTCCTACTTATGGCCTCCACTCTCGCTCTGTCATGCTTCTCCTGGCACTCCTGTTTGGGGGCAGCACAATGGATTAGTACTGCTGTCTCACAGCTTCAGGGACATAGGTTCGATTCCAGCATAGGATGACCGTGAAGAGTTTGCATGTTCTCCCTGTGTCTGCATGGGTTTCCTCTGGGTGCTCTGGTCTAGTCCTACAGTCCAAAGATGTATTAATTAGGATGCTTGGCAATGCTAAATTGCTTCTTAGTGTCAGGGAGATTAGCAAGACACATGAGGTGACAAGGATAGGGCCTGGGTGGAATTGCTGTCAGTGCAGACTCGATGGGCCAAATGACTTCCTTCTACACCGTAGGAATTTAATGTTTGGATGAGTGAGAGAAGCTGCAACTTCAATAGGGACTTCATTTGTAGCGGGACCCAAGCAAGATCTGTTTGCAACTAATGCAAAGCTTTGTCTCTCTCTCTCTCTGAGTTTCTCTCTCTCTGATTTTTTTCTATCTCTGTGTCCCTCTCTCACTCTCTCTCTCGCCTGTGTGTCCCCCTCTCTCTCGCCTGTGTGTCCCCCTCTCTCTCGCCTGTGTGTCCCCCTCTCTCTCGCCTGTGCGTCCCCCTCTCTCTCGCCTGTGCGTCCCCCTCTCTCTCGCCTGTGCGTCCCCCTCTCTCTCTCGCCTGTGTGTCCCCCTCTCTCTCGCCTGTGTGTCCCCCTCTCTCTCGCCTGTGTGTCCCCCTCTCTCTCGCCTGTGCGTCCCCCTCTCTCTCGCCTGTGCGTCCCCCTCTCTCTCGCCTGTGCGTCCCCCTCTCTCTC